>CM046724.1:57229649-58429649 GCA_025584915.1 Monochamus saltuarius
GTGCTGGGAAACAAGAAAATTTTTGAGGATTTCGAAATAGTTTACAACCGGATAATCAACAATTTAAGGAATCTGTTCTGAATCTCAAATTTGTTCACATACGGATTATCCACAAACTAATTCCGGATGATTATCTGGAGCTGCAAGAATCAATATGACTGCTATTTTAAAAACGTTGCATGATGAAAAATACTATCTATAGTACTTTACAACAGTGCAAATGTTGCTCTTGCTTCTCTATAGAAGCACTTGAACAAATTTTAAACTGTCAAGACTTGACATACTTTTAATACATTTACTATTTTGACACGAAAAGAGTTTTTCGAAACGTCAAAAATACAGCACGATAGTGATGTGATTTTTGTTATTTTTTACTAATCTGCTTTTTTCAGTGTGAGATTTTTTGGTTAGGCAAAGTTAGTTTCAAAAATAACCCTTGACTGGTCCGTTGGGCGCAAGGGTTTATTTAATTAGTAAGTGTGGGAAAAACCCAATCAAACTGAAGAAAAATGATAACGAAAAGTCCAAAAAAATTACGCCCACATTTACGACACAAATATGGCGGATGTGGCGTCCTATAGAAAATACGTCGAAATAGAAAAGAAATTAAGACTTTTCATATCCAAAAACATACATTGTTAAATATTTAAGTTCATTGAAAGGCAAAAAATCACCATTTAAATTCCAACTTTTTTTATTATCAACATTTGATTGAGACATGTTGGCATAAATCGTAATATTCTGAAGTGTAAAATCTAGTATGTTTCCATGCGCCTTTACTTACGTACCACCTTGTATATATTGCAACTCTGGCAACTGGTATTTAAATCAGATGATTTCTTGTACTCTTCTACGTTTTCATGTAGCGTTTGGCCTTTGAAAATAACTATTTTACCAGATAACTGGCAAAAACTTTTTTCGAATTCAGTACCCATCAGGTACATGTAACCAAAGGCCTAAATAAAAATTGACTTAAAGTCGCAATATTTTCGCAAAGAATCTGTGGTAAACGCATTTGACCTACTTTTTTAATGCCCGGAATTTTTCAATACAGACACGTTTTATAGACACAATTTAGAATAGTGTGATACAAATTGTATAGGTACTTAATAAAAAAATAGCAGTCTCTTAATATTTTTTGTATTATGACAAACACAATGTCAGACATTTCCCTGGACTTAGGTTTACTACTAACTATAAATACAACAATAAAAATATATAAGAAGACATTATCACTATTCAAGAACATGCATTTCACCTTATATTTATCCAACGAAATGAATACTAATAGATAATATAAAACATTAAATGAACCCGCGGCAGTCTTGTCCGATAATCTAGAAAAACAAACCGGTTAACTATATTATAGGAAAATATCTGTATACGACACAAATTCCTTCATTTAATAATTATAAAACATTTAATATTGAATAAAGACACTAAAACCTGAAGGAGAACACAACGTAAACACAGGATCTCAATTATGACAACGAATTTTGCTGTTTAGTGTTGTTGGTTGCCGTATTCTTACGTCAAATATTTGATAAGAAATTTTTTCGCTTTAGTTTCGAAATTTTTTGAAGGGTGATTCCGTTAATTTATATTTTTCTCTATTCCCTCTTCAAATATTTCTACTTAATCATAATTAACCCTGTATTTAATAATAATAATTTGAGACAGTATATATTTAAAAGAAGAATTAATACATTAACTATGAAACGTGTTGTCAAAAGTAGGTACCTAAGTGTTTTATTTGACGACTGGATGGATACAAAAATAAATCTTCATACAATATCTTTCGTAGCGGCTTTTTGTAACAATCAAATAAACATCTAACTGAATGCTGCTGTTAAGGTCCTCATAACAAGCAAGTAGGTAGTTAACACTACTTTCGACAAATTTTTAACAAATAATCGCTGAAAAGCCCAAGCACAATATGTGAAGTTGACGAATGAATTCGCACGATTCTATAAAACATTGACACGTCGGGAGTCAAAATATTCACTTGTCTAGGAACTTTGAAAAGGTTAACATCTTGTTCGGAGCTACCTTGGACGGCGTGGCATTGTTTGGACCGTCTGTAAAAAGCCGCTGCGGGGTGATATATGAGCGTGAGTAGCAGAAGATCTATGACAGGCTCTCCTCTATTGTTCGCAACGGGTGGCCGGTAACCACCGCACTTAAATGAAGACAAATTTTAACCGTTTCGTAGTCGTCTTTTGTTGTAAAGTACCGCTGATTGCGATTGACTGCTTCTAGATATCTGAATTAAAGACAATGCAATGTAAGTATTCGCTTATCTACTATCGATACCACGACTCGAACCGGATCCGATAACATCAATAATTTATTGTGGTGCATTTGGATCTTTAATATTATCAACAAAACTGTTTATAACTTCGTTATGTTCAATAAACCGTTGCTTCGAAACGTGAAAATTCATTGTGCGGGGAAATCTCGGATTCTAGTTCAGGAAGTAGCTGAATCATCGCTTCGGTAGCTCACTTTTAACTTGCCGATAGGATAATAGGAAGATAAATTAAAGCAGTTTTTCATTAATAGTCGCTTAACGTTATGCTAATTCCTTATTAGTTTTAGATTTTCTTAATTAACTGATAATAAATTACATGGAGGTTTCCATTCCTTGGATAAAATGCAATAGGGTTTAGTTTTTCGATAGCATCTTTTCAATTGCCAAACTTACGAAGTCACGGATATGCGATGTATTTAAAGAAAAACTTTCATTTACAAAATGCACCTGAATAAACAAGAAACATGCAAATATACTTTATAAGACACCCAGGTGTACCAATGCATTTCCTTCTGTTCTTAAATTGTAGTAATTAGAAATTTTACTACTCCAATTTGCTTAACATTTTTAAAAGTCTTTGTTCTATAAGAAATTCAATTCAACTCTCCTTTAATTCAGAACACTCCTGGTGTTGTGACCAAAGCGCGCACTTCGTTCGCAGATGACGTCATTATCAGGGGCGTACTTAGGACACTAAGTTAATGTTTGTAGAAACCGAAGTGCAAACATATACCTACAAAAAATTAACGGTATCAACTTTTTTCTTCACACGTTCAGCTTTATAGGTCCTTATAACTGGAAAATAAACAGTTGCAAATAAAAAAAATATTTACTATGTTATTTATTGAATATCCTGATGCTGTCACAGTTGCTTTAAGATGGTGAATTCTAAGATCGTTAAATATCCGTTAAGCATATAAAATAGAAATAGCATCACTTGCGTGTAGTCGCTGTAGAATACTTTTTATGCCTTCAAAATGAACGTAGTAATATGACGTTGCTTCTAATTACGTATCCCAACGTACGAGTCCATTGCAATTGTTAAATGTCTGAATGTCTATATAAAAACAACACACCCATTTCACTTAAAAAATTCCACAGTACATTATTATCTATGTATATACTTACAATTCTTGAAGCTTTATACTCCTTTAGCAAAAACCATGTGAAATAATTCCTCAATTTTTTATGGGAAATAAGTACAATGAGAATGGCCAAAAATACAAATTTGTATTTTCTCATGAGAATTTACATCAGTTTCTGAGGGAATGTGTTCCACTAAACTCGAGAATCGAGCCCTTGCAGGTAAATAAATGGGTTGTTTCTGTCGATTAGCTGGTATGAGTAAGATTAAATTTGTTGTTAATATAAATAAAGTATATTTAAATATTAAGGTCGTCGCGAGCTTTAGACAGTCAAAATGTCAGATATTATTCTGCACTTTAGCTATGCAACACAAACATTTCAAATATCTTGTCAACTGCAAGTAGTAATGAACTATTTTGGTGTTTCTTGTACTGTCAATCTATTTACAGATTGTATCTATCTGTTATAGGTAAACCACGAAGCTCCGGCGCTCCTAGGTTTGACTAGTCAATCCTCAGGTCTGACATAAAGTCTTAGTCAAAGCCGAAATCAAAGAAAATTTTCCGGCCTCTGACTAATGAATTTTCGTCAAACCTAGGAAGACTAATTTGATCAGGCAAATGTCGAAACTCAATATCATGAAAGCGAGGTTTGACCAGTCAAACTACAATTAGGTATTAGAATGTCGTAGATGGGTAGAATAGGTATTAATAAAACGACAATTTTTAATTAAAATGTTTATTGTTTTAATCATATCTAATTAACATAAAAAATTAGTCTTTATTCTTAGTCATGGTGAGGAATTATGACATTTAGAATTGCACAATACGTTAGATCTTTTACATTTACATAATTTTGAAGAGCCTTTTTATTGCAATGGCATTTTATAAAGCCTTGGCCCCCAAATTTCGAATCTTTTGCACTGATTTCTCTTAGAGACAGCTTATCGTTGGGTACATCTTTCAAATTAAGAAAATGTTCTTTGCATTCTTTTATTTGATTTCTCCGTGTTTCGTCCCTACTCTGTAGAAACCATCAATTGTTTTATCTTGTATGATACCTAAAACATTTCTAGCATCTCCTTTGGCTCTATCGAAGCTAGGAATAGGTATGGTTACAGTTTGTCCAATCTCGATTGTCGGAAATTTTTGTTCACTTAATTATTTCATAACATTAGCCTGCGCTTCAAGACCTTCAATTGCCTTTTCTTTATATTTTCTGTCTGTGCACAGTGCACAACGCATGCATGTAACTTTACTTCCGAAGCCTTCATAATCTGCACCAAGTGTGTTGTCAGCGCACACAACATGCACGACCTGATTACAAATTATGCACGTATGTGCGCCTGAGCTCTCTTGTTGGCAAATACAACAAACCACATCTGAAGTCACTTTTGACGACGACGGTCCAGGTATTGAAATCTCATCTGAAGTTAATGTTGACGACGATGGTCCAGGTATTTCCATTTCATCTCTTTGGGCTTAAATAAAATTCATTCATCAACGAAACATTATTGAAATGAATAATTAAGTAAATCCAAAATTCCACGTATTGTGCAATTCTAAATGTCATAATTCCTCACCATGTGAGAATAAAGACTAATTTTTTATTTTAATTACATATGATTAAAACATTATAATTAAAAATTGTCGTTTTATTAATACCTAATCTAACAAACTAAGACATTCTAATACCTAATTGAAGTTTGACTGGTCAAACCTCGATTTCATGAAATTGAGTTTCGACATTTGCCTGATCAAATTAGTCTCTCCTAGGATTGACGAAAATTTTTTAGTCAGAGGCCGAAACATTTCTTTGATTTCGGCTTTGACTAAGACTTTATGTCAGACCTGAGGATTGAGTAGTCAAACCTAGGAGCGCCGGAGCTTCGTGGTTTGCCTATAACATATCGATTATGTTTCGTGGAAAATCTTTTAATGTTACGATGTAATGCCTATAATTTTTAGGAAATATTTTCCTTCGACGATGTTCTACAGTATTTGTTCCAAAATATATTTTTTTTACGCATATTTATTTTTAATACAGTTTACTTCAATAAAATTAATTATTGTAGTAGCAACAATTTGACCTTTGAAAATTTGAAATAGCTGCTTCAATAGAGACTGCTTTATGGTATTCTGCTGTTCGTGGGTGAGCCTGATGGACTTGTAATGAGTAAAAATGTTGACGCAAAGAAGTACGAATATAAAATTCTATTGCGACCCGGATTATCGATTCTAGATATCAAGTATTATTATGTATTAATAAAATTTATTTTAAAGTATAGTAAAACTGACCTTTTAATCTGTTAATGTTGTCGAAACAGATTTCTAATTTGCAAATAAAATGTATCTCTGAGACACTGTTAGTATTACTTATTATAATATTTTTTTTTATCATCAACTCAATTATTAATTTCAGCTGTCGAAATGAAGCATCTATTGTCTCGTTTTATTTGTAAGATCTATTAGGCCAAATACCGGACATTACGGAACTTTATAAGTGCTCATTCCAAAATAGAGGTGATTCGGCAATAACCAATATCGTAACGGTACTCCCCCTTCCATTCTAAAATTTATAAACCTAAATTGTGCCATGTTTTCTGTTAAACTATTTCTTGTGATTCCTGGGCAGTGAGTGAGTGAGTTACTGATGACTGTTAATAATAAGAGAAAATCTTAGGTATATATTTACTTCACTTAGACACAATTTAAATTGTATTGCTGAATTATACTCTTAGGAAACATGAGGAAAAATTGAAAAGGGATAATCATAGGTAATTTATTTTTAATTTATCATACTTACTATACAGGGTGTCAGGAAAATCAGCTCAAATTCAGGGGATGATACTACTCGAAAAAATAATGTGTCAAGTTTATGTAACATTTTCTCTAAAAGTCAATATTAACGGAACTACATAACCTCAAAGTTATTTTTTTTAATTTGTTTTCTTGGCTACGGCAACTTTTTAGTACGATACGATGGATCGATATATTCAAAGGACCCACACAAAAGATAGGAAATGCACTCTCGGTCAAATTGTCTGAATTTTTGATATGTTATACATTTTGTCATCCTTAACAAAAGTCTTAATGGGCACTAAGCTCCAAAGTCCGTGGTTTGGCTCCTATGGAGCTCGAAGCTCCGTGACTCCACGATAGTATAGAAACCTCTAAAACGCATGTCACCTTTTTGAAAATCATATTTTAATTATTTTAATGTATGCCCTTAAGTTTTTGAGGATGCTGAATTTGAATATGATGTCAAATAGATAATATTGACAGTTGACAGCTGTCAAATACCAAATTCAGACAATTTGACCGAGAGTGCATTTCCTATCTTTTGTGCGGAGTCCTTTGGCACACTTGTTACTTTTATAGAGACGCAGTTTGATGTAAAATACTTTTAAAGTTGCAACGCTCCAAAGAGCAAAAAGGACACGTGGTAGGTGAAGAAATGATCATAACTTTTTTGTCTTTAAATGTCGATGGCATTCCTTAAATGAATGAAAGTTTATCTAAAAATCTGAAACTCTTGTTTGAAATCAAAAAAACCGATCGTTTGCGGGAAAATGGAGATTTAAATGTTTTGGACATACTGACGAATCTCATTTCTTTTACGATTAAGCAAAGTATACATACTTTGAAAACAATTGAAAAGTAGCTGTCACATTGCTTTGGCGGTAATTTCAAACCTTATATGCTTCGTTCATGCAAGATAAAAGCAGAAACACATAATTTTATGATTAATAGACATACATGATCATGTGTTTCTGGAAACGGAAGAAAGCTAAACCGACGACGTGGTGACCAGCAAAAAATTGTTCTGCCAAGGTTAGAATAAATTTGTTAAATGTTTATTATCTCATAAAAGGAAGATTCTGCTTTTATCTTGTATGAACGAAGCATACTTATAAGGTTTGAAATTGACCGTCAAAGTAATATGACAGCTACCACTCAATTGTTTTCAAAGTATACTTTGCTTAATAGTAAAAGAAATGAATTATTTACAGAAAATTTAAATTCCAATTTTCTCGCAAACGGTTGATTTTTTGAATAAGAGTATCAAATATTTAGATAAACGTTCATTCTTTAAAGGAATGCCATCAAATATTTTCATAAATTCAAAGACAAAACAGTTATGATAATTTCTTCACCTGCAATTTTAGAAATATTATACTCGACACTGCGTCTCTATAATATCAACGAGTGAAGAGTAAAAAATTAATTCTAATCTGACTGAATGAAATGTCAATAATTGAAGTTTTAGAAAATAGTGTATTCCGAAAAACAAACTTTAACTGACAATTTAAATGTTTTATTATCGATGCAATAATTCTCGACAGGACTATATACCTACGCAACTGTAATGTCGCCAAAAATGCCAAAAAATAAATACATGTTTTTCCATAACTGAAAAACAAAGTTATCAAACTTCTGATTTAACAGTTGAATTTGTCACGAAGTTCTGTCACCAGAAGTATTATCAATTTTGCCTATCTTTGGTAGCTTCTGAAATATCTTAAAAATAAAACATTGCACTGTAAAATTATCTATAGTATATCTACAGTATTGTATATCTATGTATAAGTACGTCCAAATTTCGAGTTGCCAAGGTAACAGTTTGGAAATTATGACTGAAATTCAGTATTTAACTTATTACTTGGAAACCCTGTATGTCCGTAAGGAAGTCAGATTTAACAAAAATGTAAGTCAAGTGTCGACATTATTTTGAGTGGTTTTTAGGCTTTCACGGCCGGTGCTATTATTTGATATATAGTTATTTTCTGGATTGTTATGCCGTGACCTGGATAACTGGTCGCTGCGAGTAACATAATCAAACTGCACATCCCTAGCTTTAGCTGGGATTCTTTGACCTGCCCTGGTTTTTCTCGGGCTAGGCTCTGTGAGGGCAGATCCGCTATCGGTATCTTTGGGCCTGATGAGATATTGATTTCTGCTCTAATTGGTATTACGACTGCTACAGTCGGAACTGTTGTTGGTCAATGGAAATCAATATATGGGCGGGCCCCACAAAGCCTAACCCGAGAAGAGCCAGGACAGGTCAAAGAATTCCAGCTAAAACTAGGAACGTGCACTTTAATTCTGCTACTGGCAGCGACCAGTTACCGGGTCCCGGCATAACAAACCGGAAAATCGCTATACTTATATAAGACATTATTTTGAGTCCTTCCCCTGTGTGTCCCATCATTTTTTACCACTAGTTTCTGAGATTCTTTCTAGTGACGACCCAATATTGCACAAAAATGACCGCAGTAACGAATAGCTGTAAAAAAACTAATTTGGCCTTTGATTTTTTCCAGGTTCCATTAAGAGATCAACCTGGGAGCCACATCCGGACCCGTCCCGACTCCGGGCGGGTTTTCACCAGTTATATCCGCAGCAAAGACGCTTTCACTGAGGGAATCTTCCTGTGCCGAGGCTTTGTGGAAAATGCCCCACAAAGGTACAGTAACAATATTATAATAATTCTGGTCTATGAGCTTAGAGTAGATGGATGCTGCGTGATTAAAAATAAATCCCATAGTCATAATAGATGGCTTTAAACAAATGCCTACCTAGTTTTCGTGTACAATCAATTTCATATAAAAAAGAAAATTCTCTACAAGTTTAGACTAAATCATTTTTTGTCCTACTATAAAAAAGACGACTTTTTATTCGCTATAGATACGGAAAATTAGCCATTTTTAACCGCAATGAACTAAAAGCACGCTGTCGTGAAAAAAAAATTAAAACAAAAATACGGGAACGTGAAAAAAGCTTTTGTTAGTAAAATGTTTTTTAATTTTTGCAAAAATTTAAATTAATTATTGGGCATTGGAAACTCCACATGCTACTCGGCGAACACAACATGGAATTGGAAACGAAGTACTTATCGGCCCTTCCATTCAGGAACATCGGTGATGATGCTCTTTATTTACAAATTTTCCGTAATAATTTACCGGTACTGCTCGAAGATGTTAATCTCAACGTTAGACAGTAGATATGTGGTTTCTTCACGATGATACTTCCCTGCATTTTGCGCGGCTAGTGCGACAACATTTGGGATCATGTGTTTCTCGAATGACGTAGTCCAATTGGGTGGCCTCCTCGATCGCCCGACTTAAATCCGCTTGTCTTTTATTTTTGGGGTCACATAAACACTATGGTGTATATTACCGAAGTTAACACTGAACAAGAGTGCCGCATACATGCTGCCGTGAGATAATTCGACTACAATACAGCTTGGTTTGGATCGTATGTGTGAGGACTTATACATTCGGCGAGCTCATGAAATTATTATTCACTGGTTTAAAAAAATCGGGAATGAACTAACAAAACAAACATTCTTCGGTGCCAGCAATTGAACCTGCACCTCCTGTATGAAAGACAAACGTTATCCACTATACGACAGTATTTTCCCGAATCATATAGAAATTTACTAATGAAAGTTCTATTTACTTTTTAAATTTATCAAGTGACCGACAAACGTCAAACTTGAAAGTAAGATGATAGTTTTTAAATGTTTTTGCCATGTTATGAGTGTCATAACATTGTATAATGTTTTCAGTAAAAAGTAGTAAAATATTGTTAGTCGTCGACAAAGAATAATATTCTACTTGCACATAATGGCTGAAATTAACTCGAGTGATTTACAGCCATCGTTATATGCTCGTTGAATAATACACTATTTTTCACTATTCGTCATTATTTATTTATCCTCGGCTATAATTTCCTAAGTTTATGCGAATAGATTAAGAATCACCCTGTATACAAAAATCAGTTTTCACTACCAGTCTTTTTTTCCATATATTAACAATCCGTCTATTGAAAATAAAGCCCAGTAGGTTTAATTTTTATAGAAGAATAAATAAATTTGATCTAAAACACCAAAATCAATTCTAGAGGGAGACATACTTGCAGAATTGTAGTCGTGCAAACAAAAATTAATTAATCAAGATAACATCAAATTTTGTCAACAATCTTTACAACTAAAGAATGATAATATACACATCGATAATGTTCTATTCATGAGTGTGACAAGGCACATTTCTATGAGCGGACACACATATCTAAATATCCAAGAGCTAAATTACAAGGTGGCCACAAATCTCGTTAAAATTATTTTTCCTTCCGATGTCAAAATAAGCGAACAAAGAAGTCTATTCTGGGAACAAAAAGTGTAGATCTTTACTTAGTATAACATAATTTTAATAAGTAATTCTCTTTTTAACGTCAAAATTAGTTATTCATGAAAAATAAACAATTTTTTCAAACGTCTTCTTTTTCAAAATCGAAAAACTTTAGAACCTAAGTACGTTTTATATGTCAAATATATTCGGAGATATTGAATCGTATTATTTCTCATCAGTTATCCTAGATTTTGGCCAAAATATTTGCAAAAAGTAATATATCTAATAAAAAATATTTAAATCAAGTTTGCAGTGAAACAGCGATCTACAGGGTGATTCATAACAAGGGCACTGCGTGCTTTTGTGCCTGCCTAAAGAATGGTAGTAAAATTCGATTTCCATTTTTCATTTTTCTCCAAACGTAAAACCGTTACAAAAACCAAAATTTGTACAGGTCTTCTACTGAAGATTTAATTTATGATTAATTTCTATTATTCCCATGTTGGGCAAGAAACTCATGACAATTTTTCAATTTCTTGTAATTTGTTTAAAGGCTGCAAATTGTCACATAAAAAGTACCTAGTAATTAGATGGTTCATTGTAATATGCACTTTTTGCGTAGGCAACAGTTTTCGACAAAAATATCAAATTTGAAATTAATAATTTATATGTTGAAAACAACTGAACAACCCCATAATTACTACTAGAATTTGTGGTTTAATTTATAGTCCACACCGTTGAAACATAGTCTGTGGAAACAATTGTTTAAGTAATCCAGGGTATCTAATTCATATTTTTTCTTGGGCAGTTTGTAGACTTTAAAAAATTATAAGAAGAAACTGAAGAAAAATCATCAGATCCATCTCAATAATACTGGTAATTAATCATAAATTAAGTTTTCTTTAGAGAAACACGTCTACAAACTTTGGTGTTTGTAACATTTTTAGTTAAACAATTGGACGACTAGTACGGAACGACAAATTGATGCCACGTGCTATGTACATAATGAAAATGATTTCTGTTTTTATTATATCCATGTCTGAAATACCTACCTTTTTCATCGAATTTGTGGTGTTGATTACCCATATCTTCAACTAGAGTAAGTCACAAACCTTGATCTCCTCATATTTTCTGTACCAAATTAGACTTGGATATGTGACAGTTCTGAAAATAAAAACATTTTATGTTAGAAAAATTTAACGCTCTATAACTCAAAATCAAAGAACATGAGGATCTATGTAGAAACGACAGAAATGAACATTTTTATTAATAATAACACCTAATAGGTAACAGTTAATCTGGTTAGCTGCAGTATTATGCTTCACTCATTAGAGGTTCGTCAAGATTACCCACTAACAACAAAACACACGAACGAAAGGAATACCTACCAATAGATAATATAAAACTGAATGCACTGCTGAAGTCTTTAATTATAAAATCTTATGCGATAACAACGAATTTCACCATTTAGTTCTCCGTCCGCCGTAATTGTGTTGCTGGTTGCCGTATCCAAATGTCAAATATTCCAAATACATAACCTCGCACAGGACGGGCACACATAGTCGTTGTTAAATAAGGGTTTAAATACAGTTTCGGATAAAAAATTTGTTCGCTTTATAAATAAGTGTAAACATTTTTAAAAAAGATGATTCCGTTAATTCTGATTTTTCTCCATCCTCTTCTAAATATTTGCAGTCATAGTTAATCCTATATTCATTTTGCATTAAACTAATAATATTTATGAAATTCGAAAGTCCTGCTCAATAAAACCAGGCCACCATGTATAGATGCGTTTCCCGAGAAGCCAATTATTTGCGGAAGCGGAGGCAAAATATCGATGGCGCTCTTAAGCCGTCAAAATCTCCGCGAGCCCCCGCGTATCAATAAAGCAAAGTCGTGCGGCGGCCGTGAGTGCTTTCCTGCGGCTTTGACAAGTCCAGACGTTTGTTCTTTTGAGTAGACGGCGCCCCCATAATAATCACACTCCGTTGCATAATAACCCACCCTCGATTATGTGCACGCTGCGCCCTTTAATCAAGCAGCAATTAACCGGAGTTTTTCCCATTCCCCCTCCTTGTAATGAACCAGTTAATATACGTACGCACCGCGCCGTACAAATCGCCTCCTAACCGCGTGCGGTTTTCAAAAGATGCCAAATAGCTGTCTAAAGTGTTGCGGACCATTGTTCGCCCAAATTCGATTCGGTCCCGCTCTGTAGATTTATAATTGCATGTGCAGGGTCGTCGACTTCGACTAAAAGTTTATCTGGCTTACATACAAAAAAAGAATATACTCCTATAAACAGAAAATCCAAGTAAATAATTTAAAAACGACAAAATGGCTGAAAAGGTCCGGAAAAGTAAAATAATAAAAAAGGAATCGAAACAGGTCATATCCACACAACTCAAGTCAACTCAAACACTCAAACTAGAAAGGTCACTGTCATAACCATTCTTGAATGAATTGATGGATGCTGCAGCAACTACAGTGTCAGGTAGATGACTCCAGGGACAAAAGACACTCTCTTTAAATGAAAACACATAAAATAAGTCAATGGAAAACGTATCGTGGATAATGCGATAAGTCTGAATAAGATCTCTTCGGATTCTTCTACGATAAAGGTGGCAGGTGAAGTATATATAATCTGTGCTTATAAGATTTGTGAGTTAGTTGGGATACCCATTTGGTAAATCTTATCGTAATCTGAATCGATTAAAAAATAATACATCATGGATATAAATTATTGCATTATTTTAGTTTTAAACATAAGTGTTTTGAATATTCGACTGAAGAACTGAAGTAAACTTCAAACGCTGCAGATTAAATTGGCTTTTTACAACATTGATAACTTACTTGAACTAACTTAAATTACCAATGATTATAACTCCCAGATTCTATTTTGCTGATCTACTACCTGCACTGCAACGCCATCTATATTGTAGGGCTGGTGCGGATTATTAGTTAATATAGAGGACAGAACTTCTTTATTCAGAGAAACCAACCACTCTGAACACCATCTGTTTATGTTGTAAATTTTGTTGCAACCATTGAGAATTTGTCAACGGATTTGAAAATACTTCAGTTATCTGCAAAGAACGCTTGACCGTTGTTAATGGCAAATTAGCCGTAAAGATGATGCAAACTAATAGAATCCTTTGAATCACTCCGGAGGTAACATCAAGAAACTGATAGAGGTCCCAAAAAATCCTCACCAAGAAGTTTCTACCAGACAGGAATATCAATTTAAAAGATCTTCTCTAATACCAAAGTGTTCCAGTTTATGGAGTTTATTACATTTTAGAACTCTGTCGAAAACCTTGGAGAAGTCTACGTATATTGTCCACTGTAGTGTCTGGTCCACCATATGACTCCAAGCGTGCAGGCATGTGAGTAAATTTGTACCTGTTGAGTGTTGACCTACCAGGAATGATTACATGTTGAGTAATTACGATATTAGTGAAACGGAATCTCAACAGTACATCAGCAATAATTCTCTCCATCATTTTGGTTAAACTAATTGGATGATAATTATTATTTTCTTAGTTTTAATTGCTGACAGAACTGCTAAATGTTTTGTTGCTGTTTTCAATCCCTGACTAAGTTGAGTAAACCATAGATTTTTTTGTGGTATACTTATATTGTAAGATATTTACTGGAAAAAAGCATATATTTCTAATTAGATAGAGCATCAATTTTTACACTCACTTTTTCAACAAAATGGATGGGAAAAGGTAGCCCTCTTATCACCAGTCCCAGATTTATCTTCGATGGATTTTACTTGTTAACAGTCGGCCGACTTATGATGAGTTATATAACAGAATAACACAAGCATGTTTGTAAATTACCCAGCAAAATACTACAAACTAAGAATGAGATAATTATAGGTATAATAAATGAAAAATAATGTTTGTCACGAACAGCCAACTTATAGGTATATTATGACTATCAATATTTCAACTGTTAATCAAAAACATTTATTAGATGTTTTGTAATTGAATTAAGGAATAACCTCCTGTAACCAGAACATTATACGTCTAATAGCACTTCCAGCAATACTCAAACTCCAGAGCCGGGACAATAAAAATCCCAAATCAAAAAGAATCGCAACCTCAATTCCTAATCCCCGGAGATTGTCTGAGTACACGGACTTGAGAGGCCAGCAGACTAGCATGCACTTACTAGCGCTCTCCAAGGAATCGCGGCCCGGAGCTCTCCGTCTCGCTCCTCTCAGCCGCGTCCTTTATCATCCGTTCCTGTCTTTTTGCCTCGTCCCGATCTTGTGAAAATGGCGTCTCTTTGTTGACTCGGTAACCCGTAGTTCGCGACACTCCGCGTTCAAATTGCATTAACCTTAACATTACATGCCGAATTGAGGACGTACCGAAACGTGAAGCGGAGGGGTGGGGGGCGTCTTTAGTCTCGGCAAGATGGTGACAGCCTCGCCAGCCGTCGGCTCGTACCAGACGTGAATTAATAGAGGAACGGGAACGACTTAAAACTAATTCGTCTACGGATTTCTTGGACAATTTGCCAGGTTAAATCAAAGGCAGTGCTGAAACCGGTTTCCTTATTTATCTTTGTCTTGGTCTCCGACGACAAAAAGATATAGTTTTCTATTCTGATACAGTCACTAGATGGAGGAAAATGGGAAATAATACAAGTGTAACTATTATTTCGAAATAAAAATAAAATGTGATAGAAGCTACACCATATGACACAATACATTCACCTTTAGAGCAAAAAAAAAAGAAAATGAAACTTCTTAGAGTTCAAACAATGGATAACAGACTAGTTTTCTACATCGAATCATCGGATGTTCTTGTTTTATCAGAAAACATAATTCGCTGTTGTATCTACCTAAATGAATAAATTGGTCTAATATCCTGAATAAGTAAGAGGGTCGACAATAAAATTACCAAAATTAACTCATAAAAACGTATTTCCAAATAACTATTACCTATCTTCTTCAAAATACTACTATTGGCGATTCGCATTATCAGGCGATGTTATGAAGAACAACGACGGTAATATAGCTTTGAATATCAGAAAGTCGGTTTTATTTTTTTGTAGTTTTCATGACTGGACAAAGTCAAACATTACAAGGCAGTCTAACTTTGGACTTCGATTTTTAACCCAAAAAGGAGCCAATGGTTCCAATGCATTTGAATCATGCAGTGGAGCATTGGAACGATGAAGGATCAAAATTAGGAATGTCCTTTACGAATGGTTCCACGTAGTCTTGCCAGCACATCTAAGAAACCATTTTGATAGTATTTGCCCTTGTTTAATAAATTTAAAGTGCAAAATGCCCTTGTAGTCGACAAAACAAGCATGTTTTTGATCTGTGATGTCGAGCCGACGCTGCTTTTGCTCATTACTTAAATTTTCGAAATCATTTTTGTTCCTATTTTCATCAATATTAATCATTTTTATTGTTGTCCTGTCTAAGTTTAGATCTTTTAGTATCACTCATTATTGTACCTCTTCTACATATTGCCTTTCGAGTTTTTGAATGCTCAGATCTACTATCATCTTTCACATATACTCATCCTTCTCTAAATCATCGTCATTATTATTATCAACATCATCATATCACTCAAATGCTGCACAACAGCTTCACCATAAGCTAGTTTTTAGCATTTCTAAAGTATTACTTAGATTTTTGTTCAGTTTGACACCAAATTTAACTGGCTGTTCAAACATACTGCAAACACCATAAAACATGTTGTTTTGATAAAGTAAGCAATTTTGTTTTCACTAACCAGAGGAAAAACATAGATATATGTGTCGTAGGAAGTGTTTCGGAAGTATTTCGACATAAATTGCTCTAGGTACGTGAAATTTTGTTATTAGTTCTGCTGAACTGAACTAATTATAAATTCCCTGCCACTTGACTGAGCTCCGATTCTGTTTCGCCTATTTCGTCCACTATTTATAACTTATTATATAAACCTGGCTGTTGCCAAGACATGATTTTGCAAAGTCGAGCAAGAACAGAACTTGTAAAGAAATTATTCTTGTTTTGCAAGACAAGACATTTTCCAAATTTTGCCAAAGATTTTTTGTTTCATCCAACACTAATTTGAATAGTAGTGAAGATCAGTTAGGGAAAACATGTAAGTAGGTAGGTATCCTACATCTCACTGACATAAAATGTCACAGACGGGGTACCTATTTATATCTTTACGTAACAAAAAACCTGTCCCTCGATTAGATTTATTTCAGAGGTAGTGCGTTTAGCGTGCGTGCTAGCAGGAACGCGACTTTAAAGATAGGATTTAATCTATGTCCTATTTTGCGCTCGCTCAAGCATGATTTACTTGCTTTGAATTCACAGAGTGCAGATTACTGCTTGGAGTCTTGGGTTTCTAAAATCAGTGTCAAATTTAATGAGCAAATTTCCCTTTGAATGCAACCGTCACCATTTTACCTTAATCGGTATGAAACCGAAATCGAAAAGGTCAGTTTTATTTTGGATGACAAGGAAGCGGTATAAAGCTATCTCATACTGATTTGCATATGGTAATGCATTTCTTTAAAGCAAGTACATGTTTTGTCAATGTTTACAAAATTGCGTGTAGGTGTTTTCATTTTTATTTTATTCAAATGTCAATTATAACTATTATTGCATACATTAAGTAAATATATTTTAAAATCTTATAAAAATGGAATATCTAGTCTAACAGCAATGCTTCGACAAATTATATGAACGAGGGCAGGTCAAAATTTCAACTAATGCTATTTATGTGCACTTTAATGCTGCTGGAAGGGACCCGTTACCTAGGTCACGGCATAACAACCCGGAAAATCACTATGCATCACCTTATACTAGTTTAAGCCAAATTATTAAGCATACACTACATTATTACGCGTGACTAATGTTAATCTTAACAGAAGCACAGGATGCTGATGTAAAACATTTTTTTTAATAAAAACTTACAGTTGTTTCACATCTAAATATATTATACCACTTTTAAGCTATCCTATATATCTCTGATATAAAGATTGCTAAAAAAATTTTTATTAAACATTAGAATAAAGTAACAACCCAGAAAGTCATTATATACCAAATAATAGCACCGGCCGTGGTAGCCTAAAAACCACTATTATAAGGTGGCCTGACACCCTGCGGAAAGCATGCAGCAACGGAAACACTCTGTATATGCTGAGTATGTATACGTAAGTAAAAATTCACTCTACCCCAGTCTATCTAGTAATTAATTATGCGTAATATCATAATACCGATAATGGCCAAACAATCACATTGTACAAGCTGGCACACATTACTGTGTGTGTACGATGCAATTTCACAGAAATTCAACTGAATCTGCGAAATTATAAAATACCTTCAATAAAAGCTACGCGCCGCCGTAATTTTATTGGAAAATAATAGAGGAAAGTTTGTCGCTAAGAGGATTGCTTATATCTGGGAGAGGAAGTATTTAAGTGCGTTATAATCCCATAATACATCGATGAATGGGAGACTGAGGTGCATTCTCTGCGCGCCACGTAAATCGAGGGTGGTTCGAGGATTTCGAAGTTAGTAAGTTGCTTTGCATCTATTCACTGCATGTGCTCTGTTTGACGTACAATATTATCCTAATACACTTCCATAATGGACTGGGGATTAGCTAAATGAAACAAATATGTTAGTATATAGGCCTAGCTGAGTTCCAGATAAATCCCCTGTGGTGCAGATGGAAATTTAGAGAGCACAATATCCAGATTTTTTTTAATAATATATAATAAAAATAAATTACATCTTACACTATACACACTAAAAATTACAATAACATGGAAATATTAAATTCTATCAAAATCATAAAGCTATAAAAATAATTTTGTAACAAAAATGACCTAAGCAAATTTTGTAAATTTATTTTAATTATCTAACTCTTTTAGTTATGTAGGCAAATGATTAAATATGGCTGCACACACATAATATGAACTGTTTTTATAAGTAGTTAAATTAAAATTGCTTATACGGATAAGATTTATCCCTCTAGTATTATGAGTGTGCACACTGTCACGTCGAGGAAAATTTATACTATGAAATTTTGCAAAAAGGACTGCTTCATATATCAGGATACATGGAAGTGATAATATATTTTGTACTATTTGACGACATGATTGCAATGGTGTCAAAGAAAATATTAATCTGATGATCTTTTTTTGATATATAAAAACTTTCTTAATTTCCGTAGAAGCTCCCCAGTATATTATTAAGTATTTCATGTGAGAATATGCCCCAGCAAAAGTAAACATTGCTTATCTATGCAATTCCTTAAATATATAACTGCGAAATATGCAGATTTCATATTACTTAATACATTGTTCAATATGATTATGCCAATAGATATATGTAAACCTAAAAATTGAGTATTTGTAACTCTTATAATTGTGTACTTATTTAATTGAATTAAAATATTACGATTTTCAGGTCTCCCGTGGAACATTAAATATTTAGTCTTGCCGGCATTTATTACAAGTTTATTGTTGGAACACCAATAGAATTGCTGAAGAGTCAGATCAATATTGCTTTGTAGTTCATTGAGAGTTGAGGCTGTAATAACTTCTCTTGCAACTTTATGCAATCCAGTGTCTATTCACCACAATAACATAATGTCACAAATAAGAAATTAACTCTTCTAAAAGTAATACTGTATTGTCCGAAAATGAAAATCATATACAAATCATATAAATTAAAGCACACTGCTGTAGGTACATGTGCGAACGTCATCTGACGTCACAGGTCTTCCATAACGGGACTGTTTTGTGGAGGCGTGGCCAGACCAAATTTGTAAATACCGATTTTAGGTTTATTTTCCCACAAAGTTGTCTAGAACAAACGGTATTTCAATTAAAATAAAAATCTAAACTTACATTTTAAGTACCCAAAAAGATGTTTCTGTAAAACTGGTAATCACTAATACATATTTAAAAGCAGATGTTGCTTAAACATGTCTTAAAGTCTGTTTGGAAATGAAAGAGAGTAATAAAACCCCGAGATAAGAACCGGCCATGGGCGTGGTAATATTTCGTTTCAGGTAATTATCAGGTAACACTAATGCTAACAGGTAATGGGTGTACATTAGTATATTTTACTGGATACATCATAGGGCAGGAGCCAGTGTATTGGGACAGATCAATCCAGTCTTAGAGCTGAATATACGAAGACGTGCTAGTGCAGTAGAATAAAATTAGACTTGTGTTTAGTGACTATTGTGCCAGTGGATATAATATTGTTTGGGTAAAATGTCGAGCTTATCAGATTACGTATCTGCTAAACGCGTGAAAAGATGTGCGCTGTCTCATAATGAGAAGATTATTATATTAAATGTATTTAATGCATTGAAACACCAACATTCTACCAACAGTGTTGAGGACATCGTGGAAAAGTGTTCCAAAATGACAGGGATTGGAAAATCGACTATCTACAAACTTTTAAAAGAAACAAAAAATGAACAAGATACTGTAAATCCCCCAAAATCATCTACAGGTAGGTCAAAAGTCGTTATAGATGATCTCTTCAAAAATGTAATTCGCAGAAAAGTACACTCATTTTATTTTAAAAAAGAAATACCAACGCTAAACAAAATTTTAAGTGAACTTTCAGAGGACAACGATTTGCCAAAAATCAGTAGAAGCAAATTATGGGCGGTCTTACGAAAGTTGAATTTTTGCTGGGAAAAGCAGAACAGGAAGTCAGTTCTTATCGATAAAGATGAAATTATTTGTTGGGGCCCTACTTAAGACCAATTAGAAAATTCCATGACGAAGGGAGCAATATTTATTATCTAGACGAAACTTGGGTCAACCAGGGATACACTGTAACAAAAGTATGGCACGATAAAAATGTAAAAAGTCGACAAGCATTCTTGGATGGACTTTCAACAGGGTTCAAGGCACCTTCAGGTAATGGGCGAAGATTAATAGTGACACATATAGGTAGTGCCAGTGGTTTTGTAGATGGCGGTTTACTTTTACTTGAATCTAAAAATACAGGTGACTATCACGAAGACATGAACGCAGATGCTTTCGAAGAGTATTTTACACAGATGTTCGATCTTATTCCTCCGGGGTCTGTAATTGTCATGGATAATACCAGAGTTACCATATCGGCAGACCGAGCGGATGCCTACGACTGCTTGGAGGAAAGCCGATATAATTCAATGGTTATCCGGAAAAAACATTTCTTTTGAAACAAATATGGTGAAAAAGGAACTTTTGACACTTGTCAATCTTAATAAAGATCAGAAAAAATATGTTATCGATGAAATGGCAACAGATCGCTAAATAACGGTACTACGGTTACCACCTTATCACTGTGAACTTAACCCAATCGAATTAGTCTGGGGGCAGATAAAAGGAGATGTAGCGCGAAATAATACAACGTTTAAATTAAGTGACGTGAAAATTTTGTTAAAAAATTCCGTACGAGTAACTGCAGATAACTGGCAAAGATGTATACATCATGTACAAAAAGAAGATGAGACAATGTGGGAACTCGATAATTTAATTGACGTTACTGTGGAACCTATCGTTATCAATCTATGAGACGAAGATAATTCATCAGAATATTCAGAGGATAAATTTTAATATACCCATTTTTTATTTTCCTTATTGTACATTTACACAACACTACATTTACTCACCATAATTTGAATTTTCAAAGTACATATATTTTTTTGTGGAATAAAAGTATATTCATTAAATTTAAATAAATATTTTGATAATAATATTGAATAATTTTATTTGAATTACTAAAAACCCTCTTAACCTGGTTATGATGCTTAAAGTAGCCTCTAGTTTTGAAATGCTGTTTTTATATTGTTTACTTATAAGAGAAATGGACCGAGAAATTGAAGCGGCATAGACAAAGACAGATTGTCGGGGATTAAATTTTAGCTACCTGCTACAATTTAGTACAACCCGGTCACACAAAGTTATTTTAAAAGTAAGTACACCTCATCTATACCGATAATACATAAAATAAAAATATTGAATATAAGCACCAGTACTACATTTATTTACGATTTGCATACATAATAAGCTTTTATTACTCTCTTTCATTTCTAAACAGACTACAGTTTAAGTGGCACTGGTCATATTTTTCCTTAGATACATTTAACCCAGATATAGCTGTTCCTAAACGTGCCCTAGATTCAATTTAGTCTGGAGTGTAAATTTGTATATATAAGAATAAATGAGAATAACTTTAGCCAAAAGCTGAAGTGTTCTTACTGGGCATAATTCTCAGTTTACTGCAAATTCCTCTTTTCAGAAGAGGACCTCATGCATCACTCTATGGGCCAAAATACAATTTTTGGATGTTCCACAGCTGGTCACAGCGGCATTAATCAACTGGGGGGCGTTTACGTCAACGGCCGGCCGTTGCCGGATTCGACCCGTCAAAAAATCGTGGAACTGGCCCATTCCGGAGCGCGACCCTGCGACATATCCAGGATCCTCCAGGTGTCCAACGGTTGCGTGTCCAAGATCTTGGGCAGGTAATAGTTCGATACGACCCTATTCTCTATGTTTGGCTGATTAAAGTTGTGATTTCAGGTACTACGAGACGGGCTCCATCAAGCCGAGGGCCATTGGGGGCTCCAAGCCCAGGGTGGCCACAGCGCCAGTGGTCAACAAAATAGCGGAGTTCAAGAGAGAATGCCCGTCTATATTTGCTTGGGAGATCAGAGACCGGTTGCTGTCTGAAGGTGTTTGCAATAACGACAACATTCCAAGCGTGAGTAATATCTCAGAATATTGTTTGTTTACTATGCCATTTAACTGCCTTCATTTACATTTTTTAATGCTAGTAGTAACGTGCAGTATAACATATTAATCAGGAATTACAACTATTTAGCATTGCTTAAGCCTCAAAGATAACACACACAGGAAAATATTTATTTTGCCGATTTACTTTAGGTTTGTTCCAAATGCATAGAAAACCGTATAATGTACGGTTTTGAGTCTGCGCAATAGCAAAAAACTGTTCTAAATTAAGAATTATCATTCATTGTACGATTTTGTTAGCGTTCCAAATATCTTTGGGACGAGCATTGATCCATCCCACGGCGATAATATCAGTACATGGTCATGTGTAGGAACTACTTGTGAACTTTTTGTATAGACATGCGCACTAAGTAAACTCGTTTAAATTTGACATTAAAGCTGTTCAATTTAGTCGTTGAACTTTTAGTATCACATCTAATGAATAAAAAAAAGGTTGACTATAATAACTAGTAATATTTTTTGTGATATTTGTAACATTAATTATATTAAGTTGATATGTAGATATAGTGATTTTTCGGGTAGTTACAGGTTAACGTGTGTTACAGTTTTCTTTTTTATTTGACCAAACTTCTGCTTACATTGTGTTGCTCAACTTTTCCTAGAGTACTCTCTTACACTGTCTGCTGATTGTTTTTAAGTCATTTCTGAGAAGTAATAGTATTGAGATTTCAAACGTTGGTTAGTTATTTCATTCTTAATAGACAAGACCAAGACATGACTTGGCAACTCGAATTGTAAAACAAGATTTAAAAGAAAGTCTTGGGTGACAAGACAGGACATATTGCTAAGGCAAGAAGTTTTGCAAATACAGGGTGATTACTATACCTAGTCTCTAGCCAGGTGAAAGTGAAAATGCTTTAGCAGAGCGATTTCCCGTTAAAGATGTGCCAATTGCAGCTACTTTTGCAATGATGTGCAGTGAGTTGAAGTGTCGTGCAAACGCTAGCGTGATACGGCAAATGTGCAACCGAATCGTAGAAGAGATGGAGGTCCAGAGCGTCCACGGCGTATTGCAGCAGTGTGGCGTATCATACACGAGGCTCAATTATATCCGTACCATGTACAGCGTGTCCAAGCATTGACACCAACTAATTGAACGAGGAGGACCGGTACCTACCATGGCAGACACGATCTCCTGACTTTAAATCATTTGTACTTATTTTTGTGGGGATAATTAAAAAATGAAGTAGGTATATTGCACCGAAGTAGACACTATTTATGATTTACGCAAACGTATCATAGCTGCTGCCCATAACTTACAAGTTCAAAACGGACAAGAAGCAGAAACATTTGTGTTAGTTTGTAAAAACTGGATAAGGCGGGTCCAAAATTTGGTTGTTAACATGAGGTGTCAAATTATTATACTAATTAAAACCATAAATAAATTCTATCAATAATAATAGCGGCAAAATGTGCTTTATAAAATAGATGTTATAAAATGCAATTTATTTCTTTCCTTGGGAATTCCTTTGAATTTTTTGTCGGGTCGTCGATTATACGAAATGGGTATGAGGTTTTAGAGTGGACCCGTTTACAGTGCCGTGCAGAAGTGTATTTTTAAATCATTTTTGAACTGCTCTTTTTGATTTTATTTTTACAAAATTGTATTTGTAGGTCCCCTGTACATTCGAAAATTTTAATTTTAGATAAGTTCTGAATCACCCTGTATAAGGAAGGGTAATATTTAAGTGGACATTAAAAATAAATATTGGATTTCTATTGTAGGTATATAGGTACCTACTTTATTTAAAGAACTACCTAAAGGTCCAGTTATCGTGAACTAAAACTATTTATAAATTGACTGCCACTTGCCTGCTAAAGCTCCGATTCTGTTCGACTATTTCATCCATTACTTTCCGATTTTGGAAGATTGAGTAAAAACAAGACTTTAAAGAAACAAGATTTTTCCAAAATTTTAAAGATTTCTTGTCTCGGCCAACACTAATTGGCAGTAACACGAACTTTCAATATTTGATCTTGTGATCTTGATAAGCCAACAGTCTTCAAGGGCATCAACTTTAACAAATATTTTAGGTCATCAAGGAACTTGCAATCTGTAACCAGTGCAATAAATAGTAAAAACAGCAAATGGCCTTAAGTTACATACCTGTGGGACTCCAGGATAAACATATTTAGAGTTACAACAAGTTCAAGTTATGCGAATTTCATTATGAAACTGGTCTTAAATCATACACAAATCAATTTAAGTAGCTATGGAATTGAAATGATAATTTACAATTTTAAACCCAATTGGGGAATATGGCCGCCTGAGCGACGCTCTCGGCCGTAAATTCCTTAGCGGCAGTTATCCGGGAGAAATTAAAAGCAATATTACATTAGAAGGCACGAGTGTTCCATAATTTCAGAGCGCTTGCGTAAAATTCTCATCGATACAAACTGCGATACGCATTGCGTGAACGTGAAGTAAACGAGAGGGCCAGCCGGACTTTCTGTCAGCGCCTTTTATGGATTAAAAAGAGGGATGCGCTGGCCGCACCGAAGATAAAATAGAAAATGGCGGAGTTCCGGTTCGCCATTGGGCAGATGGGCTCATTTGTTTTTATGATAATAGAGGCGGGATGCTCTATTTATAACCAGGTGCTTTTGAAATCATCGTTGGGGTGTGCGCCAAGGAGACCCGTTGTCTGGCTCACCGCATTTGGCGTGGGATATTTTACTGAACGGGAAATTTAATGTATGCTAATGGCCTCTTTTGAAGCTAATTAATTCATAACCCGCATGTGTCGGCCAATGGGCTTCTTTCCGAATAAAATCGTTCGCGATTTTTAATCATTTATTGCAAAGTTAACTTATATACCTACCTACAGACAAAATATCTAAACTCACGAATAGAGATTTAGTTTATGTTGTAGTGTAACACACCCGGGTTCGTTCAACATTGTTGAAAGAGGAAGTATTTGGCCAATAATCTAGAAGATTTATCTACGTTGTGTTTATTTAGGATTATTTATTAACTTACCTCGAATGTGCTACATATTTACGAAATTAGGGAGATTTGAGTAGTTTTAAATAAAACAAAACAAATTACTAAATACACCTCGTTTATTAGTTTTCTGTCAATGGTGTCATGGTCTACCTAACCACCTATCAGTGCCGGACTCAGCCTTGAATTCACGGGGGAAAAGAGCACGGCCAAGAAAACCCCGATCACAACTCAAAGAATCGCTGTCGCTATTGCAATGGTAATAATAATGATAACAATAATAAAAATGTATCTGTACTTCAGTACTTGAATACACGGTAATATAATCATAATCTACATACAAAACTGAAGAGTGTTTTAGTTAGTTAGCCGACTTGCGTCAGAAGGTACTGAGGTCCCATACGGGAGCCAACTAGCTAGTAGTTGAGGGGTTGAACAAAAATCTCAAATCATATCTCATGCATCATATGTTTTTAACGGATGTTTGTCCAATCACGGGAGAAAATATTAATAGAATCACCAAGGCTCTTACAAGCATCTGACAAGCAAACCGCTAATTCAAGTAATAAAGTAGTAGTCATAGATGATTAATAATAACTTACAATACCATTTACAACAGCATAACTTTGACTCAAATTAAAGTTATACATATTATTTCAACAAGTATTGTTTTATCTCCAAATTATAATAAAATATAATGAAACTGTAATAAGATATTGAACAGACAATAAAATAATAAAAGGAGCACAACTAACTCATCACGCCCCGCGTTCCCGTGTTTATTATTCCTTCGTCTACAGTCGCCCCTCTAGCTAATGCGTATATAATTATAATATTCTATACAGGGTGATATTCATTCAGCAGTACAGATATGATAAAATAATATTTAACTAAGTGGATTCCCACAATGTAACTGCTCAGTCTAATTTACTTTATGCACGATGACATTATAATATAACAATTATAACCAAATTTCTTTGACGTTATTAATTATATAAGGGAATTAACAAGTCTTTAATCCACGAGAAAATTTGGACACTCGAGGCGCAACCGAGAGTTCCATTATTTCGAGAGAATTAAAGGCTGGTTAATTTCCCGAATGTAATTCAACGTTTTATCCACGATCACGACCAAAATCGGGCAATGAAAAGTTATGGTTTTGAAAATCGTCATATTTGACAAATTTATTTTAATCAAAAATATTAATTGTCAGTTGAATACATATTAGAAAGTCTTGGAATCGTTTCTATGACATGAGTTTGTTTATTTGTAAACATGAGTGAACAAGAGTTTTGCAAAATAGACACAAAAAATGAGTGAGAATGCTGACAATTCCCAGTAAACACACGTACGTATTTTAAACGTTTTATCAACGTATCATTGGTCGATAAACCGTGTTACGTTACAAAATCGACGGTTTGTTTTTGGTGTAAAAAACACGTTTATAGTATAACGTTATAAACACGTTTTATTTTATTTAGAATCCTCACTAGTCATTATTCTTACGTTAAACTAATGTTACAGGTAGACTATAATTGTTGTTAACGTTTTTATCACGTAAACTTCTAAGTAATTATGTACTAAATGTCAATGACAAGGAACATCAGATCGTCATTTTATTATGTAAATAAAATTTTCAAATATAGGATGCATAAAAGTTACATCCCTACATCTTTATTACCTACCACTTCCGGATTTCAACAATGAAAATTTAAATAAAATGCCCTATATATTTTTACTTGTTTTGATAAATACGGTTACCGAAAACATTTCGTCTTATTAAAAAATTTCATATAAGAGAAATTTTCACATCCACCACCTAAAAAAATAACATTAAAAAGCGACTTTATTGAAATTTCATGTAAATTAGGAAGGTATACACCTACATTTGACAAGTAATATTTTTCTCTTGTTTTAAGTGCAGTTATTTGTGCGTGTTCGTTTTCTTATGGAAAAATGTTATATAACTATTTGAAGTGTTGAAGTAATTAAAATATTGAAATAATAACTTCAATTAATATTTCTTATATCAAAGCTTGCTTTACTTACAAATTGCCGTTTCTCTATAAGATGTGTAACTTTGTGGTTCACCCCCGGAGTTTCAATTTACTTCAACAGATGTCGCCCACTTCGTGAGTGTTCCCAATATTTACATTCAGAAAGCTACTTCTATGGGGTTAGAATTCGTTTGTATACACAATAGAGAACATGTAGTAATAAATCTTTATGTTCTTTACGGATTTTGCAATGCGTTAGAATTTAAGTCAAAATAAACGTTTTTTACACGTTCAATTAAATATGTATAAGAACCTTTTTAAGAATAATTCACTTGATTGGTCGAATATAAATCACGTGATACTCGCTGCATCGGGAATGGTAGCGCAGTCCCAGTCAGGAGTCAGGTTCATCTGCCGGTTGTCGAAGCTGTCCTTTGTGTTGTATTACTTCTGTGGTAAGTAATTCTCTATATTTGTTTCTAGCATTTCATCGCTATATATAAATGTAGTTGTAAATAGTGTTGTAAATCTATCGGCAAGAAAGAAGTTACGTAGGAATCTAACAGTCATTGTGTAGAATTGTAGATGATTCTCATTTTCAATATGGCCGTTGGCTTGGCGGCCAGTTAGAAGTTACCTAGGTGGGTCAGGCATTGCAGGAGTAATGCGACGAATAATGAAATTTATCATGGAAAATCAGTTAGGAATTCAATTTAATTAGAAAGACCGTTATAACAAAGTGACATTTGAAAACACAACAGCTATGAGCATTGTTTTAGGTAACATAAAAAGTAATATGTGACCACTGATTTCAAATTGTACTTTTGATTCTAGGAGGAGCAAAGCTCAACTTCCCCGCAAACGAGAAAAATGATCTGCGAGTTGCCTGGGCGGTAAAGGAATGGCTGAAGCATTCGGCTGCTAGATTTAGCCAAGGCACGAAAAATAAATAATAATGTTTGATAAGCTGTAGGTACATTATTTTTTTTAATAAATTTAAATATGAAAAACTGTTCTTATTTAATTGTATTGATAATTACGTTAAAAGTAGCTTTTAAAACTACCAATTTAAATTAAATCATCAGTGCATTTAATGCAATAAAAAAACGTTTAAAATAACGGTTTTACAACCTTTAATATAAACTTACAATGTACGTTAATAAATAACGTATTAAAAACGTACATTTTTATCGTGTCATATTCGTGTTACAGTTACTAAATTATAACGTGTAAACGTTAGTGTCTTGCAACGTGTAAACCAGCGACATTTGAAAGTTGATTCTACGTTATGAAATTACCTATTTTTAAATGGTGTTAAGTCATAATAAACGTTTTATATACGTATGAGTGTTTATTGGGTTTCTTCATTTCGGCTGAAATCCAGCAAGAAGCAACATTACCTACGTCTGTTACCAGCAAAAGGCAAAAATGTGTACGAGAAGGAATTGGTGGAATTCGATAACTGGCGAAAAAAGGGCATAGCAGAAGCTACTACTAGATGCTACTATCCTACTGTTTCAATGTGGATAAATAAAATCAACGTTGAAAGTGCACAAAAGTATTGGCATTTCGAAGTATGGTAAAATTACTTTATATTTGAAAGTAGAATCAAGAAATTATAAGCAAAGAACGCAGAGAAGAGGCAGGGAGAAAAACCAAATCGAAAAATTCACCGAAAAAGCACCGGACGAGGAATATTTACAAGTTAAGGCAGAAAATACAAGATTTTAGTATTTCAATTTATATATTAGGCATTTTATTTTGAACTCTTTATTAATATTATGTTTATGTTGGGTGGTACCTACAATTTGATTTTGGGTACCTACTGTTTGAAACCATATTGGTGATAGTGCTACTCGTCATACTATTAGAGGTAATGGTGTTATCTACTAATTTATTGACATTGCCTGAACTCTTGCTTTTCCCAAACATTTTTTCAGCTAGTCTAATTTTATTTGATACTGAATCCTCCATATACTGTTCGGCGACTGCCGTTCATGCCCAGCCCCACAACTGTTTAATTCCAATAATGCTTTCTTCTTCGGAGTTTGCCAACACTGCTGCCGATGACCAATGAAATTAATGTCCAGTGTATAACTCGGGATTAGGCAGTTTATGATAGGTAGCCATCTTCTTTGGAATTTCACCAAAATCGTTTTTCCCAGCAACTTGGCTTGTACAATGTTAATTTTTATACTCCAGAAAAAAAACAACAACCGAATTTCGGTACTTCATGGGCGCAAAGATATATATTTATAAATATTCAAAAAACTCGGGTGCATTATAACTGCTATTAACACTAAACAATCGATTTTTCTTCTTTCAGTATCACGCCGATTAGCTGGCAACGACAGTTTTCATTTCATAATTTTTTAGTTTTACTACATTCAAACCACCAATATTTCCAGATATTACAAAAAACTCTCTAAACACTGCTTTGGTACTGGATGTCATGACTTGGAAACATTGTCCTTCATCTTTCATATTATGTTCACAAGCAGATTTGTGAATTGTTTCTGCACCGAAACAATAATCTAAATAAATATTGGTTACTTTTTTTTTTAGTAAAAAACATATTTGTAATATAGCTACCTTCAAGAGCAGAAAATTCATCATCGTTTGCATTCCTTAAAAGTCTGGATATTTTTTGCTCCTTTGTTAATACCTTATAGATTTTCTAGATGTGTCCCTTTCCGCTTTTCGCTTTAGGAATGAACTCATATTTAAACTAATAACATCGAAAGTTGTAAATAAAACTTGTACGCAATACGTGAGATATACTTCAATATTACCGCACTTATGTGATACAAACTTCAGATACGTACGGTAATGATATCTAAATCCCACTTATTGTGCAATCGTTACTTATGCATTAAGGAAATAAGGTTTTTATGGTTCGAGGCGCCATTTAGAACAGCGCCGTAGTTGTAGCCCACTGGGTCATAATAACGTCAGTGGGTTCTAAAAAGACGTTTACGTAAAATTGGGTTACAAAAATTGTCATATTATAATATCATTGTGTCAAATTATTATTATTATTACAAATGAAGCTCCGGGCTAAGGAGATTCCTGTACAGCCCCGACAAATATACAAATAATAATTATTAAAGTGAAGAAAAAAATAAAAAGATAAAAAAATAATAAAAAAATCTTACTCCAACTGTAATAAAATAGTTATTTACGCAACAAGTGCAATTAGCACTTTTTGTACGAGTTGCATACAATTTTTTCTACGTTCATGCAAAAACCAAAAAATGTTATTAAGATGACACAAGTCTAGAAAAATCTGACGTCGGTTTGAACGTTTATGTTTGTCATGATGGTAAAACGCTGTAGTAGAATGACAGATGAATGCAATAAACATTTTATTGCACTAGTGCAATAAAGAACCAGTTTTTCCACTAAATATAGTTCAATAAAGTATATTCACACACACTATATTTTTTAGCGAAGAATATTAGAACCAAATTATTTTAAGATTGGTGTAGATTCTGATTCATAATTATTTGTGCTTATATTTAAAAATGCGGTAGCCTAAACTTAATGGCGATCATTTGTATAAATGGTAGATAGGTATAATACTAATACTAAAGATAAAAAAATAATAAAAAAATCTTACTCCAACTGTAATAAAATAGTTATTTACGCAACAAGTGCAATTAGCACTTTTTGTACGAGTTGCATACAATTTTTTCTACGTTCATGCAAAAACCAAAAAATGTTATTAAGATGACACTAAGTCTAGAAAAATGTGACGTCGATTTGAACGTTTATGTTTGTCATGATGACAAAACGCTGTAGTAGAATGACAGATGAATGCAATAAACATTTTATTGCACTAGTGCAATAAAGAACCAGTTTTTCCACTAAATATAGTTCAATAAAGTATATTCAACAAACATTATATTTTTTAGTGAAGAATATTAGAACCAAATTATTTTAAGAATGGTGTATAATGCAGATTCATAATTATTTGTGTTTATTTTTAAAAATGGGGTAGCCTAAACTTAATGGCGATCATTTTTTGTGTAAATGGTAGATATGTATAATACCTATAATATTATTCATATTTCAACAATCTCGTGTTTCAATTTTATTGCGCAGCAAATTCTATTCATAAACTATTAGGCATATTAATCTATTAGGTATAAATGAATTATTCAGATTCTTTTTAAGTATCTATGTCAAAGCACTGTTAGTGAATTCGAATGATGTAAACAAGATGTCTTGTGTACGGGTTAGGTCAGTTTCGACACTTTTTGGAGGTTTCTTTATTCTCCATAAAGATAGTCCAAATGTCACGGAAATATTTTTGACAAAATTGAATAACAAAATTTCATTTCGATATCTTGATTAGTTTTGATGTACCATTTTAGGCCTTTTCTATGATGCCCCATATTACATACGTAAGATGTTTCATTAAAACATATATATGTTTGTTATAGAAGAGGAAAACTAGAAGTTATAAAAATTTCCTCAAGCCACTAGATTCTACACATAGAGAAAAATGTCTTTACAAGGTAGGATATATTAATATAATAAGTAGAAAAGTTACAACAGAAAACGACCAAAATTTAAAAATATCATCTTTTAGACAAATCAAGATATCGAAATGTGATTCTCGCTATTCAACATTTCTCAAAAATTAAGCTCCAAATATCTTGGCCACTTTTTTCTGTGTGTTCCGAAAATAGAAGAAACTTTCTATACCTAAATGCCAAAATTGGACCATCATGTACAATAAATAAAAAAAATACATTGTAGTCGTAATATAAAATGTATTATTACAATGTAACTATACAACTGCCTGTAAAGTTACTTTGCAATTTTACAAGTAATTGTGGAAGTTACATTGTAAAAATACTTTTTGTATTGTAAAATCACAAAGTAATATTACAATTGCAAAACCTAAAATTACAGCACAAAATAAATTTACATTTTATTTGTAAAATCACAATCGATAAGAAAATTACAGCAATAATGAGTGGTAAATAAATTGCCATCTATTTTAACTGTAACTATTTTTTCAGTGTATAGATATGTTTGTGACAAAAAAAATATGCGCGTTAGTTTAGACCACATTTTCTTTAAAATTATAAAAAATAAATTAAAAAAATATTAAAATTATGCTTTCTTTAATTTATATTATCATTGTATAATTATATTTAATGATCTTGTTATAAATTAATAATATTAAAAATAGTAAAATCATGTTTTAAATATAATTTTAAGACTTTCAACTAGTTTTATCCAACAAATATTCATTTAAACATGACCACATATAATAAAATGATTTTATTCCACACATTGTACTAAAATTAAGATAAGAATTTTATTACACGGAATATACAATAATTTTGTTTTCTCAAGCCACAATTTTGTTTTACAACATATTTATAATCAGGAAATGTTTATATAGATTAAACACAATTATAAAACCGTTTTTTAAATAAGTTCATTTCGAAACTAAAAAATTTCCTTATATACCTATCCTTAATAAAACATGTTAATACAACTATTTTATAATATTATAATTAAAAGTCATTTGTCCAAGTATTCAACTCTTATACAATATGTTTACAATCCTTATATTTATATTATTTTAAATGTTGTATAATGCATTATAATACTTTTATAAAAATTTTAAAGAACTGAAACATACGTTCTATTAAACACTTTGTAAAAACTGTTATTAAACAATTTGACACAATTACTTTCTTCAGGAACAAAACCCAACGCTATTCCATAGTTATAAAATAATTCGCTTCTTTTAAAATTCTATTTTGCTAGTTGAGAACACTACATAAATTCACCATTCCAGCACCCATTAGCAGCAGTGTGTAAATATTTTGACACCTACATCCACGAAATCAATTTATATACCTATGTATTTTTCGATTGACGGATGGATTATAGACACAAGGTAATTGAATTGGAGATAGCAAAATGATTAATTAATACCAGTCGAACACTATAAACGCACCTTTTTGTGACCAGAAACCGACTTCAAACGAACAGCGCAAATTGAATATTTAAGTCGAAGATAATTAGCCAGATCCATCAAACTGAACGAAACTAAAATCGTAACGTCACATCGAAAATCCTTTGTGTGCCTTCGTGTGATGTTTTGTATGAAAATATTTATGGAAAATACAATCGGGGAAACAACGAACGGGAAAATTAGTGTGTAGACATTTTAGGGCCGGCGTAACCAAGGTAACGGGTAAAGCGTGAGGGAGCGTCCGGAGAAATGTGAGGATTACAAAAATGGGTACAGATTAGAGAAAATGGTGGATCTTTAGGTGGAAAGTGCTAAAATGCCGCACAGTTTTATTCAGCATTCATGCATATTTCAAAGGATGTTTGGAATAGCTGGCACGCACGCGAGCAATTCTAACTTAATTTTGTATTTAATGCGGCCTTTTGGTAGTTACCTACTGCGATAGTGATCAAGAAAACGCAGCAGGAAGCGCAAGTACGCTATTGATTGTAAGCAACTCTATGATTATTGAAGAGAAAGGTATCAATTCAAAATTAGGATATAATTACCGCAAACTGTTTTTATACAAGTCGTTTCATAATTATTTTAAATCTGGAAAATTTATTTGCGATTTGTTACCATTTAGAGATTTAGACATTATTAAACATAACTATAACTACTTTAGTTGGATCTATTTAAAAAGACGAATATTGTATAAGTTCTTATTTTGAGTAGTAGGTAACTGTATAGGTATTTACTGAAGTACTTGGTATTCATTTTTTTCCCTAGAAATCACACGAGACGGTGGTGTCTTATTTTAGATACGCATAGGCACATATACCTACAGTTAGTAAAACCCAATAAAAATAGAGTATATTCTTAACGTAGTCAATGAATTAGAAAACCTAATAATAACATATCTAAATTAAATAGTGTTGGTATCTTGTATTAATTTTTCTTGACCTTGTCTTAGTAGGCAAGACAAAATAAGATCAAGGGAAGACTTGGCAGCTCGCAGTGCAAGACAAGACAAAATTTTAAAATAGTCTAGCGTCGTGAAAGATTTATTGTCTTTGTAAATACAGCAATCCAAAGTACAAATCAACTAAAAAATTTTTGATTTTAATTTTGTATTGGATTTAAAGATTTTGAAAACTAGCCATTGATAAAAAAAAATTTCCATACAAATTTTTAGCAATTTATTACCTGCTAATCATAGTTTAAATTTTTTATAAAGATGTAATATGAAAAAGACAATAAAATTTTGCTAGATTAATATTTTATCTGAAGAGGGTACCGTAGTTTCCGAAACGTAATGTTAGAGATTTGATTAAAAAAAATTCTTGTAAATGATTTTTTTTACGATCAATATTCCAGGAGGTTATTTTTTACTATTTGCAATATCGGATCAGGTAATTTTTATTTTTTCTACATATTGAAAGAAAAAAGGAAAAAGGCGTTTTGTTTTCAGAAGAGGATGTTTTATTTTTTGAAAACATTTGCACGCCATCTCGCCATCTGAAAATTATGAAAAGTTGTGACTTAGCAAACCCATAAACAGTTTATCTAGTTCTGAAATTTTTCTCTCTCTATATGCTGCATATTGTTTTGTTTGACATTCCACATTTCGGTACACTGGCGTTGATGGAAGTTATTTAGGGGAGCTTTTTCCTAATCACAGACCTTTGATAATGTACCTATTTATCTAAAACATAGATTTAAGTGGTTGTTAAATTTGAATTTATAAATTATATTCATACATTTCCAAATATATATATATATCACGTCTTCTTTGATTTTTAGAGGTCATTCGACTTTTCAAAATTAAAAAAAAATAAACTGTATATAGGTCGACCATAAAATAGCCGAGGGATATTTCGGGTCGCGGGATATTTAAAGTAAACTGTTAACTTCGTATCCTATCCAGCTAATTCACAAACTAGGCAAGTTTATTCTTTAGCCGTAATATATAAATATTTCTAAACTGTTTGAAGTTATGTGTTAATGTTTCAAAAACTTTAACACCTTATATCTCAAAAATTATGAAATTTAAGACACACGTATGTTGTTAGGAATATTTTCTTAAATTCATCTAAAGAATCTGTATTAGCAAAACTTATTTGAGGACTATGGGCTGCAGATTAAACTAATGTCCGCTGTAATTGCTTATTAATTGATTTCCCCAAAAACATCCCCCTCCAACCCTCGTCCTTAATCATTACCCTTGGCAAAGAAGAAAGGAGACAATTTATTATACCCGTAATCACAATGAATTACTCCTCTATCTGGCTTAGCGGGAAACAAAATAAAGTTAGTTTTTGTCGTTTCATCGCGATCGTGTCTGAGCGGTTCGATAGCGAATGGCTGGTGATTTCGGCAGCGTTGAAACGGCCCCATTTACAGGCATTTTCCTCCTTACATTGGCATTTCCTGTTCACGTTCGACTGCACACGAATTGTTTGACCTATCATTCCGCTACTCTCTACGGTTTCTGCTGTCTCACCCCTCCGCACTGTTTATTTCAATGATGTAGCTGCCCTTCGGTTCCGAGAGTCTTCCTCACGCACTGAAAACCCTCAAGTACCCCCGAACAGAAGCTATTATAGATTTTGTTACTGAAAACTATTTGATACAAAACAGCTACTGAGCCGGTGGGAGTGTGTGGGTAAATGTATAATGCTTCTACGGGCGAGGATTAGGTATTTAGAGCACGTTAGGGGGCAATCCGATACCGCCCATATTAGGGTAATGGAATCATAGAATTAATTATCAATATTGATTCTGAAAAAGTGCTAGAGTATGGCGACACCTAAAGTGATTGAATATACGTATGAATAATGGATATTAGAAAAAATTGCTTGTTTGTTCTATGACTTGAAATTCATAAAATCAAATAAACTTTGGAATTGAAAAAATATATTTTCGCTAAAAAGATGTTTTTCTCTGAGTTGTCTCAAGCTATTATTAAGAAAAAATTCCTAAGATGTAGTCGCGTCAAATTAGCATGAAAAATGTGAAAATAGTCAACTTTTTGCGGAGAAGTCCGATTGAGATGCGGTTTTCTGCAAAATGTTCAGGAAATTATTTATAACAAAAGGTACATCTAACCTCTGTATGATCGCAACTTTTTAATTGTTTATTTAACAAATGACTCATTTTTGTTGAACATATGGCAAATGTCACATACGATTCAACGAAAATGTCTGGAAAATGTTCTCTCGGGGGTTGTCGATGTCCCTCTTTATCACTTTGGTGTTAGCTTTATTATTTATTGCTAAATCACTAGAGAACCGGAATTTTTTCTAGGATTTCTGGCTTAGTAAGGCAAACCATCGGCACAAGATTTTTGCAAATATAATTGTTTATTGATCAATTGTTGCAACCCCGCTAATTAACAAATTAATAACTCTACTCCCGGAATCACTAGAGAACCGGATTTTTTCCGGGATTTCTGGCATTTTAAGGCGAACCATCGGCACAAGAGTTTTGCAAATATAATTGTTTATTGTTCGATTGTTGCAACCTCGCTAATTAACAAATTAATAACTCTACTCCCGGAATCGTTAGAGAACCAGATTTTTTTGCAATAACTCTGGGATCATGGGGAGAACCATCGGCACAAGGTTGTTGCACGTCATTGTTTATTTTCTAATCGTTGCAACCTGGCTAATTAACAAATTAATAAGTTGACGCCCGAAATCTCTAGAAAAACAGATTTTTTTGCAATAACTGTAGGATCATGATAAGAACCATTGCTACAAAGTTATTGCAAATATGATCGTTTATTTTTCAATCGTTGCAACCTCCGCAAAAAGTTGTACCTAAGTGAAATGCTAATTTGACGCGACTAATGAAATAACTGACTGTGCAAAATTTCTGGGCATATTTTCATTTGATTTATATTTTTTCAAAGTAGGCTTAGGATATTTAAAATTCTTTCCTTTTTTGAGACTTTGTCGTATCTTATACAAAAAGAGCTCCATTAATGGGCAAACTCTGAAATCATGTAAAAAATCAATGTATTAGTGTATTTTGTTGTCTCAAAAAAGTACTTTACTAGTAAAAAAAATAAAATTTCTCTAACTTTCTAAAGCTACTTGATTTTATGTATTTGTTCCACAATCTGAGCTACGAGGACAACATCAACTTATGTTATTAATACAAATATTTTTAGATTAGTCAAACTGATTGAAAGTTAAATAGAGAATAGACGGCCTCGGGTAATCGAAATTGCATTATAACAAGCTGCACGTGGGTACTCGGCGTACAATTGATCCAGCTTAATTCTGTATCACTATATGACATCTTTAGTTGCTAAAGTAAATACAGTTAATGCCAGGGCCCTGGTTTGCTCAGGATCTTCGCTCTATCCTGCGGCCTCTGTTTATATAACATGTCGTATGTCACCGCTACACAAACTCTATTAGCTACAAGAAGTAGCTTTTGTTTACCTAGCAACAAGGCCCGTGCAGGTAGCTGGTTCCGACCAGGGCCGGATTTTATGTTACGCTGCAACCCTTGTTTAACCCCGATACGACCCCGTGATTATGTATTCTCCATGTTTTATTTACCCTTGCATAATTTATTTGTGCTAACAAGTACCCGTTTTATTAATTTTAATAATCCTCTACAGGATGCTAGGTTTGAGATCAGGTTTATAGTTTGAAAACTGATTCAGTCTTCAGTTAGGTTTACATGATTTATTAAAAATATTTAGTTCTTCTATACAACAGAGATTGTATAAATTAGAATACTAGAGAGCAAATGAAGCAAAGTATAAAGTACAAATTATTGTGTCAATTATGGAGAGAGTGCTACTGGGAAAGTGTAGCAATGGTTTTCTCACTGCCAAGAAACATTTTCATAAACAATACTTTATGTTTAGGAAGGTCACCTGAATAAAGATTGTTTGAACACATAAGGATCCATACGCATCTATCTAGGAATTAGCCAACTGAGGCCAATCCATCATAGTACAACTTTTGCAATAAATACATGGCAAAGTCTAGAAATGGGTATACAGTTTCCGAATGTTTTGAACGAAAACAATAAAACAGTCAGCTCTCTACATTTGTAGTTATTTGTTAATCGTCATCGTTTAGTTCAACAATCTTGACCCTTTTTGTCGCAGATTTAATGGTCTCAGATAGCAACTCTTTGGCAACCCATCTATATAACCTGTGCTGGGATTTTATTCCCGCTTGCTTTCTAAAGTTAACTTCACTATCGTGATTTTGGAATTTGTTTCCATTTTTCTATTACCCCTTTTGCCCCATTTCATTTCATTATTTCTACCTACCTATCGATATGAAGTCGATGTTAAACGAAGTGCAGTTACAATAGTTACAAAATATAAAATACCAAAGTTTATTTTATAGAGTGACCCTCATTTTCAACTATTATTGAACATAGATAAAACAAAATCCCACCACTGATGTTGTTTATCTGGCGAAGAAAACTGTACATCGCTTATTTATGATTGCTCTGTCGCTTTAAGGTCAAAATTCAAGTGAAGATGTAATCTCGTGCTCCTGTACTGCTCACAAAAGAGGTTATTCAGGAGTTCGGTTGGAAGGTTATTCCATGTCTGCTGCATTCCCTTTACATCTGCCCTAATCTCCTAATTTTGCTTCATCAGATTTCCTGGGAGAAATCTTCTCTAATGGTGTAGAGCTGCAAAATTGGTACTTACCCTATTACAGTCTCCTCCATTCAAATTTTAGTAGCGAGACTTGATATTCGATACCTAAGTTTTTCAAAATTAAGTAGTTGTTATACTTTAGCCTAGTTAGAAGACAGTTCATACTTTAACGTACAGTTAAAGACTCATGTTCCCCCATATTCCAAGAGCACAATTTGTTCAATGCAAATGGTTAAGTCATAAGAAGTAACATAAATTTCGGAAAACTAGCGAGAACCGACAATACCAATCTGCCAAAGCATTTTTTGATTTACAAAATAGTCCCATTTTTCCTTTCCGCCTTATTTTGTTCTGCAATATTCTTCAAGCAGCCGGCAGCTTAGTGTAAATTTCATATTTTGTTCCTTGTGTAAATAATTTCTTCCAATCAAAGTGTAGTCCACTTAATTCTGGTAATTAATGCCAAACCAGTCGGTTTGGTGAATTTTTCACTTCCAAACCATCAGATTTTGGTGTGCAAAAACCAGATCGTTGAAAAGAAATAGTAAACAAGGTATACCTTTGATTTTGTTTTTTATTAAGAAACGAATTTTAAATTCCATAGAACCTCTACAAACTGGAATGGATATGTCTAACCTAACAGATAAATACATGAAAAATAATTAGTAGCTTTTTATTTGAGATGTTTACCTTTAAATGTGGGATTTCTAAGGAAACAATATATATACTTAGTCATGCTGAAAAACTTCCTTTGCACTTGCATTTACTTCTGTAAATATCGATTCCAGCATTCTTGTTTGTAACTTTTAATCTCTAGAAGGTGCTTTTGTCATGTTATTACGATATTCACGTTTATAGCAATGAAGTATTTTGAAAATTGAAACTTATTTCTGTAGAATGTGTTCGTCTTCCAAGATTACTCTCACAAGAATGATCTCATAAAAATGACCAACTAGTAGCTATCTATTTTAGGCAGATTGTAATCTCATTTAAAGTTGCAAGTATTTGACTGGAATTATTATTTGGGTACGAGTATAATCCGGTCCTGTCGCAGGTAGCCAGTTTACAATGTGGCTTAACAGAATAACATTTCTATTGAAACGCAGGGAATTTATCAAAATGATACTTTAAACGATAATAGGCTATTTTCCAAATATATTACGACAAATGTCCCTGTCGACACTCTAAAAAGATTTATGTGTGTCCTCGAGTATTTCTATGCAGGCCCCTTTGTACGTAAAATTACATTGAAGTAGCAAAAGGGCCGATCTAAGGACGTTCTGTTCTGCCGATATGAATGAATATGTTCGTTTCAGAAAAAAAGTTCTTTCATATGAATTTATGGGTTGGTTCTTTAAGTAAAAATGTGTATGATATGCCGACAAAGTAACGATACAATTAATCGATGTAACGTATTTCCAAAGTACAATTACGAAATTTAAAGAAAACAGCTATAAATTATTTATGCGAACTATAGAAGATGTAACAGATATAACAGAAAGTATTGAATTCATCCTAATACTTTATATTACCTTAATATTATTGACATATGGGAATTATTCGCAAAAATCCCCTGGCACGTCGATTTTGTTTTTAAAAAAGGCACTTTTTGACATACGACCCACATTTGTGACGTCATCGTTGTTCGAGATATGACGTCATTGACAATTTTTTTAAATAGCAACACCCAATTTTGACCATTCCATTTGAAAGAGCGTGTCATTCTACATACATACATCATGAAACATTATGGTGTTACATAACAAAAATTTCAAGAAAATAATGTTTGAAGATTTTAAAATTTAATTTTCACAATACTGAAAATGATAGTGATTATGTAAAAAATCAACTAAATTAAACGTTCAAATTGTGCACCGTTGGCTCCCTGACAGTAGCCAAGACGATTAATAAATTCTTTTTGGATATTATCAATAACTTCAGGAGGTATACGATGTATCTCGTGACGAATTCTTGCTTTTAAATCTTCTAAATTAACCGGTCAAGTAACGTATACTTTGCTTTTAAGTATCCCCACAAGAAATAATCTAGGGGTGTCAAATCAGGCGATATGGCTGGCCACTCAATCGGCCCCCTTCTCCCTATCCAACGACTCGGGAACAGCTCATCTAAATAAGCACGGACAGGTGTTGCATAATGGGTGCACAGTACTGTGAAAATTAAATTTTAAAATCTTCAAACATTATTTTCTTGAAATTATTGTTATGTAACACCATAATTTCTCATGATGTATGTATGTAGAATGACACGCTATTTCAAATGGCATGGTCAAAATAAGGGATTGCCATTTAAAAAAATTGTCGATGACGTCATATCTCGAATAACGATGACGTCACAAATATGGGTCGTATGTCAGAAAGTGCCTTTTTTAAAAACAAAATCGACGTACCAGGGGATTTATTCGAAAACTTCTCAATTTCACAAATAATGAATTTATTCGGTAGCTACTTTTCGAAAGCACTGTACTTATATCTATCTTTTTTCTTTTAATTATTAATTATTAAATATGATAATTATTGTGAGCTGCAGCTACTCTGGCGACTAAGGGTAGAAACACAGTGGAAGCACATTTCTTGCTTAGGAGGTAGCGCTTATTGGCGCGGTATTCTCGTGTCGAGTAAAAGTTGTTAGAAGCGGGAAGAAACAAAAATTTAATCAATTATGTCTGTATGCTCTAGCTAAATGTCTTCATCCAATAATGATATGGTTGTTTTGGATTCTTTAGTTATTAATTAAGAAAAAACTAAGTTTTAATCACAAAAAAAGAAATTAACTAAATTTTCTTCTGATAAAAGCAGGTGTGCAGGTTTCGGCGTTGACCTGCATCAACTTGCTTTCACGGTGTGCGTAACAACTTAAAAGTATAATTTTCAAAGCATATAAGCGCGTGTCGGTGCGGCTACCAGTAGGCGAAAACCTGCTTCCACTATATTTAACTATTCTAAAGAAATAGATAACTTTGTAGAAAAAATGCAATCAGTAATAATTGTTGATAATAAAAATAAATCCATTTGAAAAGGTAACCACATGAACAAGTAATCCTAAAGTATCTAAACTTGGAAAGGATGTAAAATATAAATTATAAACTTATCGATGATGTCGTAATGTGCTTCTGGACTCTCCAAGTCAATTTAATAGTCCTTTGAGTTACGCAGATAAGTTTTAACTCTTTTTTTGATGAAGAATATGGCACCTAATGGTATTTTCAACAAAACAAAAATGGCATCATAAAAGAGAAAAATTTCTCGACAAATTCTCATTATTTTTAAGATGTGAAGAACCAATCACCGAACAACACTGCTGACTTCATAAAAAAATAATCTAATTGATGAACAGGCGAATCATCTCTCGATTTCTGCAACTCCCGCTAATTCTGGCCACATATAAGAGTCCCCGTTGTCATTGCAATAAAGTTGATGAACAGCAGCGAATTTTGCCTGATACCAATTCTGCGACGCTTGTTAATTAAGCTTCATTCACATAAAACTAGTGCGGTTGCATTGGTACTGCAGAAAAGTTATCAAAAAGGGTGCCGTATTCTTGAAATAGTGATTTCTACAAATACAAATAATTTTAGACATTTAATAACTGAATAATTTAGGGTTTAGCAAATAATAGGAATGTTAACTCATTCCAACTGCAAATATTCAAAGATACTGAAGTAAAACGGCGAGAAATACGGGTGACTTTTGTAACGTTCAAATAAACTTAACAGTTACGCCTTTGTACTGCAGTTGGGATGACAGAAGATAAAAGCATTTTATACCCGATATGGATATTCCAAACAATTACATCAGAGAGAGTTAACGTAACAAGAAAAATTCGTCATTACACGGTAATATTTGCAATGTAGTTTAATATTACCTTCTCTTAGCTGAACAACTTATATGCCGAGACAAATATGCCCAGACAAGTGAAAATATGAGTGCACTGCATAACCAAGAGAAAATTAATTAACTTCTTTACGTGAAAATCTGTTGTGTAATATAAATGAATCGGATAATTATGCAAAACGAAAGTAAGGGTGGGAAAGGCTGGAAAATATTCAGCACGGATGCGTGTTAGTGACGTGCAGTGACGAGGTGTTGTACTTCCACTTGGTTAGGCGCGAAGAATAAGGCATAATAACATCTAGGGATAGGGATAAGCCAGTTATGCAGGGTGTTAGCGGTGCGTGAGTTGCACCGAATTGCATCTGGCGTACGCATTGTTTGGATATGCAAGTTTCCCACAAAACTGTTTGCCCCGTAATGCGCCAGTTCTGGGACGTTTTTTGCTGTGAATCACTTTGCTCTCCGCGCGACAATTCTAATATTAATTGTTGTATCGTACGGAAAGTATACAGGGTACCTCGAATATGAGTGCCAATACAATTCAATTTATTTAAACATAACTTATTCTCAGGAAACAAATCTTTTTTGGTGTAATGCTAATCTATATAAATATAACGTTTTGACAAAATGATATTTGATTGAAGTGAATGTGAATTTTGAATCAAGTAATGCGTTCATAATACGGTAGTCGTATCGTCGAAAAAAGTACCTCTTTATTTGAAAGGAAAAATTCGAATTATTTTCAATAAAATAATTCAATAGTTACTAAATGTAGCTGTGCTATATTTTGCGTACTCAGGTATGTCGGGTTTGTCGTTAACTCTCCATCCACCTGTGGCGTACTGATGAGAGCTAATATGGTCGAGACCGGTATATGTTAACTGTTTGCTATAGATTTTTCCGGTGCAACTCAATGCTGGTCGGGGCATTAGTCTGTAGTTGTTTTCTGAAATTTATGAGCAATACCTGCTTGTTGATTTAAATAATCATATACAAATATTGTTTCACTGAAAAGGTAATAATGTTTTTTTAATGGAAACAAATGCTTTCTGTTCACAAAATAACTGTATTTTCGATGGTTCGAAAAAATGATTTGGTATCAAGAAATAAATATTTGTTGAACTCTATACAAACAAATAAATTATTTCCATGAAATAAAATTTTACTACAGCTAACATTTTTTTTAATTTCATTTCTTTGAATATGATTTTAATAATTTTTCCTACTGTACAACAGAATTGTACTTGCTTTAAGTTCCAAATAAAAAAAAAACTATTAGACTGAGGTGCGGTGACCAGGCAGGCCAAGCAATTGAACCATCTCGACTAGTCCACCTTTCTCCGTAGATCATGTCTAACCATTCGCTAATTTGACGTTTGTAATGTCATCCAATTTAATTAAAATTTTAACAAGTATTTGTATCAAAAACATGTTTCACCTAGCGAAAAAAGATATTGACGTCAAATTATAAACCTTTGATAGTGATCACTGTACCAAATTTGAACAAAATTTTTGTACATAATAAATTACAATATTTTTTTGAAAGTTAAACGTTCTGTAACACATAAACGCCATGTCATAGAGACCAAAGTTATAGGAAAAAGCTCTATTATTTTTTCATTCTCTATCTTATACTAAAGTTAACAAGAAAACATCGGAGATATCGTGTAGATAGGTACACTTAAAAGCGGTTTAGAAAACAAAATTGCATCAATATTCCTCTTTTATAATTTACTTCTTATGGGCTCTCCAAACTGTGCCTTTATGATTTTGTAGACGGTCTAAAATTTTTAATTAACTTCAGAACACCAATCATATCATTCCCAGTCGCAATTAGAATGCCGCCCTAATGCGATTGATTGCAGCTTTTTAAATTTAGGAGGCCAATTAGAGTAATGAAATTAATGTAAATGTATGTAGGCTGCGGTATTGTTAAAGCCACATGTCATCGGTTTGGCCCTGCCCTGCTTTTGACAGGCAAGATCCCAAAAGTGATATCGGATCGGTGTGCCATCCATCCCACACCAAAACGTTCCTAAATACACGTCAACAGCGATCTGCCATGTAAGTTGGATAAAAAGAATTTCCTTCGTGGAGATGGATGAAGATAAAATATCCATCGGATACAAAGGGGGCACGAGGGGCAAATTTTTTGAATGAGATCACCAAGCGTGTTTGCCATTCAAGCCTGCTCATACGTGAAATAGTTGCAGGTTGGTAGGGGCTATGGAAGTCGTCTATAAAAACTGTATTACACTATACCGGGTGAATCATTTACAGGATTACAAAATTGTGCAAGCGCCCTTGAATGAGGTATTAGATCATACGATTATTATTTTTTCAAGTGGTTTTTTTAGTGAGATAAATACCAAAAATAAAAGAACACTATATTTATTTCCTTGCCGCCGCTTCTGTGTTATTTTTACACCATCTTCAGGGTTCTACAATATAAAAGTACAAACATGTTTTTTAAACTCTTTGTACTTTTATACTTTATTGTACTTTTATATTGTAGAGCCCTGAAGATGGTGTACAAATAACTCCAAAACGTCGGCAAGGAAATAAATATAGTGTTCTTTTATTTTTGGTCTTTATCGCACAAAAAAAACCACTTGCATAACTAAGCAAGACCGCCAACTAAATAATTATTATTATTCTTTGAAAAATTTTATAAGAATAATTGGGAAATGTAAGTGAAAAGCACGGTTTTTATACAAATTCAGGTATTGCTTTTGAATAACAAGCAGGAACAAAGCAAGTCGATAATTATCTTCGCGACAAGCAATGACGGTCATATTCTCTTTTTTCATGATTTAAATAATACCATAATACTATACATGTCCAGCAGGGGATCTGAAATTGTTACTCCATAAAATCAATCATTTTCTACACCCATTGCAGGACATTCAAACTGAGGCTATACGAATCGACGACAAACCGGTTATGGATAATGAGTTACTCGCCCGGAAAAAGAGCGAAAAGAAAACCAAGCGGTTTTCAACATAAATATAAATAACTATAGCAATAAAATATCTCCAAATTATTCACGTTACTATAAAACTAGTTCATTTAATGGCAGCTCCCGACGGATTTTCTTTTTTTTTTCATAAAGTTCATAGGGAGTTGAATATGTTGTTCATCTACATCTTCGAGAACCAAATAGGTACATGGGAAGTGCTATGAAAACTGATACTCTGTTGTTCATATGTCCGACTCTGCGAGATATCAAATCTACTTATAAAACCTTTTTACGTTTATTATCTCTATTTACATAAATTCCAGGGGTTTTAAATTATTTTATTCTTTTTCAATGACATTTTAACAGTCGTGGGTTTTTTAAAATTTTTTAATTTTGCCTTTATTTTGTAGCTATGCTATTCAAAAACAAAACGAAATAAATCACAAATGAGTTTTATTGCACTATTTAGATAAATACGGAATAAACAATACAATTAACACATTTAACAAATTTCAAAAATATAATATGCGGACAACTCTGTTGTTATACAAGGTGAATCAGAACTTACCAACAAAAATTTTGAATGTACAGAATATTTTTACAAATACAAAATACAAATTAAATCTAAAAGAATAGTTCGAAAATGATTTAAAAATACAGTTCTGCACGGTATTAGAAACTGGCCCTCCATAAAACTTGCGCAAGTCAAAGCATGCAGTCGACAACTAGTGCGGCATAAAAGTGTAATAAAAATTTCCCAAGCAAACAAATGAATAATATTTTATATCAGTAAATTCAATTGCTTTTGACTCTATTGTTATTATTAATTAATTAATTATTTGTGGTTTTTATTAATACAATAATTTGAGAGACCTGATGTTACAACAGCTGTTTAAAATTGGGCCCGTCTTGTCCAGTTTCTACGAACAAACACAAATGTTTCTGGTTTTTGTCTGTTTTGAACTCGTAAGTTATAGGCATAATTGAATCTCATGTATGATATGCCACACTGTTGCTTGGGACTTGCACTTTGCGAGCGATTTGCCTGTTACTTATTCGGGGATTCTCTTCAACAATATCTAAAATGTGTCCCTCAGCTGCTGCAATACGCCATGGACGCCCTGGACCTCCATTTCCTCCACGATTTGGTTACAAATTTCAAGTTTCACGCCCTCATTGCACTACCGCAGTAATAGTCACTGCATTTGGCACATGTCTACTGGGAAACTGTTTTGCATACAAATGTGAAGCTGATAAAGCACGTTGTTTTACTTCACTATAAACGATATCCATCAACTCCGAGTTGCTATTTTTGACACTTGCACAGATAATGTAAACACTATCGCAAAAACGTTACTACTAAAATAGGATTTCAGTATCTGGCTGGGCTACGTGTGGAGAGAAAGCGCTCAATATTTTTTAATACTAAGGATTTTACAAAAAAAAACACAATATTGGCTCCATTTTTCGACGCATCTATTCCCAATTTTTGTTTTAATAAGTTGTGAATCACTGTATTTTAAGAAAATATATTTGCTTTCTTTATCTTTCAATTTTCAAACGTTTCAAATAATAATTTAACGATTTTTGTCACACACGACTTCATACGTCCGTGTGGTGAATTATTAGAAATTAAATTCAGAAGCAATAAAATTCTCCTATAAGCATTTCCTGTTATATATTTTCGCCATTCTCCCCTACAGGGAGACATGCAGCATTGGTAATAACGCGAATTTCAAAACGAACCCGAAAGAAATTTATCGTAAAATGTAATTCAATTTCTCGGTATAAAATTGTTCAATTTATGAAACCACAGTCATTTCCCTTTCGGTAGACCGAGTTTGATTCCTCGAGCGCGCCCAGGGGACAATGCCGTCTTGATGATAATCACCACTTTGTGGGAATTTTAAATTGTTAAAAATTAACTTCCCGGTAGTTGAACTTCGGGAATACGTATACAACCGTATATTATATTTGATGGCTAAATTTAATATATGTGTGAATGAGGTTTTATAATGAATCGTCTTTGTTGTGGGGAATCTATTGCATCACAGTATAAGATTGGAGCTTGCTTATTTTGAAAGGAAAAAAATATAAATATATAATCATTGTCAAAAAAAAGGAATATCACCCTATTGAAAATACAGGGTGTCCTATAAGTATAGATTAATGATTATAACTTTTTAAATGTATCCTGTATAAAAAAATTGTTCAGATAAAAGTTTTTTAGTTAAGTAAGTAGTTTGCAATCTATGATAACCACTTTTGCGGAGAGCACAAAGGTCTCAAAGTTTTCACTACTCAACGTCATCTCTTTGGCAAAGCTCTCAAATTCCGATTTTTACATTTTATACTAAAAAAAGTTATTTAAATAATTTTGTAATGCCATCCCATACACAATCATGCTAGACGTTTGTACGCAAAAAGAGATTTGATTTTAAATAAGACCAGAACATAATATGGTGCTATTTAAAATCGATTTTGATTAAATATCTAATGCAATTTTTTATATGTAAAAATACTCCAAAAAGTCAGTGCCATTTTAAAATTATACTGCTAATTTAAAATTATCAACCATTTTTTACACTGCTCTGCACAATAAAATATATAAATCTATAGAATCAGCTAAAATAACTGATAACATTAACGAACGGTTAAGCAGGATTTATTGGTAAATAAGTTGCGAAGTTATTAACGAAAATGCAGTGATTACTCGAATAATAACGTAAGGAGGGTAGTGTGGGGCTAGTTGAGCATAGGGGTAAGTTGGTCAATTCATTTATCTCGGTAACTAAAAGAGCTATAGCCCCTCCCAAGTAACAAAATATTCTTTACTTTCATACCTATTTCAGAATGGTAACTCAGATATTTGTTAGGAGTCAAGAAATATATATGATTATAATAATAATAATTACTCAACACAACGAAAACAGACTAGAGAAAAACAAAAACAGCCATGTTAACTCGACACTCAGCCAATGCCAGAGAATCAGACATTGGCTTAAGAGAAAGTAAAAAATCTAAAACGGTTGAAAAAAAAATAAGCGAAAAGTAACGATTAAGATTTTACAAGAGCCCAGTGTCTGAAAACAAAAAACAAAAACAAATATTATCGCCTTGCTTGTAATGAATTTTATGCTGATAGTTTGCTCGGCGAGGAAAGGACACAACATTTGTCGTAAATGGGCTTACACAAAATATGTACCTGGCTTGGGCCAAATATATATGTGTATAAATTGTTATAGTGATGCTGATTAATTATTGCTTTGTCCTTTTACTGTTGCACTGTGCTCGACTGTTTAATAAAAAAAAGTTCCAATGAAGTGCAATGGTTTAATAGTATATAATTTTTTTGAGAAGCAATATGCGTCAGTCAACTTAAATTAAAAAAATAGTTTCTTATTTTGGTTTCCTTAGACAGTCTCTAATTGAATGACCAACTTGCCCAACAGAGTGACCTAACTTACATCGTTAAAGGGGTAAATTGGACAACTTGTTCTATGTTTACTATATGTGAATATTCATAGCTATCAATGTAATATTTCAATTTTGTTACCAGTATTATGAAGTCAGATGTCCAACGGATCCACTAAAATACTTATTAGTAATAGAATACGAAAAATATTATATTTTTTTTCAAACCTCGAATATAAAAGTGGCTCAACCATCCCCTCCCTACTCTACATACACCATTTTGTTTTCAATAATGCCCAATTCTCACTATACGCAAATGTTTTATCTATTGTTTTCCATTTGGACTATTGAAAACATAGAAGCATTGAATGTAAAAGATCACGCACATTATACATGGACCTGTAAAGCCTGTTCATGCAGAAACTCATGTTATCTAATGGAGCATCGCACACTAGACCACCAGCAGCACATACCGTCACATGTAACGCCCGTCACAGCAGACCGTGCTGGTGACCTGTAGTTTCTATGCCTGGCCACGCTAGCCCCACGTAACGTACGTTCTCTCAGAAGTCAGCTACTGGTTTCAAACTGTCAGAAATATTCGACCAGTTAAGTTGTGGATGTGTCGCTGTGTGGGGCACCATCGCATATCAACAACCTCTATTTGCTTATGTAGTCGAAGACGATTAAATATTTAGAAAATATTTTTCGAATCTTTTTCGGTACAATCCCAAAAAGTTGCCATGATGAATTTTATATAATATAAACGTTAATAGTTATTTTGTGTTTACCTTAAACAATCCAGTTATTATGATCGTATAATAATTAAAATTCGAAGCTCACTATTTTAGAGAAATATTTGTTTTGATCACATGAATCATACTTAATAAGACTCCAATTCTATAAAGTGAGATGGTGAGATCAGTAAGTAGAAATGGTGAATGTAATTATTCTGCTCATTAGGAATCAAAGTTAAATTTAAACTTTCAAATTATTCACTTATATCCTGATATATCTTGAAGTAAACACTAGGTTTTATGGAGATTTAGGTGTCATTTGTGCAATTTTAGTTTTCATTTAATATTTTATGTAAAAATTAATTACAAAAAAATCATAGTGCGCATAAGCGTAATATGTTCGCTAAGTATGTCTAGGAGACCTCTATACTTGCAAAAAAAAATATCACACAAATCGCACAATCCAGTCAAATACTGCACGTCAAATTTGAACACAGTTGATTTAAGCAATTCTTAAAAAACGCTGATCAGATTCAAATGAAACTGGGTTTAGCTCATTAGATTAATTTGCAGTAATTTCATGGGGAATGATTCTTGGCAGTGTATGAAACTTTTCACTAGGAGTTCTTGTCTTAAAAAGGTAGAACCTAAATTTCAGTAATCGATAACTAGCTGATATTATATATTTTGTAATGTATACTATTGCACCACACTAAATTTAAGACATTCTGTATGAAATATATACAGTATATAAAAGTTAACAAAATTTGCAATAATCTCATGGGGTAATTATATTTGGCAGTCCATCTTTAACAACTTTTCACTGAGGATTTGGAACAAATGCCTTGTTATTTTCGATTTAAATTAAATGGGAATAATATTGTTAATGAAAAATTTCAGCTAACAGACAAATGATCTAAGTGTCGTTTCTCTCGTTGCAGGTGTCATCAATAAACCGGGTCCTTAGAAATTTGGCGTCGCAGAAGGAACAGCAGGCCTCTGCCCAAAATGAGTCGGTTTATGACAAACTGCGGATGTTTAACGGGCAAACGCCGGGCTGGGCCTGGTATCCTGGCACCCCTACTGCTCCCCATCTTGGCCTTCCTCCAGCTCCCACTGCTCTCACCAGCCAGATATCCAGGGAGGATATCCAGAAGCGAGGTAAGCACTTTTTCAGGGTAATTACAGGGTGACCGAATACGTAAAATAATTATTTCGTCGCAGAAGAGATTAAAGAGTTAAAGATTATTTATTTTTCATTTGCAATTGCTTGAAGTATAGGGCGAGCCAAATAACTCTCCCACTCCTATTACCTCACTTATTTGAGGAAATATAAAACAGAAAACAACGCTATCAAATGAACTTAACAAATTTTACGAGGAATTTAATTATTTCACAGAAAAACAAATTAATATAGATACTGGAATAGATGGATTATTTTTGTATCTATCTTATTAACGTACATTTTTTTTATTTTAAAGAGATGATTTACATTTGCTATGTTTGTAACAGCGGCGATAAATAATATATTTTTTAACTAAATCGCATTTAATTAAATTGACATATTGTAACGATTCGTCTAAGTAAACTATTAAGGAACATTGCTATACAGGGTGTCCCGAATATTACTGTCAATATAAAAAAAATCTAAAATAAGATTTTTTTTTAAAATAAAATAAAAATAAAAGTACCTAACTACTCTAAAATGCAAAAGTGGTTACGAAATTGAAAACGAAAGTACAATTACGACTAAGAAAAAAATATTTTCACATATTTTTTTTTGTATGAGAATTACTGAAGTACAGCTTTCATAAAAATCCTTCGAATTGTAACGTACTGTGGCATGTGGCAACATTGTAACCCATTATCTGTAACTGCTAATTTCAAATTAGTTGTGTATCGTACACATTTCCTACGTTTCGTTTTTTTATACCTAATGTCTGCCTGATATTTGTGAACGAATGACAAATCAAAGTTAAACTTTTTAGTAACCCTGAGCCGCATGATATGTTAATTTGCGACAAAACTTTATGTTTGGGAAAAGCTCTAGACGAGATTTAAAGCATCTACCATGTGCGATATTGTCACATATTCAAAAACCTGTTTGCAATTATGTTTTGTTTAATACAATTTTTCATACAGCAAAATAAAGACATCAAAATTCCAGCCACCCTGTATATATGTTTATAGTACTTTTCAATGTAGAACTGGATCGTGACAGTAGCTTTTACTGTATCGTATAAAATAAGATAACTCATTTATTATTGACAATCGTCGTGGCATGGTCTAGTTATAACACTGAATTTTTTTCTCATTTTTGATGACATACAGACTGTAAATTATTAGATATCAAAGCCATTTCCAAAATTAGTAATACAACTGATATCTACATACCGTATTTAGTTATAAATCTACTAAAACTGACTAAGTCATTTGATAATCATTAAAAAATGACTTCTAAAATTTCATAAAAGCTGATCTTACTTTCGTCCTAAATTAATGGAAAAATAATAAGGTGGTCGAAAATGTCACAAGGTACAAAATATACGAAGATATAGAAATGTACACATTATAATTGTGCGTATAGCAATAGTAAATAAAAATACACAAACGATTTTATGATTTCGATAAATCGAGTTTGCTGCTAAAGTAGAAAACATCTGCCTGAGTATGAAACAAAATCCAGCATAATTTTCCCTTTATAAATCGGTCTTTAAGCGACTAGTCGTCATTATCAATTGTATTTGGCACTGTCATCCACAGAGTAATTATGTATCTATTTAAGGGCGCCGTTTTTATACGCAAATTTTCAACGAATTTCATAGACAGTCTAAAAAAATCTGAGTAAGTTCATTGTGTCAATTATATAAGTTCTCTCCAGGTTGTAATAGCAGTTTCCAGGCTGACAAGTCATTTAGAATAAGAGAAAAAGCATCATTTTCACATGCTATGTTTTATCATAAAATCTCCTGAACTTTACACGCCAACTGCACATTGAGAAAATTGTATACATTATAAACATTACCACGCCTCACAAAATTCTTTCTCTAGTGCATTTTCCCCCCAAAAGTTAAAGGAAATTATTAAACTTCAGCATTGTAGTTTAGTACTACGCTAATAAGAACCTCCACCTACTGGCTGGATTTTTTTGTGCATCTTTAGATACAATTCTTTGTCCTTGAAACGCCACCCTTAAGGAAAATTCCTTACTTTACATGTGTCGATACCGTACGTCATCACTTTAATATGATCGTAATGAATTCCAGCGAAGCATGGAAAATAAATGTGTAATATGCTATTTATTGCTTTTATTTTATAACACTAAGTTCATATAACATTTTGTACATAATTTGATTTGAGAAAACGACGTTCTCTTTGTTACCTAAACTCTAATTTTATTGGTTTTGAAAAGTTAAAATGTATTTAATCGCGTAAGCGATTGCCAGATATTATTATATTAATGTTAAATGACACGCGATAATCGATAATTAAGATACTAATTAACTATTAATATAAATTAATTTTAATGATGCAACGCCCATTTTACCTCATTCATTTATAATTCGGCGTGCAAATAGAGCTGAATCTGTTTACAACATTTTCCACTGCAAAGCAACGAGTTTAGCTGGTAGGATCGAATCGGGCACTGTGGATGTTCATTAATATAGGAAATTATTAATGAGAAAGCAGCAGCGTAGTAAAGGGTGGTTGGTCCTTTTTCAAATGTTTTATTTATATTTGTATATAGGTAAGGTAAGATCACTTTTAATTTAGAGAAGTGAGATCTACAAATATGGAGAAATGCGATTTTTCTATTTTCATTAATCTTACAGTCTTAAGTACAGATATAGGGTGTCCAGAAATTAACGAGACATAGAGCAAAAGTGTCCCGATGATAAAAACTCAAATCAAAAGTACCACTCTCTGTCGGCACTTTGATGTTTTGAGATCAAAGCTGTATCACCGCACGTAAATACTGTCGCAAAAAATGGCCAAGTACGAGGGACTTAAAAAAGTAGTTTCTTTCCCGTTGGGAAATATTTATATACGAAGGAAGGCTGATTACTGTACAAATAAAATATTTGTAATATAATGCATATAAATATTATAAAACGATTATAGGTAAATGTATAAAGTTTTGTTAGTTAAACTTGAAAGTCTTATATATTCACTTGTAAATTTTAAAGAAAAATATATACGTACACTACTATATAAAAAATAATATAATAATTTGTAATAAAATGTTTATTTAAATATTAAAAAAACAATATACATTATCTTAAATCTAAAATAGAAAATAATATAATCTATATTGTTTATAAGATACAAATGCAGCTGTATAGGTTTTTATTTGCTCTTTTAACGCAGCTTTTCTTGGACTCCTACACGAAAGTGTTTGTGACGTTTGGCAGTCTTGATCTGAAATATAATAAAAATGGAATATATTCTTCTCTTTTAAATTAATAAACTAAATATTCTTTTCAGTAAAAAAATTACTCAAATGAAAACCCAATATATAAGTATGTCCAGGTCATTTATAGTACTTAATATTATTTTAGTGATACGTCTATACTTATATTAATTAATTTGAGACAAATTATTTTAATTTATAGATGGTACTGTACATACCATTTTTATTATATACTATTGTGCACAGGTATCACTTAGAATCGTTGTACCAGTTTGAACTTCAGCATCTTGACATTTTGGCGCCAAAATAGTTTTGGTATTATCAGAAACTCTGCATGAACCAAAAATACTTGAGTGTAAAATTTACATGACACAATTAGTACCTATACTTACATAATCATTGCACATTACACTTTTTTTAATAAATACCAGTACAAAAAACTTGTTGGTTGATGTTTCATTTCAAAGTTGTTTGCTTCAAATTCAATTTTTTTTATAGCATTGATCAGGACAATCTTTCAGAAGATTCTAATTTTTATTGGCGTACCGCGTAAAATTTTATATCGTCATCTATTTCTTTATATTAGTTGATGAAATATAAAATACATACTGTCTAAAGCTATTTATTTGTGGCATAGTTTTAGTTTTCTTTAGTTTTTTAGGGTATTTTGCCACACTTCTGAAAAAATAATAGAGATTAATTAAATAAGCCCTTGCTCCAATCGGAACAGTCAAGTTTTATTTTTTAAACTATGTTTTCCTAACAAAAAAATCTCACACTGAAAAGATAGATAAGTAAAAAATAACAAAAATCACATCACTATCGCGCACTTTCGTATTATTGACGTTTCGAAAACCTCTCTGTTTTCGTTCTCAAAATCGTATTAAAAATGTTAAACGTATGTCAAGTTTGACAGTTTAAAATTTTTGTTCCGTTTGGCGCAAGGGCTTATTTAATTAATCTCTATTATTTTTTCAGAAGTGTGGCAAAAACCCAAAAAAACTAAAGATAAAATACATACCTTGAACAATGGAAAAAGGAAAAACCACGTCTTGAGGGACAATTATTCACAGTACAATATATCACCGGCATTTTTAGAAGAAAAATAAAATAAAATAAATACTAACAGATATTCAAGGGTTTTTTGTCTCACACTATATCGATCGCACTCAACACGTTACAGTTCTAACGTCGGCCACCGTGTAGGATCCTGGGTACCGAACGGTCCCCGAGACGGGTGAGGAGAGCGGAATTAGTAGGGTGGGGCGTGTTCGAGAGTGAAACAACATATATCTATTCTGTAAACTTTAGCAAAACTCGCCTTAGACAACATTAAAAAAGTAAAAATATATACAGGATGTTTCGGGAGGAGATGTACATACTTCTGTATGTTATTCTACGTTCAATTTTAAGCAAAACATCCTGTATATACAAATAACAACAATTGCCAGAACCAAAACGTACTCAACTAAAAAGTAACTAAATAAAAGAAGAGCACATAAGAGGCTTTCATTTTCTGCCTTCCAAAAAAAAGAAAACGTGGGGTGACAAATTTTCGGTGGCTCACATCGTATTGACAGATATTATATCTACTATAAATTTTATCATTTTGTGCATATTTCTCTCCTTCGAACCACTACTTAAATTCTCTGCGGGTATGGTGAAAGAATGTTGGCTTGGGTCAATATGAGAGATTGACACCGGTCGACATTTGACTACCCAATCTAATTAATGAGGTGTTTCAAGTTTTCCTCATTCTTGCACTGAATGGTAGTTAGAGCCTACCAACATAAGTCGTTCCTCGAGCGCAAGCACTTTTTTCCCAATACGTCTCTGGTACTTTATTTTTGTAATTATTAATATACTAATGCAGCGTAATGTTGTTTACTCTAAATTCATTTGCTACATGCTGCATATTTGTTAACCGAAACCATAATTTGTGGCGACTAATTGCAAACAAATGAAAAACTGTTGCAATTGTTAATTCTGTCCGGCATTATTGAGTATAACCGAGTTATGGATAAAATAAAACAAAACGCAATCTAGTTAAAGCAATATGTTCATTTAATTCAGCAAAATGATAAAATGTATTAAGGGCGCCGTATTCCTGAAAAAGTGTTTTCTACAAATATAAATAATTTTAGACATTTAAGAACTGAATAATATAGAGTTTAGCAAATAACAAGGATGTTATTTCATGCCACCTGCAAATATTCAAAGGTACCGAAGTAAAATCAATATTTCACATCAGAAAGCGATCTATCCAATGAATTTTTAGGTACTGAAATCTTTCAAAATACGTATTTTTTTAAATTCAGCTATAGATGTAAACATTGTTATAACATAAACTTACATAGTTCTGCATATAAGATTGTTCACTTTTGTTTATACGTATGTGAAAATAATTGTTAAAATGTGGGGTTAGAATAGCGAAATTATGTGTGTCATATAAATGCATTTTAAAAGTTATTACATTATTTGAGGAAAGTTTAAATAGTAAAAGTGGATAAACAAAACATCAATAATTCTATTTTTGATATTACTTTTGCTCTACGAGTTTTATTTATCGAGATTTCAGTACCTAAAAACACCACCAATTTGATCATTTTACGGCGAGAGATACGGGCACCTTAAGAGGAAGTTAATATTGCGGCACAGACTAACTGTGACTGCGGTTTAATATTAGGTCAGTTGCTCTGCTGTTACTGTAACAATTATGACAAATTTCCTAACATACATACAAGATGTTCAATCAAACAAAGAATCACACCCTTCATTTATGTTTTAAAACACCCTCTATATATTGACCAAGAAATTGCATGCTGTGGAACTGATTTTAATACACGATCAATTTTGTGGATTTTTATATTTTTTCCATGGCATTCAGTTAGAATTAATAATTGACACGTCCAGTAAAAAAAAATGAGGGGGTACATTAGTTATTGCAGTAGTGTTACTCTAGATCTATGTGATCGAAGTCAGAAATTTTATCAACATATTAGAGAATTTACTGTCAAGGGCAAAAATAATGGATTGTAAAAATTTCTTGACTAATTAGTTAAACAATTATTTATTGAGAAAAAAACTGTCAGACCCATTGAAGTCAAGTCGGTATTAAATAATGTATAAGATGTACAGAGAATAGTTATAAACAATGAAATGGTACAATCTTTTTCTCATATTTCGATTTCTTTCACACTTTCTTGTGGAAACACAAATTATACAATATAATATTTATATCAGCCCGTTAATTCGACTCAAATTTTTCTACCAGAAACTTCTAAAAGAAAGTATTTCCACTATATATATTTTTGCAGCATTTGAACTTTTTCTAACGAACTATAAATAAATTACACGACTTATGTTATGATTTCTATAGATATAAATGTTTCTAGCTTACAATTAGTCAATAATAATAATAATATAAAAGTTGGCATTCTTTTGTTTCAATTAAATTCACACTTAAGTGACTAATCAATACTATTGACCATTGTTAGTACTGCCAACTTAATAATGTTTTAATTATTTAATACCATTACATTATTAGCCCATTGCATGGCCCACGTACAATTTCAGGAAATTTAAAAATATTTTTTCCTAAAATAAATGTTTAAACCGTTCTTTTATAGTAATCGCAGGATTAAATCATACTATTTCTAAAAGAACTGTAAAATTTTGTTAGTCATAACCAGTAATTTTGTCAAAAATGCAAAATTGTAAGAAAAACCTGTATCTTTGATACGACACACAGTAATGTCAGTAATAGTAAATTTCTTTAGGTACCTTTATTTGCATTGGTGTTGGTGGCTAGTCGTTATAATGCTTCTAGAGGCGGGAAACATTAACGTTCATATAGACATTTAAGTACACATATTTGAAAAGAGGAGAGAGAAAAAATAACAACTAACAGAATCGTCCATCAAAAAACTTTCAAAATTATTTATAAAGCTGAACCATGTCAAACCCCTGTTTACCCTGCGTACTGGGTTGACAGGCACGAACCTAAATTTCGTTATGCAACCATCAACTCAACAATGTCATATCTTGCCAGTTGTAATACCTAATGAAATATTTTTGTTTTTCGTGCTGTCAGAATTATCAAACCATTGGAAGAAATGTTTTTACTATGTTTTGTGACAAATAAATAGTTATTGTTATAATCCAATATCATATTTCCTTTTACTTTAACGATATTATAACATTTATTTCAAGTAGAAATTTTCTGTGGCATGTACCTATATTTATTATTACAGGTTTACTTTAGTAAAATTAATCATTGTAGAATTTGAAATTGAAAATTTTTAAATAGACGCTTGAGTTAAAAGGAGGGAGGAGGAGAGGTGGGTAAATTTAATGGGTCAATTATGAAGAGCAATAAAATATTCTAAATAAAATTCTACATTATACCCTTGAGGATTTGGTTAATAACAAGAAGTGTCTCTAAAAAAATTCAAAGTGATACATGAGAATCTGAAGAAATTATAGCGAAAAAACAATTTTAAAAGTTTAACTATCTTTTAAGGGAGGCATTTTTGTATACGGGTAAGAAGGGTTAAATCGTCATATTTTGCCGCCAAAAATACGCAGTTAACGGGATTACCTGCTTTTTTGTTACATCCTGTATAACATTTTATATCGTAGAAATTATAAAAACAACCACACTGATATTATTCAAAACAGTTCATTCTATTCCAACATCCAGACATCCGCAGCATCTTTTATTAGAGGGATATACCTTTAGTAAATATAGGTATACCACAATTTGTATCGAAATTATTTTAAATCCTGCTAGCAGAAATTAGAGTCGATGAACTGCTAACAAATTTGAATTCGGCACAATAATCTGGATTAAATCAAGACGTCTACAAATCGGAAACTCCATCATAAACAACCCCACGGGGTAAAATGGCGTTATTTAATTTTGATAACCACCGAGATGCAGAAAGACGACTATAATTCGTTTATTTGACGATCGTCGGAAAAATTGCTAAAATCTAAAATTATGTAAATTCCCGAATAGAGATTCGTCGGCAGAAAACATAAACAGCGGTGGAAGAGGGGGGTGGGGAGGCAAAGGGAATAGGATCAGAAGATGAAATAAAACAAGGAGAATGAAATAGCGAGGGTGGATATGAAATGGGGTGGAGTTTACAGAAGCGGAAGTAAATAGGGACGCGCACAACAGGGTGGGAAATATACAGAAACGTTAACTTCGGTGCTGCTGGTGCCGACTGCCAGATTCTGGATGTGCGCCACATCCGCCGTACACGTAGGCACACATGTTAATGTCTTGTTTCAAGTAATTTTGCCTTACAAATACGTTATGTCAAGAGGCACCCGAAAATTTTATTTTGTAACTCATTTTTTATTGCGATGGAAAGGCGCGCTTATAAATAATTCGGAAGATGGAAACGGGAAAGTGATTCTGCCCTGACAGTTCGAAAGACGGTTTTTATGAAAAGCACATTACCTTAGCTGATGCCAACTTATTTTCCATTGCTTGTGTTAGAAAGTCAAGTGAAATATGAATTTTAACAAAATGAATAGCAAACTTAAAATAAATTTTACATTTACTGAAGCAAAACTACTTACAAATAACAAACTATGAAATTAATTTAGTAATTAATGGTATTATTTTCGAGATACCTACGCACGCCTGTATTCTCTGAATACTTATATGCAGGGTGTAATAAGGACCGGGAAGCAAACTTTTAGGATTAATTACTGAAAAATTAGGTTTTATTCAACGTGATAGAGCTCTACGAGTCTTCAAAGATTCAGTAAATAACAAATTTTGTACAGTCACTTTTTCTTATAGCAACTACATATAGGTACGTACATTTTGAATAAAGCCATCTAGAAACAGTCTGTTAGTCGTTAAAAAGTTATGTGCATACTAACAATAAAATTATTTTCTTGTTTGACTGAAATGTATGGTTTACAATTAGAATTGCAAAAGCTAAACTGTGGCCCAACTCAGAATAACTTTACAATTTGCACAAATTCATGTTTGACAAAAGATAAAAAAATCCATTATTATGGAAGCACTAAATAATGGAATTTGATCACTTATGAGAAATTACAACACAACGAGTACAATAGTAATCTTTATTTATAATTCCTTAATCCCTAACATTGTCTCGAGTTTTGAACTGAAGAGGCAAGCATGTAAGCAAGTTTTGATTTATTTAAACTATTTTTAACAAGTAACCGATCAAAAAACTTGTAGACTCTATTTTAGGAAATAATTTGTTATTCTGTTTAAAGAACTCAGTCCTAAGGTGTGTCGCATTATCACTGTTATACCGTGTATTATCCGCATTATCAAAATTTGACGGATTATGAAATATATCAAAATTACATTTATTAGTAAGGTATGCAAACTACTGTACCGACAGTGAAGAATGGCGAAATGTTTGGAAGCATTGTGAAATTAATAGACATACTTAGGAGTTTCGATAGTGGGTCTCAACAGAGCCAAGCACAAGAACAGTAAGAGCACGACCAAGATTCCTAAGACTCTTATAGTAATTATTGTGATCGAGGATATGCTATAACAATCCGAAAAGCCATAGTAATTTGAATAATGACTTGGAGCATAAAAGCCGATTAGTCACTATTAGTGACATAATTTGATAAAGTTCGGCTAAAATATTTACACCCGAAAAACCTACAGCAAACAGTCACGGTTAGTCGTCAGCGGTGCCACAAGACATATGCTGATTTCATTGTTGATTCTTATTAGTAGATATGCCATAGCTGAAGCTCTGTCATAACAGACACGCTCATTGAAATTGTATACATCTATTGGTCACTGGCTACTCAATGTAGTATCACTGTCCTTGTCTCTTCATATCATATCTAAATTTCTTCATAGGTTTCCCCATATCATGGCGTATATACATTTTATGTACATCGTTTAAACAGCTAAAATTGATTAGAAATATACTATTTGTACCTATCCGTACCTTTATAAAGATAATAATCATACATTTTAAAATTGTTCAATTTTTCAAAAAGATGCTACAAATTTCATTGCACAACGTTGTGTGAATATCAACTAAAAATTTCTCCGAGTGTAGGTAAACGAACACAGTTAATCAAAATAACACTCAGCTATACGTTAAAATAAATAAACTATAGCCGGAATTCAAAATAGTAGAGGGTAATTCATGTTATAAACCCACCCAGAATTTATAGCAGTCAACACAAAAAGAAATACATGCTATATATGTTTATAAAATTATATTGAATTGTACGTTTTGCATATCTGGCAGACCATACTCGACTGCACAGCTTCTGATGCAGCAAATACGCATGAGCCACACTAGAATGTTGACAGATCTATTCCATCTACAGCGCTACTATGGGTGTGCGCGTTGGGTAGATCTTTTCGCTAATGTAATTGTGATTTTAATTTATCTGTGATTTTGTGTTCATAAGAATAGAGAACTACAGCTTGTTCTCATAATCGTACACACCCTAATCTAACAAACGAGGAATATCGAGTAGATAGGAATCTAGACCAAAATATAAGTGTATTAGTGATGCGGTTGAAATATGGAATTAATTAACCAGTGTCTGTGAGTAGCGTGCAATAAAGAATGGCAAAGAAGAATATAAAGGTTGATGACATAAAATACGCGATTTGTAGAACAATTCAGAGATGGCATTTTATAAAAATTATGCGTGACATGCATTTTCGTTTTATAAACAAAATGGAAAGATTATGCTGATAGAAAAAGACGAAATTGTGATAAAGCGAAGAAACTATTTAAGATAAATATTCGAAGGATGAAAAAATATATTACACTGACGAAACAAGGATAAATGAAGGTCATACGAGGACAAACGTGTGGCAATGTTTTGCCACATATGGGACCTGGTGCTATGATTGTAACGGATAATGGAGTGATCGTTATAGTGACAGCGCCAGTAACCAATAGTGTATAGTGTGTATGAAAGTGTTAAAGTGTGGAGTGCACATCAGATAGGTGGTACGCCATCACCGTCTAGAAGGACTGCATTCTACGCGTGAATACAAACTCTTTGAACTAAACCTAAAGTGCTAGGTTGACTCAACGTGATCTTATTTTTGGTTGGAATATTGCCCCTTGCAACTTTCACCTCCACATCTCATCTCATCTAAGTGCTGCAAATGTATCTCTAATATTTTGGATAAAGGCATTGATAAATTGTGAACAACTGTGAAGGTACAGAAGAATTTACATTCTTTACTATATTTCAAGTTCTTTTACTTTCAGTTAAAGGAACATTTTATTTTTTAAATAATCTGCATAAGTACATATTGTATTAATTAGACTTATATATTATTTTTGTAATCAAATGCTGATAGTTTCATCTAAATGTGAAATATTTCAATACTAATGTAATGGTAACGCAATGTGAAATGATATCCCTCTACATGATTTTGACTTTTATAACACGATAATTAACGTTGACAATGAAATAAAAGTTCCGGCCCCATTATGGAGTAAAGACGGTGTATCAATTACAGCAGTTTAATTGTCTTCTGCAGGAGTTGTTTTCCCTCTGTTTTTTTTTTGTTGCGATGACATTTTCCAGCGTGTTAATCGAGCTCGTTGTGTGCTGTTCTTCTTTCTGACCCTGCCGTTGTCGAGTGTTTCGATGAAATTTACCGCCAACACAATTACTAGTTTAGATTGGGCAGCGCAAGTTCGCTCACACGGAAATTATGTTCATTTCGTAACAACCGCCCTCGACAGGCAAAGTTATTCGTTAATCCTTTGCAGCTCCCGCTATTGTTGCATTCTGCGCTCCCCTAATTTTTTAAACGTGCTTAGGTGATACGAGCATATCTAATTTTGCTGTATTTGGAAATGAGATCCATTTCTAGCAATTAGTACTAGATACATAGAATATATGCTTAAATAGTATTGAAAAGTAATTCTTTTAAAGAAACTAAACGTTAAAACAGAACATGAGAAAGAGAAACATTGAAAATATTATATACAAGATGTGTTTTTTTAAATTTATTTCATAGTTCAGGAATGGTTGAAATATTTTCCAAGTGGTTGGCATGTAGTCGATTTAGGTTCGTTGAAGTTTCTAAAAAGATACATTGGAACAGTCGAAGGAGAGACGTCAGGAAGCTTAAAACGACGAAATGGCAACCAACCCGAAAATCTTCACACTAAAATAACTTCATGAAGTTATAGTTTAGGCCCACGATAAGCCTCCATCCATCAACACTAAAACCAATAATTTTTAAGATACAGATAGTTCAATATTTAAATATCACATCTGTCAAGGTATTTAAGTTAGATTATCTACAAATCTCCAGATAATTGCTTAAATATCACTAAGAACTAAGATTTATAGTACACGTTTCATAAAAAAATATATAGAGATAGATTTGGAAGTTGTATTCTTCGCTATTTCTCAAATGACAGTCTCTCTAGCAATGCTTTCTTGGACGTTTGATGATTAATCTTTTTAGTGACCAGATATTCAAAATTGTGGCAATATATCTGTAATGTTTAAAGCTAGCGTTGTAGAAGCCAAAGTGAAAATGCCTATTATATCTGTAATTAATTAAGTAGGTATACATTTTATTTGGACGTGAGCAGTTCTATATCAAAACAATATGTAAACAATAATAGATATGGAATTTGTAAATGATTTTGCAATTTGCATTATGAAATTTAGATTACGGTAAAACTTTCTAAGAATATGATCAATAAGTCGATGAAAGGTTAATATATTTAGATCTTTTACAAAAATACTGCTAAACAACCTCATCTGAAAATTCAACATCTATAGGTAGCCTAGAAAAAAACTATTGTCATATTTACTTATATTTAAAACCAGCTCGTTCTTTACCGAACATCATCATGTTCTGTACAGAAAGCCATCTTGAACATTAATATAATCAACTGAACTAAGATGGGCCAAGGTGTGAACCCTGTGATCTAACATATCCTGTAAGATGAATACTTAATTATTTACGAGAATTTATTGTGATCTGCTAGTATACATAGATAACATGATTAATCTTAATAAATTAATTGCCGTTGTGTTTTGAAGTGTAACAATAAGAATATATGATAGAATTTCTCAGATCAAAAGCTTTCGTCAACATCAATATACAGAGTAACTACTTATTTTCTTTGATATATACATAACGATTTTCCGGATTGTTATGCCGTGACCTAGGTAACTGGTTGCTGTCAGTAACAGAATTAAAGTGCACGGGACGGATGTCATGACAACCCGGAAAACCGCCAACACCAAACATTAAAGAAAAGCATGCCACTGTTACGTTAACGTACATTTTACAAGAACTATTATAGCTAGTATAGGTATATATTTAAGAGCAAACTTGGTACAATTCAATTTAATGGTTTTTGTAAGTATTTTGACACAAGTAGATCAGTTTGAAGGATTGTTTCGAAATATTTTGTTTGGCGGTATGTTTACCGAAATTCAAAGAACATTTGATTATTTTAAGAGATTTTACTTGGTTCACTAATAAATTGGTAGTACCATTAATCAATACTGGCATCTGACTACATTTAAGTACATACAATCGTAAGCTAAAATTTATTTTGCCTATCAAAATCATAAAGCCAAGTGTGTATTTGTAATGGAGAATGTTTGGAAGAGAGAAAACTCGTTATGCCAGCTCTCAAAGTACAATCTACTCGATAACTTCGAAAGGAAATACTTTGTTGCGAATTTATTACTAATACCTAAACTGACGAGCTGTTACATATACTTGCATTTCTTTCACATAATTCTTGTTTAGGTACGTGCTGATTTAATTTCGTTTTATTTCAGCCGACGTGATGCATGAGAACACTTCAGATGGAAATTCTGAGCACAACTCTTCCGGAGACGAAGATTCGCAACTGAGGCTGAGACTGAAAAGAAAATTACAGAGAAACAGGACTTCCTTCACGAACGAACAGATCGATAGCCTAGAAAAAGGTAGGTGGTGATGTCAGATGTATGACTGCTGTTATAATTTAATTTTCATATGCGTGTGTCCTGAATTAATTATGTATTAAAGGAAATTTGTAATAACTGAAACTGAATGACTATCTAGCTCTTACTTAAGTTTCCATAAAAATTAATGGTCACCACTTGGATGACCATAACATACACTATGCAAGTGGATTTAGTTCTATAACATAAAGAACTACAAGGCTATATTTTGATAAAACTGAACCTGCCATTACTACAGGCAAAGCAAGGCAAGGCAAGGCCATTCTACAATTATTCCTGAATCGTTGTAGATAAAAGCCTTAATAGAGTAAATATACACGGTGTCCGGAAATTATGCGTCAAGACATCACAAGAAATTAGGATCACGAAGTTCTATAACATTTTTTCGAAAACTCAATATTAACGGAGATACAGGGTGTTAAAGTTCAAATTTTATTTTCGATATTTGTAAATAACTTCTTAAGAAATCCAAATATTTACATAAAATTTGTAAATCGGAGATTTTTGCGGACGAGAGATTCAAAGAAGTGAATTGATTGATTAAGTGAAATATTCAGTGCACCGAGTAAAAACTGTTTTGGTTTCAGCTAAAATGCCTTTTCTACTGAAGATACTTGAATGTTACTTGAAAATGTAGTTCAGAACGGTAAATTATGGAGATGTGCCTGCTTTAATAAAATCTTTGTGCTTTGTTGAAAAATGGTTTCATCAAATCTCGGCGATCTTCTTGAAACGTCTTCATTCTGAACAACTTTTTCAAGTAATATTTTGCTGCATTTTCAGCAGAAAAGGCACTTTACCTGAAACCAAAACTGTTTTTACTCGGTGCACTGAGCATTTCAAATAGGATTATTTCAAAAATGGTTACGCCTGTCGACTTTAGCAAGGTATACCTTTTTCAAATAAAACATGTAGGAGAATCGATTATTTCGATACTCAGATGAGTCAGATGGATACATTAAGATGCAAAAAAATTCTGTCATTTAAAACAAATATGATGTGCCACAAATGGCGCCCTCTACTAGTGACGACAAAATTAGAAACATATTTGAATTTCTCATCCGCAAAAACCTCCGATTTACAAATTTTCTATTTGGATTTCTTAAGAAGTTATTTACAAATATCGGAAATAAAATTTTTATTTTAACACCCTGTATCTCCGTTAATATTGAGTTTTTGAAAAATTTATAACAATTTTGTGACCCAAATTTTTTGTGAGGAATCACCTCCTGAAGTCTTGACGCATAATTTCCAGACACCCTGTATAGTCTCTGATTTTCAAAATACCTATATAGCCTGTTATAATTTACAAAAATATATCACTTACCTATACCTATCTGAAAACATTTGACATACATAAATTAACTTTACACTTTAACAATTACGTGTCTCATTCTATTAGATTATAGTAAAGCGTTTGACACCCTTGAACATGACTTGCTTTGTATTAAACTTAGTTACTTTGGATTTGAGCCAAGTGCCGTCTCTTTTGTTCGTAATTATTTAAGCAATCGTGTTCATAGTGTTTCCTTGAATTCTGAGATTTCGAATCATTTGACAATTAGATTGGGCGTACCTCAAGGTTCCATATTAGGGCCGTTATTGTTTTCTATTTATATTTCTGATTTTCATACATTCATAAACAGTTGCAACATACATCATTATGCAGATGATACACAAGTGTATTATTCTTTTCCCTTCGATCAATATAATACTGCGGAACAATTGATAAATTCTGATCTGAACAGGTTGCTTAATATATCACTTGCTCATAATCTAAAATTAAATGCTAACAAATCTGCGATGATGCTTTTCGGATTCAAACAAAAAAGAGATATAATTCGCAATCATATTAATATTAATTTAAGTGGTGAGACTTTGCCAGTAGTTGATTACTGTAAAAATTTAGGTGTATGGATAGACTCTGATCTGAGATTTGTTAAACATGTTAATTATCTTTTGAAAACATGCTATAACATCCTTAAAAAACTTTTTTCTCAAAGACACATATTAGACACTAAAATAAGGCTGCAACTTTGCGAGGCGCTTATATTTTCAAAGCTGTCATATGCTGACTGCGTTTATGGTCCTGCATTATTGGAGCGTGACGTCAATAGATTACAATTACTGCAAAATGCATGCCTCCGATTTGCTACAGGACTGCGTAAATTCGATCATGTTAGTCACAAATTCGCTGAAGTCCAGTGGATAAAACTTGATAAAATGCGTACTATCCACAGTCTCTGTCTGGTACATAAAGTCTTAGTCACGCGTGCACCTCAATATTTATTAAATAAGCTTACACCACTCCACTCTAATAATACCTACACTAGAAAGAAACACTTTTTACTTATTCCAAAACACTCTACTGCCACCATGAAACAAAGTTTCTCTCACATGTCTAGTAAGGGATACAATAAATTGCCACCACATTTTAGACATTATTCTATTTATAATTTTAAAAGAAAATAAAAGAATTTGTGGTATGTTATACAGGCTAATTATATTATTATTTTTCAGGAAATTTGCTATGTTTCAGATATCTCTAAGGTTCATTAGTGTTAATAGTTAAGTCTTATTTTTTTTTATATATCATTATTGTAATAGTTTAAATATTAATCTATTTGTATTTTTATTAATGATGTAAAATTGGGTTAAGTTGAAAAGCAGCCTCGGCTGATACTTCGCCCTCTCATTGTACGCTTTACTGGCAATGAATAAAGACCATTTATTATTATTATTATTATTATTATTATTATTATTATAACTTTGGGTTTAATACCGTCTACAGGGTGTTACAGATTTGACTGTCATAACTTCAATGGAAGACAAAACAAAAAAAAATTAAATAGTATAACGGCATACCTCAAGCCGTTCTTAAAATATGTCGAGTTGTTATAACAAGGAATTTTATTTATTTTAACGTGGCAACAGTGCGAATACACGCTGTGCCAGGCAAGCGGTTTGTGGGTTGCCTACTACGTGCCAGCTTGTTTTTTAGTGATGACAACCAATATAAAGATAAATAACTAGAGTTAAAATTAATGAATTTAGCTTAGGCAACTGTTTTGAAATTCTATTTTTTAACAGAGAATGATAGAACGAATCTTTTTATAGTAAATGTTTAAGTTTTGGGCTTTTTTTTAATTTTTAAAAGAGTAATATAAGTTAAACCAAATAGGAATTTGCAAAATTAGTATTCACGTCGCAGAAATAATCATCTTATGTACAAAAAAATATTTACTAATAATGAAAATACAATAACATTTTTAAATGCCTAACATAACACATAATTACTTTCAAATTGTCCACATTTATTTTCCACACATGCATGACACTACTTATTCAAGAATTTTATAAATATAAAATTTTAATCATATATATTTAATTTTATAACTATAAAATTTTTGGACACTATATACCTACCAATAGCAAGATGATGAATGCCCTTATTTCACAGCCACCGAGAGGGGAAAACAATCTAAATAAATACGTCGTGCAAGCGCTTCTCCATAAATTAATAACATATCGTGATACTCACATATGCTAAACATTTCAACAAATAAAAATTAAGTAAATAGTGGTACGTAAAAGAATTTGCGGCAAGCGACATACACTTAGCACTTTAGATACCAACTGATCTGTAGTCACTATCATTGTCCTTCTCGTGCTGTTGCCACATTCCGCTATATCAAGTTCGTCGAATTTTATTGATTAACAATTTTTTTTACTTAAAAATAACCATAAATAACTTGAAAGAAGAAGGGTTTAACATTTTATGGTCATTTGATGCAGACAATTATAATGAGAACCCTTAAGTAACCGAATTTTTACACGTGAAATTAAATATTTGTTAATTTTTTTTCTCGAAAAAGATGGGATTTAGGACCCATGTCAGATAAGATTTTTTTTATTCTTTTTTATGTATACTATCGCGTGCTAAATTTATCGCCGTCAAACCTCTAACACTCTGTATATTAAACATTTTTTGATTTGCACTGATGCAAAAAAAATGTTTGGAAATTACAGCATATCTGTCAGAATGTTATAACTAGTAAAATATCAAAATTTTCTATAATTTTTTTCTTTCAGAATTTGAGCGAACACATTATCCTGATGTCTTTGCCAGGGAGCGGTTAGCAGAGAAAATTGGATTACCTGAGGCACGTATCCAGGTAACAATTTTTTTACAAATATGTATAAAATTACGTGGAATATAAATCGAATTATACCAGCGACAACAAAACATACGAGTATATTAAAGGTTACGGAATTACTAGGAAAATCATATTGAAACTTTTATATTGTACGTATTCACCTCCAGGATCAACGCATTCTACTCATGACAGCAACTGTTTATTTCTTATATGAGTATTACAGGGCATGGAATTACTTGAAGATTTAAATTATTACTTGAGCAACAAAATATATGATGACGTAGTTTGAGAAGTAACAAGATTTTAAATGTAAGGATAAATACGCAACAGATTCTTTAATTGAGTGAGATATTTACAATGACACAATTGCAGATTTGTCCCCCTTTACTAGTGGCCGTTAGTCAACTTCAATAATTTTTTACTCGTAAACTATAAGGATTTTACAATTGTTTTTAAGGTATTGACTATTGCTATTAATAATTGTTTTTGTTTATGTACATATGCAACACGATAAATTAGAAATGAGTCACAATTTTTTTCAAAATTTTCCTGACAAACCAAAATGCTGAGTGCGCTACGATCACAACCAGTACGTCTATACTTCCAGATATGTTCATATTGTATGGCATTTTTGCACTAAATCTGACTATATTTCATATCAAATCAATGATCACAGCCAATACATCAATTGTCATAGATTTGTTGATGCTGTATTGCATTTTTGCTCTAGATATGTATGTTTCCATTGAACAACCGCTCCAATAACAGTTTTAATAAGAGATTTGAATCACGATGATTTATTCCGAAATATTAAAGCTAATAATCCGAACGACGCAGCAACACACTGAAAACAAATTTCAATTTAAAAACTTATTGGAAACATCCGATTCAGGTTTTGGCACCAATGATCAATACTACGAACCAGCCAAGCCTGAAAACATGCGTCAACACCGTGTGGGCCCGTTTCAGCAGCGTATATATTCCGTCCGTACCCGCACCCCAATATCGCAATTTCTTTTCCCGCTCGGCAAACACTATTTACATAGAATAATAAATATTATGGCATAAAAGATCACCCGCCCCTTCGCTAATGATCTCAAGTATCTGAACGGCATGCTGAAAGCGGAACAAATTACGAAGTTTATTTACACTGCAAGAGAGGCTTGTGAAAATGGAGTGCATACGTATATACGGGGTGGTTCGTCACTAAGATTATGAAGTATTAAATAAAAGTTGTATGTGCCGATGTCTTCCAAAATTCGTTCTCAGAAAAAAAAAACAAGCGAACTCCATTCATGAGACTTTTAGATATAGGATACGTTTTTTTAAAGCCGCATGTTTTTAAATATTTAAAATATACTGCATTTCTGAAAAATGTCCACTAATAAGGTTTCTTTTCAAACTATTTTTAAAATGTACCCTATGAAGTTTTAAAAATTACAATAAAAAATTATTAATCTAATAAAAACAACAGTTTGCAAATAATTTAATTTAAATGACGTTCAAATTGATCCACGCATTTTCCTAAACGCCATTATAAAATTGATTTCTTAATGATAGTTTTGCATAAATTAGCATGTTATAATTTATTTCCTTAGAAGCTCTTCAAACACAATTAAATATATACTTTATTAGGCATAGGAATTGCATACCCATTTTCATTTAAGAAGCTCGAAAACCCCGCAAAATTTTATAAAATAAATAATTTTGGATAAAACATTAAAAATATATCTATCTTTTGTCACCTTCTCGTTATGTTCTTAAATGCAGAATCAAGGTGAGTTCATACATTGATGTTCCTAAATAATGCTCATCGCATTTGATTATGAATATGAGTCAGAATCAAATCCATTACTCATGATGAATTTATTATAAAATTCTCATGATTTTCTATTAAGTATACCAGGTGTCTATACAAATGCTAATTCAATGTTTCTGTTATTAATTAGCGGTTCTGCAGCTCTGTAACGCTTGTCACTGAGTAGACAATAAAAAACAAAGTTATTGAGCTAAAAACGGTAGGTCAAGATGTCTCAGACTGTTTTTTGTTGACAGCACAAGGTTTTTTTTATTACTGGCTGTATTTAAATACAAAAAGCGTTTCAGCGCCTCACTTAATAATTTAAACTAGTGAGTATTGGATTTTATTTCACTATTTATGTAATGAAATGTGAATGGTTTGTTTTGATCCGTTGGAGTTTTTTAATTTAAATATTAAATATTTGTTATGTTGAAACCTGAAGATAATTCATACTTTAAAAAAATAATTTATAGCATTTATTACATATTACAATAAGTAGGTACTATGGTAGAATATTTAAATTTGGCAACGTCGCGTCAGGTCGACACCGAGTTGAATCGTAAATCGCGTATTCGCATTATACTCAGTTTTCCATATCTTCTCTTAAAATTAATAACATTACGACTGAATTACCCTGTATAGTGTAGGGAGGAAACATGAAAATTGTATCCATGAGCATCATTCATTTGAATGAATTGTTTACAAATTGTTAAAACCAATAAATTACTGATTGCAATTTTTAAAATTTCATAGAATAACCCTGATTATCAGGATATATTTCTGAAAATACAGAAAAAGATTGTCTTTGAATATATTATAATTTTGAAAAAAAATGTGTATCTATTATCGCAATAACATTACTGTACAAATTACTTAAACTTACTTATTTAAAAAATAGTAGGTAATTTTTATTATAAATTTGCTGTAAATTAATAAATTTTTTGTAAATAACCATTGTATTTTTACAATGTCAATGTAAAATAATTATTGAATTGACAATAAAAACATGAAACTACAATATGGCATGTGATTTATCTTATATTTAACGAATATCACCAATATCACGTGATGTACTTGATTATATTCAGGCCACCCTTTATTATCGTTATTATTAGAGATACAAAATAAAGTTTCGAATATAAGTTGTAAGGATGTAACTGAACACTTTACATAAGTTAAAGGAAACACAGTGGCGTGCAGAAGTTGAGGGGTACAAGAAGCAATAATACATATATTTTTTATAGAACGCTTTGTGTAATGCTGAATAATTTTTCTTTTCTGATCTTTTAAAAGTTAAAAATAGTTCTTTAAAAACCCGTTTCATAAATACATTTAGTATAAGATTGTTGTGAATGACCCTGTATTTACCCACTTTTTTACCTAGTATTAATTTGGCGCCAAAAAGTATACAGCTGTACAAACAACAAATTTTCAAAAAAAAAAAAACACTAAATATTTTGCAGATATTTTATCCTATTACATTTCCCGTTATTGGGTTAGTTTCGGATATTTTTAGAATTGTATTTCCTATACTTACATTAAACGGATAAAACGCAATTTACATTTAAGATCAGATTATTTCAATAGGGTAAAATTTCGGTAGTACGTAATTATCTGCATAAATAAACATGTCGCATTTGATCTCGATCTGTAATTTAAAGCGAAGAATGTCTTCAGAGGTCGGGTAAATCAAATAGGGGTGCGTGTTTTGTACGACAGAAATCAAAAGATGTTTAGTATAAAAGTATACTGTAATCATTTCATCTCCGAACTGGTGGTGTTTATGTTCGAGCAGAGAGAGGCCTTTTGCAGCTTTTCAGTAAATGAAAACGTTGCTTGTAATTTAGATAAAGTAGTACATGGTAGTGAGCACTTTCAGTCGCGGGCTTTTCATTTATTCTCCTTTACTTATACAAATTGCAACGTTTCTAAAGGGCGTTCTCATCAAAATGGTTCCATTTATTCTGAAAAATGTCCGCGGCTAGGGGACAACCCCGTCTGCTTTTGTGTGTCTTAACCCTACTTCTCATATTTTGGATATATACAGTATATAAAATTGCAATTATTATTTACATTCAGTGTGTCCACGGATGGATTTCACTATAAGTTAGTACCACCTGTAAACCGTTTTATTTGACATATCTCGAAAAAAGTGATTCTTTCAAAAAAGTTTTGCTTGTCTTCAAATGTACATAGCAACAGTGAATATGGCGATGGAAAATACAGGGTGTTAAAACATAAGAAAATTTAGAAGAAGGCTAGAAAAATGTGCAACGGTTGGTGGTTTGAAAAATACAAGGGCGTTCAATGCTAGAATTTTATTTTGAAATATCTCAATAACTTTGAAACCTGTCCGAGTATTTAAAAAAAAATTGGCACAATTATGTTTTTCGGCACGGCAAATAAGAATTTTTAACTAATTTTGACATCACTAGTAGAGGGCGCCACTTATGGCACAGCATGTTTCTTTTAAATGGCAGAACTTTTTTGCTGTTTAGTGTATCCATCTGTCTATTAAAACAATCGATTCTCCTACCTGTTATATCTGACAAAGGTATACCTTGTTGAAGTCGTTAGGAGTAACCATTTTTGAAATAATCGTATTTGAAATATTCAGTGCAGCGATTGAAAACTGTTATCGTTTCAGGTAAAGTGCCTTTTCTACTGAAAATACAGCAAAATGTTACTTGAAAAAGTTGTTCAGAACGGTAAATTATGGAGACGTGCAAAATTTCAAAAAGATCGGCCTGCTTTGATAAAATCTTTGTGCTTTGTTGAAAAATGGTTTCAAAATCAAACCTCGCCGATCTTCTTGAAATTTTGCACGTCCCCATAATTTACCGTTCTGAACAACTTTTTAAAGTAACATTTTGCTGTATTTTCAGTAGAAAAGGCACTTTACCTGAAACGGTAACAGTTTTCAATCGGTGCACTGAATAATAATATTTCAAATAGGATTATTTCGAAAACTGTTACTCCTAACGACTTCAACAGGGTATACCTTTTTCAGATGTAACATGTAAGAGAATCGATTGTTTCTATAGTCAGATGGATACACCAAGCTGCAAAAAAGTTCTGCGATTTAAAAGAAATGTGATGTGCCCTAAGTGGTGCCCTCTACTAGTGACGTCAAAATTAGTTAATAATTCTTATTTGCCGTGCCAAAAAACATAATTGTGCCCATATTGAAGTTATTGAGATATTTCAAAATAAAATTCTAGCATTTAACGCCCTGTATTTTTTAAACCAGCAACATTCGGATAAGGCATATTTGGCTCAATCGACTTTTTTTGGTCACCAGTATCTCCAGCTCCAAGATTTCCCAACCTTTCCCAGACACCCTGTATAACGACAAAAAGCGGGTCTAACCAACGAATTTTTAGGTAAAGAAATCTTTCAACATTGGTATTTTTTTAAATTTAACTGTAGATGTAAACATTATTAGAACATAAACTTACACAGTTCTTTATATAAGGTTGTTCACTTTTGTTTTTAAGTATGTAAATATAATTGTTAAATTGTGGTGCTGAAATGGCAAAATATAGTGTGTCTTACAAAGCTTTTTAAATATTATTATTTTATTAGAGGATAATATAAATAGTAAAAGTAGATAACCAAAGCATCAAGCATTTATTTTTGAAATTACTTTTGTTCTATATATATGTCTTATTTTTCGAAATTTAAGTAAAACACCACAAATTTGACCATTTTACGGCAAGAAATATGGTAACCGTAAGTAGTTTGATTTAGGTATTCGTGTTATGTGTTCCCATTGCTTAATAATAATTATGTATTCTTAATAAAACCAAAAATAGAAATTTTCATATACACTGATAAAAATTATTAGCGATACGCGGTGGATTGTTGTTTATTTATTGCATAGGTCAATAGTGTGAAATAACACTTCAGAACGTAATGTTAAAACGGTAATGGAAAATTACTACTTATGAATATGCATTTTTTCATAGTAAAACCATGTTTTTGTACACATGAAAAAAATTTTACAATGTTATTACGTATTTTTAGAACAAAATCAAGTTTACATGAAAAATGTAAATATACGGTATTCACATGGGGTTCTTGTAATACAGTATGGATTTGATATTTTTTATATTAATATAAGATGTGAACAAAGTGTAAATTTAAAATCATTTTTATCAATCACGGTGTTTACAGTTCATATCTAAGGTTATATTGAAATTAAAAACAACTTTTCTCTACACAATTTTTAACGTTAAGTGTCAAATGAATAAACAAAATGACACAAATAATAATTATTGTTATAGCAACCATCATTTATATTTATCAGGGTACTTAGATTGAAATATGGTGAAGCAAGACGAATAGACGTTTCATCCACGAAATTCATATTTTTTAAATTTTATTTAATTTTAGCGATTGAGGCAAGTGTTACAATTATTTCAAGGCAATAAAAGAGTCAGCTTTATTAATGTATTAATTTAATTAGCTAAACGAAACGGTGTTTACTGTCGCTGAAATAATAACGTACAACAAAAAAGGCAATTATCCGATACGCTTGAAAGTATAACAGTAGGGCAGAATGAGCGAGAACAAGCGAAAATGTTGAGAACTGTGCGTCGGCAGCGGAGGGGGGTTTTTGTTTTTGATGTCGACTGCCTAAATTGGCTCACTTACAAAATACAGGACAAATAAATCTGGATGAATGAGATAAAAGAAAGATAAGTGTACAATTTTATTTTGTTGCCTAATATAAGAGGTTAATTACTGCAAAAGATGTGTGTTCCACAAAAAATTATCGTGTCACAACGATAGATAAATTTACTACGTAACGCTACAGTGTGACTCAAAACTTGATTCCAGAAAAAAATGAATATAGAGGGGACTCTTACAAATTCCAGAAAAAAATGAATATAGAGGGGACTCTTACAAATACAATTTTGTAAAAGAAATCAAAAAGGGCAGTTCGAGAATGATTTAAAAATACACTTCTGCACGGCACTGGAAACTGGTCCACTGTAAAACTTGACCTTGCGCAATGCAAAACGTGCAGTCGGGTAGGCGGCAAAGTGTAATAAAAAATGAACGGACAAAAAATTGAATAAATTTACTAAGGAAAGAAATAAATTAAATTTTATATCAGCAAATTCAACTGCTTTTGCCGTTATTGTTATTATTATGGAAACAATTAATTTGTAGTTTTAATTACTAAAATAATTTGACAAACCTGACGTTACAACTGTTCAAAATTTTGTCCACCGACGTGTAAACTCATTTGGGCCCATCTTACCTAGTTTCTACGAACTAACACAAATGTCCTAGTTTTTGTTCGTTTTGAACTTGCAAGTTATTGGTAACAGCAATGATATGTTTGCGTAAATCATCACTAGTGTCCACTTTAGTGCGGTACAGTTCATTTTTTAAATCTCCACAAAAAGAAATCCAAAGGATTTAAGTCAGAAGATCGTGGCGGCCATGCTACCTGTTATGAGACAAACAAATTTCTTGATACGATCATGTTAGCATTTTCTTGGTTTTGACTGATATTCGAGAATTCGTTACATCGAAAATACTTCAAAAATTAAAAAGTTTTGTAAGTCTAACGACAGACTGTGTTAAATAATTTACAAAATTCCCTTTGACAGTGAAAATATATAAATACATTTCTTTGACCTCAGGATTTCATAGAAATCCCATGAGAGCTAGTGCCAGCCGTCGTGCGTACCACTGACATGTTTCAAAGTCCACTGTGTACTAGCAGCATGCACAATGCATAACAAGACCTGAGTGCTACGGATAATTGTGACGCAATTGCGACATGTTTCTCCAATATGTATTATTTATTTTCAGCACAATATAAAATAATAATAAAAAAATATTTAAAATATTTTCATCTAAAATCAATATGTTATTGTAGTACGTACATCTACAAATTTAAATATCAAATAATGTCAGATTACCTCTACTAATGGTGAGCACAACAGCTTCAGGATTTGTAGAATTATTTATGGACAATCGTTTGCAATAATGATGGCACTCACTTAAAACAGTGTTTGAACCTCTGGAAGCTTTGAGTAGAAATTTCATTAAATCTCTATCGGTGAGTGAAACAACAAATAACTAATATTAAAAATGTGAAGTAGATTTCATTACAAATACATCAGGAGTTCTAAAGAAATCGCAAAATTAATTTTAATGAGTGTCATTATTATTGCAAACGATAGTACCTAGTGAATTCTTCCATCGCGTGTTAGTTTCATTCTGGCAAAGTTCAGATCTCAATGGTAGACTTCAATAATCTTTTGGAAATAATTTACTACTTAGTACATATGTATGCCGGGTACATCTAGTTTACTATTTTAGGAATATCATTTAAGTATATCTTCATTTCTCCAGCATTCTTTCTTTCATTTAATTCTTCCTCGACTGTTTCAAAATATTCCAATTGTCTTGGTGCATTGTCAATATAGAAATGAAGACTTTCTTCTGCAACATACTCCTCTTTACAACATTAAGTACATACTACTATGGAACGACACTTGTTCTCAATTGAGCAGCACTTATTCAAGGAAAAACATTCTAATTTTGTTGGTTTCATATTATCAATATTCAAATAGAACTTTATGTGATATATTAACGAAACTGTTTGTCTTTTTGATTTATTTTGGCGAATCAACGTCTGTACCTACTTGCTGTATATGCTATTATTTATTCTATTTAAGAACAAGCTCCTGAGCTGAAAATTTACCTTCTTGTATCTTTTTCTCCATGTTATACTTATGGCAAAGGCTGATACGATGATCTCTCATATTTCCTTGTTCCAATATATCTTGTGGCGGTCCCACCAGGGTTATTAAATCTATTTTGGCAGCGGTCGTCTCTCAAGTACATTATGACTAACCCACGCAATATTGGTCGTGTCATCGTTCTCGCTATATAAATAAAGGAATGCCCTCTGTATATATCACCATCCCCGAAAGGAAGGAAGGAAGGAGGACCATCATTTTTCATCTAGATATGACAAATAAATGTTTGTGCGCTGGAAGTTATTACACAAGGCCCGGTTTTTGTGTTTATTAACTTGACGTAATTCATTATTTTGTGAATATCGTCCTTAGGAATGTAACAATAAACGTGATAAATGAAATGACACCGCGTACGCATATTTCTGTTGCTGCAATAAAATTTAGGAACTAATACTGATTTTGCGTAAATGGAAGTCTCGAAAAGAAATTCTATCTAACTATTTAAAGTTACTTTAGATGTAGGAACGGCCGCTTCCAGAAAAATTACCGCATTCAAATTGCATTTGAAAACCAAAGTTTCAAAATATTTATTTAGTAATCAGTGACCAACAATATTTTGCTAGATTTAAGATTTCATAAATTGTTGCCAATCTTGTTTTTTTTTCTTTTGTCGACTACTACTTTTGTATTATGTGTTAGTAAATAGATACCTATATTAGGCTAAACTTTGTCGAAAAATGTATTTGGTATACTAGTTAAGTGCATTATACCGAGAGATGGAACTTGCTCTATCTGCTTCAGCACAGCCTAGTGGTTTTCCTATCTCTTTCTATAACAATAGAACTAATTATATTCGTTTACTCTGTATCTACAAATGGAAAATAAATGTATTACTATTATTATTATTTAAAAAAGTTACATTCAAAAAAGCAAATATAATTAATTAAAGTTAAAATTAAAAAAAAAAACAATACTTACACTTAATAAATATAAAACACAGAAAAATACATATAACAAACTTAAAAAGATGAGCATATATCAATGATTTAAACAATAATAAGTCAGTTAATAAATGGATTCTGAATAAATTCATTCACCGAATAGAAATGATGTCAAATATATGGACTTTTCGATTTAGATTATGTATATTTGCGAAAATTTTAAGTAACTTGGTAGATGATTACAAATCGCATCGCTAGAGAATTATTTGCTGACATTTTGGGCCCGTCTTACCAAGTTCCTACCCTACAACTAACGCAAATGTTTCTGCTTCTTGTGCAGTTTGAATTCGCAACTTATTGGCAGCAACTATGATACGTTTGCTGTTTGATGTCATCAATAGTGTCCACTTTGGTGCAATATACTTCATTTCTTAAATATCGCCAGAAAAATAAGTACAAATAATTTAAAGTTAAAGAGATTTAAAGAAGATCATGGCGCCACAGTGCTGCAATACGCCGTGGAAGCCCTGGACCTCCATCTCTTCCACGATTCAGATGCAAATTTCCCATGTAGCGTTTGCACTACACTTGCACTCACTGCACACTGTTGTAAAAGTAGTTACATTTCGAAAAGGTTTATAGAGAAATCGTTTTGCAAGAGCATTTTTACCTCACCATAAATTATAATGGTATCCATCAACTGCGAGTTGCTATAGAGTTTGATATTTGAAAAACTAATGTAAATACTTGCATCGCAAAAAAGTTCATACCTACGATAAGTAATCGGATATTTGAAATCGCCTGGCACACACAGTAGCCCAGCGATGTAAAGGTTGAAACTACTGGAACTTCAATAATTTAATTTTGATACTATAAGGATTTTACAAAAAAAATGCGATATTGAGTCCATTTTTCATGAGGCGTTTATTCCCAAATTCTTTTCGATAAATTCCGGATCACCCTGTATATGAATGTATGTTTGGCAGTGTACTTATATGTACAGAAAACACGTTTAGCTTAAAATGATATTTACTACCTCTTGTTTTAGTTTGATACCATGTCTTAGAAATATTCTGTATAATAATCTGCTAACGATTTTCATGTCATAGCCATAGTAGATGCAATAGCACTACTCGGCACAATGACTAAATTTCTTAATGGACCTTTAGGTTATTGTTATTTTGTTAATTCCAGGTATGGTTTAGTAACAGGAGGGCGAAGTGGAGGCGGGAAGAGAAGCTTAGAAACCAGCGGCGATCCGTGGATCAAGTCGGCACCATCAGCCCTCCTTCGTCTGCGGGTCGCCTTCCTATAAATTCTGGCTTCAACTCCATGTACTCTTCGATCCCACAGCCCATTGCTACTATGGCGGACACGTACAGGTAAATCATTCACACTACTACATTGTTATACAATATTTAAGAAGCGTTGAGTATTAGAAACGTGAAACATTGATAATATACGGCGTGTGTCACACAAACATGCGATGTTATTTTACCAACAAAATTGTTTTCTATGTTGATCGGGCATTTCAGGTTTAGTACGACTTTTTTAATATTTTTACATACAATAATTTGGTCTTGTCGAAATTCATTAGTCAAATATTTGTGATAAATTCGCAAGTTTTGTTTTTCACGAAGTGAATGTTTATTTAATTTTTCCAGACTATAAAATAATGTTGGTTAATAAATTCATCTAATGGTACGTTTTTATAAAACATTAAGTATGATTCAGGTGGCTCATTTTCTTCTAAATTTTATACAAAACCAGTACATAGTGGAAAAATTACATTTATACTCGTGATATGTATAAAAATTATAATAAATTGATACCTATATTATGTAAATCTAAAAGTTTATGTATGTTTTGTGTGTGCCTGCATATAGGTACTATTTTGTTACTGCATACAGTTGTTCTACACAATGAATTAGTAGATATAATGCCTATAATGTGTAAGTAGGTATATAATTCTTATGACTTAATGGTGTCACATTTCAGATTTTAGTTGTGAATAACCAGGGTTGTGGGTCGGTGGCCTCATGATAGCCAAAGAGACCTATCAAGTACGAAACCGGTATATATCTGAATGTCTGAATTCAGAGATTAAATTCTGAATTTACATATTAAAGCCTGTGTGGGGTTGTTAGATTAGAATAACAGTAACACGTTAAAATATATTAATAAAGATATAACTGGGAAAGAATGTTCCACCAATACAGAAGTCTGGACGGATGTTCAGAGGAAGACGAGCGACAAGCAACTGCCGTGGTTTTCACCGGATCTCTCCAGGAAGGTCTCGGGACGCTGGTTAATCTCTGACCATCTCTTTATTTTATCATAATTGGGCTCAGGTCAGAGGGTACTTTTATGGTTTTATTGGCATTGATTTGTTTATTGCTTTAGTGCAAATGTCATAAATTGTAATTGTAGGGATCACAGATGTAGGTCGGTGATACCGGTCGGTCTGAATAATTATTTTCTTGCTATTATTTGAACGATAGGAATACAGGTGGCAACTGAAAAGAAAAATGTCATTCAGATTAAATTCTGAATTTAGATATTAAAGCCTGAATTCATAGATTAAAATCTGCATAATTTTTTTGTTATAATTTCAACAAGGAATATAATACAAACTGAAAAGAAATTTTAGAATTTAGAATTTTATCTTACATTTATCTTAAGAAACAGATCCTATTTGACTCTCTTCTGTAAGAAGAAAAATATGACTTTTTACTAGACAAAATTATTTCTATTTTAACTCTGCTTTCTGTATAAGAAGTATCTAGTGCAAGCGACTTATTTAGTACCGTTTTAAACGAGGATAACATAAAATCCGTATCGAATATTGTATTATAGGACTTGACGAGCAAATCCACGCATAGTTTCATGTGAAAACAAGACAATGAACCGGTGAAACATCATCCCTCGTAAAATATTAAATTCATAATATTTATGAACCTGTCACTGGTTGCATTAAAATGATTAGTGACACGTTTATAAAGTTGGTCTCTCCAAATAAAAGACGCGCCGGTTAGCTGCGCTAGCTGCTATATCATTTATCCTGCATCTGAATCCCGCACGAACAAAGGTGTCTGTCGGAATCCGAGTGACGTGACATGGCCGTAGCGGTCACGTCGCGTCAGCGGCCCGCCAGCGGATTAGACTGTCCGTTCGGTCGTCGAGGGACGCCTCCAATCCGTCCACTTAGGGCGGAGACCAGGACCGGCTCTGGAAAAGGAAACCTGGCAACGGAATCTCTAGTTATTATCCCACATTAACAAGTTGAATTCTTTTTCGTTAAGTAAAAGAAAATCCAAAATTCGCCACCATGCAATCTCCTGCCATATTAGAAAATAATAGTTATTTATAGTACAAGTGGGATATAGGCATTATTATATATGAGTGAGACATTTGCACGACCAGGACGTGGCCAGAATCGTGTAATTTCACGAATGTAATGCAAAATTTTTTATCTACAACTTCCTTAAATTGAGAAAAATCGAAAATCAAATCCAGTTTCTAAATTTTAATTCAAACTCAAGAAGCAAAGACGTTGTTATGGTAACCTATCAAACTTGTTATAAACAAAATTGAGTTTTCGTTTTTTTATTTGAGTGATTCAGACACATAAAACTTACTTGAAATTGAAAAAGCTGCTGCAACTGCAGTAGCTTCACTTTTACCAGATAAATCGAGAACCAAGTACGAACAATTTTATAAACGATTCACTGATTGGTGTGCATCTAAGAATATAAAATATGAAGCAAAAGAAAAGGTATTATTAGCATTTCCTGAAGAATTATCCAAGAAGTACAAATCATCTAGTCTTTGGCGTTCTATTCTATGTTGCGGTCTACCATCTGTAAGCGGCAAAAGGTTGACATCAGTAAATTCAACAATTTAATTGCTTTTCTGAAAAGACAATCAGTGGGATACAAAACAAAAAAGTCGAGAATATTAACGAAAGACGATGTTTAAAAATTTTTACAAGAAGCCGATGACACAAAATTCTTGCTAACAAAGGTAAGAACAAGAAAATGTTTGCTATTTGAAATTCATAAATGCATAATTTAAGGTTGCCTTCATTATTGGACTTGGAGGTGCATGCAGAGTGGACGAGTGGATGAAGGAAACATTTTTCATATCTTCATACCGAAACCAAAGTTTCCCGAGTTATTCCAATCATGGAAGATTTTTGTTGGTTACAGAGGTGGTGAATGCATGAAACTTCCTGTTGGTATAAATATCTACGTTTAGTGTAATGCCAAAGAAGATTGCTTTTTTTTCTCAATTTATCACAACTTCAACAATATACAGGACACCGTTTTCGACGATCATCTACTTCACTTCCAGCACGAGCAGACCTTCTAACTATAAAACGGCATTGTGGTTGGAAGTCCAACATCGTGTGTGAGCTATATTCATACGTCTCTTGAAACCAGAAAAATCGCTACAAAAGTTCTTGGATTGCTATCATGGAAGCCACTTCAAGTGCTTACAAAGAAAATTTAAGCATTGTCTATACAAATACAGACAAGTTTCATTCATCTTGCCAAAGCTGTGTTATTAATATTTATAACAAATAACTCAAATTAATTTAAGTTAAATTATATATTAATTGTCAAATCGGTGATCTCTTTTTTTAATATTTCACTAGTGGGGTAATATGTCACATTACTCCACTAGTGGTGTAATGACCTTCATTATTCAACAGTGCCAAATAAATACCGTAATTAGGCTCTTATAAAGTAGATAAAACACTTAAATCACTGTTATATATTATGAACAGGGCTGTCAATCTGCCAATTTTCAGCTCCAAAAATCCCAGTATGCCGCCAGTTTGGTTCTCGAGATTTTCGGGTATGACCTTGTCAATTTTATAGATACGTTACAGTCTAATGTGAAATACGAGGCTACAGAATAATTAATTAATACACAGATATTATATTTAATTTAGTGACTAGGTCTAAAAACATGAACATTGGTCATATTATCACAAAGTAATAATTACTTTAGAGTCTAATAGAGATATTTTTAATACGGCTTTGTTCAGTACACAACAGCAAGATCTGAAATCTATGTAGGAATTCGGGATTATAAATTTCTAATCCCGGAATCGAATTTTATTTCCGGGATTGACAGCTCTAATGAATGTATTTATTTTATACAAACACTGACAAATGATTAAATAATAAAACGATAAGACATGGACGCTACACTTTTTTAAGAAAATAAAATTTGCAACATTGTTACCAATCGTCGATACGCACTGCAATGTCCGGAAGTATTACGACGATGAAGGATTGCCATCATCTAAAAAAGATGAATCAACATCTTGAACGATTTACATAATCTGTGACATTGCCACTGCAAAGTCTTGGCTGCGGTAAAATCGTTGGCAAATATGTTATATTCCACTGTCATATTGAGATTAATATGTATATACCACACCATGTAGTTTTGAAACCGTGTATTAGCAAGATCATCGTGTACATGACAAGAAGGTTGAATCAATTGCTATCAGTTAACTACTTTTTCATAGCATATATTTGAGAAAAGTGTTTGCAGAATATATGAAACATTTTACGGTATCTAGTGTAAAAAACAAATTTTGCCGTAATGATAAAAGATACCATCCTGTTTATATATCCATCACGTGATCCAACATCATCAAACAAATGTGGAAACCTCCACGAACAGTTTACTGCTTAATGTTATAAATCTTCTCCTTCTTTTGCGCATGAAAATCATATACTAATTTGCCGCTCTTAGACACATATTCACTTCCTATTCTATGTGCCTTGGAAAACTTACGTTTTACGTTTACGTTTTACTTATAGTGACTCTACTAATGAAAATGGAAGAACTGTATAAATTTGCCAATTGCCCTTCCCATTAATAAAATAAAAATATGAATGTCATAACTTCAGAGTATCGTGCAATAAAAATATCTCGAGCCGGTCCTGCCAAAGGCGCTGGATATACATTTAGGGAGAACAGTAGGGAGTCCAGCTTTCAGATACTCCTTCACACACCAAAAAAAAATGTAACTCAGCAACGGCTACCGGTGATTTATAAATTCCAGAAGAGCGTAGCGAGATGATGAACTGTCAGCTTTGCGTTCTTCGTAGCAGCGAGTGAAGGATACCCGAAATGGGTACAAAAACACTTTTTTGACGGAGTGACGTATATCATTTAAAATGGGATTTTTTCGTAATTTATGCAACCTAGTGCTACATTTTTTCAAAACCAATTAAAACTGTTGGAGTTAATGATTGTTTTAAGAACTGGGATACGTGTAGCTATGCTACTAAAACTTTGATATGTGGGATGCCGAAATAATAGATCCGAAATTATTGTAAAATTCTTAAAAATTAACAGATTTTAGCGCTTGCATCAAGCTACAGTATGCTGAAATTTAAGTCAATTATTTACAACTGTCTCTGTATACTTACTTGCATTATACAGAGTAAGAAGTGTAAAGTTGTTTTTTTTTGTTTTAAGCCAAGTTAGGTATATGTTTTTTTTTGTTTATGAAACCATTTTAAGTTGCATTAAAAATGATTAAAATTATTATAAAATCTAATGTTTATTATAAACAATAATAATCACTTTTTACAATTAGAAATTTGTACTCGTATACCAGAAGTAGATGTAATGGAGCTGTTTAAGTTTATATTTCCAATCGTTAAATCCATGTAAGACCCCATAATATTCTTTGCTATCTATTTATTCTCTAAAGTGTTATCAACATAGCCGTAGAAGAAAATTTCCAGTCTGTAGATATCTACTCGCGACAAGAATTCAGATGACTTACGTCATACGAACAAATGAATAATTCATTATATTTTCATCAAAATATTTAAGAAACTGCAAATGATAGTAATAAAACTATATACTACACTAAAAGTTTGCATTATATATTGCACTAAATTGCAAAAAATGATTGTTTTTAACGCGATCAAATATCGAAAATTACGTTAACAATAAAAACAAATGTGTAACGTCAGTTGTGACGTCTGAATTCTTGACGCGAGTATATCTGCATCGCCATTAACCAGAATGGTGGCTGCGGATCTTCTAAAACAATGTCCAGTGTATTCTTCACGATTCTTATCCAAGCTTTGCTGCAACCATGTTCGGAGTGCTTTCAAAAGTATTAACTCGCCTGTAAGTTGCATTCGGATGACGAAGTTTAGCATATTTTCAAAAAATATATAAACAGTTGATATCTGCGACATTGCCTTCTCTTGTAATAAATTCTTGAACAATTTCTGTTTTCGTGCATGTAATCACAATTTGTATATTGAGGTCATTGTATCGAATATGATCCAACGTTAGCTTAGATAATTCGTCGCGACGACAGGCCCCAGAAATGTCATTTCTCATAGCAATCATCGGTAGTACTTAGAAACTTATATATTTCTTCCTTTGCTACAAAATTCTGAACTTGTTGGCCTTGTAACTCTCTGAACTTCTTTTCAAAAATGCGATTAGCTGAGAAAATCTGCTTATATCTTGCTTTTTCTTAACCGAAATCACAGTTTTCAACATTGATTGGGTACTACCACTCATACAGCGCCTTCGATTTTGTCGAAACTAGACTGAAGATCTCTCCGTTTACCGTTGCTTCTACTCGTATAATAGTAACCATGCGAAAGGTAACATAAGAAAACTTGATGCGTAAACTTAGTAGTAGGTCCTTTCTGCTGTTCATAGAAAATACACCAGCATCTTTCGCATCATTTGAGACTGTTTGCCAAATATATTGTTTTTCGTGTTATTAAGTGGAAGTATTTAAGATTTTGTGCAATATTTTTTCTGTAAATTTATAATACTACATTCGATGTTTTATCAAACTCGGCTGACGCCTCTACAACACTTATGTTGAAAATAACTATTATTTGGCAGTTGCCCTTTAAACAAATAAAATAGGACGTTCAAATGCGCTTCGTATAACAACGCAGTAGACATGAGAGCAAATAAATACTCGTAGAAGTTCGGAAAGTTCATATATTCCCATTATTTTTGCTTAAGGACAAAGCAATTAGCATCCGTGCGATGGCAGTTATATTGGAAAGATTTCATGATCTAAATAGTGCTATCCATTTGTAATGGAGGACCTCAAATTCTTACTCCATAAAATTAAATTTTCTACAATCATTGCGGGATACTCAAACTGACGCAACGAATCACCGGTAAGTCGGTCACTCATAATGAGTTATTAGGCAGGAAGAGCGTCGGCAGAAGTGAAACTTCTGCGGGATGAAAAGAACATCAAGCAAACATACATTTTGAGAGTCTAGCATGTTGAGTGTATTTTTTTCTGTCTGACGGCCTTAATACCAGAATTAATTTCTTTATTTCTTATTGTAGACCAGAGAGAACGTTTGAACTTCCCAAATCTATATATCTGTTAGAATTACACAGGCAGAGCCAGCTGATGATAATAATCTATCTACAGTTCTACAGTCTGATTGTTTGACATTGTTCTAACATCAGTACGTGGTGTAGGTAAAGCTACATCTATCGGTCATTCACTACTCCATGCTGGACTGAAAAGCCACAGACACGAAGTGTTCTACATAATAGTAGATACCATTGAAAGCTATCGACCTTAATCGTGATTCGGCAAGAACGATATTTTGCAAACACGGAATTCCAAGAAATAACTACTCTGAGGTAGTAGGAAATGGCCGCTAGATGTAACTACAATCGCGTAAAATCGGTTAATTTTTCACAGTAGTAGATTTCGACGCACCAGTGCATTTTTTGAACGAATGCGAATTTTTATAATAATTTTGGCAACATTGTGTATGTCTTGTACATTCAGTATGTACATTAACAAATCTATTCAGTGCAATAAACCAGCAACAACTATTAATGTGGACGCGGTAATTGCACGTAGACGGGCAGTCTCATTTGTATGGTAATGTCGAGGAGACCTTATCAGTCCGGAGCAGATGTATTAGTGGCAAATGCGAACAAATCAATTGCTTGATCTGGTGTGAAACGACTTAATGCATTCGGAGCTAATACTAATTAATTAAACCTCTTAATCTTTGACCAGCTACATCAGCGCTAATAACTATAATATGGTCATATATAAATGGAATATAATCTAAATTTCGAAAGACAATACAACAAAACGTAATTAATAGGTAATATACCTAGTATAATTGCCGGCACGGTATGATGATTTATACAAAACGTTTTGAAATTAACGCATGTGGCCAAATTGATGATAGGACATTCCTTATAAAAATAAACCCGTAACAACCGGGTTTTCTGGAAATAAAGCGTCGGTACTTCTAAAATATAAATTACACTTTATATCGCCTGCAATAAAGACATTGATATATAAAATGAAGTACACATATATCTCGAATATTAGTTTTTTTTTTAGAAAAATTATATTCTCTGCACTAATGTTTTGATCAATATCTATCGAATTGAACAACATATTTTTCATTAGAAAAGGTTGGTTTGATATTGATCCATAAAAGCTATTGCCTATCTGGAAACATGAGGTCTAGCATTGCCTTGCTGGAAAATGGTGTGAAGGTATGGAATAATATATGACTCCACCACTTCCTGGATGTAGCGTTGGGCTGTTGCGTTGCCTCTAATGAAAACTAGTGGTTATCTGCCACTATACCCGATAGCAGCCCATACCATAACGCCTACTGTGTGATGAACATGACGCTCTCTGTCACATTGAGGATCGCGTCATTCATCACGTCGCCTTCTCAACTTTGCACGACAATCGTACATCGTTCAGGAAGAAGTGGGATTTGTCACTAAATATTACTTGATTCCATTCTTGGTCGCATTGCATCCTTTCTCTACACCACAATAAACGGTTTAGCTCGATATTAACGAGTGAGAGACATCACTTAATGTGGACGATAAGATAAGATGCCAAAACTTCGCATTTGGTGATATACTATATGCATATCTACCATCTCTCCATGTTTTTCAAACAACTGATTTGCAACAGTCTGGCTACTGGTATATCGGTCTCTGAAAGCTAAAGGCCCCAATCGACTATCTTCACGCTATGTGATTCTTCTACGACGGCCAGTGCCTCTCGCTCTGTGCCCACGGCCTTCCTGAGTCATCGCCTGGAAATACCGTACTATGTTAAGTAAGGATCTGTTAGTCCTTCTAGAAGTTTCTCTCACCGACAAACAGCAGACATTTTTAAAACAGAATGCAACATTATCAAAATAAAATGATATTTAATGGGTGTACCTTTCTTTGTCGCGTATAATTGTCCATCTGGAAACACCATCAATCGAAATGTTCAAAAATTTCAAGGCACTGCTTCGACGGAAGATAAGACGAGAAAAATATAGGTGTGGAGATCATTCACAAGATCATATTGAATTGGTTCGTGGAATTGTTGTTGAAGAGTTGAAGACACATAATTGTTTATTAATCGAGGCTTACACGTTGGACTCCTCCACGACGTATTTTACACAAAGACTTAGCTCTGAAAGTATACTTTTATATTTAAATAACACATGCAAAAACCATTAGACCATTCAAAATATCGCGCATTTATCAGTTGGATAAAAAAACAACAAAATGGTTTTCCTCAAGATATCATATTGTCCGAAGAAGCATATTTTGAAATTGGTAGCTATGTTACTAAACAAAATTGTATTGAAGCGAGGAAAATGCACGACTAATCTATGGGGAAACCTGTACCTACATCCTCCACAAGTCACATTATGGCTAGGATATGCAATTGGTCCATACCTTTTAAAAAATGCTGCCGGTGAACTCTAAATGTGGTAATTGATACTAATTGAGTTTTTGTGGCCTAACTTGTGAATATTGATCTGGATGACATTTAATTTCAATAGAATTGTTCTACACCTCACTCTGCAAATGATACAATTAATCAAGAATATTTCCGATCGTGTGAATTGACACTGCGGAACTATTTTTCTTGGAGCTTAGTGTGTCAGGTGTACGAAAATGCTACAATTATGCCAATGCTTCTGTGGAACTGCAAGAAGTGATAATTTGACAGATATTGTTTTTCGAATTTAATTCTCATCTATTATAATTCACTTGCTAATAAACAGTAAATAAAATCAACGCAAACTGTGTCTCTTATTCATGAATTAGAAATAGCCGCTCAATTTTAAAGATCCCGTAGTTGTGATCCTCGAAACTAATTAAATTAATATGAAGCGATTTCTGCTAAAATGTTTCGTTGGTCAAATTAAATATCTGACATTATATATATTACATGATTTTTTTATTAATTTAACTGAAACACTTTACGTCAGTATGGACATATGAAATATAAAAATTAACCGAATCATTATTTCAGCTCCATGCAGAACGGATTGACCTCGAGCTGCCTCCAACAGAGGGAAGCAACAGGCTACCCATACATGTTCCACGATCCACTTCACTCTTTGAGTTCATCATACAACGCCAGAAGTTGTAATCCAGCAGTAGCTCACGCACAACCAACCACACACCCCTCGTACGCTACTAACACACCTTCCTCTGTACCTGTCTCTACTGGCACTGGTAAGTCACTATACATTAATTAAAGTCTCTATTAGTCTACAGACTGTAATATTAATTATATGTCGTTAAGAATACTACAACTGACAGTACTTATCCAGCAGGTTTGGGGCAATAATGTATAATTTAACTTATTTTAATAACATATCTTAATACTTGCACATAAATCACAAATAAATAACCACCGATATTTAAATTAACAAAATTCAAAATTACCACGCAGGAACATTAATATCACGACACAACATTTCTTCCATTGGAGGATATTATCATCATTCAGTAAAGAAAAGCCTTGTCATACACATGATAAGCAACAACAAACGTGTGTTATTCATTTAATAAACCTAACTAATTTATAACTACACCAACTTTCACTTATGCCCATGTATTTCATAATACCAACTAGTATTTTTAGTGGAACGGTGCAACCACGACACTAAAAATCAGTACATGATACAAACGGTTCTATTGGGGAATATTTTTTTGAAGGCAACTACGTTCCAACGACGTTGTTGGGTCTTATGCAACTACGTTTAAGCCACTTTGCGGCGAAAATGAGGAGATATGGTTGCCGCCTCTAAAAGAGAAACTGGAAAAACGAATAAAGTTTGCTAGATATACTTGTCTTTGTTGGATAAATATTTGTATGTAGCTCAATCCTACATATTATTTCTGCCTTTATATCTGCTTCTTCTGATATATTTAGAAAAATAATAGTTAATATAATAGTGTAACATATCATCATCTGTAAAACAGAATTAGAATAATCCCAAGGTTGAAGATTTTCTGTCAAATATAAATATTTCAGTCCGAAATATAAACAAGCGCCACAACTTTCCGACCACATAAAGGTGATAGCAAAGCTACAGTAACGTTGTTTGTCCATTTTACCTTTATTTGCCATAACCTCAAAATAGCAATATATGTAGTGTTCATATCAACATCTCACATCTTCCGCATTTTTATGTCTAGTATATATGTACAATAGGTTCTAAATTAGCGTCTGTAGAAGAGAAAAAAGGTATTTGTGTTTGTGTCGTTCCATACCAGTGGAAAAATGACGGAAAATTATTCTAGCCAGAACATTTAAACTATTCACAAAGAGAAACTTTAAGACGCAAGTGCTCCCGAAGACACTTGGTCTTCGCTTAGGTTTATTTTAAAATTCTCAGAATTAGGAAATTTTAAAGATGCTCTTCAACTCGAAAAACAATAATGTTTAAGAGTTGTAGCACTTTCTGGTTGTTGTTGTAGTTTTCTATAAAACGTAGTCACATGCCGAAAAGTTATCTTACTGCGAGGTTTTTTGTTGCTACCCATCTTATACACACACAGACTAAAGCTAGTAAAAAACTATTGTATTTTCTCTAGCGTTAAAAACAGGTCACTATTGGACAAAGGTACTCCATAATGGATTTTGGAGGTAGTAGCAGCTTTGTGGAAATCACTTGTGAATGAAGTAATAACGTGGCGACAACTGCCACAATTGTATAATCAAGTACCGCAAGGTTTCCAATACGTCGCCAAAACTATTACAAACACTTTAAAGCTACTGTCACTTCTAAGAAATATGTAAGTGATATGGCTTGGTTGCCGTTACCTTTAATATCCACTTTAAAGTTTTCATAACGTTCCAGACACCAAACCGCCCCATCAAAAATTATAAAACCAGGAACTGATTTTCAATGGTTGAGGATTACATATCTACAAATATGCTATTAAATATTGCTGTTATTTTTGCTATATGGTGGTATATTTAGTGATTACAGCGTAACCACTTAATTGAAATTGCGGTATCAGTTTTCGTTACTATAATGCTACTTGGAATTTTTTCCAAAGAATTTATAAATATTTACTCATTGTTGCAGGTAATTTGCAATAGTGTTAAATACTAGAGCGATAATATTAGTGTACGGTTCGGCTATGCTAACCAGATGTACTGATTAATATATTTTTAGCACATGTAAATTTGTCATATTGATGTTTTTATCAGTATTTTTCCTTTCCATTTCACATGATGTAAAGAAAAATTATTCTTTATTGAAAACTCTATTTTTAACTGACCTTTAAATACTTGTATCCTAATTTTGGACTTTAACCCTTAATTGATACTGGAAACCTCAAGAGAAGAAATTGTTATACTGAGTGACGCTAAGAGCAGATCTAACGATGGAACATATCCATCCTTCGCTTTTTGCGATGCAGTTTGTAACAACTGTGAGTCGAGCATGTGCATGCCTGTGTGTTGAATAGACTGTACTAAACATACTGTGCTGGCATGAAGATAATAGTTAATAATTTTGCTAAATTTTTAATAACGCATGCACAGGACAGTTTAATGATAAAATAAGAAATATTTATATTTAGGGTAGATACTTAAGCAAATCGATATTTTGTAAGAGATTTTGACACTGATTGTTAATGCATTAAATGATAATCGAGGTTTCCATATTAACAAATTGCTATGTGCATTCCGCAGACAAACCAGAGGGGAAATATGATATATCTATGGTAATTCAATAGATGGCGACCTTATAGAAATATTAACTGCACTTACTTGATCGCTGATGACGTGATGTGGAAATGTGTCGACTAGAAAAATTTTCTTCCGCTGTAACAAAAAAATAATATAAATAAATATTCAAAGTAAATGAAACAGCTGATTATATAATTATAGTGTTATATTGAACTAATTAATATAGGCAACTTTTTCATATCATTTTTTGGAAATTCTCAAAATCAAGTGAGAAAAATAACGCTAATGCATGAAATAAATTCATATTGAAAAATAAAACAGTAAGGCCATGTCATAAATGGAACTTAAAAAATTTGTTCCAAATTGTTACCATTGTCACCAAACACAACGGTTTGCACGAAGCAACAATGAAAACGGCTTTTTTCAGTTAATTGTTTATGCAGTCTGATTTTTCACTCGTGTAATTACCAGAGTGTGACACTACACTAAACTTGTACTCACAGTTTAGTCTGTAGAATCACTTTCAGAATTTCTTCTAAAGAAGTGAGCGCGACATGACCTCGCTGATGATGTGGCATCTAGTCCGGAAATTGCTCAACCATAGTACTCTCATAAACAAAATCACAAGTTAAGATCTAGTGACCTCCGTGATCAATAAACTAACCCGTTGCGATCCATGTATTTATTCAGAAAAGTGATGTGACAAAACTCTACTAAATCGGTGACCTATATTTGCAAACACCGCATATTTAATTGCACCTGATATATTTAAGCATCAGGAGGTAGTTTTGTAAAAATTCCAAATTTCCTTAAATGATCCAGTAAAATGTATAGCCAAATAAGCACCCCATTCACTATATCCGACCTCTCATTCAGGGAAATCTTTGATGGAACTTGGTTCTCTGGATGCATGGGAATTTTCTTCAGCCCGAACATGGGCATGTCTTGTCCGTAGATAAAGCTCTCTGTTAAAAATTCTCGTCCTGTCTGTTGCTGCAAGAGTCATTCGCTGAACGGAACTCTACGGTGGTTGTCATGTAATGTCCTCCGCACTTTAATTTGGTCTATATTCTTCTAACGTGCGATTTCTTGTGTAGCGATTATCAGATCTTCCTCAAGATTTAAAATTTCCTCTTCGATCATGATATTTATTCTTGGTCTTTCTGCATGACCTCCATCATGTCCACCTAAACTACCAATTTCCCTACCACTCTGAACAAAGCTGATAAAAACATCTGAAGTTGAAATGTACTCATTCATAGAAACGTTCTTCATATAAGCAATAAGCAGGAGCCAAATTTTGAGGACAGTTCCAGTAAACAAGTCTTATATGTTCACTAATCAAAAACCAGCAGAAACTCATTACAATTGAGCTATTTCAATTTCATTAAAACTTTTTTTTGTTATAGTGTTGAATATTTCTAAAAAAGTATGAAAACTGCATATTTTAATAAATGGATGGTTAAAATTATATAATCAACTTAGAAATATAATTTATTTGTTTCGCAAATTTATACTGCAAATAACAATAATTTGTTTTTAACATAAAATAGGTATATTAGTTTCAATAAGCTTTAAGTAATAATTATTCAGTGAGATTAAACATTTCTATTCCATTGCACATTGTACCTACATGTATGTTGTATACTTGTAATGTTTATTATTCGATAAAACATAAACTACCAGATTAATTGCTAAAAATATATCTACCTACATCCGATCTTCAAATGAATGTTTGTAACATAAATTTTCTTCATTTTTCTCGGGACTTGCCAGGAGGTGATATTTACAAGGAACTTAAAAGCTATGTGACACAAAAAGATTGCTACGATATTGCGCACGTCAAAAAGCGTGAAAGTAAATTTCGTATAAAGCATAGCCGTCGGTGCATTTAACAGGGTGACGTGTATCACAACGAAGTTAAAAATTCTTCTTTTCAGAGATAGATATGTAGTAAATCATCTATTAGGTATATTTTCACTATAGGTCTCTGCTATTATGTTTAAGTCTGGTAGTAGTAGTATCTAGTACCGAGTGACTGAGAACGACGAACCAGCTCAGTATACAAAAACATAAAACACAGTGACGGAGACCATAGGGCATTAGAAAAAACGGCTTATTTAATAATAGTAGGTATTAGACAAAGCTCCAGATTAGTCTAGATTTTCAGAACGCATTCTAGATACTGGCACAAAAAAAAGAATATTAAAAAATTTCTTAAAATTTATTGCGTGCGATGCTAGTTTGATAAACGGCGAGTTGCTGCATATATTCAAGAGCAATCATTTTGCAAAGAAATACGTTATTGATGAGATAACTACGGCTCAGGGACATACTGTGTTTTTAATCCCATTGAATTAATATGGAGCCAATTAAAAAAAGACATTCAACGAAATAATTTCCAAAATTTGACAAAACAGTTATAGATGTTATAAGAAGCGAGGCAAACAAAATAACATCAACTAATTGGGAAAAAGTGCATCCAACATATAAAAAAATTTAAAGTCTATACAGGGTGTCAAAAAAAATGTAAAATATTTCAGGAGGTAATAGTATGAACTAAAATAAGCAGAAAAGTGTTAATAAACATGGGTCCGCAAAGTAACGGTTGCGGAGATATGGACCACTATTCGTTTTTCAAACATTTTTATTTATTAGGAATAAACCGACAAAGGAAGCTTTTAACAAACAAAAAACAAAGTTACAGAAGATGTTTAAAGTGCCCTCCGTCCATTTCCAAGCAGGCACGACATCTTCGTCTCAACGATATTCGAAGTCTTTCGAAAACACCCTCCTTGGTTTGGATTTCTTGGCACTTTTGATTAATCTGTAGCTGCAGCTCTTCCAGCCTATTTACAGGAGTACCATACATTAATGTCTTCAAATATCCCCAAACAAAGAAAACTAGAGGGTTCAGATCAGGTCGGACCTGTTTTATGACCTCCAAGATCGCCCCATGTTTATTAAGACATTTCTGATTATTTTGATTACCTCCTGAAATATTTTACACTCTTTTTTTAACACCCTGTATAAAGCCGCGCCAATTGATTGGGCTAAATTTAAAAGTGGTTTCATCATAACTGTTGATGAAGAATCGGATACAAGTGCCCTTAGTAGTGACTGAAGAATGTTTTTTATGGTGTCGTTGTTGGAGTATATGAAATATATGGGAATAATATTGCTTTTGTTGTAGGTACCTATATTGTATCTATATATCGCTAGGATATAAATACATCTAAAATATATTTTGTATAGGTAATTGTTTCTGTTATTACTATTTTTTATTTAGTATTTCTCAAATTTGCTATGTTTATTACTTAAAAATACATAATATAGTTGATTTTTTCTTAATATATAGTGTAAATAAAAAATTACTAGTGTATATTCTGTAAAAAGAGCATAAAGCCTTATTGTCCTCATGGACGCGAATTTCGCAAAACAGAAATAGTATTATTTTTATCAATATGTGGGATTAATAAGTTTATCTGGAGCTTCTGACATCTATCATCATTAACAGTCAATGACAGTTTTATGATGAAAATGATAGAAAATATTGAATTTTTTTTCCCGCCATTAAGTAATTCGCGTCCATGAGCTTACAAGGCTTAACAGAACATAATATATTCCGCCCATTTTTATCAGTGTCACCATAACGACAGAAGAACATGAATACGCGAGATGTTTCCATATGTACGGCAATGCTGACCGCAGCATTCCGCTTTGCAAATATCGTAATCGCCGATGGCTGTAGATATCGGGGATCAATAATATCCACAATATGTATAGTGGATCGTTTTCCGCTTATAGCTATTTTAACCCAGCATTGAGTAGCCACTGACCATTAGATGTAGACACTTACATACTAAGGTATCATTAGCTTAAACGTTACAAGTGTTACAAAAATATCTCCATCAAACAAGATGAGGAAACTTTGGTCCTTATGTTTCTACAAAAAGATAATTAATATCTCGAAACTGGACGGATATATCAAAATCAAACATGACAAGTTAAATGAAAGTACTGAACAAGCTTGTAAGTGTCACCCTGTACCTGGCATATGCGAAAGAAGCTAGTCTAGCAGTTTTCCCGGTTCGACGCCGTAAATTTCATTGTCCGTGATCAGTTTAAAGTGTCGGTAGGAGGGTGGTTTTCCAATTCTCGGCTCGGCGAACGCTCAATAATGTGCGAACTAAAGCGGGGGTGGGGACGCCGTTGTTCTGGTTGCAAGCTTCGTTTGGTATCTTCTCTCTCGGGAGCCCACTTAACCTCAACCTCTGCACCTTTATGTGTGTTCCATAAAGACATGAATTGCGACTCCCTGGAGGCCGGCCTCCTTTGTACGGCCACATTAAACCATTTAAATTTTGCCACAATCGCGCGACTTTTCTTAGAGGGTAATTTTCCACCGTTTGCAAATGATTATCGGCTGCCGCCCCCCGGGGTCGGTAAATACGCGCCGAAATAGGAAATCGGGGTTGTAATGTAGGTACGTCGCGAACTTGGGACATCCCGTTATTTTGATTTACACACAAACACGCAAGCTTCAAATCACTTTTATATTTATTTACAGTCCACCTAAAAATTATTAAGAGTTGGATGACTTTAAAAAAATTACTTAAGATAATTAAATCAATCCATAACACAGCGCTTCTGGCACATTCGAGCGCTTGTATTTATAAATCACCCTGTATATTCAAGTAGGTATATAAAAAGTAAGAAATCCAAAAATAATAAAACAAATAAAAATGTTACTAGCAATACGTCGGAGCATACCTTCATCAGCACTGTCATATATTGCATATTGCTTATTATATCCATATAAATTGTTATATTATCGACGGCAAGATCTTGCATTTTTTATCCTTCTTCATATGACATGACATATCTATCATACATTTTTGCCAACCCAAACTATGTTTGTCAATAAGAAAACTGTTTCGATTGACTTTCCCGTTCAGTTGCTCTTCGAGTCCTTACCGATTTTACGAATTACTAATTTCATTTTCTTTGATACTTACATTACTCTCAGCAGCATTTACTTTTTCTCCAATGTTTGCATTACTTGTATTCTGCTTGTTATTGTTGCTATACTTTTCTATGCATTTTATCTTTCAAAATGCAAATGGTTCATTTTGCAACATCTGTGTAATCCAAACACGTATCTACATTTACTTATTTTCAAGACAGATAATTTCTTATGAGGTACTTGAAAACTAACCTACGAAATCCTTCTTGGGTTTGGAGCGATGGAGGTTCCGGAATATTTTCGATCATTCAATAACAAAATATAGTCACAATAATGTAACACGTTTACTACATACTAAAGATTTTCCGGAGTTAAACTTATTATTTACAAAAACATATAGATCCTTAGATATAAAAAATAAACACAATAGAAAAAGAATAAACACATACTTATAACAAAAACTTAAAGATGACCTACAAAATAAGAAAACAGGCGAATTTCCAACGTTAAGTGCAAAGCTTGTTAAAACATTTTGTTCTAATCTAACATCATGGGTAGCCGTGGTCAGCTCATATTGAAAATTACTTCTTGATAATATTTGTGCCCTTAATATTTTCGCAGTTTGCGATAGTTTTTCTCATTCAGCGATCAATTTTGAACAAAAATGATGCATGTATCATTGCATAAAGTATAACCGTTTTCAAGAAAAGTGAAGTAGAATCTCCAAGTGCATTAAATTTTTAAAGAACGACGGCATACATTTTCCAAATTTTGACTGAAAATATCGATTGTATGACAGTAGCATGAAAATGTGAAATAAAGAATGGTGGCCTTTAATAATTATTACTTAGATGGAGGTTGACGGGATAAAATTACTAGAAAAATACTAATTAGGCACTACAAAAATTATGAATAAGGCTTCATATTAAAAATTATTTTTAATTTACTGCTGGCGTTTCGATATCAGCAAATGTGCTTGCAGTACAACAATTTAAACGACTCAAAGATGTCTGAAATTCATAGACCTCTGACCAAACACAACAATTATATTATGTAAGTTTTTGGAGAAACAGATTCATCGCTGTAATTACAAGATATTCAGGCAAATACTTTGATGAAAAAAGAAAAGTTATATTGATGGCTTTTACAAATGGTGGTTCTGAAAACATTCATCTAAAATGAATGCATGATTTGAAAAAAATCAATACTTATATATATAATTGCCAATTACAACATGGCTCAATTGAATACGAGCAGTTAACTTGCATTTTCCAGAACCTTAATTTGGAAGCAGTTGCTTTAGCCATCTACATCTTCTGATTTTCACCCGTTCGGGTTTTACTTAGATTAGGTATATGAAGCAATTTCAAGCACACATCATAGCTCATTGGTGAAACGATATCTATCGTAAAGTGAAGCAAATGGGCAGCAGTTATTAAAATAATGATAATAGAAATAATAACAATAAGAAAAAATATTTGCGAAATTATTAAGGACGCAAAAGTTATAAAAAGATATCTTTCAATATTAGCTGGTCAATGCCTCTTCTGATATTAGAATAAAAAATGTCACGACATTAACTACCTTCAAGTAATATACATCTCAAGTCAATTTGATTTCTTGGACAATTTCAAAAATAACGCTAAAAACATATATATTTTCGATTAACCTCTTGCACAATCTACTGTAATAATAATGGCATTCTTTAATACTAACTGCTGACATATTCGTAATTAAATCTACTTCCACATTTTAACATTAGTTCTTAGTTGTTCATCCACTAGTTCTTCTTCTTCTTCCAGTAGTTCAAAAACTGTTTTGAGAGAGTACCATTATTATTGCAAATATAATGTACCTCAGTATGCGTTTTAGATGTTTCAGTGCTATTTTGGCCGGATATACAACCCTGTAGTATTCATACACTTAGACCATCTTGCATAACACACTTTTTTGTTTATAAATTTCTGACAAAAAAGTCGCATTCTAAACATAATGCGACATTTTAAGACATATTATCCAATCGTCATTTCAAACAAATATTTACATTTAAAATAATTAACTTTATCTGTGCCAGTTACAATTTCACGATCATATTATATTTTCAAGTCATGCAAAACCGAGTGCAAAACCTACAACTGTTTACATTATTAATTCCACATCAATTTTTTATAGTCATTTTGTACTTCTGGAATTTAGTTTATTTAATTATAGGTATTATTCCTTATGTTGCATCATTAATAATTTTTATTCTGTTGTTGCAGGTGTGATATCAGCAGGAGTATCCGTTCCCGTGCAGATCCCCAGCCAGTCGTCGGACCTGGCCTCCAGTTACTGGCCCCGAATTCAGTGATCTCAACTCTTCGGTTTTCCGCCGCCGAGCCTGCTCGTGCCCCAGGAAAACCCGACCCTGCAAGCGACTCTCACGCCCCCTATCGTCGCCAGTTCACCACCCGAGGAGACTTCCTAATGGTTAAATATGGCGGTTCTGTTTTACCCACCGAACTTTCACCTTCACCTGTCGTGACTCGACAGGTACCTGTCGACTTCAAAGCTACCTGGACGGTCTCATAAGTTCGTATACCGGATTGCAGGGTACACTGTGAATACTGTAAATAGACTTGGGAAATCAGTTTTCCAGCGGGTTGTAGAAATATGTGAAAAGTACATTTTGGTAATAGTTAATATAAGGTTGCTAAAGTTAACAATCGTTCCATGTGAATGTTTAATATTTCTCACCTGCAGACTTGGTGTAAATAATTAATTTATCATTAAAAAAATCACTTAATGTACAATAAACATACCTACCCATTCCGGTAATTCTGCAATAATTTATTTAAAACAATAAAAGCTTTAAAAGCGGGATACATCCATATTTGCCTTACCTAAGACAAGGTCACATACGAGTTACAATAATTTTTGGTCCATTTTACAAGTTTTGTATAGAAATGACCCCCGATTCTGTGAAATATGGAGTTTCCTCTTTTTAAACGACCTGTCATTTTATAGCAATAACTGTATAACTTAATTTAAGCCATATTTATTACAAATAAATAATGGATATGTGTACCAACTGTGTTATATTCTAAAGATATCTGATTTAGGCACATGTTTTAGTTCCTAAAAGACGCAATGCTTTTTTTCTTTTTTATAGAGTGTATAGTGATATTTAAAAGTATTAATAAATGTTGTGTAAATTATTGTTGCTGTGATTAATTTAAAAAAATAATAATCATATACCTACAGTTCTGGTAGAATAGTATATATTTCTGTGTAGTTGTGTAAAAATTAAAGTTTGTGGAATAATAAAAATAACTGTCAAAAATGACTTGTGTTTATTATTGCCCAAATCAATAATAATCCCTTGATTTAGATTCAGTGAACAGTGAATAGAGAACAGAACATCAATATTCCATTTATTTTGAGAGTTTTTTCAGGTAGGTGAATACATAAAATTAAAATTCTTTGTCCAAATAATCGTGTTTGCTCTGTGTTATATATTTTTATTATGCCACTGATATTATACTGATATTAAAAAGGCAACTTTCAGTGGTTTAATCTTAATGACCTGTTCAAAAAGTCTCCTACTTACCAATAAACATTTGATGCATAAGATCAGTTCATTACTATGATAAAGAAAGGTAGGTAATAAACAACATATTAAATTAACAAAACTTTTTATTAACAATTCTAACAGTTTTTCAAACGTCTTTTACATAAGGTAAAATAGAATACAGTTCCTTCTACATACTGCTGCAAAATAACTATGAATTTGGAACTTAAACCTATAACCAAAGTTTTTTAAACTACAATTTTTGATATCAAGGCTTAGTTCAGTAAATGTTCGGATCAAAAGTCATTCAGAGTAAATATTTTGTCGGATAGCTCAATTAGATGAATGAGTGGATTTAAAATCTGACTACTGTGGTCAATATCGTTGAGCGACACTATGTAATAATTATATGTGATAATAATAACTTGTGATATGGATAAAGGACAGCGACTAAATAACAAGTATTATAAGGCTTTTAAATAAGTTTGGAATAAAACAAGTACCAAGATTGGTGAGCCCATGAATTCGATCTGAATAGTATGAAGTTTGTCCAACTATTTGCTGAACATAGCCCAAATATTCAATGCGTGCATTACTTGTGGCATAGCTATTATAGTACATAAAACTTTTCAGAATTTTATAACAGAGAAAACTCGTATGGAAAATTTATCGCACATGAACCTGCACAAGTAACTAACGCATATAATGTCTCAAAAGAGCCTAGTATCTAAAATATATGGATAAGAGAAAAATTATGCATCAGAATTATATTTTATCACAGTTACTTATAGTGGCAAGTAAACTAAAATGTGAAGAACAATTACGTGACCAAATTCAAACAGAATGACGTCTTTAAATTTTCAACTATTTGGGTCTAGCTCTTGGAGTTTATACCCCATTTATATTGGCATCACTCGAGCTGTGAGCGTTGCGCGATGCCGCTTTTGAGCTGTCAGCGCACGGAGTTTTCATATTCAAATTGGCTAGAGTAACAACCGGTTTGATATCACGTCTTTCTGGTTCGAAAGCTAAGAAAATTACAAATGGCGCTTATCCAATTTGAACATGTAAACTTACCATTTCTTATCTAACTGTAAGTGTTCTCCCATCAAAGACCGCGAGAAGCAAGTTTATATTGGTAACCAATAGGTATACTTCGGGGCATGTTTTTGAGGAAGACAAAATTTCAAGGAAGCGCAAAACTGATGGTACTAAAACAGCCATTAAATCTATTTTCAGAAGTATAGTTTAAAGAGTATACATATGAGTATGTATAATAAGTTTTATGATTTTCTGTTGTTTATTTCAGGTAAATATAGTTTTAATTAGCTGTCTTATAGCACAAACTGATGAACTTTTTCTGCAAATTATGGTCGAAACATATTTTTATTATGTGACGTAGGTACTTGCTTAAATGATGATAATATTGAACCAGAAATACTAACAGACCTGTGTCATTTATTTACATTCAAAATTTAATTAATTTGATGTTTCGATATAGTATCGTTATCAGACCTTTTGTACAGATTTAGATACATACAATATTGACAAGTCACGTGAGTTCACGTAATTGTACGTGGAGATACATTAATGAGTCTCTGATTTTAGTTTTGTCAAGTAAATTGTGCTTCAATCTATTTCAAAACATAAAAATTTAATCGATTCAAGTCTACTAAATTTAGTCCTCGCTCTAAGGGTACGCGCAGAGTGACGTGTCGAGCGCAGAGTCGAGTAGAAAGCAAAGCGGATCGGCGAAAACGAACACCTGTATTTTGACGGCAGCGGCCATAGTGCACAAACACAATGGCATATTGTCCATAATACAATGCAACATTTCGATTTTGAAGCATTTTGAGCTTAACTACTGCCGTGCCACTGTGAAAGTCCTCTTCTTTGCGCTTTGCTCTCCACTCGACGCGACACTGCACGTAACCTAAAATTTTAAACAAACTTTTCGTCTGCAAACAAATTTTTAAATTTGGCGTAATTGTTCGTAATTATAGGTACAGCTATTTTCATCATCGTACGTCTAATTTTAGTTCGAGGTCGCTTATGAAGAGTCAAATCATTTTTCTTAATACATTTTTACTGAAAATATATTTGTATAAAAATGTAATTACTTTTATGCCATGTCGCAAAACGGGTCTGCCCACAGAGCCTTGCCCGAGAACGACCAGGCCAGCCCATGAATCCCGGCTAATGCTAGGGATGTGCACTTTAATTCTGTTTCTGGCAACGACGAGTTAACGCAGTCACGGCATAACAACCCAGAAAATCACTATGTATCAAATGATAGCACCGACCGTGAAAGACTAAAACCACTATAAATATATATTTACAATATATTAAACAAATGCATTTCTAACATTTAACTTTTTCGATTTATTTACTGCAATCTTTTGCTGAAATAAATTACGATTATTAATGGTGAATACGCTATTTTCGAAATTTGTATTAATAGTGTTTAATAAAGTTGGACCAAAGTTTTCCTTGCGTATTTCGTGATCAAAAATTTAATATTTATTAACCATTATGGAATGCACCGTGTAGTGCCTGTCTTTCTAGTTGCCATATAAAATTAGGTATACGATGAAAAAACACCCTGTATAATTAGGTCTTATCTTAGTTTGTTAAAAAATAATTAGCCAAGAAAATTTTCTTCGCGTAAGGTCATAAAGCCTTCAATTAAACGATGACTTTTAACTACCCTATTATGAGTATGGGTGCAGTTTAGAAGTTCATGTTTAACAGTTATACTATTGCTTATTATTAACGTCAGTTTTTAGACATATTGTGGAACCCCTACATTTTCCGGTGGGATAAGTGGTCTTCTTTCTGAATCCATGTTAGCCAGAACTACACCATTTCTGTTTGGAGGAAATGGTGGTTTTCCCCTTTGATTCCTTAATTGTATGAAACATCCTGTTACAACCAAGACCACCCACCCTATGGAATGCATGACATCTGGAAATGTGAATAAGGTGTAACGGCGATGTCGTATATTGTGACTATCTGATTAATTTTAGTAAAGCAAACAAACAAACAAAAAAACAAACAAAAAAAACACTAGTAAACATTGTTGATAAATTAATGATGTAGAGTTTTAACGAACAGATTTATAATGTCGCGAACAAACTTCTTTTACAAATGTGTTTTAAACTCTTACTAGCACCATGCACAATGGGTTGAAAGACCTCAGTGCTCCAACAACAAAGCTTTAAATATTGCATGGTTTCTAAACTATTACACCTATGGAACCAAAACGGACTGGAAATGATGTATCCATGTTCTTATGTCAAAAAACGTTCACTGCGCCAGAAAATATTTTTTTACTTGACAGTTCAATCTTTTTTAGATAGTTACTACTTATAAAAAATTGTATTGCTTTCAAGAATTATTGAATCAAAAGCTGCTTTTCATGTTCATTATTTGAAAGATCGTAGAGCTTTTAGGAACTGTTTTATGAACAATGTTACTTTTGTCTCTTGTTTATTTTAACAATCAGAATTAGTCATAAATGTTGTAACATCATCGCGATACCCTTTATAAATCTACGAGACACTTAGATATCTTTAGATACTCTTCACTAACATACATTCTAGCACATTTAGGAAAATAAGCTATTAAGATAGGCAGATTTTGCAGGGGTTGGTCACGAAATGTGGTATTAAATTTTCAACAACAAAAATATATCGATATCATTAGAAAATAGATATTTTACACAATTTCCATGCATAGTTAAATCAGATACAAAACTATTTTCTATCTAAGCAGCACTAAAAGCAATGGGAGGAATTACAGCTCAAACATCATCCATGCAATGATTTACGGACCCAGTACTTACACACACGTAACGAAATTCTCTTAAAAATACATACCGATAATTTGAAATGGAGGAGCAATAACGGCGTTGTCGAAGTTTTTGACCGTTGCCCTTCGGTAGGTGTTTATGACGATATATTGCAAGTTCCCACCTAAATAGTAATTTAGGGCTATGAAGAACGCGTAGGCACCCAAAAAACTGCAGCCAAATATATGACTGTACATAGATATAGGTGTCCAGATGATGGAACAAGCGACCATTATACATACAAATGTTACCCAAAATACCAAATCGCTGCGATAGAAGTAAAAGTCAGCTGAAAGGAAATGATTAGTGTTGTGAAGGGTAATTTTGCAAGGACAAAAATGACAGTAGGATACAGGGTGACAACGGAAAGTGCGAACACGCTATAACTTTTTTATGGCTGATAAAAATTTGAAATTGGGTGGGTTTATACTAGATGGTGTCATGAATTATTTGAGGTCATTTCGGATTTCATGACATTTCCGGTTTGACCGGGACACCCTGTATTATTTGACATTTTTTAAATCAGCGGATCATTTTACGCATGGTACGACAAATTTTCTGACACATTTTCTGGATTTAAGTATTTTTTTTTTTTAATTTTTAAAAATAAAACTAGAAGGCCGCGACTGGCAGAAAATGTTTTATTTCTTGTTTGTAATTATGGGAAAAATTCTAAATGTGAATATTTTTGTAAATTTTTAAAATCCGTCAAAAAAGAAAACAATTTCTGCCAGTCGCGGCCTTCGTTTTATTAAAAAAAAATACTTACATCCAGAAAATGTGTCAGAAAATTGGTCCTACCATACGTAAAATGGTCCGCTGATTCCAAAAATGTCAAAAAATACAAGGTGTCCCGTTTAAGAATATAAATTTACTGTCATTTCCGGTCAAACCTGAAATGTCATGAAATCCGAAATACCTCAAAAAATTCATGGAATGGTATAAACCCACTCAATTTCAAATTTTTATCAGTAGTCATATTATAAGTTACAGCGTGTTCCCACTTTCCGTTGTCACCCGGTATATCGTTTGTCATTTATGTACTACATTTTTGAGTTATTTAGTAAGTTTTAAAAATACTGTAGTTTTCGGCAATAACTACACCTAGTACCTTTATAAACTTCTAAAAATTACCATTAATACGTAAATTACTAACAGACTGCTTGCAAATTGGTTTACGTTGTTTTATTTAAATATGTCGTATTAAAATCAAGAATTAGTAAATAAGTACGCGTATTTTGCTGCAGATAATAAACTAGACAAATTCCTAGAGTAAATTTTTCACTGCCGCTTACAAACATCCTTCTAGTTCGAGAAAATAATTTTGAGCAGTACCTGTAGAATTAACTAATATCAATGTATAGTGAATAATTCGTTATATAATTGATTTTAGTGTCAGCGGTGTTTCAATATTTTGTAAATAAAAATTATTTTTAGAACATGAACATAGAATATATTGTTTAAGTTAAAGATTTTTAAAAATAAATAAATAGATGGTGGATTTTATAATAATAATAATAATATAATATCTCTACCCCTCATTCTAATCACAGGGATTAGCCCAGAAGTCGGAGACTTGTGCGGGAGAGGGGGCGGCATATTATTATTAAGCAGGCCGCATTTGCCATTTGCCATTTTATTTATTGCCTAAGTTAACAGTGTAAAATAACTAACCAGAATTTAATAACTGCAATGAAAAATTACTATCGTTATCAATGTAGGAGACAAAGATAATTCATCAGAATATTCAGAGGATGAATTTTAATATACATACTTTTTTATTTTCTTTATTGTACATTTATACAACACTACATTTACTCGCCATAATTTGAATTTTCAAAATACATATATTTTTGTGTGGAATAAAAGTCTATTCATTAAATTTAAATAAATATTTTGATAATAATATTGAATAATTTTATTTGAATTACTAAAAACCCTCTTAACCCGGTTATGATGCTTAAAGTAGCCTCTAGTTTTGAAATGCTGTTTTTATATTGTTTACTTATAAGAGAAATGGACCGAGAAATTGAAGCGGCGTAGACAGAGACGGATTGTCTGGGATTAAATTTTACCTTGCTACAATTTAGTACGGTTCCATCACACAAAGTTTTTATAAAAATCATCTATACCGATAATACATAATATAAAAATATTGAATATAAGCACCAGTACTACATTTATTTACGATTTGCATCCATAATAAACTTTTATTACTCTCTTTCATTTCTAAACAGACTACCTATAATGAATTTGCATTTCTTCATAGTAAAACCGTGTTTTTGTACACATGAAATGCAATTTTTTGTGTATTTTTAAAATTAATCATGTAATTTTACAGTATTCACATGGAGGTTCTGTAATACAGTATGTATTTGGTATGTTTTACATTAATTTATGATGTGAACAATGTGTAATTTTACAATAATTTTTATTAATTTTCTTATCAAAAGATTACATTTATTTTCAAGTTTTTTCTGATGACGATATTAACGTAATTATTATAAATTGCATGTATAATCTATATTGTAATAATAATAGCACTCTTTAAAACAAATTTGGCCATTTGTTTTGAATTTCTGATGTTTTTGTATTGAATTCTATTTTCAACCTTTAACATTAATTCTTAGTTGTTCCAGTCATCAATAGAAATCTAATATACCTAACCTCTATTCAGAATTGCCAATAGTTCAATTCTGTTTTGAGGGAGTGCTATTATTATTGCAATAAATTGTACCTACATTACCTACTAAATATGACACTATAAGAAAATATGTATGTACCTACGTATAATTTTATTTTTATAAAATTAATATTAGCTAAAATGTTAAGGGATATTTATCAGAAATATTTTCTTTTTATAATTCGTAAGTGGTCTCCAAAAGTGGTGATTCCATTGTATAGATTCGTAAATATTTTTTTCGAAATTAATTAATTTCTAGTCGGAAATCAAATTCAAAATTGGCATTAATTATAATCACAATTATTGGTAAAAAATGTAAAGGCATACACAATTTTCTTTGGTTGATGATTGGCATTGTAAAAATTTCAAATCTAAATCCTTTAAAAAAAAGAAAATAGGTTGCTGTATAAACACATCATTAATATTGTAATATTGTATTGACTGCAATCAACCAGCAGTAATTTTGAGCTAAATCCCTATGTTGCAATGTTCAATACATTTTTTGCTACTGTGCAAAATAATACTATGTATGCCACTCAAAATGATTAAAATGTGAAAAATTGGCTTGTCAATTGTATTTTATTCATAAAATTGATTTATAATAACTGACCAGTAAAAATAGCAGTTTGCAATAAATACCTACCAAAAATGTTATGAGCATCTAAAAATTGTACCTACCAATTGCAATTGCAATTAGACTAACTATAAATTAAAATTAACCCCAATATATGTCTTAAATATCATGATGGATCATGAAAAAATATATTTAAATCCTATTTTATCAAATTTCAATAACATTCAATCATTTGATCAACAGTTACCAAGACACTACTCAAAAGTCAAAACAGTAATCGAATAATGGAATTTAGCAGTACCAAAACACTTTAAAGCGGCATTATATAAATTCAAAAGCCTATACTTTACATTAAAATAAAATCCAATTACTTAAAAAAAGGTTTCTACTCACCAACACCTGCATAAAAAATAATCGAAGCCACTAAGAACCCACTTAGTATAAAATTGAGATGTACTGATAATATTGGAACACCAAACTTCCACCAAATAAATATCCATATGATTCCATAAAAAAATCCAATCATTATAGAAGTTACCATTTTTTCTTAAAAAAAAGTTTTGCTGTTCAATATTGTTATTTTACAAATGTCTTTTTTTCCTGTGTTTAAACATAATTGTGAGATTAAAATATAATAACAGTAAAGTAAATATATACATAAAATATTTAAAAATAATTATAATAAATATATATAGGTATATATAGTGTTCAGTACAGAATAGCTAGCCCGAGAGCTAGCCTTACTTGAGGGCGACCTTAGTACGATTTTACTTCTTTAATAAGTTATAGACCTGAGAAAGTACTTTTTTTATTTCATTTTTTTACAATAATTTTCTTATTATTTGCATACTTAATTACTCTCAAATTTTGGAAATGGTTTTTTGGGGAAGTACCTAACTTGATTTAATTCACATTATTTTTGCCAAGAACACTATCCTCAAAGTATGGCCCATATTTTACTGAACATCCTGTATATTAAATTAATTAATTAAATATAAATGAAATCAAAATTATTTATAACAATAAGCTGTTATGTATGACATATCCCTAAACAGCATATCACTGTTAAAAGTTTTCATACTTACCATCTATATCAAAGTGACCATCCAAGGTTATAATAAAGTAAGTCAGTAATACTCCAAAGGCAAAACCCATTACAAAGAGTGTAAATTTAAAAAACTTATGGCCGTAAAAACAAGTTGTCAATCCCAGGATTAAAAGTAAAGCACATATAAACTTCCAGTATCGTGTAACTGCAACAAATAATAAACAGGGATATATCTACAGAGCATCCATGACACACAATGGCAAAATTGCAAAATTTTATATCAACTTTAAGAGAATGTAACTCGTTAAAGGTGCATCCTCTGATAAATGTTGGCAAATATTAAAAATCCAATGGGTCAATGTCAAAAATAATTTCATATTTTATGGCCTTTTGAGATTCTATATCATTAGAAATTAAATAGATAAATAAAATATACCTAGGTACATCAGTATACATATAAAAATGAATAATATCGATGAAATCCCTAGTGAAATCCTAATTTCAGAATATTACGATGCAACTAATTTTACCTTAATTCAAAGCTACTTTAAGATATATACAGGATGTTAGATCTTCAATTTTAGTCTTGATCCTTTGTCCTACTGAGAAATTAGGGAACTATTTTGTTGTTTTTTTTTATTTATTTATTTTTTAAATAACTATACAGTAGATGCTACTATTACACTTGTTTTCAGTTCATTTCAATTTTATTTATTAACAATCACTGTAATCTCTATAGGGTGCCTATTTTAAAATATGAAAATACCATTTTTCTATGGAACACCCTGTATATTTTTATGCAATTCAATTGCATTATTTTTTTCCTCCATAATGATATCAGTTGCTACTTTATATTTTGGAAATTTTCAAAAAACTTTAAATTACCTAATAAAAGTGTCGCGTAGTGCATGCAGCTTTAAATAGATAACAAATATTTTCAAAAAAATACAAGAGTATGTATGTGAATATGTGAACAAGAAATAAGATACACTTTGTATGACTATTGACTGATGGATGACGCAAGTAAGTAAATAAATACCTACTTAAATGCATTTTGAAAATAATGACCTAAAAAGTGTGATATGAGAATTTATTGCGTGTCACATAAGCTGCGTTCAAACTTTATTAAGCCAACTTTTTTGTCATCAATTTAATAGGTAGTTGGCTCGGTAGTTGGTTGCAATAGTTTTAAATACTCCATCTACCGTAGTCAAATATCACAATGAAGATGACCAGGATACTTAAAACTAAAAATATTCTGAAAATTCTTAGGTACCTACTTAAGTAAAGACAATTTTTTCACAGCACATTAGCATTTGATTGGTTTATACATCTACTACACTTGTACAAAATTTTACTTAAGTCTGTGCAGTGGTATCAAAGTTATACACATAGAGGATTACACTTTCAGTCAATGTACATGAAACACCCTGTCCCTCAAAAATAGTTAATGTAGAGAAGTTTTGAAGTTTTAAAATCAGCTAAATAGATAGGTACCCTATCTCACATTAAAGTTCTTCACTTTAAACCTGGGGCACTCTATAAAAAAAATCTTGGAATTTTTTTTCCGGAAACTAGACCCAACTGCGCAAAACTAATTTTAGATTCGTTTTCAGCACTCAAGAAAATATGGGGTAGGAATTTTTTAATTAAGATTGGAGAGGTTTCTGTTAATGTAAATAACTACTGAAAATAATTAAGTATACTCGCTGCAAGAATTCAGACGTCTAACGTCATGGTTGACGTTACGCAATTGTCTTTATTGTCAACATAATTTTCGATATTTGGTCACTTTAAAAGCAATATTTTTTTTGCAATTTAGTGCAATATATAATGTAAACTTTTATTGTAGTATATAGTTAGATTGTCAGTTGCAGTTTCTTAAATATTTTGATGCAAATATAATGAATTATTCATTTGTTCGTATGACGTAAGTCGTCTGAATTCATGCCGTGAGTATATCTTTAATACCTACGGACTAAATTAAAAAACAAATTAATAAAATACTTACTTGGACCAATACAGCTCCCATCCCAGTTCCTCATATCGCATCCATATGAAACGGCAGGCACATATGCTGAAGTCCTGTTGTTGAAAGTCGCCAAGATAGCAAACACTTCGCCAGTTCCTCGATATGAACTGAACAATCTATGATAGAGAAAATATCCTTCGTTCGATGGCACTTTTCTACCATTCGTCCTTATATTTTCAACAGTTAGCATCTCAGTAATTCCTTCAAAATAAGCATTTACGCTTTTATCGTATTCACCCAGAAACAGATGGTACATTTCAAGGTGTATTTTTTTATTATCGTCACAAGAGACTCCATAAGCCGATGGAGGCTGACTCTCAACAGTAATATATTCTTCGTTAGAAGATACGACCTGATAAGGGGCCACCATATTCCCAAAACTTAGGTTGCATCCACCGGGTACTGGATCTAAAAGTACACATTACTAAGACGATGAATATCAATTTGTCTTTGTTATGTTTTACCCAAAGCATCATAAATCGTTATAACTAATAAAAAGGAATCATATATATGATTGCTCGGTACATTTCGGAAAATATAAAACTTGGCATTACTATCTCCATAACCATAAATTAACCCTACATTACTCCCAGTAACAAAAGAATGCAACTGGAGTGTAGAATTATAGGATAAAGTAATATTTTCAATGTAACTGTGCATCTGTATTATAAAGAATCCAACATCGTCATTGATATTCCTGACATTTACTGTTGTTATGTCGTCAGCGAGAGTAACGTATTTTTGAAAAACATTCGTTGGACTATTAGGTAAATAATTAGATAAATCCACTACTACATCATCGCAAGATACTGAAACAATAAAATTTGAGGTTAGAATTCAGAAAACAACATTTAAAACTATAGCAGCAAAATTATACCATATTACATGCACATGATACAATTCAAGTACAAATAATAATGTGAATATCATTAGTTACCAAACAGAAACGGCATACTTAATACAAGCTAATAAATATTGAGATTAAAAACAAAGTATTATCAAAGATAATAAGTACCTACTTACCGTAACTGATAGGGACGCAAATATGTAAAAATGCGAATAATACCAAATTCACACAAAGTTTCATTGTCGTACATTCAATAAACACTTAACATAACTTGAAAAATAGCTTTTCTCCTTACATTATCCAAGTTAAAAAAAATATAAACAGCTGAGAGCCGACAAAACAAACGAAATCGACAATGACAATGTATAGTGTCTCTAGTGGTCGGTAGGTGCGCAGTGGTCTGAACATGGCTGTCAGCGATCAATGAAATAGTAGTACGGGAGTGTGTAAAGTAGTGTTTTGTGAAATTATGAGCTATAAATGAATAAAAGGAATATCAAGAGGTCATGGGGAAAGATCAGGAACTCCTGGAGGCCGCAAGAAAAGGCAATACAGCTGTCGTAGAGAAGATACTAGGCCAGAGGGCGAAAAGGAGTGGTCCACTAGCAAGGTGGGTTATAATCAGCTGTCAAAATTACCTTATATCTTGGCTTTATTTTGGGTTTTTTAAATACAGTTTTTATTATATTATACTAATAACGGCGTATTTTATTAAAATACTTGCTGTAAAACACATTTTTGCCAAATATGACTCACAGTTTACTTAATTGTTTACACTATTTCTTTACAATATTTACATACTTGGATACCTAGGTACCTACCTACTTCAGTTTAGTATTTTAAATTGCATTAGTCATAACCTGTCACTGTTTAAAATTTAACTTGACCATTTTGATTTATTTTCAACAAATAGGTAATGCAGTTTGCTCTTAATAATTACAGTAATTACTTAAGTAAGTAGATATGAAGTAGGTTATTAACCTATAAATGTACATAGGTATAAGTACCATTCAATGAGGTAAAAACATGTAGGTACTTACCTACCTTAGATCACACTGTTATGGCCAGAAGTTTTTTTTTGTTATATAAATCTATAAAAACTAAAATTTGATAAGAATTTACCAAATTTACTTAACATTTCTTACTATTCGTTGTACAGACGTATACCTACCTAAGTAGGTAGCTATTCACCAGATTAGTATTTTCTTTGTCCATTTTTACTTTCCCTGTATTACCTATACTACCTAATTCCTCTATTTTTTTTATTTTTCTTGCCTTGTCCATAATTTAGTGACACTTATAGACTTTTGGTTTCCGTTAAAATTATTTTCGATCATTTTAATATGCGTCATATTAATTATAATTTACAGGGAAATTATTAATTGAAATCGTAGTGCGAACATATTTTATGATTATTGGAGTTAATAAAGCTTTGAAAATTACGCATACCATTATCGACAAGTAATTAACAATTATTAATGTTAAATTGTGATTAACCAAGCAAAAGATTTACTTCAGTAGAATATTGTGATTCATAGGTTTTATTATTCTACTTGAATAATTGCATTCAACAAAACCCACTTTCCGTTTATTTCCCATTAATATATATTAATCGTATTTACAAACAATGGTTATAATTGACTACGCAATGTATATTGTATTGTATATAGGTATACATAAAATTTATTTATGTTCCTAAAATGATCAATCTAGCTGCAATAGGTACTTTTCAACCATCATGTTTTTACAAACAGATTATAGGTAACAATGTTATGCTGAAATTCGATAAGACGCATTTGTTTAATGTTTATAAATAAAATAAAAATAGTCTATTAATATAATAATAATTATTAAATAAGCGTAAAATAATCAAGAAAAACACTATTTGGCAAAACGTTTCATATTTAAACGGATTATTTTTGCCTTGCTAACCTTGTCCAAGTTAAAACTACTTCCAAACAGAACTTTCTCCAGGGAATCGTTTTCACGGTAACCTGTTGGGAGGGTCTTCTTTTAGGGCGGGTCAAGGCTGTCTCAAGGGCTTTGTTTATGATTAATGCTGATAAAACTAATTTTATTTACATGCCATTAAAAAAAACAACAGGAGCGTCAAGGTTGCCAAAGTGTATTAATGTCCAGCTGGTAAAGTGTTTCAATTCAACATGCATTAAGGCCTCTTCAGACAGTCATTTCAGTTCAGCTTTTTTGTTTGGGTCTGGCTTCAGTTGAATTGTCAGTTATATTTAGGTTTATCACATACAATTTTCAGATTCTCATTAGTTTTTGTGTTTGCACATAAAGATAACTAGGTATCAAATGAACAGAATTGAAAAATGAACTGACCGGCTAAAAACAGTCGACCTTTAGTTAACGGAATAGATCATTGTTATTTTTTGTTTTATACACCTAGCTAATGTATAGTTTATTGTTTTATGAACAAATATCTGTAGTATTCAGTTTATTATGATTGTCGTATCAAATATAGAAAAAATCGGGGGAAAAAATCGATAAAAAAAACTTTATTACCTATAGGTATGTCTATTTTTACTGTTGATGCAATGAACAATGATAATGAAAACAAATTGGCTAACCACAACCTTCAATATGTTTATCTAGGAAACGTTTGCAATTAACTGATATTCTTTTCCGTTTTGTTTTATATTTTCAATATTTAGATTGTAATGTTTACTTTATAAACGGCTGAACGCCAGTCTAACAAAAGAATGAAAGAGAGAAAAATCTTCTCTCAAAATTATATTTAGGTACGACTAAGAGTGGATACACTTAATTAAAAAATAATCGTAAACAAAGTGCTTTTTAATATCTATTTTTAATTTGTAACATATACCTGACTACCTATACAGGGCGATTCAGTAGAAACAACTAGGATAGAAATTTTATACCTATAAGAATCTGCATGACCCGTATTTTTTGTTTTCCCGAAATCTACCTTGAAATTAGGTTAGTGCTCGTGCATTAGAAGTACTGTACTACACAAAAAGGTACTTTCTTGTCATTTGAAGCTTAATTTTTCATAAAAAGTTGCTAAAACTATGTTACTACCATTAATAAACTTAAAAAATTATGAATGCATATAATGAAAAAGGTGGCTGCAAAGATAATTCATATTCAAACATATTGAATAACAGATGTTGATTCGTGATAACGTTATACACTGTATTTTTTTTTCAGGGAATTTAAAAAATTACGTAATTTTAAATATTTTCAATTATACTTCTGCCTTTATTTGCTAAAGATAGTAGTAGAAAGTATAAACACCTGAGATTTGTGTGTACCTCAAATGAAGAAAATATTTGTTGTAGCATTTAAAAAAATATTCGTCTTGTCCCTCTCAATTACAGGCTCTATTATACACATTTTTCAGTTGCATTTATTTGCCAATGGTCGCACTACAGCTTTAGCATCTTTATCTAGAAAACTTTTCTGCTTTGAATGCAGTGGCAAAGAATTAAAACAAAATTTAAAAAAAAAACATTATGCGCAACTAGCGCCCTCTGTGGTGTTTGACAAAACTACTTTCTTAATAATGTTCAGATACCCCATACCAAATTCTTTAAAATCGGCTAAGGGGTTCTGAAGATATTTGCAAAAAACAAGGTTTTAGGCCCAAATATGAGAAACAATTTCTCACGTACATTATACACTTGTTTTTTTCCTGCCGTAGTTGTTCATTTTATTTCATCTTTTTGCGTTGTTTTATTTAAATATCGCGCAAATTATGAAGTATTTTTTATCTGATTTTTATTTTCTTATTTATCGACGTTTCGTCAATATTTATAGACCTTTATTTAACATAAAGTTATTCTGAGTACCTATACTTACTTACATTAAGATTTTTTAGTTATAAAAAAATTGTAAATTTTGATTTGTCGATCAAATATTCTGTTGCACCAGAAGTTAATGGAATGAAACATGATTTTCGTTACCATATTTGGAATTTAGATTATATTATCTATATAGTTTATTACGTAAAAGAAAATACTTAGTGCCTTGAATATTTAAAACTTATTCCTCATTTGGAAAAGTTACACTGTTTTTTTTTGTTGCATAAACACTAAACAGTTAACTAACTGCTTTTATTAATTATTTTTTTCAATTCAAAACAAATGATAATATCTATAATGTGGGATGGAGGTGGAAAACTACACGTGGGTACTTATTTACCCCTATATCGCGTTGGCCTAGGCTGGCGTGATGCAGCGCATAATTTGCATACGTACGTAATTATTTAATTACGAGCGAAATGAGACACATCCTGGATAAAACTGGCGAAGATATTAATGTGTGGTCGTCTGTGGGGTTAACCGAGTAAATGCCGTAAAATAGTAAGTCGATCGATATAAGTGCTTGGCCCCAAGCAGTAAGTCAGACTTTTGCCACACCCTGCTTTGACACGGTGTACTCACCCTTTTATTGCGGCATCCAACCGCGTGTGCATTTTCGAGTTGATGGGAAAATCGATTATATTTTCTAATTTCAATAGTCAGATCGAAAGTCAAAATAAAGAGAAACTAAACCCGATAGAAGTGGTGTACACTTGATGAATGTCATTGTGCCTCTTCCAAAACACGACATTCACGACTAATTGACAATTTTAATACAAAACTAAATTTAGAATGAATTCTTTAGCCTATTCTAGAAGGGGTATTTCATGTAAACAAAAAATTTGCATACCTTAAAATGTTACAACCCTTTAAAAGTATTTTTTTTTATATATTTTTAGATATTAACAATATTGTGTGAAACTATAACAGTGTCCAAACACTAGCTAAACTTACCATAATAATGACAAAAATTAATCAAATAAACTGGTAATAACGGCTGCTTTAAAAAGTATCGTTCGGAGAATCATAGCGTTGTGATGCTGGTTTTTATTTTTAATTTTATCTTTTTGTACGAAAACTACAAGATATTTCGGAATTTGTGTAGACAAAAGTTTTGTTTTGAACACTCCTGACGAGTGGAACAGGTCAGGAAAGTGACATTTTAACATAAGTCCATTCATGCAAAAATTGGAGTGTTTATTTTAGCCGGTTTTAAAATAACCCATGGAAACTTGATTCCAACACCCACATTTAAAGAGGCTGTAACTTTAGGGGATGCTAAAATTATTATTTTTACATGAAACTCTCCCTCTTGAATCGACTCAGGAATACACTGTTTTATTTTCCTCAACTATTTTCGAAACATAATGTATAATCTAATCAACAAAAATTTCACCTGTTGAGCAGTAATTGAGTGAGTATACAGGGGTCTCTTACAAATACAATTTTGTAAAGAAAAAATAAAAAAAATGGCAGTGCGAAGATGTTTCAAATATACACTTCTGCACGGCACTGAAAACTGGTCCACTGTAAAACCTGATAAGGCGCAATCTGCGACCGGACAAAAATTTAAAGAAATGCTCAAGGAAAGAAATAAATAGGTAACATTTTATAACGCCGATTTTATAACAGCAAGTGCAACTGTTTTTGCCGCTACACAGCCACACAAAAATAAAAAAAGTTATGTACCCGAGCTCCGATCTATGGTTCCCCATGTATTTTTGGCTCCTGAAACTAATCCCGGGGTCAGTATAGCCCAGACGTTCCATATTTGCGCCCTACGGTCAAAAAATGACCAAAATTTCGCCATTACCTGGAAATAAGCTCAAAGCTTTATCTCGTGCCATTGAAGGGTCCAAACATGAATCAGTTGTTGGATAGGACCTCGCACATCCCAATTGTCACTTGAGGGCCACGAATTGACAGAAAATTGGTCCTAAAAAATTTCAAATTGTCAGAAAAAATCATATGATTTCACCGTATTCAGGATCGAATTGATTTATGAGGATTGTGTTCATGTAGCATTGCACAGCAATAATTTAACGTTGTAGGCACCAGTAGTAAGTTAAAATTAGACAAAATTTATGTAAATGTTAATAAATAGAAACATTCTGAGGCACAATAATTTCTCCTCGAATTTTTCATTCCGATAATATGAGAGATGTGACTTATTCTTGTTGATTAATTCTCTGGAAATTGGGACTTCCCCCATCTTCTTCAAATTCAAGTTCAAATTCCTCTCAATTCGATGATGTAAACACAAATTATGTTATCTACTTTTAAATAACTTCCTAATAAATCCTACATTTTATTTAGTACTGTTTGAACACATTGGCTAAATTTCTCAAGCAAATCAAACTAGCTATTTTCAGAACATTATTTACTGTGTCAACAGAAATAGGTATATTTTTAGTTTGTAAAAATTTCGTAGAATAGCTTTGGTATACTGAAACGTAAGAAAATGAATAGATAAACCACAGTTTACGATACACGGTATATTTATTCATATTTTTTTCCCGGAAATGGGTTATGATCAAATTATTTTTCAATTCTTTGAACTGTGAAATCAAAACCGCAATGTTGGTATTTTAAAATTTATTTTAATTCTTATTATTAAAATACTTATGTATTCATCAAATTAGATATTATAATGTTTATGGGTATGTCTGATCATATTCAAATGTAAAAATAGGACGTTTAACTCGAGTTGTATATATTGGGTGTTCCTGAGTAAGCGTACCAAAATTTTACAAGGATAAAATATGACTAAACGCCTTATAATTTTTATCGCTTGTTCTCTGATTTACGGGGTGTTATTTTAAAACAAAAATAACGACTCTGAGTAATAATAGGGTCATTTCACCAAACCTGAAATTACACAATTTGCCAAGTTTTTATGAAGCATTATGATGTATGGTCTACCTAAATAGTTATATAATCGAGGTCAAATTGGTTGGCCTCGGATCGGGTGGTGTCACGTCATTGCCTCCTACAGCTTCTTGGTACTCGTCCGATTTGAACTCGGACAAGGATTTTTCGGTGTTAAATTAAAACATTAACAAAAACTTTTATTACTTTTAAACGTGCCCTTTGAATACCTACATATTCATCTAAATTGTTAATAGCAGCTAAGTTTTTCAAATAATGGAAAATAGATAGGTACTAAAGTAACTAAAAGATATGTATTTATTATGTTATAATAGGGTTTCTTGTAGGTAACTACCTATCTACAACCAAACAAAACATTTGTTTTGTTATATACCTATTAACCAGAATTTGTAAGTTTTGTTACCTAATTTAACACAAGGTGTGTAAGAAACCCTTTAATTTATTCTTTCTGACTTTAAATAATTAAAATTTGAAAGTATGAAATGTTTAAAAAATGAATAGAGTGCAGTACTTTTTTATGTTCAAAGTAAAAGAGAAATTTGCAAAATATTGTACGACGAATTATGCACCCGATTGTTGAAAAGACTAATGACAAGTATACCTTTTTCCTCAAAAACAATGTAGGTTTAAGATTTTTTAATAAAAAACGTGATAACGTTAGGGCTAAAAAAGTTACGCTCACATTTACGTCACAAATATGGCGGATGTGGCGCCCTCTAGGAAATACGTCGAAATAGACAACAGATTATGATTTCTCATATCCAAAAACATCTATTCCCAAATTTTTAAGTTGATACATTCAAACACAGTGTAATTATTACAAAAAATCACTTTTTAAATTCCAACTTTGACACCCTGTATCTTTTTTATTATCAACATTTTATTAAAACAAGTTGGCTTAAATCGTAATATTTTGAAATAAAAAATCTAGTATGTGTCCATGAGCCATTACTTATCACCCTCTATAGTCAATTCCTTTTATTAATTTAAAAATAATTGTTTTCTGTGCTCGTTCTTACCTGAAGTCCTGAAGTAATTAATTTTCTTGAAGGTGAAGGAAGTTGTGGTCTTTGAATTTAACCTATTAATTTTCATAAATCTAAGAAAAACTAAAATATATTAAAACAAAATTTATGATTCACAACCACAATATAGCTGATTCATCGTTTGGATAGTTTGATGGTTGGTGTGAAATCGAAACAGTAGATAAAATGTCATGTCTGTAACCAAAACCGCAATGTAGGTATTTGGATTACTCTCTAATATTTATTTCTTGTACAGGTAGATAATTAGTTATGGAAATAAATTTTTATTCTGAATGAGGATTTTCTCAAATTTTTATCTAATTCCTCTCTCAAAACCTTCTTTTGTCATTAGGTAGTCATAATTCAGTACAGGGTGTTCCAAAGTTCGAGCCTGAAACAACCAAACGAATAATTGAAAGCCTAAATTGTTAACGCTCTGTATGGATAAATACTTTAAAATATTAAATCTGGGTAGCTTCAACCTTACACTAAAAAAAGGTACTCTTGTCTGTTGTCGATAAAATGAATCGTTTACGAAAAAATATACGAAAAAAAGAATAATAAACAAAAATGTTTTATTTTTAATAAAAAGGGCCATGATTTCTATTTTGTTTTCTCGACAACAAAATGTTATGAGAGTCATTCAAACAACAGGAAAGTTTAATCCGAAAAAATACAAAATTTTAAAAAACGCAGTGGTGTCGCAGGACACCTTGACGAAATTATTGAAAAACTTCGTAAAAGGATTCAACATGCGAACATGGGTCGAACTTTTTCTTGTAGAAAGTTCATTATATCGACAATGAACAAGAGTATCTTTCTTTAGTCTAAGGTTGAAACTTCCCAGATTTATTATTTTAAAGTCTTTATCATCATCAACAGGGTGTTAAAAATTTAGGCATTAAATTGTAAAGCTTAACTCGCTCCTGGCAAACTAAAAAAGTTAAATATGTTTCAAGGGCAGTATTTTAAGAGGTCGTTACTAGTGCCCATCACATTAAATTTTTATTAAATTATATTGAACTTTAAAAGTCATTCAAGAAAAACCGATTTCCAGCGGCGTCTTTCAGAGACACATATCTCTGTAGGGAAGGCCTGCAGGAAAAATAAAATATAGGAACTTGTCATCTTATTTTTTCATGTTATATCTGCAGTAGCGTGCAATGCCATTTACAATAGCGTAGGCAAACATTTAAATTACTACTATGATCCACCAAAATATGCGCTCGTTCGGAAATGTATGTCAGTATAATAGTCAATATTTGATTTGGACATTACACTTAAAACTAAGTATTTTTAAAGCAAAAACAGTGGGTTCTTTCTTGTATAAGAAACCGAGTAACAAACACACTTAACACTAAGTCGAGCACGCAGTTTATTAGATTAATGATTATAAAATATTAAACACTATTATTTTTTATAAATCAGGTCAATACGGCGGTTATTTTTTAAAAACTCATTTAACACATCATCATAAAAATTAGTATTTTGTTTCAGGTCTCGCATAAGCTCCTTTTAAATTGAAATAACTGCTAAGTTGCTTAATCTCTCTTGTCCCTGAGTGTTTCGTAAGTAGGTATGAATTCGTTTCAAATCGGAAAAAGATGGTTCTGCCGAAGCGCTACTAGCTGGTATCCTCACAACAAGCTTGACTAATGTAACAAGTTGCGGAAACACGTGGCACATTCTGTTTTTTTCGCAAAATCTAATAATTTCATAGGCATTGAGACTGGCAAACTCGGATGAAGAATATAGACAAATCAACTCGATTTTTAATCTGTCAAAATCAAATCGTTCGTTATATTTTGTCTTTAACTCCGAAAATATTTCGTCAGGAAAATTATCTTTGAATGGCGATAAAGAATCTAGATCAAGAAGGCGAAAAAAATGCAGCTGGTTGATTTCATTATAACGATCAGAAATTTCCATTTTGATATTTGTCCAATATTTCTCGAAATATTCGCTTAAAATGTACTTTTACATCATTAATATTCTGCTTTCTTGTTAGCTCGCCGCAAATAGTTATAGTTCTTTCATAAATTTTGTCAGTTATTGTAAAAGTTATCAATAAAGGTTTTAAGTTCTTCGATTTTTTTTTTAAACAATAGCCAATATCTACGATTTTTTATTTTATTATATTGAAAAGAATATCAGTTTGTATAAATATTGCATTAAAAATTGCTAAAAAATAATAGTCTTGCAAAGTAAATAATTGTGTTTCTCCGTCCCAATTCGCTTCATTTTCGTTATCGGTCGGGCCAGCTCGACTCAGATCGACTACCGCCAAGCAGTGCTTTACCGCTCCATATGAATTTGTATTAATCAGCTGAAAACTGTTTTGCTTTCTTTTTCAATACGATGCTTATACATAGTATAGCAGTGCGCGCTGAGCGCCATAGAGAAACTTAATAAAATTACCTCTCGCGCCAGCGGCGAGAGGTGTATAATTTATTAATTATATTATTATGAGTTTTAAGAGGACTGAGACAGGATAGAGCATAGCAGATAGTAGATCTTTTTAACAGAAAAAGTGTATTGGTGGTATTGGTAACTTTTCTAGGGTAGGCAATGCTTGTTTGCTTCTTGTATGCACGCCACTGTATATCTGCACCCGAGAGATTTCCCGCATTTTCCTGGACATGCTGTATACTAGTCAATCGGTTTACAAACAAACCATGTTTACACATATACAAATTTACCTAAAATATCTTCAAAATTTTATACCTATATGTTTTCTCTATAACTTTATCCAGCAACAAACATAGTGTCATTAGTATAATAATCGCTTGCTTTGCTTCATAAGTATACACTGAGATAACATCAAATAAATACATCAAATAAAAACGATATGAGATTTACGGATTAATCGCGTTGAAGTGTTTATTGTGAGAGTTTTAACACTGTCATATTAAAGGGCAATAATCACACCCTTTATTACTGGGCTCCTGATGCGTTATTGCCTTTTCAAGGACCTCACGATCGACAGGAATTGCAATTCTCTAAGCCGATCTCACGCTTGCAATTATATTTTAATTTAAAATTTGTTAATCAAATTTGGAGTCATCCTCGATAATTGAATTTTAATACTTGTATCTGGCTCGTCTACTACTCGATATTTAAGTACCTCCATCGTATTTAGTTTTATTTGGCGTTCAGTGTTTTGCTATACATATTGCGGGGGTACATTATTGAAATATAGAGGGTATTTAGTAAAGAATGGGCCATTCTCTAAGGCTAGATTCCTTGGACAAACATATTGTGATTTAAGGGTGCCCGTATTCTTGAAATAATGTTTTCTACAAACACAAATAATTTTAGACATTTAAAAACTAGCAAACTTAGCAAATAACAGGAATGTTATCTCATGCCACCGGCGAATATTGAAATGTACCGAAGTAAAACGAATATATAATGAATTAATTATTTAAATTAAATGTATTATGGACAAATTTGGAAAGTACTGATTCATAACAAGTTAACTAAGTTTAAAAAATGTCCTCTTTTTTTTCTTATTATTGTTCTAGTTTGTGTACATCTGGATCTGGTCATCCTTGTTTAAAGGCGCTAAAAAGTAGTTTTGATGGCTAAAAATTGCCAATATTTTTGCTAAAATAACGGGGCGCCTTTTTACATTGGATAAATACATATTTTCTACCACTTTTTCTGTTAAAGGTTTCATGTTTCATTGTGGGAAACTTTTCATAACATTTTGTCGTATATCATACAGAAACAGTACTTTACTGGTGGAAAAAATAAGTTTTTTCCAAATTTCCAACTGGATTTTATGGCAGATTTTGTTTCTTAAACAAGCAGAGCTGAATCCCAGAAGGCCATTTTTTCAACACCAAATTTTGTGTCTCTTATGAGAGTCGTTTTACCTATCCGGTAGGTTTTTTAAATTTTGCCACACTTCTGAAAAAAATAAAGATTAATTAAATAAGCCCTTGCGCCAAACGGATTAGTCAAGGGTTATTTTTGAAACTATGTTTGCCTAACCAAAAAATAACTCTTGACTCATTCATTCGTTTGGCGCAAGGGCTTATTTAATTAATTTTAATTAAACAAATAAATAGCTTCAGACAACATTTTTTAAATTTTGGTCGCACCCATTTGAAACTATCCTAAATGGTGGTGAGATTTGAAATAAAAATATCGCTAGGTAATCTTTTTTTTTAATTATTGAGGTTAAAAAAACAAAGTAAGCCGTACAAGCTGAATATTCATAATGAAATAAGTTATAAGCTCGATCAATGAAAAAAAAAAAATTAATCGACAAACGCAACTTTTAGACAGGTACCCCACTTTCAAATAGGTCACTGTGTGTTTAAGGTCGCCTTATTTCTTGCCATAAAATCAGTAAAAAATCTCCAAAAATAAAACACGCAGAACAAAAGTAACATTAAAAACAAAATTTGCTATTCTAACCCCACATTTTAACAATTATTTTCCCATACTTATAAATAAAAGTGAACATGCAGAAATGTAAGTTTATGTTGTATTAACAATATATACATCTACATTTACGTTGAAAATATGTATATTTTGAAAGATTTCTGTACCTAAAAATTTGTTGGTTAGGCCACTTTCTGTTGTTTCGTTTTACGGTCGGTACCTTGGAATAGTCGCAAGTAGCATTATATAACATTTCAATTATTTGCTAAACTCTATAGTATTTAGTTCTTAAACGTCTAAAATTACTCTTGTATTTGTAGAAACCACTATTTCAATAATACGGCGCCCTTAAGAAACAATAAGCAAATGGCGGGGAATTTCTTATTCTGCCCAAATTATAGGTATCTTACATTCTACTTGAGAATGGAATCGATCTAAATGTACATGCTAGATAAGGAAATTATTGTTGTAAGTAAGTACTTAAAATGAGGACTTATACTAATTGAATCTCAGATTAAAATCGGTTTTTGCGTATCCTAGAAAGCATTATTCACAGTTTATTAGATTATTCTTCTCAGCACTTCTCTTACAAATCACTTAGCGGCTAAAAATATATTGACAAGTGAAATTAAAACAGAAACGTTATCTTGAGCAAACATTTATGAACTGGATATAAGCAAAAATTGTTTCCATTGTGACTGATATCCGGTCGATCTCACATTTTTTACAATTAATCGTTTATACCCTATATAAAAATAGACTTGTTTGAAAAAAGGATTTTGGTTTTAGCGTGACATCTTAAGCTTTTGTAAAAACTCGACCGTTCCTTATAGATTAGAGGTGTCACGAAAAGATAGCACCGATAAATCTGATGTGACCTTTTTATAGTTGATGCGAAAAAGTTTATCAGTCAGTGACATATGGGGTGGCTGTATTTAAAAAAATGTTACAGGTATACAAGTTATTCCTTTAGTTTTATTGGGTTTTTGCGACACTTCTGAAAAAATAAAGATTAATTAAATAAGCCCTTGCGCCAAACGGATCAGTCAAGGGTTATTTTTGAAACTAAGTTTGCCTAACCAAAATCTCACACTGAAAAAAGCAGATAAGTAAAAAAATAACAAAAATCACATCACTATCGCGCACTTCCGTATTTTTGACGTTTCGAAAGTCTCTCTGTTTTCATTTTCAAGATAGATACTATGAAAAACCGAAGAATATTCACTTAATATTGTATGAATATTCTCACTTTACTGTTTTTGTTTGTGAAATGTAAAATGATATCTTATGCCTCTATGAAACGTAGATACGAAAATTGTACTGGCTGAAAAATTTTATATTTAGGCAAAACAAAGTTTAAAAAATCAACGTCTTGGCTGATGCATTAGGTATAACGGGTTATTTGCTAAATTATATATTTTTTTATATTTTAGTGGCCAGAATTCTTCTTGATTTGTTATCTTGATGCGGTTCTACTTGTTGCTATATTTCGAAATTTTTGTGCAAACATTTTTTTTTTTTAATAAAATTGAACCGATCTACCGATCTTGTGAATTGTGTATAACAATACATTCTTACATTTCATATTTTTAATTTCTTACCTACTTAAAAGTGGTCGTAAAAGTTTGATCATTTGTTGAAATTGCGAAGATAATTTTAATAAATACATTACGCCATAAGTATAGTGTTGGTCGAGACAAAAAATCTTGTAAAATTTGAAAAAACCTTGCCTTGTATTACAGAACAATAGTTTATTTAATGTCTCCGGTCTTGCAAAATCATGCCTTGTATTATCTTGCTAGTCTTGCAAATTTCTTGTCTCACAAGTCACAGTTTTGCAAGACACATGGAAACTGTATCGGGAATTTGATAACAGTGGTGCTTACTCTCGGTTGGTAGTACAAATTTTACATAATAAGTAATAAATAATGGATGAAATAGGCGAAACAGAATCGGAGCCTTTTCAGTTTAGTGGCAGTGAATTCATAATTAGGCAGAACTGGACCTAACCTAGACTCGATAAACTTTGACTTTGAAAATAATTTAATCCTACAAATAAAGTATATCCCTACAATACAAATGCAATACATATTTATTTTTTAAGCTAATGTTTACTTAAATATTACCCCTTTTTATATTTGCAAGACTTCTTGCCGTAGCAATATTTCTTGTCTTGTCTCTTTAAATCTTTTTGTCTTGCAATTGAAGCTGTCAAGCCTTGTCTTGTTTTATCTCGCGAGACCACGAAAAAGCCCGACAAGATTACCAACACTAGATAACTACTCTAGAGAATGAAAGTAAAACAAAATTTTTGTCATAATTGTAATAAAACATAATAAAAAAAGAAGTAAGTAAATAATATTTTATTTGATGTTAAAAATTGCACCTGAACATAATTTTTATTATTTAATTATGACATCTGTAAATACTTTGTATTATTTAAAATGCCTCTTGAAGTCTTGAAACTTGACCTGATTGGCTTAGACATAAGCACCTAAATATAAAATCAGTTAGCTATTATCGGGATTAGACGAAAAATCATGAAATTATACTGAGGAAGAACAAATTGTTTGTTTGAAAACCTTGGTATTAAGTAAAAATTGTTCTAGTTTAGGAAGGAAAATCAATAACTTGATTCCAAAGAAAACATTATAATAGGTAGCCAATTTAATTTATTAAAGATATTTTCCAAAAAATAAGTGAATGACTTTGACAGAAAAACAGTATCAAAGCTGATATTAATAATCGAAATTAGCCATTATTCTACTTCGTCTTATTTCTAAATAGCTCAATAGAAAGTCTATTAAATAATAATTTGTGTTTTTTTCCAGCTTGCGAAGGGGTCCTGGTGCTAATATTCAAGATAGTAGTGGATACACACCACTTCACCATGCTGCATTGAATGGACACACGTAAGTTTGTTTATGTAAATATTGCGAAAACCTTAAAAATCGTGCAAAATCATGCAAAATTCCGTATCATCTGGAAGCAAATTTACCAGTAAAGACTGACAATATTGTCACCTTGCGTCATAATTTACGTTGTTATAATTATTCCTGTTTTCACTTTGCGAATAACTCAGAACTCAGGTCAGCTCAGAGTTTGTAAACATTAAATCCGAACATCCAGTACCTGGGGAGCGGGGGAAGTTGAAGGTTAACCTCGGCGCTTCGCACCTTGTGAAACAATTCAGCTGTGCAAAAAATCGTTATTTTTAAGATGTCAATTTCACATTTTTTCTCAATCTGAGAGTTTCAGCCAATATCGTAAAGTGTCATCTTTCGCGTTTCGCCACTGGCATCGAATCATTTTTTTACGGTTTATTTATTGTCTATTACACTACACTACTACTACACTATCAATACCACAATTGTCGGTAATAAGACCTGAGATGGTCTATTACAAATTTTTTGCTCTGTTCATATTTACCGTCGAGCCGTAGCAAATGAAACTATTCCGGTTAATAGCAAGATGGGGGATAAAATTAAATCGTACCTAAACGTTTTTTCCAGCGACATCGTTAGGCTGCTACTGGAGCATGATGCCTCCACGAATATTGTGGACAGCAAGGGATCGTCTCCCCTTCACCTAGCAGCATGGTCTGGTAACGTTGATATCGTTAGATTGCTACTGTCGGGACCATCCATTTGCAATGTTAACTTGACGGTAAGTAACTATTTTATAAATCGTTACAGTTTATTCTGCTATACGAAGTAAGGGTCAATCGGACAAGTTAGAATATTAAAAATTTATAAATGGTTCTATACCCAACCGCCAAAAATCTAGAAAGTGCTCATCGCTAGCTTGTAGCGAGTCTTGTAGACTAGCGACGGGCGAAGCGTGTGAGGAGCAACAGTTCATAGGCGTACTAAATTTGAAGGCGATCAGAATACACAAAAATAATTTAACATTCATTATTTTTAGTAGTGGCTTTTGCCAATTTCGAGGTGTAAGATAATAAAAATGATGCTATTTTAAAAATTAAAGTTTTTATCTTCTATTACGAGTATCAATTACCCAAGGTCGAAAATAATAGAGCATAGCGTTCACGGGAAGTGAAGGTTGCAAGGGACAGATTACATAGGCGTGCCGCTGGGTTCAAAGCACACAAAATTATCAAGAATAAGTTGACGTCGAGTGAACCTAGCACGTTTACAGTTTACTTTAAATGTAACCCCCCCCCCCCCTCCATGTCATCCTTTCCACAAATTAGAATCCCGTCTTTTTGGACGACGAAGACCCACCACCACCCACTTACACCTACCTGACGCCCACTCTGCGGATATCACAGTTTAACACTTAAGCCTTGTCCTCATCAACGTGAAATTCACTTACATTGCGCAAATTTCGCAACGTTTGTTTTAATTATTTATGGCGGAAACATCTCAATTTTTGACAGCTTTTGTAAAACAGTACAAATATTATTGCTACCTTAATATTATGTGGTGTTAATAAGTTTGTTTTGAGCTTCTGGTAATCTATCATGACAGTCAATGACAGTTTTATGATGAAAACGTTATAGTTGACAAAATTCGTTAAAAGTACAAAATAAGTCGCGCAAATATTCGCGAATTTCGCATCCATAAGGGCAAAATGCCTAGCAAAATGCTTTAGAATACATTGCACTATACTTACACACTTTTCACTATTGGTTACTAGCACTATAACTATCACGCAGTAACATTTATTATATCGTATTTTACCGCCTTCCGTATGACTATACTATCTTCGCTGCTGCGATTTTCCACTATTTTCTGTTTCGCAGTTGTACTCCTTTGCACCTTTTTTGCACTATACATGTACACTACTCACGCACATTATTGTTTAACATCACTGTACAGTACTGAGGTTTTAAACTTTCCAGTTTCTTCGAATGTAAAGGTGTGGAACAAGTTGGTTTTATTGGTAAAATATTATAAATACTATGAAATCTCTCATTCGAATTGTTGATGCTGCAGTTTCCTGCTGCAAACATTGATATTCGAATATCTTGAAATCAGGGTAGTTTATCGAAATGAAACAAGCTTAAAAATGGTTGGGAGATTCATATGTGCAATAAAGACAACGCCCTGTATATGGTATATTGAAAATGAGGGTGCTCATAAAAAAATCTTCCCGATACCGAATATCAAAGAAAATAATCGCTTCTACACCCTGTATCTTCTTTAATATTGACATTCGGACTAAGACAGTATGTCACGTTAATATCTAGAATCTATAGTTAGTCTATGACGCATTCCCCTGTATACAGGGTAATTAAGAACTTATCTAAAAAAAACTTTCAGTGTACGGGGGACTTACAAATACAATTTTGTAAAAAAATCAAAAAGGGCAGAAAATAATTTGAAAATACACTTCTGCACGGCACTGGAAACTGGTCCTCTGTAAAACCTGATAAGGCGGCAAAGCATGCAATCTGCGACCGAACAAAAAATGAAAAGAAATGCGCAAGGATATAAATAAATAACATTTTATAACGCCGATTTTATACAGCAAATTTAACTGCTTTTGCCGCTATTGTTATTAATTATTAATAGATTTAATTAGTGGTTTTGAACTCGTAAGTATTGGCAGCAACTATGATACGGTTTCGTAAATCATCAATAGTATGTATCCACTTCGGTGCGATACACTTCATTTTTTAAATATCTCCACAAAAACAACTCCAAATGATTTAAAGTTAGGAGATCGTGGCGGCCATGGCATCGGTCGTCTTCGTCCAATCCCTTGGTATTAATGCTTGGACACGCACTAATATAAATGAGCCTCGTGTATGATACGCCACAATACGCCGTGGCCGTCCTGGACCTCCATCTCTTCCACTCCACGATTCGGTTTCAAATTTCCCTTGCGTTGCACTACACTTGCACTCACTGCATACCGCGGTAAAAGTAGCTGCATTTGGTACGTATTTACCGGGAAATCGTTCTGCTAAAGTATTTTCACATTGTCATAAATTAAAACGATATCGCCTGGCTACAAACTACAGAAGCCCAGCGATGTAAAGGTTGAAAATACTACAACTTCAATATTTTTTTACTCAAAAACTATAAGAATTTTACAACACTTTTTTTACGATACTGACTTTTAGTTTTATTATGTGTAATAATGTTTTCGGAAGTTTTACTTTATATTATCTTTCATTTTCAAATTGTAATTTATCCTGAAATTGAGTTTTTACCGTTGAAAATGTCAGTAAAACATCACATTTTGATATTTTATTATTTATCAGTATGTTAACTTGATTTTTTGCCAATCAGGTGAGCTGCTTGAATTATATGCTCGCAAGATTTTAGTAGTTTGTTAATTTGTCGTCGGGTTCTAGAAATGAAAAACTCGGGCCTTCGTCATGCGAACAAATTATGTCCAACCCATAAAGTTTTTGTATTAAGCCCCGATACGTTAAGTCGCTGCGAGGTTAACGACAGAATTTTACTAGCTCTAATTAGGATAGTGATGTCGGGGGGTAACAAGTGAACGACTGCAGAATGAATGACACTCTACAGTCGGCGGGTCCGTCAAAAGGTCGTGGTGAAGTGGCCATCGGTGAAAGGGCCCATTAGACCATTATGCAGGCAATGGTGATTAATCTGCACAAATGGGCCCTTACACTGCCAATCACTTGTATTGCTTGTTTGATTTTGACCCGTAATTCACTTGGTTTATTCCGTGAAAAGGATAATCAAACTGTGTATTAGTCAGTTTCGGTAGTAGATGGATGATAATGTATTCATCTTGGACATTGCCTTTACTGTATCTGACTGCAGGGAGTTGTTAGGTGCATCGCAATTCCAGGGTTATTGTTTGGGGATTCATGCAGATATGCGCTTGTGGCGTACGTATTCAAATCGTTTACAGTGTGACCCATTAAGGACCATAAGACTCTTGACTACTAATATTTTTATGATTAATTTATAATAAAAAAACTTTAGTAATATTTTATGTTTAACAGCAACTAGACAGAATGCCACCAAACCGTTAAATCAATCTTTCAGAGAGAAAACGTTGCGTTGTAAGATAAATTGCATAGCATGTTGAGGAGACCAAGCTTTTTGCTTTAGACAAAATAGTTTTCCAGCATATAAGATCTTAATTACTTATTGCAATTGTATTATTTATTTACTCACTTCAAAAAAAGAGTTAATTATTCAGATACCCTAACTAGGTATACTTTTAGGAGTTGTTCGTGCAAGTTGAATGGATTTTCCGAAACCCAGAAGCACAGTATCTGAAGTATTGTTCATTCATATAATATCCAGGTACAAATGAGTTTCATAGCTCTTCACTAGAGCATTGTCTGCTAAATCGCGCAACCGTGAGTTGTCTAGTGTGTTCCATTGCATGGTTGCAGCAACTCAGCGCGCGTGGCAGCACTCTACAGTACACGCGACACACAGTGGGGCAAAGAACCCGGAGAGTTGGTAAAAAATCTGAAACTTTGGTGTTTTATGTTATTTGCAGTCCTGAAACCGGAAGAAATGTTAGGAAAATTCTCAGCTGAATATGGACCGTTTTTTTCAGTAGTGAACATTTATTTAAATTCTATTGGAGAACTTAACCATTTCAAATTGTTGGAAAAAGTGTGATTGTATTTTTTATTGCATTGAGCCCACTTTAAAAAATATCAATTATTGACTTATGAAATTTACTGATGTCTTTCGGTGAACAGCCAGTGTGATTTGTAATATTTTATTTTCCTCGAATATTATTTGTAATGAGGAGTAGGTTGATTTCTTGATAATAATTCCATCCATTTTATTCGTATAAAGTTCTGGTCTCAAATAAATCATGTAGGGTAAGTCGACTTTGGTAGTCGAGTATTTAATTTTAACAAAAATGGCGCAAGTTGGCGCAACTTTTTTCTTCACGATGCTACTGGGGGTGGTAGATAACCCACTGATACTTCGATCTTGACTTCAATCAACTTCACTCACAATTAAACTATTTTTTTTATATGATAAAGTCATAAGTATTATAAGATTTTTATTTACTTACTGGAAGTAGTGGGTTCCAGCACTGAACTTATTTTTAAAACTATTTTCAATTGTCTCCACTCTCGTTTCTTCGGCGTTTATTTATGGCGTGTTTTTGTTTATTAACAGGATTCCCCTTTCGCCCCCTGCGAAACATAGATAACGCGGTTCGAAATCTATGAACACTTAGGGTCTATTCAGATGTCTTTTAATGTAAACAGAATATCAATATATTTAGTCATTTTCAGTCATCAGTCATTTACATACCAAACAAATTAATTTTTACAAACCTGCTGCACAGAATCCTTATTGCAGAGGCGTTTTCTTAAATGTTCTCCAAAAATCCGCACTTACAATAATAATTTTACATCTCAGTAGTAATTAAATACTTGATATATGCCCCTTTTTATTGGTAAAACTTATAAATCAGTAATTACTCGAACACATTTTTGATATAAGACTGGACGCTAGTTCACAGTATTCTCCCTTTCGGTGCGAGATTACCTAAACATTTAGCAAAAAGTATACTGATAAAGTCTTCACATTTAGCGCGATTAAATCATTTTAAATTTGAAATTATATTCGTATTTGACTTATACGCGCATATTTTCGAAAATTCGTATCAATGTCAATTGAAAGTCATCATTTAGCCGTTAATGAAAAATCTTAAACGTCCAGACCGTCAGCAGCACTTCCCGCATAAAAAAACGTGGCCTCAATGTTAGAGCGCGTTTCAGACCACGTTAAATTGTTAACTTTATTAACGTACACCCCGAGTACCGCTCCGGCTGGGAGTAAAGACAGAGATTTTACGATTCGGTTTTAAAATTTAAATGGACAACTTGTCTGTCAGCTGCAGTCGGTTCGCCTTTAGAGGATCCGTCAAGTTGAGCTGTGAGTGGCACGCTGCACAGTTTTCGAATTATCCACGGCTCAGTTAGCGCGAACGTGGAATTGAAAAGATCACGCCAAGTTTGCATCGCGAAAGTTCGGGAACGGCACTGGGAAACAGCAGCTTGTAACTTGTACATGTATTAATTATAATTATAAATGCAAAGTGGCGGCGGCCTTACCAAAAGTTTGCTTCAGTCGGACAACTTTATTCGATTTTGCCTAATGTTTATTTATTTAAAGCAAATATTCTTAATGCGTGCATTATGTTGTAATGTTGTTTTTCTAAGTGAAATTCTGTACGTGAAGCATTCATTTTCAAATACAAAAAAAAATAATAACGTTTTGGTAATGCGGCACTTAATTTTTCAGATACAGAGAGCTGAAAATTGAGTTTTTTATTTATGGTGTACAGTGCGTTTCAATAACTTTGATAACATTTTGATCAGCTGTAACTTTTCTGTTTTTAAAGATATCGGAATGAAACAAAAACCATATTACATAGTGGACTAGCAAGTTTTTCTTATTTGAAAAAAAAAAAACAAGACCAATGATTTTGAGAGATCTTAACCTATCTTATATTTTAAATGGAACGCCCTGTATATTATTGGATATTTGGATTCTATCAAAATTCCAAGCATCTTTTATAAAGCATATCCTATACCTATCTTCAACTATTTCTGTCAAATTATCATAAAAAATGCTCTACTTGTCTGCCATTTTTCTCAACAGAACAACATACTAAGGCTCGATTGTTACCAGCACGGCTCAAGCAATGCCGAACTTCAGCTTTAGCTCAGTGCAAAGTGTGCCATGAACAAGTAGAGCAATTTTTATGATAATTTGACATGTTTGTAAAACTATTTCTCAGAAACAGTTGAAGATAGGTATAGGATATGCTTTATAAAATATGCTTGGAATTTTGAGTAGAATCCAAATATGCTGGAATTTTGAGTAGAATCCAAATATCCAATAATATATAGGGCGTTCCATTTAAAAATATAAGTTAGGTTAAGATCTCTCAAAATCATTGATCTTTTGTTTTTTTTTTTTATAAAAAGAAAAAACGTTTTAGTCCACTATGTAATATGGTTTTTTTTTCATTACGATATCATTAAAAAAAGAAAAGTTAAAGCTGATCAAAATGTTATAAAAGTTATTGAGACGCACTGTACATTAATAACAAATAGATGAAAGTAATACTCATAGTATAAAGTATCATGAACAGTAAGGACAGTTACAGATCGACGACAATATTGGAGAAGATTGGTAAACTCTTTTCTGTTCGATATGCTTATACTATTTTTTGTAAGACCATTATATGAATACAAAGATGTTAACTAACAAAATATCTCGAAAATTTTATTATAGTTATTTTTGTCTCGTGTCTCGTATATCCACCAAACTACGTAGATTTTGTCGTTACCATGGGTACGCTTGTAAATTTATTTTTAAACGTCAAAATATTTGTCAAACGAGTGAGTATAAGTATGACTGAATCAGAAAACGAAAATAAATCAGATATTCAAGAGACCTGGGGTATAGAATGTTCTTCAGTGATTCCTGAAAAATCCAAAGAATGTTACGAAAAGACATATAATAATTTCAAAAAGTGGTTTACAGGGAATTATGGAAAGAGCATAAATGAAAAGTTCTTGTTGACACATTTTGTGCAAAGAAACCAAAAATTAATTTTATCTCCTGGCAGTTTATGGGTCGAGTATTCCATGTTAAAAGCAACAATTTTTTTTACGATTTTATTGATGTTGGTATCTAAATTTTTATGCTGATTGCATTTCTTAAGAGAAAAAATATTGGACATAGGCCAAAAGAAGCCAGTATTTTTACCAAAGAAGAAATGACCAAATATTTAATGTTCTGATTCGTAAGGTACGTTAATATTAATTTTTAGTAGTAAAAACTTAAATCTGATTTCTAAACATTTTGTAGGTCGCAATGATATTAGACGTTTCAGGAGCTTATAGGGGGAAGAGCTGTATAATATGAGCATTCAAGATATTGAAAATCGTGATACATATATAATTGTGAAAGTTCCGAATACCGAAACACATGTGAGCTGCTCATTTACTGTTACGAACAAGGAGGATGAAGATGTTTATTATTTGCAAATAATTCAAAATTACATAAAACTTCGATCAGTTCATACTAAATTTTCGAATTTGTTTTTAAACTATCATACTGGCAAATGTTGTAATCAAGTGATGGGTAAAGGTATTATAGGAAAATTTCCAATAAAAATTGCAGAGTATTTAAAATTGCAAAATGTGACCTGTTATACCGGCCATTCTTTTCGCCGCACTTCGGCTACACTTTTAGCCAATAAAGGTGTAGATATTTTAGGGTTAAAAACAAAGTGGTTGGAAATCTATGTCGAGGATTCTATTCAAAATAAATTTGATTTTTCTGAAAAAATTATACTTAATAAGCCATCGGCCAACATTAGTTCGGGTTTTGCTGACTCATGCATTCTGCATTTTCTATCAATAGTCTTAATACAAACGATACTGACAATAAGTCTACTTTTCCTATTCGTATTAATAATTGTAATAATTGTACGTTTCATTTTAATATATATAAATAGATAGCATGGTTGTTATTGTTTATTGGGTATTTTTTCACAACAAATAATATAATTTACCTACCCTTCAGTCCTGTCAAAACCAGAACAGTAAGTAATTACTTACCAACGCGTTTTTGCTTAGAAGCCAGTAGATTATTATTATTATTATTATTATTAAACTAAAGATAAGAGCAGAGGTCGAAACCTATTATGCTCTATAAACAAATATTTGAGGTTGTACAGTACAATTATAACATATTATAAGATTGTTAAGTGTACAGTGTAAAAAAAAAACATCCAATAAACTTAATTAATGCTGACAAGAGAAAAAAGAACAATTAACTCATTATAAATATTTTACATTAATTATAACTATAAGCATGGCTGTAACATCAGATAAGACATTCTAAATTAATTCACTGGCTTTAAATATGTCATAATTTTCTTGAACACACTTACACTTGGTGAAGACACTATATTAGTTTGCAGGCAATTCCAGGGATTGAATACTCTGTTAGAGAAAAAGTTCTGTCTTATTGTCGTTTTAAAGTTTTCTTTCCGAAGTTTGAATGGATGGCCACGAAGTCGTTCGTCATTATTTAGAGTTAATAAATCACGAATAATGTCACAAAACTGATTATGCAGCAGTTTATATGTAAATATCAGATCTCCTCTAGTTCTTCTTTCGGATAAATGTGGAAGACCTAACGTTGCACAGCGGTCCTGGTACGTATGACTTTTAAGAGACATTACTTGTTTTGTAGCTCTTCGTTGAACACCCTCCAGGAGTTTTATATCTCTAATTAGGTGAGGTGACCATATTATGTTAGCGTATTCGAGAGTAGGCCTTATGTATGACTTGTATAAAAGGTGGAATAGTCTAGGGGAAGGGTTGTGGAACGTTTTAAAAATTATGTAGGATTTGGAGTTGGCTCTTTTGACAATATTTAAAATATGGGAAGACCATGAAAGGTTAGAAGTTACAGTTACACCTAAGTCAACTTGTTCATCCACTGATCTTATGGGGCTACCATTCAGCTCGTAAGATAGGTGAGGATTGTTATTTCAATATGTAATATAGTACATTTTGTGGTATTCAACAATAAAGACCAGGTGTTACACCAAAGTTCAATATTATTAAGAGTGCACTGAATAGCATCGCATTGTTCAAGGATTGCCATATATTTTGGTATCGTCCGCGTAAAAGAACGAGGACAGTTATAATATTATCAAGATCTGACGAGTATAGAAGGAATAATATTGGCTCTAAAACTGACCCTTGTGGAGACCTCACGCAGAGAAGAATATACAGAACTGACGTGAACTGAAATGACTAATTAAATAGTTGTTAATTCATGTAAGCTATTCCCCGCGAATGCCAAGATGATCAAATTTTAAGAGGAGTCTATATTTTGGCACCCTGTCAAAAGCCTTTGCATGATCTAGACAGATCACGTCAACGAGATGACTTTAGTCTATGGAACGAGATTCAAACTAACAAGCAAATTAGTTACCTTTGATCTTCCAGGAACAAAACCCTGTTGAGGCGCGGGCAAAATATTGTGGGTTAAAGAAAAATTCGTAATTTGTGACACTATAATTCGTTCTAGGAGCTTGAGACATATAGGCATCAGACTAATTTGTCTGTAATTAATAGGATCCGTCTTATCGCCCTTCTTAAATATAGCAATAGATGACGCAGTAAGCCAGTCAGAAGGAAGGGTCATTGTTGCAAGAGAGTGTCTGAATATAAGAAATAATGGCGCGGCCAAAACAGAAGCACAGTGTTTAAGTACGGGAGCTGTTAAGCCATCAGGACCAGGAGATATATCAGAGCGAAGTTTTTGAGGTACTTCAACACATCTGCCTCAGTAATTGAAATTCTTTCTAATGCCTGTTGCTGTCTGGGATAACTAAACGGTGGTAGTGGGCCGTATGTTTCTCTAGTGAATGTATTTTGAAATGTAGTAGCTAGAGTTTCCGCGCAGTCTCGGTTGGAAGAACAAATGATGCCGGAATCATTTCGAACAAGTGGAATGGAAACTTTAGAGGACAGAGAATTTCTGGTATATTTGTAAACTGCTTTATGACCTTTGTTTATTAGGTTTTGTTCATAATTATTTTTGGCTATTTCTATCTCTTTTTGTAACTGATTAGAAAAATTTCTGTGTGCAATGAAGTCGACGTCAGATTGGGTTGCCTTAAATTTTTTCCAGAGTCTTCGTTTAGTAGCACATTTTGCAATTATTTTATCAGAAATCCATGGTTTCTTTTGATTTTGGGTAACCGTTTTATATCGCGAACATTCGAGTATATTAGATTGCATTGTGCTTAAAAATGATTGCCAGGCTGTGTCAATATTATTAAAATTGAGGGTATTCTGCCAATTAATGTGTTGTAATAAATTATTAAGTTTTATGTAGTCTATCTTTTTAATTAAAGTTGTTACATTTTTGAAGTGTTATACGTTAAGATTTGTAGCGTGCAGTCAATCACTACATGATCAGATATTCCTATGGGCGGCAAGTAGTTGATACGTTTAAAAGAAATTCGTCACTAGTTAGTAATAGATCTACTCTAGATGGTTGTTGATTTGCACGATAGCGAGTATTTTGTGTTACAAGTTGTTTAAGATTAGATTCTAGTATAGTATTACCAAATAACGCAGATGATGAATTGGCAGTTTCTTGATACTGCAAGTTTTCCCAGTTAATATCAGGTAAATTAAAGTCGCCAAGTATAATTAGGTTCTTAATAGAATTATCGAGCTCAACAAGTTTTTGGCATAGCATCTGGTCTGTAACATACATTGTTTTAGGTGGTCTGTATATACATACTAGATGAAATGAAAATACTGAATTGGAAATATATAAAGTGATAATATCTAAGTTATCGATTGAAAAAGGTTTTTCTATAATCCTAAAGTTATGTAAATGTAACATACTGTTCTAAAACTATGTACGGTAAACAATCGGAAATAGAACAAAATAGTTGTTTAACCATCAAAAGCGGTAAGGGTTGTTTTCTGGTAGAAGACAAACAATTTTGTCTGATACCGGTAGCCTTTAACGGTTGTGATGCTTATTAAGTTTTTTGTGCACGATTCATGCTATAACCAAATTATATGGTCTAAATGATTTTTAGATTTAAATTTGTTTAATGTCAAAGTGACAATCCTGTGACAACTATCACTTACGAAAAAATCTCAAAATCCTAAATGGCAAAAGACACAATTAACTTAAGAGATTTATAAACAGCGGTAGCCATACATTTTTTTATAACTTACTGCCTTCGGTAAGTGACTTCTTACCAATCTGACATTTGTAAACACAACTTCTATTCCTTTTAATCCAACCAGTAAATACGTTAAATTGGCAGATCGTGCAAAAGATACGTTATATTAATGAATGTATCGTGAAAAAAATAATACTATATTATTCAACGAGCATAAGTACCTATAATGGTGACTGTATTCACGAGGGTGAAGATTACGGCAAAAATGGTCAAATCATGTTTGGCTTTGAAAGTCCAATGACATGAATACAAAACACCATCGAGGCATATTTATAGTTTCCAAGTCTTCTAAGAGTTAAAAAAATCCATTGTTTTTGTAGAAGCTATCAGTTTAATTTTAATTATAGTAGAAAAGACTTTGAAGAAAACTTATGATTAAACAAAAGTTCTGTTTGGTGCTGTTTATATCGATTTTTATAAAATAAAATTGATACTTTCTATATAACAATGAATTATTTAACTTGACTAAAACTCATTGGAGATTACATGCAATATTTGAAAGTCAAGCATGATTTGAAATTTTTTCGCAAAACCAAATCTATCGTTTCGTATATCATACTAAAGCTCTTTTCGTAGCCTATTCAGACATAATAATTTTGAAGGCGGCCATTCTTTGTAAAAATAATTTGATTTTTAAAATTTAGATGGGCTTGAAGAAACCTACAAAATGACACCCTGTATAAACTGTATGTTTCGAAACATTAAAATAATTTTATTTATTTTACTATCCTGTATTTATTCATCTTTTCAAATACTTTATTACTACTTTTCTTATTTAAAAGTAATAATTCAATAATTGTATGATCTTAAGATGATAAGTTTGAGTTTATATTGAGAACTGAACTGAACCATATATAAAAGTGATAAATCCTATATACACAATTACTGAAATATTCAAATATTCAACACTAGAACCTGTCATTGCATTTACATTAGCAATTTAGCTCGCCTTGTTATGTTGCTATGTTGGCGCTTGGCAGTACCAACAATGGCCAATCGGTTAAAGCTGGATCTTACGTTGGTCTTAACCATTATCATAGCGTGACAACAACGAAAATATTTCACTGTATTTACACGTTGAAACAAAATAAAATGGCATATTTATCGCAATCCTAAAGTCTATTTTGTATTTATCTGCTGAAAAGCTAATGAGGCAATGATCAATTTCTAATTTGTTACTCTCTTTGGAATATCCAGTTTTCCCATCTGGAACTAGTATAGTTCTTTGGCATTTTGTTAAATCCTATTCATTTTCCCTGCATGAAAACGAGTCAAAAGTCAATACAGAAATAATGTCACTCTTAAACAAGTTTGATAGTTAACAATTAAATTTTCTAACTGAAATCTAATGGTAAATATGTAGATTTTCCAAAAAAATTATGGATAATTTTCATTGTCTAGAGTCTAGACTAATTTAGATAGAGTTATTATTAAATTGATGTTCTTTCAACCAATTTAAAAATAATGGTGGATATAATACTATTTTTATTACAATTAGAACCAGAGTTGGAAGCTTCTCTAGCGATCTTGGGCTTATTGTCTTATTGGATATATTTTAAACCATTGTATTGACTTGAATTTCTCGGTGTAACGTGACAATACCTTATTTCGCGTGATGAGTCTAATCAATATTTTTTTATATTTATGTCACCGTTGAAGTTGTGGAGAATGTCTATTCACCATTATTCCTGCGAAATATCAATTTTATTACTTCCTAAAATTATACTCTATTAGATACCTAGTGAAATAAGTCGTTTTGTATCACGTCGTTTAATCACTTTAAATCATAATATATAATACTTGGACTATAACAAAATATTATTGCCTTCATTTTTCTTACTGTATTCCGTCTGCGTTTATAAAAGACTTAACTAATTTGAGTTGAATTATAATTCTGTGGGTTTCATGAATGAAGTCTTAGTGTATATTACTTTCAATTACAGACGAAGGATGATGAGACGGCTTTACACTGTGCAGCCCAGTACGGCCATACTCAAGTCGTCAGCTTGCTTTTGGAACATGCCTGTGATCCTGGTATAAGGAATTGTCGTGGAGAAACCGCCCTAGAACTTGCTGCTCAATACGGAAGGCAAGTAAAAAGACTACAGTATTATAATGGGGTGTTTGCATAAAAAATACACTATTTTATTACTGAAGAATATTCTATAATAAAATTTAACAACATGAACTGTACAAGAAATTTTGTAAATAACTCATTATACATATTTATATTAATTTGAGGTTTAGGGTTTTTATCCGATTGTCATGAAGCTTGCTAGATAATAAACAATCGACTTTATAACATTTTGTACAACAAAACTTATTATTTAAATACCACCTCTCTGTCTATTTATTGTTAAATAAAAGAAGGGTAATGGTATGAGATTTTAGTTCTGCTTCTTAATAATAGATGGCACAATTAGGTGTAGTACGTAGTACATTGCAGTTATCTGTCAAATACAATTTACTTTGTATATTTTTAAATTACCAGTTAAATGACTTCCTATAAAAATGAAAAATAACAGTAATTTTTTTCCATATTTATTAATATATGTATATGCCATATTTGAAAGGGTGGTAAATACCTCACTTTATTAAGATAGAAACATGTTTTTTCAAATGTCAGAAGTAATAGTAAATACCTATTTATAAATTTCATACCAAATCTATTGTGGTTAATTTTGAAAAATAACAAGAGTTAACAATTTATTAATAAAATATTGTAAACACTATTTTATAATAAATTAACATTATTTTAAGGTTTACGAAACTCTCATGTGAATATGGCTTTTTAATAAAATTCATTTATTACTTTTGTTAGGTATTGTAAATTGTAATTTCGTTAATATCCGTTTCTGTATTTTTTTTCTCTATTTATACATACATCCGTAGTTTGAAAGCATGGCTCCAAATAGTATTGAATAAATAAAAGCCGATAATAACATGATTTAAAAGCTTTGAATATAAAAGCTTTTAAAATCTATTTTATGCTTTTCAAAGTTCAGCGGGGAAATATCTACTAACACATTGTTCGTGAATTTTACACAGAACCTATGTTTTAATACAAAGTCTAGTAATTGGAAATATAACAGATAAATGTTTCGACGTAAATCTCGTCTTACCTGCCTTACGGTATTAAGCAAAATCATGATTTATGGCAAAAGATTCTAGCTATTAGGTACGCAAGTTTAACTATGTCCTCTATTAGTTTCTGAGGCACCTTAGTTGTTATTAAACTTTTTATTAACTTTAAGATAAACACTGATTTGTATTCAACGAAGGAATATTTTGTGGCAGAGAATATCACTCGAAATATCATTTTCATTACAGATACCGTAAGTAGTAGAATAATTCAGGATGTTTCTTAAACAGATATGTAATGTTTTCTGCATTACATTTAAAATGTCCTGTGGAGTTAGCAAAAGGGCCTACAATTGCCAAATATCTGAAAGACTAAAACTGATTTACTTGCGTATCAAATGTTTTATGAATCATACCGACACCTATCATATTTCTCCAGAAGTAAAGGTACACTGACCAGCAAAAAAAAATACGTCACCCAAAATTTTAACAAATTTTTCACTTTATTTTTTTATCTCTCCATCGATGATGAGATGATTCCTTCGTCAAGTTGTAGGTATTCTGGTTAAGTTTACAATAGGCTTGGTATATCGGTCGACACGTTAACTTGAAATATTTTTGTCAGTCGAATGGTTTACTTTTATACGCCAATTTAATTCTGGGTTAGAAAGTGTTACTACAAATCCATGGTTGGTACTTCTACAGAAATTGTTTGAAATTATGTTGACGAGTATTACTCCTTAGCGACAGTGAAATACGCTTTTGACGATGGGTGACGTCGACAACTAGGTACACACACACATACTCACACACCATATATGATAATCGAATAAGGCATTTCTATATAAACAACATAAATTAATCTAGAGTCGACGAGACACGTCCGCATCCGCGTCGTTAACCACACCGAACCAGTGAACTCGATCCTATCAATGCAATGTAAACAGTTGCGAAGACAGGGCGATGAACTTGTTTCAGAAACACACTGTATTTTATATGTGTATAATGGTTTCTTCGACATATTATTGGCACTTGTTAATTTCATTTTATTCCAGATATAAAATGCCGGTTTCCTAATATTATGTATATTTTTATAAATTTTCAGATTAGAAACCGTAGAATTACTAGTGCGAACTGACCCAACTCTCATTCAATGTTTGAAACGGACTACACCGGATATTGTGTTTCCACATACACCTTTACACCTGGCTAGCAGAAATGGTCATAAGTAAGTAGAAGCATTTCTATAAATTTAGACAAAATAAGAAAAATAGTTCCTGTGCTTCACTATTACCATTAATAATGAGAATATTTTGTCAATGTGCTAACTCCATTTTAATAACTTGCTGATTTTTCAATTTGGAATTGAATTGAGATTTTCATCTTAATATTAAGATTATTCCTAAGATTATATTTTATAACGTATTTATAAATGTGTATAAACTTTTTTCTTTAAATTCTGATGCATTTTATCTATCATTAAAAAAATAGGTTATTTTGATAAGCAATTCTCGAACTCATGAATTTATTTTTGTTGTCTTATCTTAGACGGAAGATTTATAAGTGGTGATCTTTACAAGTAGATTGCATTATCTGTGCAAGTAAACATGACTATACAAAAGATACTAACTGGAATTCGGTACTTTCGGAAAAGTGCTTCTTGGGGTAATACTGTTATAGCGACGAATATACACCGTAAAATAAATTCATAAATATGAGATTTATAAATCTTTTTTTTTGCATTGTAACTCGTATAAAAGTTGATGACGGTATTTTTTTATCACTGTTAACGTAAACTGTTTGCTTCTATGTTGATGATACGAAATTATTCGTAATGTAAAAGATTATAGAAAAAGACTTGGATGCCTGGTGTGGCCTCAAAATTGCCTTTGAAGATTTCTGAATAAAATATACTTCAAGTATATTTATCAATATCTTCAAGTTCGCTATATAGCTGTAGAAAATCATTTAAAATGGAAAAAGAACAAGGAATTTTAAAATGGTCAAGGAAAAGAGGGAAATATCAAGAAAATTAAGAATTTCGTTCACTGCCGTTCAGCAAAATGGTAGGAGAAATTGAGACGCAAAACGTCTAGTGCGATTAATGTGGGTTGCATATATTTTATCAAACATATTTTGCTTCAATCGTATAGGACTAGATACTACTTGTGAAGCATCTTTCTGATACTAAGCTTTCTTAAGACACTACTTTTTTTTACTGGATATTATTTTATTTAGCGTCAAAGTTTCTGTATTTATTCATGCTTTTCCATTCATTATTCGTTATCAGCACTGTTGCCGTGTCATTTCAAGTTATCCAATATTTAGAATTTAAAATTGCATCAGCTATTTCCAAAATTTTCCATAACTAACAACACAATAACCTAAACATTTTAAGCATAACTTATCGACATGCTATTGATGATAGTACAAGCAATGTCAAATTATTCATCTCTCAAACCCCGCAGTTGCCTTGTGGATACCTGTATTTTGTAAAACAAATAACTATTATATCGATGTCTGAATATAGGTGAAGAAGAGAAATTGCAACCGATTAAAAGAATTAAAATAATAACTGTCAGGAAATATTTATTTATTTAAGGAGACCTAATTCAAGATGGTATCCGTAAACTTTAATTTTGTTCAATTTTATTTTCTCAAAAATTAAAATGCATTTTACAATCTAATAGAAAGAAATATAAGTTGGAGGTACAAATTTTTGTATTGAAATATTTATTATGCATCTCAAAAACCATTATAATTTTTTGTCAAATTGACTATATTTGTCAGTGAATATATGAAATTTTAGACTGCAAAGAAGAGAAATTTCGACAAATTATTCCTGTACCTATACTGTGTCTTACACCAGGAATAATGATATCTATTAAGGTCTACTTGATAAAGTAAAAGTACTTTGGGTCTTTTCAAAAACAGCTGTTGAAAAAATTGCCATTCTTGGATATTCTCAAAGAATTTTGTTCAAAAAAACAATGCCATTTTTCTATTTATTTAATGAAATGTTAGATAATTAGATTACATTAGAAAAAATTTTCAGAAACATGTTACTACTTATTCCTATAAATTTGTTGTGAAGTGTTGTTTTATTTACCACTTTTGAAATAGGAAAATGTTTACATATTTTTATAAAACTTATCAGTCAAATCAGTACCAATAATGAATAATATGAATAATAGCAGTTGATTAAAAATAACTTTTTAAATATCTCAAGTACTCATTCAAGATAAATTGGATAAAATAAACAACCTGGGAAAGAGAATGCTATAAAATAATCGATTTCCGCTGTGTTGAAAATATAGTTTTTTTTTGGTAAATCAATTTAACACAAATTGATTCTGTAAAGTCAAGTGCAGTTCAATAGAGATATAACATGTTCAATGTGTTTTCCAAACTGATGAAAATGTCAATATCAAAATCTAAATTCAGTTGACAGAGTTGAAGTTGCCATATTATCTATTGTTTAGCACCTGAAGAAACTAGACCTCAATCCGTGAGCTCTTATTGACAATGTAAATAGCTATAATGTAAATTCCAATCCCTTATTTCTGAGGTTTTGACTAGATGCTGTATATGTACACTAAGAGTGTTGAAATCGGTTAGTCTGTAAAATTGGCGGGCGCGTAGGTTGTCACTGATTTCAACACTTTTATAAACCGACATTATGCGATTGAGGTTTAATTCGTTAATATAGGGTTTGTTCCAACACAGCAAGAATCGATTCCGAACCGTCCAGAACTAGTTAGTCAGTTCAGTTGGTAATGTACTCTCGGTGATTCCGACGTAAGCCGGTGTTGGTCAAACATTTTTCACGGTTCTGAACCAGTTCTCGACGGCTGTTGGAACAGATCTATAGTAAACAAAAATAATAAAACATTGATCTGATAAAGCAAAGCCTTAATTATTGATAGTGCCACAAAACACGTTTGACAAATTAAATAACATAATGTAATGCTTTTTTACAGGTGATTATGTCTTGTTTTTTATGTTATTTTTAATTCTTCAATATTCCCTGTACAGTTTCATTCGATTATTCAGATGTATTTTGTCTGTTTGAGTGTCATTTAACTTAATCATACCTTCAAAGAAATATTTGTCAATGCCTTGCCATTCCGTTAGTTTCGCCAGCGAGATTTTATCAGCGAATGTTATTGACGGATTTTTTAAAATAGACCCTTTATTTTAACTGCACATGGATACTTACAAATGGCGTGTCCTTGGCCTTCTGGACAATCACACTGCATATAAATATAGTAGTCTGTGCTGTAAAGAACGGTAAATCACATTGCCGCCAAGGTGAATACAACATTTTTAATCCCACACAAGAAAAAATAAACTTCAACCCTTTTTATATAACAGTAATTAATTTACAGAAAGAAGTTAGTTCTTTGGTATATTAGTCATAATGTCATTAATTTTAAGAGGAGATAGGGAAAAATGCGTATAATGCGAATACGTGATTGAAAAAAATCTAAATGAATATGATGATTCCATTCAGGTGCTTTCGTCCCCCGGTTTCTTTGTACATAAAAATTTATATCAGAAGCTTGAGATGTTCCCGCCATACTTACCTTGTCCATTATTTAATAATAATTAGCGACGACAATAATTATGCGTTTACTTATAGCAATTTTACAGTTTTAAATTAACTGACACTGCGTTGACAGATACTTGGTGCGCCACGTATTGAAAAAAAAGTTTTATATCATTTTGCATACCTTATGGATCAATCCGTTTAAAACAATCTTCTAACAAAAATGCAAAACATCCTGATTACTTCGTTGAAATGTTTGAAAATTATGCTTGTATTGTTTCACTTTGAAAAGCATACCTCTGTCAGTTCTTAAATATTATTGAAAACCTATTACATTGTTTTTACCTCAATAATCTAGGGTTGCTAATGACTACCGTTTTCATGGACATCTTGTATACATGTTTTTGAAATGTTGCTACATTTAAATTGTATACTGGCGCTATCGATTGGTACATTATAGCAACAAACAGGAACGGATATTAACTGTGCACACCTGTGTCTCTGGATATATCGAACACAATAATGATACCGGTCGATATCCAGTAATTCGGCTATGTTTCCAGGGTTAGTGTAGGCATCTGCACGCAATCTGTTCCGTGCACGCATGATGTCACATACATATTGCATATAGTGTGGGAATGCCTGCAGAAATTGCTGCGGTATAACCTGCTGATATGCAAATGGTGTATAATCTTGGATTAAATCTCCTGGTTTTAAAATAAATAAAATTGATATCTGTCAACGGAACAGCAAAAATTAAATAGAAAAAATATAAAGTTACGAATGCGGTTTAAAATATATTGGAAATATTTTTTTGTATGTTTCAATTCTTCCACAACCTATGAAATAATATTTAGTTTTTTTCAAATTACAGGTTCGATAATTTCAATATATTTACACAGAAATTTATAAATTGCAATTTAATTTTAAATTAGTTTAAAACTTCTGACCACCTGCCAATCTGTTACGGGCGTTTCCGAAGGGTAGTATGACGTCATTTTATTTATTGTACTACTTATCATCTTGTTTGCTCTATATTCCAATATATGTTTAAATTGTTATATGTATAACACAATTTAATTAGTTAAACAATATTAAATATTCGTTGGAACAATGTAACAGTAACGTAGGAATATGTTATTCATTTTGTACGTGTCCATGTCTTCATTACATCACTGTTTCACATTTGCTTGGCGACGCATCCGGCTAGTATGGTCACTTCAGGCCGGCCGGCGGTGGCGGTAGCGTAATCTTTTTGTGTACCTAATGCATCATGCATGCACCCGAAGTGGAGTGAAATGGATTTTACCCTCTGATGCGAAAGTGATAACGTATTGACGTATGTGATGGGTGTATGGGTTACTAGTGTAAGCAGTTAACGGTGATTTGCTTTGTTAATTAGTGGCCGCGTTACACACACACGGCACACACCGGGTCGTTGACACTTTTTGCCGCATTTGTTTATTTCCTAGACGCAACGAAGCCGAGGCGGGCATGTAATGTGTGTGTGCACATCGAGCGACTGCGCCGGTACATCGCGCTTTGAATTTGCACGTTCAACATTTTAAAATAAAAAAAAATGTATAATAATAATAGCATTTATTGCCCAACAGTCCATTTATAGAGCAATTGGTCAAATATTTAGTAACAACTACATGGGTGAAAAATATATCTTACGCAAACATCAAACAACAAAAACACAAGGCTATACTAGAATAATTCTATGAATAATAAGTAATTGAAGACATAATTTATAAATAATAGTTATGCAGAGCATTACGACTGAGTCGCGGCGAAGCTTTTGCAGAGTCACCACTGAAGATGCCGACAGTGAAGAGCGGCGAAACGTTTGGAAGCATGGGATGCGACCAGTTACAGCGGCGGCTACGGAACGCCTCGGAGGACCACCATTATCCGAGGAACGGTTCCGACCGTAGCAGTCGTAATACCAACAATAGGAACCGAAATCAATATATGGACGGGCCCAGAGACACCGATAGCGGGTCTGTCCCCACAGAGCCTAGCCCGGCTAATGCTAGGGATGTGCATTTTAACTCTGTTTCTGGCAGCTACCAGTTACCGAGGTCACGGCACAACAACCCGGAAAATCACCATGTATCAAAATATACATTTCAGTTCACAAATACTGCAACAAAAAATATCGCACATATCAAAAACTTTGTTAGCATTATTGCACGTTGCTTTTAATAGAATATTGGTATGTGCTCTTTCACAAAAGGAAAGTGTTGTGATATCTAGAATTTACTCTAGGAACAAGAATATTTAAAATAAGATAGTAACACAGGACTATCAATTTTGCCATGTTATGCTTGCTACAGACTAAGCGTTGATTCGCGATTCGTGATGCGCGACGCTTGATTTGTATAGAATTCGTGCCTAGCGTGTAGGGTTTTTACGAGTATGAATGGATTTTTAACGAACAAGACCCTACACACTATTACCCTATGATATAGTTACACCTAAAATATATATAAGTGGCAGGATCTAAAAATATCTAAATATTTAGTTCACTTCTTTAACTCGGAAAACAATAATGTTTAAGAGTTGTAGCACTTTGTTGTTTTAGTTTTTTGCGATACTAATGTATTTCCTCTAGTGTCAGAAGGTCATGTAGGAAGCAGATACACTAAATCAAACATTTCAAATCTGTCTCTCTAAATATACATTATTGCCAAATTCATTCAGACTAAATAAGGTTTAGGACATACCAATCTATGAGATGCGATTTTATCCGGATGCTTTTCGTTAAAAGATGCAGCAGTTCGCGGAGCACATTGATTTTCGACTCCATAAATTAACAATATTTCAACTTTTTCGTTCAAAGTGTAAACCATATTTGCTAATTTACTTCGCCAGTCACATAATATCAATAGCCCTGTTCGCACAGTAGTTGGAAACCGTTTCCAATCGTCCGACGCACGCGCAGTTTATTTATAATGCCTCCATGAGGTTGAAAATCCATTGTTTTTGTTGGAATACGCACGCTCCGGACGATTGGAAACTATTTTATTATTAGCAATACTATAGCAACTCATAGAAATTAATTCAATAGGTATCTACTTTTTATTTTCTTCAAAGAGTAAACATTTTTTGTATACATTCCACGACAGCATTTTTTGTGCGTTAATGGAATGAGAAAAAACAGTTACAATGTTTTATTTATAGATATGAAAGAGTAAAAAGGTGTCCTAAATATATCCACAAAGGCATCGATCAATTAAAATAAAACACCGACATGTATGGATTAAACAGACCTTTAAAATAAGGTATTACTCGATACTCTTTCTCAGAGCTAGCTTTTACCTTCTGCTAGAGGGTGGGATATTTTGAAATTAACGTCCTGTAACACTACATATATTTGAAAAAATTGAAGTTAACTCTGCTCTTATACTTTCATGTGTTTATATTCTCGATTATAAGTCCAAAAGATTACATGTGAAAATAACAAAAAGTGTTTTTTTTTTTATTTTTATAACCTTACAACACAAATATCAAAATATAACTAACTGTGTTTATCTATCGTATTGTTTATAGGTACCTACAAGTACCAGTCAGTATTACATTTACAAAAACAAAATTTTTCAACAGGCATTTTTATATAAGAAGTATAAAGAAACAAATATATTTCATTTGATTACTTATCTTGAAAAGCTTTCGATTTGTATACTTTTTTATCTTTCGCTTTGCTCTTTTCGTAGCTGACTACGCTTTTGAATGTGATAAAAGTTTAAGAAAAAAACGTTTTTAAGAAAAGTTTTACATTAGGGACCGTAGATTTGCGCGAATATAGATGGACTCGCTTTGAACGTTTGTTTTTTCATAGTTATTGAATTGAACCAACTTTCGCCTTTAATATTAAAAAGCACCTAATATTAAACAGCTACAGAGTAAATTTTAAGTTAGGTTTTATGTTAATAACAGATAGAATAAATGAATCGTTACCTTTTCATACGTGTATTTTTTAAATAGTACATATTAATATTTAATCAGTAATTATATAGTAGGTATTGTTAGATATAGCGTAAAAATATTGACTATTATATAATTTTTATTAAACAAATGTTTAATTTGCATATATTTTTCTTTAAGTAACTAGGGCAGAGACCAATTTTGCAACGCAAAATCAGTATACATCAATATGAAGGAAACTCAACACCCTGTAGAGTAATTGCAAGTGCACCACTGAACTCTACGTAAAAAAACTCTTCAGATGCAGTTTATTACCATTCCAATATCTCAGCTATTCTCCAAGGTATGAAGAATCCCATAAACGTATGTTTTTTTTTATAAATTTTGCTCTATCGCAAAAACAACGAAGAGGTCTATGAAAGTTCTGACTACCGCATCTTAAGTTTCTCGAAAAAGTAGTTCAGTGTTATACTTTTGTCTCTTGTATCACTGTACAATATTGTACAGTGATACAAGAGACAAAAGTATAACACTGAACTACTTTTTCGAGAAACTTAAGATGCGGTAGTCAGAACTTTCATAGACCTCTTCGTTGTTTTTGCGATAGAGCAAAATTTATAAAAAAAAACATACGTTTATGGGATTCTTCATACCTTGGAGAATAGCTGAGATATTGGAATGGTAATAAACTGCATCTGAAGAGTTTTTTTACGTAGAGTTCAGTGGTGCACTTGCAATTACTCTACAGGGTGTTGAGTTTCCTTCATATTGATGTATACTGATTTTGCGTTGCAAAATTGGTCTCTGCCCTAGTTACTTAAAGAAAAATATATGCAAATTAAACATTTGTTTAATAAAAATTATATAATAGTCAATATTTTTACGCTATATCTAACAATACCTACTATATACCTAATAATACGATATGTGTTAAGAATATTTATTAATATTATCCCTATTTTATAATTTTCTGGCTCTTCATATCTTCACCAGAGAAAAAATTTGAAGAAATTCATAATATTTTTTCAATATTAAATAATGTTCTTTTTTATGTGCATTTTCAAATGTTATTCAATTAAATGTATTTATAAATTGCTTGAATTGACTAGTACCTATCTTGTTAAAATATTATTTGAATTAAAAGAGAACATTATTTTTAGAATTATTAGAGTGAATTAATTGATGCACATATACAGGGTGACAATAAAGTTCTGTCACTTTTTTGAGATATTTCAACAGTTAAAAAATACTGGATAACAACAAATTCATTCAACTTGAATTAATAACAACGTTTTATTACAACAATAACAATAACAATAAACAAAAAAATTACAATAAATGCTCAAAATTGCCTCCTTTGGTTTCAATACCTTTTTTTACATGTTTCCTAAAATTGCCGACGATGGTCGCACACTCTTCCGCCGTAATCTCGTCCTGGAGCGCGTCAAACCCGCCCTTCAGCTGCTCCACAGTAGCGTATCGTTTTCCTGAGATTTTTTGCTCCATAATGGACCACACCGAGTAGTCCATTGGATTTAAGTCCGGCGAATTTGGAGTAGCCATTTCCCAGCCTCGGTAATGATATGGGCCGGCATTTGCGCTACCGGTAAGACGCCGCTGGTGTTCATCCCAATGAACGCCAGAATCAACACCGCCGAGTATCAAGACCGTGAATTGAGGCCGTAGGCGACGCGGAACTTCGGTGCTGGCCGATTTACGCTGCAGCAGGACTGGGCGCCGGCACATTCCGCCAGATCAACAATCGCCGCCTGCCAAGAGCTGTTTCCAGGCTTTTGGGGCAAGAACGTTTGGCCGCCAAATTTGCCGGACTTAAATCCAATTGGACTACTCGGTGTGGTCCATTATGGAGCAAAAAATCTCAGGAAAACGATACGCTACTCTGGAGCAGCTGAAAATATAGTTTCAGGAAAAATAATTATTTACTCCCACAGCATAAACTGAGTCTCACTGAGAAAAGTCCTATGTATGCAGCAACAAAGTTTTTTAATGCATTGCCAGAAAACATAAAAGATATTTTGTATTTTAAAGTGTTTAAGCGTGAAGTTTTTAAGTTATTGATAGATATAGAACTCTATACAATAGCAGAATTTTTTAGAAGTTTGTTTATAAGCTAGTAGGTATTTTTTTTGTGTTTTATAGTCTTATTTGTGTATATTTGATATTAACTTTGTCTGAAAATTTTAATATTTATTGGTTTTATGATTTGATGTGTCTTTTGGCGCAATTTTTTTGACATTGACTTGTTTTAACCCATTTTGTATGGCTGTTTGAAATAAATAGTCTTATTATTATTATTATTATTATTATTTTATTATTATTATTATTAAAAGTGGCTTTGACGCGCTCCTGGGACGAGATTACGGCGGAAGAGTATGTGACCATCGTCGGCAATTTTAGGAAGCGTGTAAAAAAATTTATTGAAGCCAAAGGAGGCAACTTTGAGCATTTATTGTAATTTTTTTGTTTATTGTTATTGTTGTAATAAAACGTTGTTATTAATTCAAGTTGAATGAATTTGTTGTTATCCAGTATTTTTTAACTGTTGAAATATCTCAAAAAAGTGATAGAACTTTATTGTCACCCTGTATACATAGAACAAATATCGCTTTCAGCGTCAGTTGAGGCTTCATTTGAATATTTTTGAAATTTTGTAGGCTAATTTCTTATCAATTATATCTACATTTTTAATTTGAAATCATATCAATTACCAAATCATTATATGGGTATCATTCCACTAAATATCTGACGCTGCCTCAGCTGAGAAGTTATGACTATAAACCGATCACGTGCATTTGAATGAAAAAAGACATTGTTCTTTGAGATCAACTCAAGTGTTTGAAAAATGGCATAGAGGAAATATGTCTAGGAAATCATAGAACAGTGGACTCCAACAAAGCTCCCGTACTATAATCGCAATAGCGTTACCTGAGCAAGGGGTTGTAGATTATTGGCTGCCGGAGAGGGTGCAACAGCTTGTTTACTACGTCTACCTATGAACACATTAGTGCGGCAATTCTGGATCATCTTCGCTAGAATGGCTACTTTATGCATCGGCTGTAATTGCAGCTAGTGGTATTCGACAATCCATAACACACCACTGACATCTCTAATTGGTTATTAACTGCAGGAACATGTTTTAATTTATATACTTAATGTATCGCCGCCGAATAACTTGCGCTAGCAATACGTTATTGTCGTTCAAATGGCTTTGTAATTAAATATCCAAATAATTTGCATCTCCCTTACATTGTTCTTTGTTCATTGTTCATTTGATTCCTTTACACGTAATTTGAATGGAGAGCTTTTTTATGCAAGTTATTTCCCTAATTTCTCCAAGAAACATTTTTTTTAGATCCAGCTAACTTGGAATTGCAATGTAAAATAAAGGAATAGATACAGGGTGTCCAGGGGAAACTCAGCGCAGAAAATTCAGGGGGGCGATACTCGAAAAAATAATGCGTCAAGTTGATGTAATATTTTCTCGAAAAGTAAATATTACCGGGGCTACGTAACTTCAAAGTTATTTTTTTAATACATTTTTTTGCTATAAAAACAACCGTTTCTGAGAAAATTTACTTTTAATAAAAAGTGGTAAAGTTCGAGAGTTCAAAATATAAAGGTAACATGATGCGGTTGAAATATGTAGTGCATTAACAAAAATGTCTGTGAGTAGTGTATTTCTTGAAGGCTTTTTAATTAAATTAAAGTCACTTTTTGGAATGTCTAATAATAACGCATATTGGAAGTACAGCAGGATTTTTTATACAATGTTTACTGTTTTTGAGCAGGATGAACGGAAGACTATCATCAGGATATGGATAGCAAAGTATTTAAGAAAAATGATTTGAATCTCTTTCGCCACTATAAAACCTGGGTTTGTAGTTGTAATATACGATAATATATCTGACGATAACTCTTAATGTATGACCATTATAGTGCTAGTAACCGGTAGTGTATACTTTCTATGTATGTAGAGTGCAGTGTAGTAAGTGTTACAGTATGATATCCGCGGAGAGCGCATCAGATACATGTAAGTGGGTGGCGTCCAAATGGACATTAAGAAATTAAGTAAAATAACATTATAAATTAGAATCTATCAAAGAAAAAATTACTATATACCTACGAGTATTAAGATTTTTAAATTCAAAATAAATTTGTATACTTTATGTAACTGTGTATAATGCACATGAAACATATTACTAAACCAAAAGTAATTTTCATCGGGCATTTATTATTATCAATGAAATTTCATGAGAAATCAAAATAACTAAAAAGACGTTGCAGTAATAAGAAAGTGTAACTACATCTACTAAAAAAAAAAAAATGTTACGACGTCCACTTCACTTAATTTTCAACATCAACAATTTCCATTCGTCCCAATTGGTTTATGTGAAGAATATATCATATTTATGATACATGTTTTATTCCCTATCTTGCTATATTAGTGATGTAAATTAGTGTAACAGTAAAAATTTATTTTATTTAAACGAAATAAATGACCACTTTCACAATTTGTTTTAATTAACAAATTTTGTGTTACGTTCTTATGAAATTATTCTGAATAACTCTGCGTTATGAAATAAGTCAATTATATTATTTGATTTTTACTAACCCAACTGTTCCTTAAAACCATGCAAATATTACTAAATATGTGTTTTTTAAATAGTCAAAGTAAAATTCAAAAAAGTATTCTCTCAAATTCTCTGCGACAATAATAGGTTCCAGTTATGACAATAATTTATGTTTCAGAAATCATAATTACTAACTAGTTACTGCAAAAAAATTACAAGTAAACTAATGACGGCCAAGTGAAGTGAAACAGTAGTAACATTCAATGAAATACTTTACTCGCCACAAGTAATGTTAATGTTATTTATTAGCAACATAGTTTATTTGGAGGGGTTTCCTCAGTACATCTATTACACCTACCCAAGATGATGTTCAATTTCCTTATTTCGATTCCCAGAGTTTACTAATCTTTTTGCATGTATTATTTTATTTACATCCAGTACTAGACAATAAAACCACGTATATAACATACATTTTAATTTATTGAGTTTATTACGGTTGAATACTCATTCAATAGCATTTAAAGTGTATCTATTTGATTATTAACTGGACCAGTGTTCGTCTGCAACCAGTCTACAATATTATGAGCAGTTTTCGTACCATGGTAGTCCACAGGGTACTGATTCTTATACAATTTAAGCGTCGGATAACTCTTAATCCCATGTTCTGCAGCAAGAGCCTTCTCTTCCTCTGCGTTTACCTTGGCTATTTTAATGGGGGAACCGTTTTGTTCTAGAAGTTCGGCAGTCTTATAAAATTCAGGTTTAAATTCGTTACAGTGTGGACACCACGGAACGTAAAATTCCACCAGTACGTACGGGTTGCTTGAAATGGTTTGGTCGAAATTACCTTTGTGCAAATCTAACACGTTGCTTGCAGCTAAATTTGGGTAAATTATCACTGACAGGAAAAAGAACGTAGTGAAAAATGTCATATTTCATAAAATATAAACAATTGGAAGTGGCTGCAGTAACAATTAAAATAGCGTCATATGAAGGATAATGTCACAAAGTCAAAGTGAACTATCTAGGTTCGTTTTAAATACATTCGAAGAAAAACAAAGATTGTGTAAGCACATTTTAAAGAGAAAAGTTTCGTTGTTTCTATTTATCTCCTTAGGACCTAATTCTCGAGATACAGGGTATTAAAGTTTTTTAAAATTATATGTACACTGAGAAATTAACAAAATCATGATTGATGATGATGAATTTTTCTTCTTAGTGTTACAATATCGTGTTATAATAAAAATGATTTTATTAACACGATTTTATTATTTTAAGTGGATGTTTTGCTTAAATAAGGCCTACTTACTAACAATAATTATATAAATAATATGACCTATACCTACTGCCATGTTAAGAATAGAAGTCGTATCTACATTTTTTATAATTTTCGGTTTATGACACCCACAACTCGGTAATTAGTATATGTGTGGACAAGTTAAAACTGAAAGTTGTATTTTCTTCTTATTATTTTTCCAAATTAGTGCAAAAGGTCGTATCAATCAAATATATAATTTTCACTTATATGATAAAATAAGGTTCTGGTCTAATACAACCAAAATTGAGACATATAACAATATGTTAAGTAATATTTTTATTAAAAATTTGATGGCGCAGCAAATTACCCAATTCAGGCAGTATCTCAGATGAAGATTTTGTCAGTTACGACTTCTACGTCAATTATTTGTACCACCTTGAATAATAATACTCTTGTACACTTGTTTGAAATTTTTAATTTAGTAGGTAATACCTAAAATTTTCCAAAAAAAAATTGCGAATAATTATTGCTTACATACCTATATAAAATAGGTCGTACATGTATGTAAACTGCAACAATGTTGATACACTCAGAACGGACTGATATTTTCAAAATAAACAAAAGAAAAAGATTTTCATAACAAAAAGACCAAGAGGTTAATTTTTTTTATAGGATATGTCTAGTTAAAATGTATCAAATCTCTCTCCTAATTCCGAATCAATTGATCAACTTTTACACTCTGTCAATTTTTTAATGGCTGTATTTTTACGATTCTTAAATAACTATTCAAAAACAATGTTTTACTTTCAATCTTGAATGAATTTTATAGTCTTAGGAAAAAAAAACGTTTAAGGTCGACATATTTCTTGTCGTAAAATTTATCTAATTTGTGGTGTTTTTATATACAGATATCTTGAAAAATAAAACAATGTACCAAAATTATATCAAAAATAAAATTCGTGATATTTTGTTTATACACTCTTACTATTTAAATTCTCCTTAAAAAAAATAGCTTTTAAAAAGCGTTTGTAAGGCACACATTATTTTGCTTTTCTAGCCCCACATTTTAACAATTATTTTCACATACTTATACTTAAACAAAAGTCAACAATCTTATACGAAGAACTGTGTAAGTTTATAACAGTATTTACGTCAACTGTTAAATATTCATTTTACTTCGGTACCTTCGAATATTCGCAGGTGGCATGAGATAACATTCCTGTTATTTCCTAAACGCTATATTATTCAGTTCTTAAATGTTTAAAATTATTTGTATTTATAGAGAATACTATTTCAAGAATACAACTCCCTTAGTATCATATCTGTGTTTTAACAATAATACAGAATTCGTATGTAGCGAATGTTACATACCTCAAGGGTCTCTAGAACCCAAATAGTATCGATTTAACTAAACTTAGGTTAACCGAAAAATGTCATAAAAAAGTTACAAAGTGATGTTTCTTTTTTTATTTATTGTTTTATCCTCCACTCAGAACCCAGTTAACCAATTTCAACAAAATTTGCGGTTGCTTAATTTCTCTTTATGAAGTATGCAGTGATTATGTTCCTATTGGATTAAATCATACATGGCGTTAAGTTTACTACAACCTTTTGTGAATATTCTTCCTGTAACTTCTTTTATTTTTACATTTTGGAAGTATCTAACGTTTGTTAGTTAGTTCAACATCCATGTTACAGCTATACTCGCGACAAGAATTCAGACGACTTACGTCATCAACAATTCATTATATTTTCATCAAAATATTTAAGAAACTGCAACTGATAGTAATAAAACTATATACTACACTAAAAGTTTGCATCATATATTGCACTAAATTGCAATAAAACATTGTTTTTAACGCGATCAAATATCGAAAATTACGTTGACAATAAAAACAAATGTGTAACGTCAGCCGTGACGTAAGACGTCTGAATTCTTGATTCGAGTATATTTTCCTCACAGATTGTTAATATTTTTTACTTAAATTTTGAACAAACGTTTAATGCATTTTTCCCGATTTTATTTCAACTAAAACCAGAAAGGAGAATAAATTTAAATGCGTTATAGAGACCAACTAACAGGCACAAAATTATAAAAAAAATAATGTGCACGAATCTATCGATTTCTTTTTTCTAAAGCATGTCATTGTTTCAGAGCTGTGGTGGAGGTCCTTTTGCGGGCGGGATTCAACGTTAATATGAGAACTAAATCGGGAACGGCTTTGCACGAGGCCGCGCTTTGTGGGAAAGTTGAAGTTGTCCGAACTCTACTCGAACATGGAGTTAACACCTCTATTAGAGATTCAAACAACTACACCGTCATGGACTTACTGAGTCAGTTCAACACGGCCCAGGCTTCCCAGGAGATCATGAACATATTGAAGCGTAAGTGATGCATGTCTGTCTAATTCTTTCGCATGTAAATGACATTGATGACAGTATTCCAGTGTCAGTTATCATAACATTAAACGACCGTAGCAATTTTGAAGACTCAACATATGGTTGCAACCATACCTACATAATATAAGGTCTGTTTCAATAGCCGTTGAGAACTGATTCAGAACTGTCAGAAATATTTGACTAACACCGTCTACGTTGCATTCGCCGATAGTACATTGACAACTGAACTGACTGAGTAGTTCTGGACGGTTCAGAATCGATTCTTGCTGTTGTTGGAACAGAGTATCTTCTAATTTCCAGGTGTTTCTAAAGGTTTTTCCCTCAAGCATTTTAATCTCAAAAGCCTTAATGTTTGAAACTTTAAAGTTGATGAGTTTTAGAATTCAAGGTGCTCAAATTTTAAAAATATATTGTGTTTCTTGAAATAATGAAGTATATTTCACATAAATTGATGATAGTACAAGAAATTATTTAATTAACTAATCTAACATTTTTTCTGAAGTTCTTACCAATTAAAGTCAGGCGTGGTCTCTATCAAATACTTTAAAATATTAAAGTAAATAAAGGTTATTAATAACTATTTCTTTGAACTCTTTTAAAGTAAAGTTCAACTGCTAACCTACTAAGGAAAATGTTAAATTCGAGTCTTCGTATTGTCTATAAAGGTGTCGAGAAGTAAAATTAGATTTTTTATTAATTTTTCAGGAAAAAATAATTTCATTTATTAAAAAAAATTGAGTTTTGAATGTCAACAATCTATGAAAGATATTTCTATCTCTAATATTTTAGAGGAACATACCCTAATAATTATAAGACCCTACAGTCAAATTTTTATAACACTAAACTCGTAAACATGTTCAAATATTAGGATAGCACGGTTATACTATTGTATAGGAGTTATTTAGAAATGCATGTAGTCAAAAAACGAATAAGATAAATTTTATTCACTATTTGAATATGTACATTCAAATGAAATTTAGCGTTTTGACAAATAATATATTTTGTGGATCTATAAGTAAGCGAACTATGTTACACTTAGGATTATTTGACATTTGTCATAGATGAAAATAGTAGTCATTAAAGGAAAGAGATAGGCTGTTTATCATAAGAAAGAGACTATTTATCAAAAGCCCAAACAAAATTATTGATGTAGACACTTTGGGTTTTCCAAAGGAGTACATAATATGCATTTGAACTGTAGGTACCTACTTTCAATTAGTTTACCATTTGGGTTTAGTTTAAGCAATTTTTGTCCTCATTCATATTGAAATATGCTTGAAAATGTATGATAGCCATTTTTAATTTTATTACCTACCCCACAGTTTCAATTGCTATGGTTTTAGGTAGATATCGATTTTCATATGTTCCAATTCCAATTTTTTAAATTGTTTAATTACTTCATAACATTTGGCATTCTTTAGAGTTTCGACATATTTAACGCCAAAGAGTTGACATAATTTCATATAAAAAATTGATTGTTTTAATCACATATAGTTTACATTTGCTTAATCGCAGACAAGTGTTGTGATTTTTAAATAAATAAATTTTCTCTAGAATTATAACCACTCTGTCTATGAGAATACAAGATCTGATTAAAGTTCCAGGATTTAAATAAAAAAAATGTGAATCCTAATCAAGTACTCCATATTGCGTATTTCTCCCAAAGATTTCTCGTCTGGAAACATAAAATGCGCCTTCTAGAATTCTCCGCCGTTGCCCCACAGATTTTGGATTTCGGGTAGTTTCTCCTTTTTCATTGTAACTGAGCTTTAGTGTAGACGTCATAAATGTGTAACTTACAAATCGTCACTTATTATGATGCTCTTAACCAATCTTAATATCTGCAACACAATTCATTACCAGATATTTTGTTGGGATCTTGAATCTTTTAATCGTTCGCAGCACCTTGGTCGACTCAAAATTTTCATACTCGTAATCATTTTACATAATTTGAAAGGTTTCTGTGAATGATTATCCCAACTTCAATCGTTCTTCAATATAAATAACTCTTCTTCACAAAATCGTCAGAACTCAAACCTATCTGTACAAGCACCACTATATCTTGACAACAACATTGAGTTGGTATGACAAACGTATGACTATTTGTGAAGTTACACTTTGTGAGGTAAAATAATACTGCCATAATAGTTCCCGTGTTTATGCTGCCAACCACATTACGATGGTAGGATGATTGGTTGTTGCATAATTCATACAGTCCCGGAACTTTTTGATCAGATCTGGTATGTGTATAAAAATTATCATGACAAATAAATAGGTCACAAAAGGGGACTCCCTCTGGTGGACAGCGACGGCGAAAGCATAAGTCATCCGTTTCCCACCGTGCCCAACACGGACTCGGATTTAGGTATTTTCTGATTATTTTTTTTTTGTTGGTTCGCCACTGAATTGTTTCCCAACAGGTAGCCCATACGAAAACGTAAGACCTTCGTCGAAAAATGCAAGGTCTGTCACCACCGATCCATCGCCAGGCACCTCGCCGCAAAGGTGGGACTTCCAAAGGCACGCTCGGCCACCAGAAGCCTTTGAGGACAGGAGAGTGTCCAGAGTCTCTGGGATTTCTATGTAATATTTCCAGACATATTTTCTGATTAACCTTTGTGCTGTCCCAAATATTAATACAAAAACTATGCATAGTAATAGTATCATCATGCTTTATTAAGCCTTCTTCTCATGGACGCGAATTTCGCAATTTTTTATATAAATTATTAATGGCGAGAAAGTCTCAACTTTTAGTGAATTTCGCAAAACATGAGTATTATCGCTATTTTCATCATTATGTGTCAGTCTACCGTAACAGTCAATGACAGTCACATAACACTTACAAGTGTTATGTGATGACAATTTTGTCATGAAAATATTAGACAATGTGTTGATAGTTTTCTCTCCATTAAATAATTCGCGCGAATGTTTGTGAATATTGCGTCCATGAGGACAAAGCATTGTGCTGCAATTCAGAAGTACTAAATTTTTTTTAGATCAAATTGCTTTAAAATATAAGCAAGGGTGTCAGTTTAAATTATATTAGGTTGATGCACGAGTTTGTAGTGTTTTTATTGAACTAAAAAATTATATTTAATAATAAATGTATTCCTCCCTGTTGGTTATGATTACTGTTTATCTGTACCATGCCTGAAGGAATTCTGTGGTTTGGAAGTGTAGAATTCATCAAGCCAAAAACAGGACATCGTTACTGGAGATTTCAAAGGTTGTTGATAAAAATGAGGAAAGGCAGAACTCTGATGGAGCAAGATCATGAGAATAAAGTGGATGTGGAAAAAACTGAATCTTACGATAATATAATGATTAAATTCCTCGGCAACACTCCATGCAAATGATTTCTTTGCCATACTATATGCGCATTATGAGCTTACGGGGATGGGTACCAGTTTTTGTTGCGGGACTAAATTTTTTGTTAGGACTGCGCCATTCTTTTGTGTTCTTGGCGTTGACCTAAGGACACCATTTTTCGTCACCAGTAATAATTTGAGATACAAACGGTCAATGTTGTTTCGCTAATGAATCACAAACCACCAAAGGGGCCGAAATGTAGATACTGTTTTTGTTGTTTTCTGTCGCAACATGTAAATATTGTATTACTGTCATAAGTAGCCCACATCCATGTCGTGAATTAAAATGTAGACACAATCTTCATTACAGTACGAGATCTGTCCACGTGATATCTACGTCCATCCGTTTTTTAATTAAAATACAATTTTAATAGATGATTATTATTAATAGTGTAAAATATTTCTGCCGTGTTGCCTCTCAAAGTATAGCCGTAAGAATGTTTATTATTTTTTTTTGTTCTTAATTAAAGAACTAAAAAAAATTGGGTTGCCGGTTCTCACTTGATCACTATCTCTCAGTAACTAGGTGTAAACAGGTATTTTTCTGTTGAATACTATACATAACATGTTTTAATGAAACTTATATCAAATTAAAGTTAATTTCTTTCGCAATTCCATGAAACACGGTTGCATATTTAAAAATGGCCGAAAATAGAGATTGCCGACGGTAAAAGGTACGTAATAGCAAGATAAATTCAGTGCTTTGTCCATCCCACAAGTGTCATAAAAATATATGTTTGATAAATTTTTTTTTAAAATAATAAATTGAATAATTATTTATTAAAATTACATTTTAATTTAAAAAACAGATGGACGTAGTAGTCACGTGGTCGAATCTTGGACATTAAAATCAGTGGATCTTCCTGAACGTGTACAATCGTTCACGTCAAAATGGGGACGAGAAAAACAATTCCTTGCTGTTAGTACGTTTTCTACCTGGGCCACGAAGTTATGCATCAACTCAACTGGACATTTTTAAACCAACTGAATATTTTTAAATTTATTAAATATGTATTATAATTTGAGAAAAATTCGATAAGGCTAGTTACAACCAATTTTCTAATAATAGTTATCCTTCATGTTTGAAGTACCTACTTCAAAATTGTGGAATTTGTTATTAATTTTATTAAACTGTGCATATTAAAATTTGGGACAAGCATGATTTTTATTATTATTATTATTATATTAAAATTTGGGACAAGCATATGTTTTACCTCAAATTAGTCACACAGTTTTATGTAGTGGATACTGCTTCACTCAGTATTTCAATAAAAATTTTGAGAAGGAAAGTTTTAGTACTCAATAGAAACTTTTTCATAATAATTTCCAACTGTAAAATTTTTGAAAATATGAAAATTAGAGCTAGACATTTACGTGTGTTAGAAGATATTAAGAAATTTAAAAAGTTAAAGGTAGTCCGTCCTTAGCACATTACGAGTATATGTCATTCAAATGGATTCTGCAGTCGTTTCCTTCAAACACGTACCTACATTTATTAGTGAAACGCGCTGCGTAATGCGTTAGAATGAACGCTAGTTTTCCTAGTTTGAATTTTGAACATTTTTTCCACTTGAATCCGATCGTATGTTACTATAAATTTCGTCTTTTGTGCGATGCAATAAGGCAATGAATTTAGTTAGATTAATGGCAATTTAAACAAATTAATATTTCTGCCAAAATAAACCAAATTGTTTGTTGTCAGTCACGTACATAGGAATGTTACAACCAGTAACAGTCGATTTCTTTTAAGTAATTGATTCTCACTGTGTCTTACACTGATAAGAACTGCAACCTAAAACACCGTTTTACAAATACATATTGTTATTATTGTCTAATTTAGGGAAATAACGCTGTCGAGGTATTTTTAAATTTGTTTAAATGTAGCCGTTTATATCAAATACATTAAACGAGCCAAACGATACCATCACGAGCATTGATAAGGGCACTTCACCTCTCCACCCCATTTACGCAAATGTCTAGGTCTAATAATAACTTTTTAAATTTAGCATTGTTATTGATTTTTTTCACTTTTTCTTCCAATTTTAACTATTTTCTGGATACATTTTGTTTCTCTCATCACAAGAACTAATATTGTTCAGTTTAATAAATGATAGGAAGTTTTTTATTTACGTAATACTATGGTTGTCAGAAAGTAGCCATACTACACTTTTACATGTACATAATTTATTTTATTACTTTTGCATGATTTTCTTAGCATGAACCGTCTTGACGCACCAACACGAGATATTAATGAGAATGATGACACATACGTACCGATGTCAAATTTAGCAATGTAAGCATTTGTTTTTGTTTTACATAACTCACTTTACGTACAGTGGTACAGTACTATTCTATAGGTTTGTTCGCGACTAGTTCAAACTGTCAGAAATGTCGACCATACGATTGCTTAGGAAGCGCAGTGTACTGTAAGATTATTTAAATATTTCTGACAACTGTAAACTAGTCTCTTCTCAGAGAATAAATCTTATTTTGATCCCAGAGTTATCTGATTGTTTTTGCAGTTAGCTTGTACGAAAATCTAAATCAGTATCTACTCATTGTTTTATTTCTATTCCAATACACATTTTCATTTTTTATTTTAAAGATGTTTTGTGCAAAATTTACATGTTTTTGTGTTTTCAAAAATATATACTCTAGGGACAAAATATAATGAATATTTCTGTACAATACTGTAGCTGTATTTAAATATTATACTAGCTAGTGGAAAATATGACATCTAACTAATACATATTGATCAGATATGTTAGACAATCTCAATAGAATGCTCTGTTTGATAATTATGACAGAATTAAGGCCGATTTATAAACTTTTGTCGTTACCATTTCTCTTACCTAGGAAATATATGTAATTTTTGGTTTACTGTTTTGTAACAACATTAAGCTAACTCAAGTAAATTTTACTTAATGTACTCACTGAAAACATGTATAAAAATCATGTCATACATTGCTCTAGCCAGTTTTTAACAACTTTGCTGTCATACAATATTGCATGTTTAGCGATATTATAAATATTGTTTACTTTTGACTGTTTGTTAGATTTCATAAAGTTTTAATTTGTTCAATTTACATCAAGCGTTTACATCATATAGATAATTCGTACAAACTGACTATTTAAGCTTGCCCTTTGATGCTAGGATGAACGTTGGACCAGGAACACTCGTTTATTTTGAGGGGCACTGCAGAAAAAAACCTTCTTAACTATCTTATTCTGGTGTTTAGTTTAATTGGAACAAATCCTGTAATAAATAAAGGTTTGTCGCAAAATTCCTGAAACATGTCAACTTTTATTTTCAATGGGGCATATTACAAACGGATTTGTTAAATTTTTTAATTATGTGGAGGGTTGCAGCAACCCCCAACTTAATAATAGTAATAATAACGAAGGGGTAGGTTGATTATTTTTTTATTTTAAAACTTTTTCAATTACTTATTTTTTTGTTACTTTTTATAAGCAATGTGTAGGAAAAAATAAAATAACGAGAAGTTTACTGAAACTTCTTTAATGAAAAAAATGTTCAGTGTCCTTTACCTTGTTGCTAACAATACCCTCATCGATAATAAAAAGCGTTTTGAACATTTTGGGTTGGAGCCCCTTCTTCCAATAATTCATCTATTCGGAAACACTTGTTGTTCTCGTTGAGAAAATGTGGGTGGCTAGTCTTCGTGAAACCATATCTGGTCAAATAAATCGGGATCTAAATTATTGGGAAATAAAACCGCTGAAACAGGGATCAGTTCATCGTGGAGCATAGTTTAAGCATGTTCGTTCGGTTATGTTTTAATTGAAAATACAGGACCTATTATGCGATCCCCAATAATTCCAACCCAGACGTTTGTTTTTTTAGGCCTTTGAGTATGGCATTCACGCAGTCAGTGGAGTTTTTCCGCAGTTCTGCCGATTGACATGCTCATGTAATGTGAACGTAGCTTCATCAAAAAACAGCACCCATTCCAAGGCAATTTGCTCACCATTGATAGAAGCCATAATTCGTTCGCAAAAGTCGAGACTACGGTCAGGATCATCTTCGTTAGGCTAGTGCAGGATTTGCATGTTATGGGTGCTTTTTGGCTTCTTTCACAATTTTTAAAACGACGATATCCCGAACGCGACCTAGCTGGAGTAACATGATATTCTTCAACTTCCAACACCATGGTCAACCATGGGTTTCTTCCTGGATTTTGCTAATTATTGTACTTCGATTAACTGGTGGTATTTCTGGATGAACTTCAGCAACCAAACGAGCGACTTCAGCATGTGCTCGACATCTGTCCCCATATACCATGTACTAGAAGAGTATGCTCTCTGTTTAACATCTCAAAAATCAATGGCCAGGCTTGAATAGTTGGTTTGTAGATAAATTCCTTATACGTCGGAATATATTTCGTAATAATTTGTTTCATGAAAGCATGGCATACAGTATCACACATTAGCAGTTTTTGGTTTTAATTGTTAAGTTTTGAGATATCTGAACACAAATAATAATTTTTAATTGAGCCAGAATTCATCAAACAATTTCTATTCACCGAATTTGTTTGTCGTAAAATTTCAAAACAATTAAAACATCATTTTAGTCCAGATTAATCAGATACCTACTGTTATAATTGTTTATACTAGTTTATTTACAGAATAATTGTTCGATTAATTATCCAAATGAGTTTAGAAAGCGGCATAGAAAACAATATTTGTATACAATGATTTACATATAGGGTGTAACTTTGATTGGGAGTTTATACGGAGGCAGAGCATAGATAGATCAGCAGAATTATTCAAGTCGAAGTAATAAGTCGCGCATAGCTCGCGCATCCATTTCAGGCTTCAGAGACTTTCGCTACCCGTCAGTTTGTCTGAAATGCAGGCGTGGCAAGTATCGTTTGTAGAGGTGGATTAAAGGAAAATTTTGGGTCGAAATCGAGGAGTGAGTTGCTGCTGCTATTAAAAGATTAAACGCATTTTCCAATAGCAATTTAAGTTTCTTTAATTTTCCTAAAAACATAAATAGGTAGCTAATTTATAACTGTACAGTAAAAATTCTGGGTGATGTTTAACTCCTACTGCCATACCTTCTTAATTTCTGTATGAAGTCGGTAACATAGGACTATAAATATTTCTCATGAACTGACGGTTCAAATTATGTAGATGACCATATTGCTTTTAGATTGTAATGAAAGTAAGCTTAATTAGTTATGTGGAAATATTTGAACTGTACCTAATTATTTATACCCACCGTAATTTTACATATTATCAGTAACAAAAAATGAAACAAATGAATGTAATATAACAAATTATACAAGTATTTTGAAATGTCAGTAATAAGCCTAAAGATAAAAAATAATTGTAAGATATTCCATATGTGCCGTTCTACTACCGTACAAGTTTACAAGCCTTGCTCAAAACTTTTTGCATAATATGTTGCATAAACAGTTTGCTTCAGTAAAGTTATGCCTAAAATCTAAAACTTAGTAAAGAGTAGGCAATTATTTATTTGATTTTCTAAAAATACCGAGACTTATCTTTTATTTTATGTATACAATTTAATGTATTACATCAAAAACAAATTTAGATTAATATAAACTAGAATTAGCCAGTTTTAATAATGTTCAGGTTACTGAATGTTTTAAATATCCTAAATGCAGATAATACTTTAATGATTTTAAAAATGATAGTCTGTATTTTAACGGCCCAAAGATTATATAAAAATCCATCAGCAACTATAATTAAATGTTACATAATGTGCATAGATATTTAATATATATTTATTATTATATTATTTATATTTTTTATCAGGTTGAATACGCTTTTCTGCACAAATAAAATGAATAAATAATTTTAATTCCGGTCCTGATCGCCGATTCTCTATTTCTCTCGGATCCGATGGTTGCACGTGCATTTCACAGTCACCCCAGAAACTTGAATTCCAAGTGCAGACAGCGGAGTGAAATTGCTGATCTATCTGTGATGTACCATAGTACAGTAGTAAAAACTAATTACGCAGTCACAGTAATATTTCACCAGTGTCGGTTTACTGATTAACGTTGGTCGTTTGTTTTTGTTTTTGTCCATCTAAAAAAACTGTTAGCAAGTCATAGTAGGTCAGAGATAGTCTGGCACTGAGTCTTAAAAAAGCAAATTATTTGTTGATACAACTGAGTATCCTCCCCACTCCACAAGTTACATCCTGTATATGCAGTAATTGTTTATTATGTACCTACACCTGTACATTACATGTATTATTTAATGCTTTTAAAAATGTATACAGGCTGACTAAGTCATAATCTCATTAATTTTAGGGGAAGATAGGAAAAAATGAGTATAAAATAAATACACGATTAAATGATATTATTTTCAAATCATTATTTAAACCTCTTTTTACTTACTGATCATTGGCAGCCTAGATTCATTCACAGCTCAACACTGTTTTGCTTCAACATTCAAACTCTATATGGTTGAGTCCTGACAAAATTTGTTACGTACCAGGAGCTTCGTGTTATCGGGATTTATGGGTTGATTTGCTTCTCTTTTAAAAGGTCGAGGAGTAAAATACATGTTTTCTGTTTATTAAGTTTTCTGAATACGGGGTTAAAATTAACGACATTATGACTGGACCACCCTGTACATGTGTTCAGAAATCAATAAAATAGAGCAAGCCAGAAACGTTTAATTTTTATTGTTTTGATTTTTTGCACTAACTATATTTTTGTGTAAAAGACCACCTGCATGTTTTAGGCGTAACTCGAAACCCTACCAGAGCCTCCCTATCCCCAAACGCACAAAACCAGCCGCTGCATCATCAGCTGTAGATATGTCTCCGCTGGACGGCATTACGTTCTCTTTCAAAGAAAAGCTAGGCCTGCGGAAAAACAGCAACGCTTCGAACTCCTCGTATTACTCGGCCACCGAGTGCGGGTCTCATAGTAACTCTGATTCTTCCAGGGAGTCCGATAACAGTCTCTACCAGATACCCTGCGCCCCCAAGGCGTTCATGGACAACAGCATCCATTCGGAGGATATGAACTACCTTTGCACCAGCCGGGAATCGGACCAAATCAGCATTTCCTCCACGGCTTCCAGTTGCGGGTACCCCAGGCGACCGGACAGCGGCGGCGTACCCCTTTACATTCCCATGAACAATCCTCGGGGTGGCCACAGTCCCAGTTCCAACAGCAAAGTATCGGTAAGTTGGGGGTTTGTACAGGAACTTGTAACGCATGGCATGGTACTAGTAATTATTGGCAAACCCTTTTTCTACCTTTTCAGGATATTGTTCGCTGGTGCATATTCTCTAGATAACGCATTCGGCCTTCATATTTCGATTAAAAGTTCCTTTTTGTAGACAGAACCACAAAAGACCAACAGTGCATTAATATAATTGGAGTTTATACTCTACGGACGTACGTGTCTGTATATTCGATAACGATTTCTATCATATTTTTCTTTTCCGTACGTATGAGTACGTCAACGTGGTAAAAATTAAATTATCGCAATTACTAATATTAACTATGGAGTCTGCATTGCTTCATTTATTTGTCAGATTCTTTATACCGAGTGTCATAGCACGCAGAGCTTTCTAGATATAAAATTGAGATTTGAAGGACCTAATATATAGGAAATAATGCAAATTTTTCTATATTTGTCACATTTCTGTAATTCCGGTTTCGCCGGAAATAACATAAGTGCAACACCCTCTATATTAGATTTTTTATTCTAGAGGCGATTTAAGTTGCGACTGCACCTGTTTTAGCTCATTTGATATTTTTAGCCCTATTTTTATTTCTATATTTAGACTGCTGTAAATGTGCTAAATCAGTGTTCTAAATGTAGATGATCCAAGAAAGATGGAATCGACAGATTTATTCTACTATTTTAAGATATTCAACTCTTCCAATGTGCTAAAACAATAATTTGTATTTTCATTTATTTGTACAGTTGTTCTCAACGATACAGTCAAATTTAAAAGTAGTTTATTACGAGCCTAATTATGAATTATTAAAAAAGTAAGCCTCAAAATATTTGTAACAAAATCGCCTCTAGAATTAAAATATGTAAATATATGCAGGGTTCTGGTGTACAGGGTGTATATTTTGTGTGAATCTTGTTAATAAGCCATTGTTTACTTCAGTTCTACTTCAGACATTGGTGTTCGTATTATCAATATGAAGCAGTAATAATGGAGTTTATTAATGGCATGTTATGTTTTGAAATATCACTTTCTCTGAATTACCATTCTTGAATGCACTTGATGTTTTTTTTTAAATTTGTTTCCTGAAATAAAATCAACTAAATAAATTCTATAAATTCATAGTTAATTGTTTTCGCCTTACCATTATTTCGATGTTACATGTTTATCTTATTAATCTACATCACAATCAACACCATCTAAGTACGCTATATGTGATATAACTCGCGACAAGAATTCAGACGACTTACGTCATACGAACAAATGAATAATTCATTATATTTTCATCAAAATATTTTAGAAACTGCAAGTAAAAATAGTAATAAAAGGTTATTTCCTTAATGTGCTACACAGAAAGTTTGCATTCATATAATTGCAAAACTAAATTGCAAAAAATTATTGTTGTTTAATGCGACCAAATATCGAACTAATTACGTTGACAGTAAAAACAAATGTGTAATGTCCAGCCGTGACGTGACGTAAGACGTCTGAATTCTTGACGCGAGTATAGGTGATTTTTAAGTTGATGCAATTGTAACCGTGTTTTCTCCGTTCAGAAAATTTCATATAACTTATTGAAAATTTTCAAAAATAAAAGTTAATATGTCAAATACTCATTTAAAAATGTAATAATAAGGTTATTTCCTTAATGTGCTCAAAATTATTGTTTCCTGTTCCGTTCAACATAATGGTGTGCAAAACTTAACCACTATTCTTTAAAAGCGCGCAGAAGCAGTTTTCTTCGGATTGTTTTCGTGTATTTACTGATATTTGAACTAACTCTTCGAGTATCTCTGCAAAAAAAAACCAGGATTAAAGTCCAGTGACTTTGGTGGCCAGGAAAATAGCCTATTGCGACCAGGCCATTTGTTTGGAAAATTGTTTTAAAACAATCGAACACTTGCCAGCTAAATTGGACAGGTACCCCATTTTGTAAACACATGTATTTTTCCGGATGTTTATCCGAATCATCCCACTCACAATTCTTAACTATACCAAAGAATATGTTTGGTAGGATTGTCTGACGAATTTTCTTCCGTTCAAAAATTGATGTTATCATGAAATTTATAATACTATTTCGAGTAAACGTTGGCTCGTCTATAAATAAAATTTGCTATACTCAAGTCAAGAATTCAGACGTCTTACGTCACGGCTGACGTTACACATTTGTTTTTATTGTCAACGTAATTTTCGATATTTGTTCGCGTTAAAAACAACCGTTTTTTGCAATTTAGTGCAATACATAATGCAAACTTTTAGTGTAGTATATAGTTTTAATACTATCAGTTGTAGTTTCATAAATATTTTGATGAAAATATACTGAATTATTCATTTGTTCGTATGACGTAAGACGTCTGAATTCTTGACTTGAGTATATGCGAAATTTTCATCCTGTATCTATTATTGCTGCAAGAGCTATTCACGGAATTCAACTCTGTGAGGCGATCTTCCGAGTTGTAGTGCTTGGACACTTTGCGCGTACATGGGTTCAACTGATAACGATGCAATGATCTCCGCAGTTTAGTTTAATTTTTATTCTTCTGATTGATTTTCCGAGTATTGTCGAATCTTCTTCGATAAGATTTAAAATTTCATTTTTATTCACGACATTGATCTTCCTGTATTTCCTAAATACTGTTTAAGTAAACCGCCAGTTTGCATAGTACCTTCATCAAGGTTAATAATTAAATTTCTGAAAATAGGATCGATTTGTTGGAAAAAACGTTCTTCGTATATGCAAGTAGCACGACATATGTAACATATCTATTAGCCCATTATTGTTATAAAGATGGGCTATTTTCACCTATTCAGTAATAATTTTAAAGGGTTTAAATTTTGCGACACGTTTACACGGCAATTTTTACAACTCACTAACAAAAATTAAACTCCTCGCAACAAAAAATCATAGACGTATGCTGGGAACTGAAATTTAATCAGGTCCAAATTATTGTAGTCATTACTAAATTGTCTCATTATTTTTTTTTTACATATTTTTTGGGAATTTAAAAAAGAGGTTATATGACAGTCTATTTCAATGAACAGAACACGATATAAATTATATATTCAACTCTAAAATCACCACGTATATAGCTTTCGAAGTAGAAGAGTAATACTCGAATGTTTGCTGCAGCCGACGCCTCCCAAAAAGCCACCAAGAAGAAACATATCCATATCACCTACACACGCGCAGCCAATGTCGATGTCCGTAGACGGTGTCAGTAATAGCGCTTATGAGTACCTTTTCCTGGCCCACAGCGGCACCAGGAGCCAGGGAAATTTGAACGACTTCGAGAAGGACAACAGGAGGGAACGTCTTACTCACGGTCGCAGCATGGATCAGTACGTGGAGATGAACGTATTCAACATCGCCCTCGACGACGAACCTCCCGAAAGACCCAGAAGCGAGTTACAGAGGGGCAAAAGTGAGGATTTGGACAGCAGGAAAAAGCAGGAACCGATCGCGATCACTTCCGTATACGAGAACATTTTGATTAAGCAGCAGAATCCGAGGAGAAAGTTGAGAAGAAATCCTGAGGTGTACGAGGAGTATGACTTCAGGAGGAAAGGGAAAAATGAGCCTATAGCCAGTTCCTCCGCTCCCGAAACAACATTCGTTTCGAGCGCTTTCATCATGGTTTCAGACCATGAGGATAAAAACAACACCATAAAGTTCGATTCCAAAAAGTTATCTGCCGACAACATTCCACTGTCCCCCACCCACTATAACCAACCTCCCACCCCAGAACATCCCCCTCCTTCCGCAATGCAAGCTGAAAGTATTATTTACGAGAAAATACGTCCACTCAGTCAGGTGAGCTCATGAAAGGCATGTAATATTTTGTTATTCTCACAGTATTATCCTATAGATTGTTTGGCACTAAGCATGCTAATATAAAGGACTGATTGATATGCTCATTGCTTCTGCTACATACTAGACACTCGGGGTGAATATTGTTTATGTTGTAATATAGATGCAACATAGTTTTGTTATTGGTCAGTAGCTTTTTATTTATTGATAAAATTAAAAAATCAGCATATCAATTTTTATTTTTGAAGCTTCCTAACTTTTATCTTTGATCAGTTCATATTTTTTGAATGGATTTATTTTAATAATATATATATTTTGTTTCAAAATGTAATGTTTACATTGATTATAAAATTGCTTTAAATATAATAGAAATACTTAGTTAAAATTAATCGACTGATGTAATTTTACTTTGGAATTTAATGATGTTTGGCTTCTTGCTCAATGTATTGGGACTCTGTTCATAATTTATTTATTGATAGGTACAGGTTCTTACAGAAGAGAAATGAATATCATTTAAGATGACTGAATTTGATTCCTAAATCTCATTCGCTGTATTTTTAGGTTTTTCTTTTATATATTCTTCAAATTCTTAGTTCATTTATAACATATTATATATTATCAAGCCCTTACTTCTAAAAACCGTTGATGATAATTTTGCAGTTTGTAGAGTGCCTTAAAGATGATTTGACTACTTGTTCCAAGCTACTTCAAGACGTGACCTGATCAGATCAATAACTCATTTGGTAAAATTGCTCATTTCATGAAAAATATTCATTTTCAAGCGCGTTTATTATAGAAACGTATCATAATCGTCCAATACATTCCCAATAGCTCATTTATTTTATCTATGTACAAATTAGTTACTAATACTTATGGGTTTATCGATTTGGCATTATACCATTAGCAAATTCGAATAAGATTGTTGGGATTTCTGTGATTACTTTCAAGTAATATTTCATATTTAATTTTATATTGCTGTAATCGGCAAATGATACTAATACATACTTCATCAAGTTTCATTATTTTGTTTTTGTAACATGTCTAGATAATACTAAATAACATTGAATGGATTTCAATAATTTCGTATGGATTTTGTGACTCTAAAATTTATTTCTGATTAACGACATTATTGACTCAAAAATTATAATAGGAATTTCCTTCACTTTGCAACATATATTGAATAAGATTTTACCTAATTATATAATCTACCATAGACGACTAGGCATATTTCAAGTATCAGGCACATACAAATACAAGTTATAGTACCCAACCTTAAAGTAGGATATATGTTTATAATGAACTTGCCGAGTTTTGATAATTTAAACCGATATTTTAACGCTGTGTCTTGCAGGAAGCAATTAACATAATTTCCACCTTATTTTTAGTTATGTTAGCAGTATTGTTTCAGTGCTGTATATTACGTACCTATTTTTTAATGTATTGTATGTGTTTAGCAGGCCATATTTTATTGTTTTACGTTTATGTTTTTAGTATTTTATGTAATTGTTATGTATTATTTAATAAAGCCTATATTACACACATCATGCTCCTTTTGTTTGACTTTGACTATTTTGCCATATTCAGTTGCGCGATACTGTAAATAAAACTGCCACGGCCACATCATAATTTTATACAGCCAATAAGTGCTTATTATTTTTATTTTGCGCGGACGTTTAATGACAAGTTCAGTAACTAGGTTTTTCCTGAAGACCACAACCTTACCTCCTAGTGATTCCTGGAAAGTTCATGTCTTTCCATTACATTTATGTAAGAAAAATGATGTGGGTCATTACACATCTGTATGCTAGACGGTTATATTGTCACAATCTAAATATTGCCCGTTCGTAGTGGGATCATCTCAAATCCCTACTCGATAAAATGAAAATTTTTCACATCCATTGTGGGATATTCAAACTGATGCAAGGAATCGCCGGCAAGGCGGCCACTATTATTAAGTCGGTAAGCAGGAAGACGAGCGTTGATTGAAGGAAAATTAGGCGGGAAATAGATAGTGGACCGACTACAGTCTCACCTGAATTCCAGAGCTAACTGTATTCTATTTATTTATTTCTGTGAATAAACAGAGATTAAACTAACCAAATCTCACGCAAGCCAACATTTCTATAGTCTGGCAACGTTAAAAACGTCTTTGTTTCACTGCTTGAATATAACAGCTTATTCGTTTATTAATTATTGTATACCAAAAGGGAAAAAATTGTTGCTTTGTTTGCCAGAAATATGCCGATTACGACAAGTATGAAGCTCAAAATAAATAATTTACTAATTTCAATATGGCGGTCTAACTATGGAACCAGTGGCGTAGCGTGGACTAATCTAGACGCGGGCGAAGTCGCATCAGCGAGGCCCTTTTCTTCCGCCATTGGATGCTGAATGAACTGAATATTGTGACACATAATAGCTACAGGCAAGGTCACAGTGTGCATCAATTTTGGTTCAAATATTTTCATACAATCGGGAGAAATTACAAAAATTAAATTTTACAAAAAACGTTTAAATGCTGTATCTTGAAAACAAAAGGCGATCTGACATTAGTGTATATAACTTTATTAATTATTTTTTTGGTCCTCTATCACGTGACACTATGCCTTGTAGTTTTTTCAATGTCACCCTGTATATTTTCAAGAAAAGAATGGTGAAAAATCAGAAAGTTTGTTTACAAAATTATGATGAAACTAGTTAAAGTAGTGAAGTCTGGATGATCTAAAAATTTCATAATTATGAGGTGTTTAAATACTAAAAATAATTATTTTTTGTAACCTCTTCAGTACTAGAAAATATGTCGATAATAGATCACATCTAGCAGGGGGGTGCAAATAAATTATAGTACGTGTGGTAAAGCCTCGGTAAAGCATATTCTTAGTAAGGCCATTTAGGGTACTATTCGTACTATTTAGAGTTCATGGCGTTCGGTTTTAAATCACCCCCAAGGGGGCCTCGTGCGAGGCCGTGGGCGAGGGGCCGGTTCGCCCACGCCACTGGATAGAACGCTCGTAATACATTCTTCGCTATAGATCCACTTTTTAGAGAAGGAAGTTCTTGACTGTTTTCTCAAAATACATCTGCACAGAATCATGGGAGCATTTAGTTTAAAAATATCAAAACCATAATAATACTATACTATAATTAATAAAAAAAAAAAACAGATCAGCAATAATTTAAAAATATAACTGTTATTGTCGAATTATCATAACAAAGATGACTTCAGACATCAGAATTTTTTTTTGTCGAGACTACATCTGCAGCTTTTTGCTTTTTATTATCCAAAATAATCTCTTTTTTTACTTATTTACACAAGTTGTCCCTATAGTTTACCATTAAATTAAAAAAGCATGTGATTGCATGATAAATTAAATGTTCGTGGATCCGCCAGGAATATAAAAGGAGGTCCAAGGATATGGAAACCGAAACGGAAGAAGAATATCTTCTGATTTGTGATGAATCGAGTGGCAGCTTTTCTAGTAGCGTTTCTCTTTCGGATCGGAGCATAGACAATATTTTAGAAGAATACCATTCGGATGCTCCATTCTCAGGTTTGTTAAATATAAGTAGGAGAGTAGTAGCCCAAAGTTTTACGTATTTTCTTTAACTTAATATTAAAATTTTGTTTTACATCTATGCAGTGGTCATGTGAAGTAAAAATAAATAAAACATAACACTACTCATTTTGGAGACATTCAATACCCCTACGTATAAGTTGATTGAAAATAACAGTTTTATTAAATATTTATTAGATTCAGGCAAAAATTTTGTAGAACAGTTACTAATGATAGCGGAAGAAAAAAATTAAGTAGCAAAACATAAGAAAAATTGCTATTCAATAATAGTACTCGTATAAGACAATCCAACGTGCTATCAAAACGCTTTAAAAATGGCGGTTGTAGGACGAACAACTTGACAATATTTTGTGTAGAACTGTGAATTGTGTGTTTTGCTCATTGTATTTTATACCTATTTCGGAATATCAAGGAAAATTTAGACTATAATAATGATTTTGTTAAGTTGTGTTACATAAATCCGCACTGTTTGTCCTACAGATGCCATTTTTAATTACCTACTTTAGGTTAGGCCGTTGGACTGCCTTATAGAGCAATTCAACGTGCTGTCACCTTGCTGTCAAATCACTTTAAAAATGGCGCCTGTAGGACCAAGCGGATTTGTGTAACACAACAAAGCAAAACCACTATAATAGTCTCAGTCTCTAGTCATGGTATTACCAAATATAGGCATAAAATACAGAGCAAACACACCAATTGACAGAGTTCTACAAAAAAAGCACAAACTTCTACTTATTACCATATGTCAAGTTTCAAGTTGTTTGTCCTACAACCGCCATTTTAAAAGTGATTTGACAGCACGTTGGATTTTTCTATATTCCGTAACAAGGTTAGAATGAAAAAATTCGATACGAGTGGAAGATTCTGAACGCGAGTGCGAGGAACCATAATTATCGAATTTTCATTGTAACTGAGTAACAGACTGACTATATTTTCACCATGACCAGAAAGTATGAATCAAAAACAGAATAAGTTATTTATTGATATATAACGCCGCCATTTATACTTACTACAAGTTGTTTAGTTCGATTACGGAAAATTCATTGTGTACCTTGTTATAAAATGAAAATACATGCAAGACATAAGCAATGTTTCAAAATAAATATTCCAACTCAAGAGGGAACATTTTTACATTATATTATTAAACATTATTTCAAAATTATTACATTTACTAATGGTTATGGAGAAAAGCAATTTATGTAAAAAAACCTAAAAATGCCTGTTTTGATTTATCTCACTATATTATTTATAGTTCATGCGCTCTAAAACACCGTACACATTTCTAACAAAATGAATGCTTGAATTCAACACGACCGTGTGGTCGGGACCCTGTAATCTCATCTCGTAATGCCGGCAGTACACGCTCGCCCTCGCTGAGGCCACCCGAGCGGGAACATCCCGAGGCGAGACGCGGGCCCCGAACTTCAAATTCAAAAAAGGGGATGGGTTGAAACAATGAATCGAAATAGAATAGATTCTACTTTGTCTCTTCAATTCGCAACAGATTTCTCTTGTTATTTTGGTGAGAGAGATCCTGCCAAATAAGGACTCCTCTAATAAAATTTAAAAATTAGAGGAGTCTGAGCCGAGCTATGCCAGGAGTGCATAGCACCTCTGTGATAGCACCCGAGCGGCATCCCACTAGAGGCGGCAAAATAAATAACAAAGTTGGAGATATGCTTGGGGCACTAAAAATCAAACTTTTTTTATGAAGTAATTCTTGAGGTCTTGTATGTGTTTTTTTTAAATCTTGGTATGAAATGTGGACTACATAAAAAAATTATATAAATCCTAGAGCATTTTTTGTACAATTTGCAGATCATATTTTTAATTTACTTGCAAATGATGATGCGAAAAGTTCGTTGGAGGTAACATATTTATTTGCTATTTATTCAAAAAGTACCTGTTTTTTTCAGCCTTTATCTATCGTTGGCAAGAATTTTCAATTTCAATTTTTTTGGCATTCTCTTTTCCAGTAATGTTACATGAAGAGACAATTCAGAAAAAATCTTACATAGTCACTATTAATAAAATAAAATCATTAACATAATTATGTGGTCCTTAGTAATTTGCTAGCTACGATATTTTATTAAAAATAAACAGTGCAAGGAAAATCATACAAAAATCTAATATTATTTTAACAGAAGCTGTAAATTAAATATTTTTCATTGATATACTACGATATGAAACTAGTTTTAGTTATGCTGAATGAAGTAAAATAAATTACTAAAAACTATAAAATTGTTTACTCGGTTAGATCGAGAAAATATGGTAATTTTTTCATTATCGAGTTAGAGATGAACTACTTGAATCACCACAGTTGAATTTAAAAGCTAATTTTTATATTATTGATAAAGCAGGATCAAAATAAAATGACAAAACTGCTGTTTTAGTTCTTTAAATAATTTGGCTCTATATGAAGACACAAATTAAATTAATTGATTCATCTACAAAATAAATTGAATAGTTACATTTATATTTTTAATAAACTCAGTACACCTTCAGCCAAATAAGTTTTCAAATACCTAAGTTAGCATTTCTTAAGAAAAAGCAAAAAAAAAATTATATCTTAGACCCGGGCGGATACCCTTGACTCGGCCCTAGGTAAAGTCCTTTCTACACTCTATAAAAATAAACAATAATTTAATTTCAGAGAATCGAAACAAACTACGGCAAATTTCTATACAGTTCAAAAGACGAACGTGTATTGGAAATGCTGAGGCTTCCTGACCAGGGTGGTTCTAATCGGTAGCTATGTTTTTGAGGGTTACCGATGGTTGCATTTTAGAGCAAATATGAGCGCCGAACTCGGAGCTCTTTTTTCGAGAAAATGTCGAAAACCTCATCTCTGTATCATCCATTTTCGAAGTAGAAGGCGTTTTTCGGTATCACTCAAAAAAGATAAGATATGCGAAGTTAAGACGACACCAAGTACACTCTCGCACTCCCCTAATCTCGAGTCGCCTCACCGAACGTGTATTGCCGGCTTAACATTTGAGCAAACCCGAATGTTTACGACGACGACGAAGTCACCGTGTGCCTATCATTTCTTTGTATCGCGTCACATCGAAGCATTCTTCAGGAGAAAACGCACTAGGCGGTCGCGGTCTAGGTGCATCCCGAACTGTGCTAGTCTCGTTCTCATTTAGTGAAGTACCTTCTAATGACTCCAAATGAGAGAAAGCACTATGGAGTCGCGGTCTAGGCGCACGTCGGACTAGGCTCATTCTCGTCTAGTGAAGAACCTTCGAACACGTTTTCACTAGTACGGGTGTCCGAATAATAAGGGACGCTGACCACATTTCAGGTATGATTCATCACAGAACGCTGAAAAATAAGCAAATCGTTTACGAAAAGCAATTATCTTTAAAACTAAAATAAATATCGACAACTTTTTTAGCAGAACCGCGAAAATTATGACCCATTTAAAAATTTCAACAATCAAGAACTTTTTGAAACTGTCATCAATGGTAACGATACAAACTAAAATGATATAATCTGATTAAAGTGAAACATCCTCTTTCTAATGAGATCAAGTTTGCTAAAATTGGTTTACCCAAACTTAAGATATTTGTCTCCCGCCTTTATGTAACGAGTGACCTCGTTAATAAGTCATATTTCAAATAATAAAAATTGTACTCAGATTTACAATGAATGTATTTTTGGTCTTCATTTTTCGAATTAACCATGATGTTGAGAGCATGTGTTACTATCTACGTCGCACAAGGATTATAACTCGAATAAGTTTTAAAAAGATAACAAATAGTTATTGATAGACAAATAAAATAGCATTTACATAACCAAAACATATAGCCAACTTGACCTAAATGGAGGATTATAAGCTTGCAAAGAGACCTTAACAAATACAGCCTTCATTTTAGTAGGAGAGGCCTGGGGAGCCACACTGATGATTTGCTCTTTTTCTCATAGTTCCGAGGCTCAACCTTCTAGCCATGATTTTTATGTACAATGATAACTGTGATGCTTCTCTAAGTTCAGTCAGTAAAATTACAGTGTATACAGAAAATCATTGATGGTTACTAGACTATTCTGGAATGTTACAATTTTGCAGACTCTACTTTTTCATACTTGTTACAGATATATTGTTTATACAATGAAAGAAAATATTTTTTAACAGAAACTGTACTGATGCTCTTTTATATTTAAATTTCAAAGTACTTAAAATTATTAAAAGGGAGTATATTTTTTAATTATAATCTCCAGACTTGACACTACTACTCAATTTGCGGTACTACTCTTGATCACTTTTAGGTATCATCATTTCTTTTCTCAACACTCTACAATGAACTATTCCTGAAATATGGCCAACGTTTCTTCATTATTTCAGCCATAACTTAGTCTTTAATTAAACCTTTCAGTTTATTCTCTTATTCTTGTTAATTTCAAAGTGGAGTCTTTAATGTGTTTTTTTTTGCAAAATGAAATAGGAAATCATCTACTGACTATTTTTTTAGGGAGTAAGGCTCGTAAAAGAGTGTTTTCAATGTTTGTAGGCCTTATTAAGGGTTCCTCGACCAAAGTTCTCGAGAGCATAAACTCTAACACTCCCGCCGAACGGCCAAAAACCTTAAAAAAGCTCAAGCGGGTCTACGGTCACGCCAACGGCGACGGATTAAAGAGCGATAACGAAATATCCTCGAGCTCAGAGAAGGAATCCGAAAACAAGGAGAATAAAGAGCGTGTGTCGGCCTTGAGCCCGTTCGACGAGCAGGAGGAATGGGCCAAAATTCAGGAAATAATGGCGTCGTTCGGCACTGGCATCGTAAGGGAATCCGTTTTTGTGGCGGAACTCGAGAAGGAATTCCAAAGTAGACTAATGACCATAAGTTGTTCGCAAAGCAGTTTGAATAATTCCGAGTCCGTGGCTACAGTTGAAAAATGGCTTCAGGGGTTGGGGATGGGCGATTACGTCGGGTTGTTTATGAATGCTGGATTTGACGACGTAAATTTTCTGGTAAGTCGTTCGTTTTAACCGAATTTTCATTTGTATCTGATTTGAAACCTAAGAATATACAAGGTAATCCAGAACTGATGGTTGGCGGGCACAGAGCAGGTAGGTACCTACGTGTAGGGATCACAATTGCAATTTAATCAAACATACCTACCTATATACAAAGCTGCACACAGGGGGAGTTACAGACATTTCTACTGATCAAATTTAAAAATAATAATTTAATTTAAAACACTTTTTTAATCTTGTTAAATTTTAAAAAACTAAAGTTTTCAAGAAAAAAATAATTAAAACAATTTTTATAATATCTACTAGGTGACCCGGCAAACGTTGTTTTGCCATATGAATTATTTCTAGTGAATATTTTGGTAAACACGGAACACGATATATGTAGTTAGTTCTACACCGCGTAATATTTTGGTAGTCGGCTTCGTTCTCATCCCTACTCCGTGCTGTTTACTGGGTGAGAAGCACAAGCCTAGAAAAAATATACACTGTTGCAGTGTCATATTGCCGGCGACCGCTAATTCATGGCTGCCCTAAAAGGTCCAGAATCACTAAAACTGGTTTTTATGCTAATTTACGTTGGTTGTATTGTAGCGTGAATCTCATTTGTTTACTGTGATTGGTCACATTCTTTAATGACATTTAAAATGACAGCAAGTTAGTTAATTTCATATTGCAATGCAGCCATCATATTTGCACAACCGCCAACATAAAGCAAATAAAATATCAATTTTCTGGTCCTTAGGTCCCTAGAAAACGCGGCTGCTGTCACGTGACCTATATCATGAACCGACGCTGTCTATATTTTTTCTAGGTTTGTGGTGAGAAGTTACACCAGTAGACGCCTGGCGGGGATAACTGATCTAGTGATAATCGATCAGTTATCTATCAGGGTTAAAAATGATTAAATTACTAAAATGGCTATTAAAAATTATGAGTTTGTGATAGAAGGGTGAAAATTAAGGGTTATATGTATTTTTTAATGACACAAAAAAATAAAAATAAAGAATTTTGTCCAAAAAGTAAAAAAAAATGTTTTGGGTGGAGCACCCTTATCACTTAGGGATATAAAAAATAGATTACGACCGATTTTCAGACCTACCGAATATACATATAAAATTTCATAAAAATCGGTAAAGCCGTTTCCGAGGAGTATGGCGTCTAACACTGTGACACGAGAATTTTATATATATACTCGCGACAAGAATTCAGACGACTTACGTCATACGAACAAATGAATAATTCATTATATTTTCATCAAAATATTTAAGAAACTGCAACTGATAGTAATAAAACTATATACTACACTAAAAGTTTGTATTATATATTGCACTAAATTGCAAAAAATGATTGTTTTTAACGCGACTAAATATCTAAAATTACGTTGACAATAGAAACAAATGTGTAACGTCTGAATTCTTGACGCGGGTATATATAGATTAGAAGAAATCATAAAGTAAGTAGCAGGCTTTGTCTTTAAAATTTGACAGTAACAAAATTATTTTATTTGTGTTACTGTATGTTGTTGAACATGGCTGGAAAATTTAAATTCAGCAAAAGTTGACATGTTGCTTGTGGTCGGTTTCTTTGAAGGAAACTGTGGAAGAATATCGTAGGAGATTTCCAAATCGAGTGATTCCTCATAGAGAAATATTTTCTAATGAAAGACGGGCTCGAGAGACAACGTTTTACAATAATATCCGAGAACGTCCTAGTGTAATATTTTGCAAACGCAGTTGAAGATGAACAGCAAAGTATCTACTAAACGTTTATCTCGAGAAACTGTATTATCAAGAACTTCTGTACACCGAATTATTGAACGTAATCCGGTACGTCCATATCACATTAAAACAGTGCAGTAGCTATTGCCTCAATATTTGGATCGACGAGGGCCCTTTTGAGAGTTTATTTTGAACCAGGATATTAATTTACACAAGAAAATTATTTAATGAAGCTTGTTTCACTTGTAGAAGAATTACAAATGTTCACAACTTTCATGAATACTCCGATGTGCAATAACTTCTTCTATATATTTTCAATTCGAGTTTAAGATAAATGTTTCAGCCGGTATTCTTGATCGTTATTTGATTGGACCAGTTATTTTGCCAAATCGATTAAATTGGCGAAAGTTATTTGGAATTTCTGCAAAATACTCTCCCTGATTTAATCAAAGATTTACCGTTGCAACTTGGACTAGATATTTAGTTTATGCATAATGGGGCACCGCCTCATTTTAAGGCTACTGCTAAAGACATCTTTGAATTTTAAATTTCCAACTAAATGGTTAGAACGTGGAAATAATTGTTCTAAAAATTGGCCACTACGATCACCAGACCTCAACAAATATGAGTATTTTCTTTGGGAAACATTGGAGAAGTTTGTTTATTCCTCGTCAATTGAAACCCGAGAAGATTTGTGGAATTGCAAATGTGACGTTAAAACAATCATCATTTATTGGACACAGCAAATTTCAAAGTTCGAGGAAGAGTAAAATTATGTTTCAGAGAAACATTTTGAACAATTTCTTCCGTTTTAATTTTAATTTATATTTTTTTAGTAACTGTCAAATTTTAACGACAAAACCTACTAGGTACTGACCTTTATTTTTCTAATAAACACTATTAAAACCTTTTTTAATTAATGCATTTTTAAAGTATTTTAAAATCTAACAAGAATAAAAAAAAATTATAAATTATGCGAGGCATAATATCTTTTTAAATTCGATCAATGGAAAAAATATTATATAATTTTAGGAGTAGCTCACTCTCAATTACATCTTCTAGTATTTTAATTTACTTGAACTCGTAGTCAAAGAAGACCAATAATAAACCCAATTTGGTTTATTATTGCTTCCAAGTTACAGTAATTCAGATATATTATTTTTTTTTTAAAATAGTTGGCCTTACTTTGAAGACTTGTAACTCCGTCTGTGTACAACTTTGTAAAAGGTATGTTTGGTTAAATTGCAATATTTTGGGACCCCCTACATGCACCTGCTATGTGTCGGTTCATATGAGGAACACTATGTGTATTTTAACCATAAGCCGATTCTGCTGAAGAAATCTGTTAGTAGTTAAAAAGGTTTTAATTTATTATGCATTGTTACAATCCTGACTCTTATTACAGTAGCTGGTTTATTTACCAAGATGATATTTTAAGTACAATATTTGTAAAATCATTTCATAAAGGCCCGCCGTACTTGCGTTTTCTATTTCGAATATTCGATTTCCTTGTAATGACATCTTATCATCACTTATGTGATGGGTCCACTATACATCTAGTATCTAGCTATTTTATTAAGTAAAGTTCATCTAGATGAATTATGTACCTATTTCAATTTCACAAAATTAACATTTATCCCAAGTTACTTTCATCAGCTGTTTCTGTTATCTAAACTTAGGCATAAGTAACAAATCCTCTTTTTATAACAGCCATCTTTAGATCTGACGATGTCGATCGCAATCCTCTGCTTCATAAAATATTTTTTCCTTTTATCTAGTCAACTGTTGATTATTTTCTTGTGATTATTTTGTAGTAATCGACCTTTTAAAGTGTTATGTCTTCTTCAACGCTTCAAGATCCATCATTTCCTCTTTTTCTGGGTAACGTCATATAATATGATAAGTGCCTTTACGGTTTTTGTTTACTCTATTTTCCGCTTTTATAGATAACAGTAAGTCTTCTAGATTATTATAATAACTAACATAATTCTTCAAAACGATACTGCATCCTCTGCTTTATTTATTACGCCAGTTACATAATTAAAGCCATTTCTGTTTTGTATACCATAACGTAGTCCAACAAGCGTTCATTTCTAGAATGGTGTAATGGAAGAAAACGATTTGAAAGACATGGGAATCGCTAGTGAATTGGAACGTCAAATAATTTTAGATGCCATAAAGCAACTCCCACTGAAAATTAACGATCAACTTCCTAATATTTGCAACAACAATAATGAACAAAACACGGTTAAATTGTGGTTAAAAAAGATTAATCTTGATCAGTACTACGATACTTTCGCTAAACATCTGTACCATGACATGGAACGGGTAAAAAGGATTTGGGATGTTGAATTGTCTGCAGTGTTAGATATAGAGAAAATAGGGCACAGGAAAAGAATATTGGCCAGCGTTAGCAGTGGGGAACATATTGTAGCAGGGCCAAAACTAGAAGAAATCAGTGCAGAAACTAACCTACTGGTAAGTTAGCTTTGTTTTACCATATCAGATATTATTCCAACCTACATTTTTCAGAAGAGTAATCAACCACCAGGAGATATGCCTTCACCCTCAACTCACTCAGTCAACAGCAACACAGGAACGATCAGACACAGACATAAAAAATCTAGACCCGCTCCTCCTCCGCCTGTAAAGAAAAATGTGGAACCCGAAAAAAAATCACCAGCAGAAATATTTGTAGGAGGTAGCAACTCGATAAAGTCCCAATGGAGACATCAGCCGATACTCTTGATAACAAGCTGTGTCAAATACTCAGCAAATGTAGGTAGTGGTGTTGTAACCGTTCCGTATTATACCTAATGAATTTTAGTATCTGGGTTCGACGATGATAAAGGAGTTCAAAGGTACGGAATCCACAAAGAAGTCCATTCAGAAAATCATGAGATCTAAAGATCGCCCCGGTGAAGAAATATGTTTATCGATATCATACAGGGGTGTGAAGTTCATAAATCCTATTGCTCAGGTATTTCAAATTTATGTTGTAATGTAGTTATTTTTTAACAAATTGAACATTCCAGAAAATAATTTGCGAGCACGAGATCAAAAATATGAACTGCGTCTGCCAGGACAATGAGAACCAATGTTACTTTGCTTATATTACCAAGGACGCTGATTCGTTCTACTGCCATGTCTTTCAAGCTGTTTCTCCGGTAAGTTTCAACAAATTGCTACGGTTTTTAGTCTTCTTACAAGATATATACTTCTTGTAACGTGCAGAAACTAGGTATTTGGCGAGTGCAGCAGAATAACTAAAGAACTATTCTTCACTTCATTTACTATTCCTACATCCAATTACGAGAAATTGGAAACCAGTAATAGATTTACCCGTAGAAATACTTTTTTGACAACTGTACATTAAATTTAATGTTATGCAAACACATATATAAATACCCAGACAGGCCGGGCTTTAAAACTACTGCTACCAAAATAGAATCATTGTTAAATATCACAAATACTGTTTGCTGTAGCTGGTTGTAATTTTTTCCTTGAACTTGATCACATGTCATTAAATCACATGAGAACGAGATAAAAGGTATGTTATATTTATTTAAAATTTTGTGAGGAATATATTCCTGAGGTTTGACTGTATAGGTACCAATAGTTTTGTTCGTAGTACATTAGTCAGTTTCCAACCGTCAAATGTATGCCCGTTGCGTCTAAAACAATGCATTTGTAACCTTATGTGAGCATTATATGAGTAAATACAATACGTGTCTGACGGTTTGAAACGGTTTCCAACTGTTCTAACAGGGCTACTACATCTATATTGCAACGGTATCTATAAAAAAAATTAAGGAGTTACAGATGAATTAACTGCTTCATTTTCTACTTCTCTATTACAGCAAACTGAGTCATGCAATATGATGATTATTATTGTATATGTAATGTTGAAACATTTGTATTTTTGTCTATAGTTAGAATGTTGCTTTAAGGTTCCTAATATTTAAATCTGCTGCTTGTAATGCCTTGAAAGCAAACAGTAAAGATACAGTTAAGTAATTACTTTCGAAAGTTGCATTTCAAGGCCTTACCGACATTCGAGTATCCTGTACCAAGTTTCTCGCTTTGTAGAGTTCAGTTTTCGGTAGTTTTAAACTCACAATAGGAAGCACAGTCAGTTCAGTATTTTAATGAATTCGCAGGAGCAGGCCATTGATATCATCCTAACTTTGGGCCAAGCTTTCGAGCTCGCTTACCAAATGGCTCTAAGAGACCAAGTAACGAGGAAGAGCAAAAGTAACCGGGAGAGCCACAAGCCTGCGGTCAGCCCAGGCTCCGTGTCGTCGCACAGCCGAGATTTCAAGGATGCCACCACGCGCAACGCAGACGTCAAACTGAATGGCCACCCTCTGAAAATGAAACCTCTGACCTTATCGATCGCGGCGGAACCAGTGGATGTTCCCCATCAGAAAACACCAACAAAAGTGAACTTCGACGATATGCAAGGGTAGTTAGTAATAGTTGTCAACTTCGGTGTGGGGTAGCTTAAGGAAAATTCTCAGTTTCCGCGTGATTTCCAAACTAATTGATTCTGGACAGTACCATATACAATAATGTAAAATGTTGTGATGCCTAAGATTTATATAACTTGGAAAGTATTTAATTGAAAAGGGGAGGGATATAAATAAATGATAGAATATTTAAAATTGTTGGTATTATTAACTTTATTTTTTTTGCAGTTTTTGGGAATACTTTTATCCAAATATTCATGTTGATATTTATCCCAAACAATAACTTCATGTTTCTCAATTATTAGTTAACAGATAGGCACAGTTAAAGATGAAGTTTTATAAAACGTTACTATTATTTAACTTTACTGATTAAACTACTTAATTATTATATTTTCTCACCATATTTTCTCTTCTTTTAACTTATTTTTTTTTACTTCCATCATCATTTAATCGTTGTTCCAACCCCTTTTCAAACTGTTACTAAGCGCCAGTAGCCTCGATTCAATATTCTATCTTTATTAGACCTTCCGAATGTGCGATTAAAAGTAATGATATTATAACTGAATCACCCTGTATAGAATTAACTACGTCCGCTCTAGGTCGCTACAGGCCTAGTAAAATATTTAGAAAATATTCAAACAATGGGATTACTTAATTTGCGAAAAGAATACTTCTCTTAATCGTGATCTCATTTTCATCTAAAAAATAGCAAATTATAAATTATTCACCTCAAAAATTAAAAGAAAATTTTAACAAACATCTTATTTTGGCTACCAATGATTTTAGACGGAATGGGTTGGAAATCTCTTCCATAATGTAGACATAAGGAAATTTACTGGATTGAGGTAGGTACTGAGGACGAAGCGTGAACGAGCCTAACAGTAATCCACCTCTTTTTGTCCCATAATGAATTGTACATAGAGTAACAAGGGATTTATGACGTCAATATAATAAGATCTAGCTAAACTTATCTCAGTCCAAAAGTTCGTTATTTTTTTTAAATAACCTTGAAACTAATTGATGTATTTAAACGAAATTTGGTATGTCAGCGCGTTTCTTACCGTGACTGTACCTCCATTAATTCAGAAGTTACAATTTGTTCAAAAGCTTCCATTTTAATCGCAAAAAATGATAAGCGTGTGTCAGTCTTAGCTACTGTATTCAACAAGGAAAACGACAAGTCTTGGAGTGATTGATTTATTATGTTTTTAATAAAGAAATATGTTTTAAGCAGCGTCATAATATGTGTTAATATTTTGAACTATTAACATTTTTATTACAAAAAACAATAGTAAATACAGTGTTTCAGTATAATTGAGATGGTATAGAGATTATCTAGGGTGTACATGTTATCTACATATATTCTGTACTGTAAAGATCTATTTTTTGGTTTATCGGAAAATACGAAACTGAAAATTTTTCTAAGGTTTACCTGTTTTATGGTGATATTTTATTCAGGCTGGCCCTGTCTGTAATTTAATCTATGTAAACACTGCCGCTGTCTTGGCTAGTTTCATTCATTTTCGTGTCCTGATTGGATGAGGGATAATAAAGTTTCATTTGCGGTTTTGTGTTGTTAGGGTAGGTGATAGATGGTTGTTTATTTCGATAAATTTTATTTGGTTAGTGTATGTGACAAGGGTATATCAAAGCGGATCATACCTGTTACCCGATGTGAACTCAATTTAGTTTAGTATAAGATTTCATTTATCAAGTTGCTCAAAAATACTTTTACATATTAGGGAGCAATATTCTAAGATTTAACCACTTTATTGCAGTTTACTCACAACCACAAGGTTTTGTAATTTCTCTTAATAAATATATAAATCTTCCATTTTGTAAAATATTAAGAATTCCTTTATACTGTAAGGAATGTATATATAATTCATGTTTAGACTCTCATAGAAGCTTTAAAATTGTATTTAGCAGGGTTCTTTTCGGTGTGAAAATCAATGATATATGCAGATAGAGTATAATTTATGCATTTGGAATGCTTCTGTTATTTGGCTTTAAAATTATTATGAAAATCATCTTTAGCTATCCATGTTACAAAAATTGAAATTATATATTAAACGTGTAAGCCAAATACAATGTTAAAATCGTGCATTTTTTAAGCATTATTTATATTTATAGTTGATGAACTTGTTTTATTGTGATTTACGTACTAATGTTTTTTTATAATTTGTTATAAATTTTTTATTCTCTTATAAATAAATTATTATATTGGATGTTTTGTGTTTTATTTCAATGTTAACTTACAAAGGAAATGTAAAGATACTGGTAAGTAAATAAATAAATTAGGGAAATTGGAAACTCTTAACTTATCTTATGATATATTGAAAATGTATTTACATAATATGGAATAAATATAAAGTTTTGAAATTCTTTCTGGAAAAAAATCAAAATCATATTCATGTTTTTTTTTTCAAAAAAAAAATTTCATTTTTATACTATACTCTTTAATAGATCTACTATTGCGTAGATACAAAGGTTCAAGAACTTTTTTGAGTTTCTTTTTTATATCATGTACACGTTAAATGTGAAGCATACAAAATATTTTTTTCAAATTTCATAATTTTATGCTTTCTTTCTTTTTTCTTCAGTCAGTCTCCTCAAAATATTACTGGGAAGATGTAAAATTAAGGTAAGTTTTGTTACTAATTTAATGGAGTCATTTTATTCAATAAATAAAAATCAAAAAGCACAAAATTCTTTGAATTACTAAAAAATTCAAAATCTCTAAACATGTTTGAAATCAGTATTGCTAACTTTTATTTACTTGAGTTCACCCAAAATCACGAAATATTCGTAACTATAAACTAAAAAAACTTGAAAATTTGTATATAAGAGTTTCAATCTCTAGACCTTTTAAATTTCCTGTGAACTGATAAATAGTGGCATTCATATTGAATTCTATTAATAAAAAATAGTGTCGAAACAAACATGGAATAGCAGAAGATATAATATAGAATGTTACTGGACATACCAGTCTGTATGTAAAATAACGGAATGACATGAAATAACCCTTTTAGACAGTTGAAACCTCTCAAATGCCAATTATTTTTGACACCACTGGCCAGTACTTATTTTTTTTCGAACTTTACATATAGATAGTTACTTCAAAATATCCAGATAAGATTAAGACATATAAAAATTAATAGTAGGTAAATAGATTCCAATTAAATATAAAAAGTGTTTAAGCATAACATATTACAAAATATTAACTTAACCATGAATAAATAAAAATTAAAGTCTTTCAAAGTTAATTTTGGTTATCATAATAATTCCCATCAAAATTCTAACATTACGGTTCTTAAAAAACTTTATTTGACGTAGTCTTCAATAAGTATATTTTTTATATCATTCATATCGAGTGCCGGGTCAGCCGGGAGCGCGCACATCTCTATTCGAACAGGCAGGTATTCGGGCTGGTAGGCTTTCGGTCACGTAGGACTTCGAACACGCAGGAATTCGAACGCGTGAGGTGCTCCGTTCATATATCATATGATTTCTCAAGAAAACTTTTCTCAGTGTAAAACAAAGAGAGTGCAGTTTGTATGCACCCCAAAGATTAAGAAACAGGGAAATTTTAGAATAGTTGCTTTAGTAAAATATCGATACTGAGATATTAAAATAGTCATATAGACGTAAACATTAAGCTTTGTTAAGAAGGCTGACCCTCCCAAATTTACGGCACTGATAACTAGAGCTGCGAGTTCTCCCTCTTTCTAGAATTAAAGTAATGCTTTCGCTTTCTTTCAAACATGCCCTTAATCGATAGATTTAAAACTTCAACATTCCAAAAACTGAATTCCACATTCACTATTTTATATAACATATATTTTGTTATTTATCATTTGATGCGACTTACACAGTTTTTGTTCCTGTGCTTTTGATTTAAAATGTATATAATATTGAAATATCGTAATTAAAAATAGACGAGTCTATTTTGTACATTTGTTGTTTAAATTGTTAAAATAAAATTAGCCATACTTAAGCCTAATGAAAACTGGTTTACCTATAACATTGGCAACACTGCTGATAATTGAAATACAGAATCATTATACTCTATTTTTAAATTAAGAGCAGTGATTCAAACTCCTCGCGCTTAAACACTAGCTTGTTATTGGTTAATTTGTCGCCAAGTTTACATAGCCTCACATAATTTAATGTTTATTGTCAAAGTCAACACTGTCAACTACACACCTTTAAAATGTCAGTATTAATCTAAGAATAACGTTGCAACTTCATAGATTTATATGGTGTTATAAACAAAAGTCTAAGTCTCATAAACTCCTTTAATTTATTTTGACTACCGGTTTTGTAGTAACCAAGACTACATCTTCAGGTCTACAAGGACTACAATATAAACAAGCACCCTATTATATGACTTACAAATACAAATTTAAAAGTTTAAAAAATTAGTAAGATATAATTAATATTAAACAAAAATAAATACTTATATTTTAATAAAACAAGAGTTGTCAATCTATCAAATACCAACGTATATGTCATAAAATATTACATTAATTATAAATAAATAATATGTCATTCAGTTCAAAAAGCTAACAGAATATAGAAATAAATTTTAAAAACCTCAACATTCCACAAAAATATGAAACCGAAAAAACACTATTTTTTGTTATAAAAACTTGTATAAAACCATTTACAAACGTACACATTTTAAACAACCCTCAAACTAAAGAAAAACTAAAGCTATGCCACAAATAAATAACTTCAGAGAATATCTTAACTAACATTAGTTTTAAAATCATTATAATTTGACCTAGAATCAATAAATAAAAAAACACAACAACTATTGAGAAATTATGTGGTTATTATTTCAGTTCTTATTTTCGTATTTTCTTATTTTTCTTTCCGTATATCGCTACATCTGTATGTGGATTCAGAAAATATACACGCGCATCGTCACATGCAAATTCTAAACACTTAAATGGCAACTGTAACCCCTGGTTTTAACAGGTAGCTATCGTACAGTGTATTTAATATATTTTTAAAACACTAATAAATCGTCTAGTCTTTAGCGATCGTCATCGATTGCTGCCTTGACAAAATCTGGAATATTCCATCAAAATCCGCCCATTAATTAATACACATCAGGAGCATGAAATGTGTGCGGGAGCCAGAAACTAAGGGTCTGCAGTCAAGCACTTAATACAAGCAAATAACGCGCATCGAAATTGAGTTAATAGCGATTGCAAGTCATGTCCTAATTGCATCCAGGCTCGAATTCTCTCCTCCAAAGTGCCGCTATACCATACGGGGATCCGCTATTGTTGTTCGAAATTATGCCCCGGCTGGGATACATTTGTTTCTGTTGTAAAGGTCTCGCTTATCGAATAGGTTATTGCTGAGGGCACTCGACAATATGTCGCCGTACTTGCGTTTAATTTTGTTTATGCGATTGAAGGTCCTTTGGAGAGGCATTTTCGAGTGTTGATAATTACGCTGTAAACAAGGGGACAGTATTCTTCGAAAATTAGACCTGGATGAAAAGCATTGTTTTTATATATTTTTAGGTTTTACAATATTGTGTGAAACTAACTACTAAAGCCCCAACCAGCGTTGAATTACACCCACAATATCTACCCATATATTCTTTATTATTAGCTTTTGTATGTTAGCTTAAAATACAGTAAAAAACTGGTAAAAGCATCTATTTTTAAACTGACTTGAACTGACAATTAAAATTAGAGGTAAACGTTTTCAGTTTAGCAATAGCTATTCTCGATACAAGTTGCGAAATACATAATAGCGTTTTAGGCACAGGAACACGTTAAGTGGGCACCTAAAATACCTATTTCGCAACATGTATCGAACAAGATTTTTCGTAAAATCGTCAAATAGATATCCAAAATAGTTTCGACATAATCTTCGAATCCATTTGCTAATGATCGTTAGACTATTTTATTTAAACAACTTTAACTAAATTGCCCATAAGGTTGTGGCTATGGAGCAGTTGCTATGGTACAATGTTTACACACTACGAGTATACTAAAAAATCTGTGAACATTAAATCCGAATATGTAATTATTAAACTCGGTATTAATTTTGCATAAAACTTGAATATGTGTGACGCAGATTCTAGTGATACCCAAAATTCTGAAATAGCAAATGAGGCGGAAGCTGCCTTAAGTACATTGATTCCTCAGAAATCGAAGAAAATGTACCATAAAACTTATGCAAAATTTGATATTTGGTGTGCCGAAAAAAAGGTTTGCAGGGTTCTCAGCAATTTTTCAGAACCAAATTCCCTGACATTTCCAGGTTTTTCCTGACATACTTTTTTAAAATTCCCTGACAAAAAGCATACAAAATATCATATTTTTTAAAACTTAAACCAAAGTAAAAACAAGTCAAATGATAAGGCATAAATGAGATTATTCGATGTCAAATAAGTGACATGGATATTTAATTTTATTAGAAATATTTATTTCAGTCATTGCAACACATTGTACTATGTTAAATATTAACAAATATTAATATTTAAGAAATCTAATAGAAATATGTATATAATATATATTTAAAAGATCTAATACTGCTAACTACTGAGCTAGCGCTGCTTTTTGTATAGCTAATGCTGTTTTTGTCATTAAATGTATTCAAATCGATTCAAAACACTATATTTTTGCATCAAAACAGTAACGTCACACAGGTCGCTTTTTAAACCGTGTTTACAACGTCCACTGAGCCCTGTTTGAACTCTTTAGATGCTTTGCTAAGGTATATGAATCATTCCATATAAAATAGTCTGAAAATAAAAAAAATTGTTGCCGACCCATTTTAGATTTTGGTGTAACTTTGAAAAACTCTACTCTAGGGTCCCAAACAACAAAATTTACACGAGTTTGAAGACTCTTAAAAAAATTGCTATTTTTAAGCTTTATTAATTTTTGCTGTCAAATTTTTCTGTTTGAAGATATTTGAATGATCAAGACGGAATGGGGGAAAGATAATAGTTTCAGTGTAAATGAAGATAATTGGCTCGGACGATGAGTGTTTTTTAGTCATTTTTTGTGAATTTCAATCGACTCTAGCGTCTTAACTGTTGAGAGTGAAAAATTCATGCTCCGCGGGAATTAAGTATACATATCATAGACAAAATTCAGCAACAACTTGACCTGAGTAGCCCACTCTTTATAGAAGAAAACTTGCTTGAAGTTTTGAAATTTTCCCAATATTCAGGCTATGAAACGAGCGTGTTGACTGCAAGATAAAAATCTGATACAGAATCTGCTGTTCTTACCTTCAACTTTAAATGACTACATCACTTGTTTTATTATTTTCATGTTTAGTGCATAGAAATAGGCAACTGTGTGCGTTCATTAAATAAAGAATTTAGACACGGCATGAGTAGCATTCAGAAATTTTCACTGACAATAAAAATTCCCTGATTTTTGACAATTATTGGCACTTTCCCTGACGTTTCCCTGACAAAATTCAAATTCCCTGACATTTCCAGGTTTTTCAGGTTTTCCCTGACGCTGAGAACCCTGGTTTGTAATATTTCGGAGAAAGTTATTCTTAGCGTTCTTGTCCCAGTTATCTTTAATGTGCACCCTCTACATTATGGATACATTATTCCATGCTGCGAGCTACAATTTATTTGATTAAAAATATGGATATTAGTAAAAAAACAATGTTATTGCTTTCCTCAAAAGGAAATCAAGTGGTTATAGACCCAAAAAATACAGAATATTTTCCAAGGAACAGGTTGAAAGATTTATCAAAGCGGCAGATGATGAAAAGTCCTTATTCCAAAAAGTTGTCTTGATTTTTGGTATATTTGGAACCTTAGGAGAGAAAAATTAATTCGTTTACGTACAGAGAACATTGAAGATGCTAAGTCGTTCATTAAAATGACTATTCTCATTCTCAACTGATGTTCCTAGATTATTTACAATAACAGAGGGAGATTTTACATCAGTCAATTCTTTGGAAATTATCCGCAAATGTGCAATGTGTTTTTATCACCTACAGGAATTCAAAATGTACTACACAAGCAGTGGGTATAAATAACATAGGTCCAATTGCTCAAATGACTGCCGAAAAGATTACCCAATATTACTGAGTATACTGGGCACTGCTATGGACGATATTCTGCAACCTTTCTTGCAAATGCAAGAACCAACATATCGTTCTACGACACGGAAGTTGACGTTCGACTTCTGTGGCAAAGAGGTACATACAAAATTCCATACAAGATAAGCAGGCGATAGCAAGGAAAATTCTCGGGGGGAAAGGAAATACCACGGTCATTTCAAAAACTCAGTGCACCAGCAGCACCGGGACGCAGGTGTTATCTTCTTACAATATTGAGGTTATACGAAGTGAAGAAAAAAATATATGTTGACCAAATGTCCAATTATCCGATTTGAATGATTGTGTTATTAATATTTATAATAAATAATTTAAAATTCAGTTATTTTATTTTACATTAACGCACATATGCGTAAAAAGACTGTTTTAAGCACATGTGCCTAAAAGACTGTCGATACTGAAATGACAATCGAAATGTCATTATTATACAACAATTTTACGAAAACAAATAATAGTTATTTATGTATCTAGGACGAAAAGCTTTAATGAATGGGTCAAAGTATTCTGTCATGACTTTTTATTTAGAAAATTAAACTATCATGTCATGTTTCTGAAAGTCTTACTATTACTTTATCGTCATAGAACTTTAAGGTCCATTTTTCGTCTTAAAGATGATCCAAAAAATCATTATTGAACAGTATGAAATAAACATGATTTATGTAGTATATGTTTCATTTAGTAGTCAAGAACAAGCAGTTTCATGGTTTGAGAATCTACTTGACATAATAATTCACTACATGATTTAACGTGATGTAGATATAACATTACTATTTGACTTGACTTGATAGTAGTTGATGTAAACAAACAGTTAACAGGTTGACAAAAATACTATTACACTTTGCCGATGTTTTGTCGCTTTTATTACATCTTCAGTCTATGATTAATAGATTTTTGTTCTAGTATAACATAAATAAATAATAACATAAGCAGCCAAATACATTTGTATACAAATTTAATTCATGCAAAAGTAGGAATTTTAACTTACCAACAAGTCACGTTCACTTTACCATAACAAATTAGGAATATTTTGTAATCTGAAAACAAAAACAAAACATTAGGAGTTATTTTTTATACTACAGCTTAATATTATTATATAAACTTGAAATAAAGTAAATAAATTGCTTCAGTCTTCACTATTATAGCAACTGTAACTGTAAGTAGTGTGAACTAACACAATAAAAATTTGTAAAGTCTTGTCTTGTCTTGCAAAATAAGAGAAGAGTTTGTTTAAAGTGTTGTTCCTTTCAATCTTGCAAGATCATGTCTTGTATTCTCTTGTGACAGTTTCGCAAATTTCTTTTCTCGCAATTTTGGAGATCACATGTAACTATAGATATGGTCCAACGTCGAGAGTGGTCGATTGGTAGACGTTAAAAAGTATAGAAACGGCCAGTTTTATATAATGAGAAATCGATGAAATAGGCGACACAGTATAGGAGCTCTTTCATATTATACCTACCTGAAGCATAATTTTATTTATTTGAATCTTCCTTTCTGGAAAATGAGTTCAGAAGCATTTAGTCATAAGAACTTCATCAACGTATAATTATATATAAAGTACTTGAGCAATTTATGTAATTTATGATGGTATAGTTTCAAACGTCTTATTACCTATGTGAATCAACAATAATTGAAATCAAAGAATCATCATCATTGATCACTGAATACAACAGTAATATTTTCGTACATTTTCAAAATTTGTGATATATAAATTATTTATTCACTTGCAATAGAGAAATTTAGGAAGAAATTATTATTCAGAAATATGTTCTCTATTCATTTACATTTGAAGTCAAAGATATTGGTAACTGACAAATTTTTTATCTCTACGTAATTATAATGTTGAAACTATATGGCTCCAAAACCAATTTAACCATGGAAATTTTGTATTGAAGAAGGAAATAATCAAAAAAATGATACATGTACAGGTATGCAGGAAAGCCTGTTCTTTTGTCACAATTTTATGTCAACTAGTTTTGTAGAATATGCTTATAATGATTTAAATACGTTTCGTATGTATGACTCTTTGTTAAGAACATTTTTGTTAGTTGGCCCTTCGACGGGTACACACATCTAATACAAAAATTTTAATTTAAAATCGTAGGGATTAATAAACACGTTGGCCAAACAAAATGGGTGTACGACTAGAAGAGATCGCCTATTCATCTTCCGCATGATCACACCCATCTCTAACGGTAACATAAAAATCGACTTAATGAAGCACATCTGCCAAAACCTAAATAATGAATAAAATAGTTCGGCCATTTTAGAAATGTCCTCCACAATGGCACCCAGTTAATAAAAAGCACCTATACTGGCTTACCGCACTGGTTTTGCATTTATAAATGACAATACAAATACTTTGACTCATCTTCCCCCATTAGGGTTCCACCCTGTGTTATCTCACCTGCCTGGGGGTACGTTTTTCAATCAGTTAAAACAGGGGCGGGAATCGTTCATCCACCCCAGACGGCAGAGCAATATATACGTACAAACAGAAACAGGCATTGTACACAAACTTAAAAAGTTGCTCAAAATTGCTTCCAATTGCCTAAGGTTACTCAAATGTCATCAGCTTTTCTACGTTTCATTTGCGTAAATAAAATTAAAACCTTAACATTTTTTCCGTAGGAAAAGTAAAATAGTTTACCTCTCAGCTAGATATTTATATCAAGAAGAATTGCATTTTTCTTTAGTTTTGTTGGGTTTTTACCACACTTCTGAAAAAATAATAAAGATTAATTAAATAAGCCCTTGCGCCAAACGGAACAGTCAAGGGTTATTTTCGAAACTAAGTTTGCCTAACCAAAAAATCTCACATTGAAAAAAGCAGATAAATAAAAATAACAAAAATCACATCACTATCGCGCACTTCCGTGTTATTGACGTTTCGAAAACTCTCTGTTTTCGTTCTCAAAATCGCAGTAAAAATTTTTTAAACGTATGTCAAGTTTGACAGTTTAAAATTTGTTTACCTGCTTCCATAGAGATGTTAAATGATTTTTATTTTATTGTTACTTACTTCTTCTTGATACAACTGTAGCCAACAATGATCGATGTTAACTGAACAGTTAGACACACACTTATCTCCGTTCAACAAAATAATCGCGGTCTCTTTTAATTTTCTTTTGCTGCGTTATCTCCTTTTCTAAAATTTTACCGAACCCCATTGAATCAAATGACCGTTTTCCCAAGCGTATTCGCAAATTTTGGATTTTTCAAATTCCCGTTTTTTTATGTAATTTTTATGTTCCTCAACTCTAATGTTCATAGGCCGAGACGTTTAATGTTTATTGCATTCACAAGGTATACTGTAGATGCAATTTTTTGAATTTTGTATATCATTTTTTGGACGTGTTTTAGACAAAAATGATCGTAAAGTATTAGTTGTCTGAAAAACTGTTCGAATATTAAATTTATTACCGATTCTTCTTAACTTTTCTGATAATATAGGAATGTATGGAATTTTAATTGTATGATTAATTTCCTTTATTTGTCTTACAGTGTTCGTTTTATCTGTAATATTTTTGAATGTTCTATCAACAAAATTTGGGGGGTATTCATTATTTATTAAGACATTTTTAATAAATTTTAGTTCGTTATTGAAAATATCATTGTTTGATGAAATTAATTTTGCCCTATCATATAAACATTTAACAACCCCTTTCTTAATATCGATGTGATGGTTAGATCTAAAATTTAAATATCGATTGGTGTGAGTTTGTTTTCTATAAACACTTGTTTCTACAGAATTATCTTGTTTTTTAATTAAAACATCTAAAAATGGTAGCATATTATTATTTTCTATTTCCAAAGTGAATTTTATTGTTGGTTCTTTATTGTTAATATCATTTAAAAATTCATGTAATTCTGTAACAGTAAAAGGCCAAATTGCAAAAATGTCATCCACATATCGCCACCAGATAGTTGGTTTTTTATTTATATTTTGAATATAATTTTCTTCAGAAGTGTGGCAAAAACCCAACAAAACTAAAGAAAAACTAAAATTATGCCACAAATAAATAGCTTCAGACAATAAGAATTGCATTTTGCAGAACAATTTTAGATTTTAAAAATTTTTGAAGCATATGGTGATACTTGGATTGAGAATATACAATATGTCAAGTATGTAAAAAGAAAACAAAACTATTTATAACTAGCTTTGCAAACTGTTCAATAAAGAAATGCCTCTGGGTTAGTTACGTCATTCTGATTTTCCTTTTTCGATATCAGACAAATCTATGAATCTTTTCAAGTAGCCTGAGAATGCCCTCGGCAAAAACGTATGCGCAATGATAACAAAATTAGAAATTCTAATCTAGTTTGTGATATTTTACAAAACAGAATAGACTTCTATAGATACAGGTTGCGGTTGTATGAATATCATATTAAAGCCGTTACCCAAAATGATAAAAAATACGTAAAGGGTCGGAAAATAGATATCATACATGATTATACATTACAAAAGGCATGCGCAAAGATCTCTTTTTTGAATCCAACATATAGACAGAATGAATTTAGAACTGTGAATTAAGCGAAATAGTGATAAGAGGAATATAAAATGGTATGTACCTGTACTTTCAACTTTGGAACAATTATAGAGTTTATACAGGGTGTGTTATTGGGAAATGTACATACATTAACAGTGAAGACAGGATATCTAGAAGGACTAAAAACCTGTTGCCAGAAAACAATCAAGTGAAATTCGGTAGAGGTATTCTATTTACTTCACTTAATCCACAAAATTTATATAGAAACAGCAATGCAAGTCTGGTGGCATACATTTTTTAATTTTGTTTATTCACACATGCAACATCTTGTATGTAGCAATTTGAAATATCTGCTTAGACATTTGAGTAGAGCAGAAATAAGAGAGGTTATGATAAAATTGTTGTAGTTGTGTATATAAGGCTTCCTATTTCATTTTCTGTTCAAGCTCTGAATATTCAATACATTTTTACAACTGAACTAATAAGTATTTGATGTGTAGAAATAATAGTTTTTATTAAAATTTATTGTTCTGTTGTAAATTTGCTGGTTTTTATAAATGTGTCTAATTCATTCAATAATATAATCAATAAATTTATTTAAGGAGAAAAATAAAACACTATGCTAAATTACTAGGTAGCAATAGAAACAAAGAAGAAAAAGCAAAACGAAAACAATTTTAGGAAACGCTACAATAAATGCTTAAAGTGCCCACCGTCATATTGGACACATTTCTATGTCTTTATATAATATATATTACAGATGTTATTATATCAGGATTATTTCTTACTTCATTGCAGGTATTTACAATTCGCACAATCAGTAGTTCCCGACTGTTCATTTCAATTCCACCTTCGATTTTAAATGACCCCACAGGTAATAATCAAGAGAGGAGTGATGTCTACCAACTTTGAAGGCTCACTTCGACCTATACATATATTTGGAAAATTATGGTTCAAAAATGTTTCTCTACAAATGGAAAGGTAGCTTTAAGTATAAAATAAGAATTAATTGAGAATTTAATGATACAAGTACGTTTACTACTTGAAAAAATCTACATACAGATATTTGATCGGTTAAGGGTATAATGTTCGGCCAAACAGTGTAGCTTTTATCAGGCTCCGCCCATCAGCACCTTTAACGGCAAATTTAAGTTTGTGCCCCTGTAAGTTAGGCAATTGTATGCAGAAATTTAGCAAAACATGTCTTTTTGGCGGACCGATTTCATGAATATAAATGCAAAAAATTGAAATCTTAGGCAATTGTCGGTTATATGAAGACTTCATTTACTAGCCTACAGCTTCCTTTTTTTATAATAGTGCCTAACAACGTCTCACCGCAGTCCTAAATGTGGGCAATATTGCGACCGATCAGATCTTTTTTTTTTGTGAAAATGTGGCTCTGCTGTCTAGTAAAATAGAGTTTTATTAGTTCATTAAAACTTGCTCCATCTTAATACGAATTGCCATTGAGGAGAAATATGAAAGCGCGTGGACGTCTAAAAATGGCTTTGCAAAATTGCGAACATTTCTGTTCTACTCAAATGCCTGAACAATTTTTCAAAATTCTACATGCTGGTGTTGTTTTTGCGAACAAACAAAATAAACAAAATTATGCTACCTGTACCCCAGACCTGTATTTCTGTGTCGCTTATAACATTAGTGGATCGAATGAATTAAGAGAACCCTTACCGATCATTTGATTTACCACAATTGGCATAACGCTCTGTATCTTGCTAATGACACAACAGATTTTTTGTAGCTTCCTAGATGCCCTGCATTCACTGTTAATATATGCATATGTCCCAATGAAACAACATGTATAATTTTTCCTAAAATGTCTTCGTCATTATTCACATTTTGAAGAAATATCCAGCAATGACAGTTTGTTTCAAGTGTATCAATAATTTTCGACTAAAAAGTGGTTTAAGTAAGCTAAACACGCATATTAACGACATGTTGGGATAGATACATCAGTTAAATTATTGTCATATTTTTTCTCATTGTACTGAGGTACCTAAATATATATTTTTTGCAAGTTGCACTTTAAGTTCTAATGATGCAGTTTTAATATGTACAGAGCAGTTTCCACCAAGTTATTTGCTATTTTATTCACTGCTACGTACATTCAACTACTTCTGGTTCTACTACAGTTATATAACTTCTAAGTAACTCTTCTGGTTTCGGAGACATCTCAGTTGCCAGCAGGATGACCTTTAAACTTTCAGAACCAGAAAGTGGTAATTAATCGAAGCAACGACTAACTCTTGTTATTAATATATTTCTTCAAAGTTGTAATCATTTTAAAGTATCTATTATAGTTGTCGTGACTTTCAGGGAACCTTAATTGTTGATTTAAAGTCGTGAACTTGGCAAGTATTATTTATTAATCTGAACAACGTTATTGTTACTTGTGGAACTACTTAGTATCATCACACACAACAACTGCAAAGTGCATATCACCTCTTAAATTCACCATGAAGTATTTTACCATGTAGTTTCCCAAATAAAAACCTTCACGCTTTTTATCATTGTGTAATGTCTGTACTTTTTGTCGTTTTGAATATTATATTTTTAAATCAAAACCCCCATATAAAGTTATATCTACATTAAACCATAAATTTTGACCAAGGCTAAATATCTCAACACCATAAAAAGTCTAGTGCACAAAACATGCAGCAGGGGTCACAAGCAACACCACAAAGAGATAATGAATTGTAATAAAAATAATAATGCAGGGATAAGTATTCAAGTACTAAAAGATAAAATTTAAGGATTGTGTTCTGTGTAACGTCCGATGTACTGCGTTCAGAATGAACAACAGGAAAAATGTTACTAAGAAGTGGCAGTGAAAACTTTACTGCTACTTTAAAATTACGCTACATCCTATTTAGATACTTTATAGTAAATATTCCTTGAAAGTTACATATTGGCACTTCCCATTGCGGATGCTAAAGTCAATTACTTTCAAATTGCATTTCTTAGAGTAAACGACTTTAAAGTAAGATTTACAAAATACGCCAAAATAAAGCTTTTCTTGTTATTTCTGCTTCAAATTTAATAAATTGATGCATAAAAATTAATTAACTTTCTATCAAACAATAAAATATAGCTTTCACCATCTAGAATCTCACATCCACACATAATGTGATTAGATATTTGAGACAACATTTTTTATTAAAATATATACATTTTAATGAAGCGTGCTGGATTTTATCACTCTGTTTGTCAATAAAATTTCATTCGTTTTAGTTTTGGTGTTCAGACAACCGCACAATAATATTTATTTCAAAGTACCTACATATGTTATTTGCGTAAGTAATACGTACTGCATTTATAAATATCTGCCTAATGCTTACTTGATTCAGAGTAAAGGAAATGTTTAGAAAGAAATTAAATGTAACAATATAACTTACCTAATATGAAACACTGGTGGAAGAATGCTGAAGTTTCTTAATAGTTGCGGTTTTCACACCACAACGTCGCTGGAATGTAGCCGCACGAGTCCCGGAAACGTAGCAGGTACAAAAAAGTTATTCCTCCTTTTCGACGTAGGCAAATAATGGGATCGTTTCTATTACGTGTTCATGACTAGTGGCAAAATACTTCAAAGTATCTACAATAGTCGTGGCTACGTCCCAAAGACTATAGTACTAATTGGGCAAAAATTTCTTTGTGCGTATAAAAAATTACTATTGATTTCCTGCTAAAACTTACCTAATATTTATATTGTGTTGAACATTAACACTAATTTTGAAACATACTTGTTAATACGTATAGTACCTAATCTGAATTAATTGAAAGTGTAAAGTTTTCAGTGTTTATGATGATATGCAGATGGTCATTCTTAAAAGTTTCCGAATAAAAAAATATTTTAGGATATTATATAGATATTGAAAATACTTCAATAATCCTTCAAAATTCCGGCCAGCATTTAAATAACGAAATCTCTGATTTTAGTAATAGCAGATAGATTAGTTCCGCTCGGGCGGTATTGGTCGGGGGGCGAAGTCGATGGCGGTAAAGGGTGGCAGGGGTGGTGTTTCCGACGTGTGTCAAGTGCAGCCAGTTACGCCAGTTCCAATGATGTCTCGTGTTAATTGGATTGGATTTTTAATTAATATGAAAATTTTCACGTACATTTTTTATGCGAACAATGATCTCCGTTGGACATAAATCCAATATGGGTAAATTAATAACAGAGGCGTACGGGGATAACCAATACATTTTAACCCCACAATTTGTTCAGATTTTTAGTGTTGTATCCACGTAGTAAATTGTACCTACAAGTAATTTACTGGTCAAAAATAATAAAAAAGTTTGTATAAACGTAGAACTGCTGACATTTTATTTTTGAAATATAATCAATGTATTTCATGATATATAATATTAGAAACCCTGAAAGATAAATGAGAATAATATATAAATAATTAACATTATGTTAGTTACTTATTTATTTAGTGTTCTAATTTCTTTTCCATAGTTTTTAGTATTATATTTAATTTAAATTTAAAAATTGTGTTAAATATGTACCTTTTTAAGAACCTATGAAATATGAGAGTTGTTATCAAGTACAGTGTAATATTTCTTTGGTATATCACGATCTTACTAACCTTCTGATTTTGAACATGTTTTTGTTTTATCCTCTAACTTATCATTTTTATTACATTGTTATTCAACAGAACTTAGACACGTTCTAAAACATGCGTTACATCTTTTATGCGACTTTATAACTACGAATATTAGTTTCTTTTATTTTTTTATTAGGTATTATATATTGTGTGAAACTAACTGTTATGTACATAGTTTGATTTGAATTAGCTTTGCTTTTACAATAAAGTAAATAAAAATCTGTAATTGGTTATAATAAAATATATGAGTAAAATATCGTGGGTGTACCTCAACTCAATGTTGATTGGGGCTTTAGTCCAAGAAGTAGTTAATTTCACACAGTACCATCAATATATGATAAAAAAAATGCGTAAAAAAATTATAGTATATTTGTATTAATCTAGACAGATTATCAACACCTCTGACATTGTAAACACGGAGTACCAGGAACCAACCACTGTAATGCCCCGATCAGCATTGAATTACATCTGAAAAACCCATAACAAACAGCTAAAGTTACATGTCAGCAGCCCACCAGACATATATCGGTTTTGAGCTTATTAGCTCTCATCAGTATGCCATAGGTGAGGTAACCGACGAATTATACTAGCTACAAGAATTCAGACGACTTATGTCATACGAACAAATGAACAATTCATTATATTTTCATCAAAATATTTAAGAAACTGCAACTGATAGTAATAAAACTATATACTACACTAAAAGTTTGCATCATATATTGCACTAAATTGCAATAAAACATTGTTTTTAACGCGAACAAATATCGAAAATTACGTTGACAATAAAAACAAATGTGTAACGTCAGCCGTGACGTAAGACGTCTGAATTCTTGATTCGAGCTTAAACTGTTTTAAATCTGTCTAACCCAACAAAAGGGACCATGAGAATGCAGAGAACGCAGTGTAGCAAAGTTACATCTAGCAGTCATTCGTTACTCCATGCTGGATTGAAAAACCATAGACACGAAGAGTTTTACATAGCCATGGACACGATTGAAAACTATCGACCTCTATCGCGATTCGATAAGAATAATATTTTGCAAAAACGGAATTCCAGGAAACAGCTACTCTGTGGGTTAATGCCAAACAAACAAACAGCTAAAGTCACTTCTCAGAGCCCACCAGACATACCGGATTCTATCTTATTAGACTTGAAACAGCTATGACATATTGATGAACTGATGTTACGAATAGTTTTTCTACAAATACATTTCAAAAATAAAATTCCACTATAATAAAATGTACTGACTACGCAAGTGGTTTTAACGTACATAATTTGTGCCCCTAAAAATTCTCCAAACCGTAACGTATTGCAGCTTACGACAGCATTGCAATCTATTACCTATTATTGCTAACCTCAAATTAGATCAAAATAGTTGTGCATTGTACATAAATACATGCTTTGTATTATATCTTGTGTGCCTGTAGTGTGTAATTGTTGTGGCACCTTTTATTCTAACTACATGCATCAGCCAAGGTCTATTCGTTAATAGAATATTGATTTCTTACTGATTACTAATTTTAGAAAAAAAAATTATTGCTGGAGATCTAATGGTTCATTTGCTATAAATGATTCCAGTTAGTAACTGAATCTGAATGGTTATGCAAGTATTTAATTTTACTTAATTGCTAGGTTGATATCCAACTTCTTCCAATCATTTAAATACAATAATATACGTATATTTATATATGAAATGTTACCTGAATATAAAGAACAAATTAATTAGAAATTTATAAGTATGTCAAAATGTATTTAAGTAACAAAGTAAAGGATTATTTTATCACGAGGGAACACTACTGATTCACTATAGTTAAAACTGTATACTGAAACTGATGTAGTTGAAAATTATTTTTTATAATAAGGCATCGAGTTAAATTGTCTGTTCTAAGATTAATTGAATACATTTAAAATTTAAATTAGGGTGGTGACAATAAGACAAAACCATCTGAGTTATGTCCGGACACGCCGCATTCTCCAGATTCAGTTTTGATATTCAAAAAAAAAATCCATTTATTACTAAATGCTTTTGCAAAAGCTAGATATTGACACTTTCACTAAGAATGCTTGGAAGTAGAAGTCACTGGATATTTCGGAATTCAGTCACTGCTTTGAATTTCTAATGGTGTTTCTAAGAAAAAAGAACTAGTAGCTAAAGTTTCAACACTCTACATCAAACATCTTCAGACATGATTTTTAACACCCTGTATCTCGAAAAAAAAGTATTTCAGATATTTATTAAGGGCGGCCTAAACGGTCTAACTGCTTTCTGTGGATATATATTCGTTTAGGTATTGAAATATTTTAAAATACGTATTTTTTTAAATTAAACTGCAGATGGAATTATTGTTATAACTTAAACTTACATAGTTCAGCATATAAGATTGTTCACTTTTGCTTATAAGTATGTGAAAGTAATTGTTAAAATGTAGGGTTAGAATAGCAAAATAATGGGTGTCTTACAAATGCATTTTAGAAGTTATTATATTTTTTGAGGAGCATTTAAATAGTAAAAGTGGATAAACAAAACATCAACAATTCTATTTTTGATATTACTTTTGATTTACGTGTTTTATTTTTCGGGACTTCTGTACCTAAAAAAACACCACAAAGATCATTTTACGGCGAAAAATTCGGCGACTTTAAGAGCTGTGGCAACCTAGTCTCAAATTGAAACTAAACCACATCTTAGGTGTACCTACATGTATCAAAACACTGAATTGAAAAAAAATCGTCCTCAAGCACGTGTTTCGACGAATGATTACCATCGAAATCGGTCATCAGATCCTCACGGTTGTACGCCAGTGGTAGGGAGCGATAAATCCAGAAATTTTATCGTCGGATTTTTTCTGTAAATTGAAATTCACGGTATGTTAATCCGCAAAGTGAGTGATTTTATTTTTAGCCCATCATGCATCACTGGGAAACTCAAAGCACCAGGCTTACGGCCACTGGGTTAGGAATAATTATGCTGTATATCTTGCTTTACGCGGATTAACGCCAAAACGGATCTAAACTGACCTGGTTATTTGTTTTTCCTTTTTTTTTCCCGTGGAAAAAATCACACGTCCGCGTACGGTGTAATTAATTTACGGAATTACTGCCTAGATAACGATCGATAATTGTTAATTTATGTCTTTTTCATCGACGGAAGAACGACAGATCAATCAAAATAAACGAAAAATTCGCACATTTTTTTTAATTGAATGTAATAAAAAAATAGTAACGGCAATGAGAAATTTCATTAATAACGTCAAATTACACTAAAGCACCCATTATGTAATGTTAATAATTTTTCGAAAATAAATATTCTCTTTTCAGTAAAGTTATTTAGTTATAATACCGATTATTTTGTACATCTGAACATATTTTCTTCTTTGTTTATTGACGACTGACAAATTTTCAAAAAATATTTAAATTAGTATTCTTTATTTTCCATTGATCGAATAATAAAAATGTATTAATAGATTTCTCAGTTCTTTCAGCATACACATAGGTTCGATTCCCTTCTTTGTTATTTATGAAAAGTGAACGAAAAACTATTTCAAAATACGTTACCATCCATCAAATATGAAATATGAAGCACAATCTAAAGTTTTGGGGAGTAGTGTTACAGTGCTTTTACAGATTAAAAGAACTATCTACTATAAAAATATTTGTGTACCTATCTTCTCTTTTCTTCTTAAATTCATTGTGCTCTAATAAAATACAGGCTGATTCACGACAACGGACCGTTAAAAGTTGTCATGATTGTAGTGATTTTTTTTAAATTGACTGCTCCTTGCATAAACGAGTAGTAGCATTTTCAATTAAAATATTTTCAGGCATCATCAACTTCGATATCATAAATGGAATGATATAATTTTTATTCAATTTTTGGATATTCCACGTTATTTCGTTGAGACTCTCATCAGACTTGTCGTTTTCGAAATATTTACATTATTTTGGAAAATAAATATTTTTCATCACTTTGTTTTAAATATGGAACTAAAGAAATAATTTTTATACAAGGAATAGCTTTCTAATAATGTCTTACAAATGGCATAATTTCATACAAGGTGTTTAAAAATAAAGTGGCGAATTTTATTAACTTCAAAATGTCAAAACATTTTTTTTAATAGAACGCCCTGTATATTTTTAGATTTTATTTTATCTACACAGCAGTGTTTAAATTTTGACATTATTAGTCACACTGACTAATAAATCAACTTAGCGAATGTTTACTGGTAATTAGATAAGTGTTTGCTTATAATAACTTGTTTTGTCATCTGGTAACATTTTCTAATAAACCTGATAACCTAGTTCACCCTGTAAATAAATGCGAAATCATTGCCTAATAGAAAAATTCAATGCCGAAGAAATTTTTAATGTCCTGATTTTTTAATACATAAATTGTGTCCAGAATTAGATTTGCTGCAAAAATGTCCATGAGGAAGCGTTTTTACAAAACGTTCGATTTCATTAAGTTTGTGACGTTTGATTTAATAAAGTGAATTGAGGTTAATTTGTTGTTTTTACATCAAGAGATACAATTTCGTATTTTTAAAACACTTTCAACACCATGTAGCTAATCTTACAGTCTAGATGTTTGACATTATGTTATATTATTTTACATTTAACGATGATTTGCCCTGTATACAAAGAAAAACGTTTAAAAACTATTTATAAATAATAACTCCTACTCTTTCCATTCCTTCCTCACTTTCTCCCTCCCTGTATCTCCTTAACTGTCTCCCTAACCTTATATAAAAAACAATTCTGTCTTCTAATATTTTCTTTTTGTGAAAAGATAGTTGTGTAGAAATGAAACGAGGTCATTTCAAGTAGGTACCTGTTGTAAATAGAGATAAAGTCAGCAAACCCAAATAATTTGATTGCATTATTGCAAATTGTGGTAAGTCGCTATCTATAAAGAAAAACATCCGCCAAATTGTGTACTGTTCATATATCGTTTCCAAGTTAGTAATTCACTAATAGTACTAGTAATGTCTCTAATTCTTTCATTTGCATATCGATTCCAAAATTCTTCAAAATCAATTGTGCAACTACTGGAAAAAAGCAATAACAAATAAGAAACCTTAGTATAATTGGAAGTGGCATTAGACCTACCACTAGATATTGTAAGAAATACTGGACACTAAGCTGTTATATTGTTATTTTCTGATCTGAACATGAATCAACAAAAACACACTTTCGTATAAATCAATTTGTTGAATGTGTTCTTTTATTCGGCAGTTGCGGAATTACATTAGAACTATTCAATATTCTCTCTCTCTGCAGATTGTTTACCCATTAGCTAGAAGGCAGCTCCGACCTCATAATATCCGATCACCACTTAGACTTGTCGAGCTGCTCTCATAAATCAATCTAATAAATTACAAAAGTGCTCTAACAGTTTGCATTTAAAACGAATTAGCAAATCATGCTGGATCATATTTTACGAGGAGAAACGAGAAAATAGACCTATCGCGTACGGCGGAGCTTCAATCTTGAGTCAATACTGAATTAATTCGATTTGAATGCAAATTTTATACTGGCTCGCCAACGTAGTGCCTTTTACCCTCTCTATAGCTACCGTTTTTATTATGACGGAAGTCGCAAAAGCCTGTCAACTCAGATACCGATATAGGATGTCTAAACCTAAAAATATAAATTATAGTCATATAACTAAAGAATTTCTATGGGCTATACCAATGTCCAATTCTTGTTAAAGATGGTGAATCATATGAAGTTGACTTAGTTTATTGGTTGTAGTAATATTATTAAAAATTAAAGCGTCGACATGTTAGTGAAATAGAAATTGTAGGCTGTAGTTATATGGAATGGATATTTTTCTTACGATTAATCACATGTCTATTCTGAACCTTCATGAGCTGAAAGTTCTTCATCTAGCTTTAGGCTTCTAATCGGATTTCACAGTTTTGACAGCAGTTTCTTCACATTGCTATCAGAATGCATTTTTTTCTTTCTAAGTAAGTAGATATCGCATCCTTCCTGATCATTCACAATTACATTCTGTGAGCTGCCGTCTCTTATTCTTCGTCGCAGAACGTATATAGGTTATCCTCCATCAGATAAATGTTACTCAGGCGTGTCTTGAATATGCAATGCCATTTTAGTAATCTTTCTATTACTCTCATTGATCTGTGACTTTATTAGATCTGCCATTAGTTTCTTCAATGGAACTTTTATAAATTTCTTGGGTTGTTTCAGTGTAAGGGTTTTTTGCCACAATTTCTTGGTCTTAACTTTCGCCTACTTCTACATGGGTATTCTAATAACACATTTAACAATTCCAGAGAAGAATTGGGAAGCTGTTAACGAGTCCACTTTGTCTAACACATCGGCGTTCTCCTTGCACCAACGTCACTTTTGATCCGGCATTTAGACAAGGGTAACAACTTTTTTCCTTTTTTCTACTCTTACCAAAACATCGCAATAGCTACCGTACCAAGCCAGTTTATGTTATTTATATATAAAAATTGTATTAGTAGTAGATGTAATAACGGAAACATCATAATATAATTAATTAACTAAACTCAACACCAGATGCAGGTTATTTGGGTACGAAGATGAAGACTCCATACATACTCTTGCTTGCTTACGTATGTAATTCGGCCTGTAAACATTAAACTCTTACTGGCAGCGTGTACAATTGCACACAAAACGTGAGTCGGATCTACAAACATTCAAAGACGGATATAAAATGTAATGTTTAATCGGTTAGTCAAATTTAGCAGCAGCTTAAAATTTTTAGTTTAGCTAAATATAATCTAATTAGACCATCGCATCGATGATACATTTGAAACGTATAAAACTGTCAAAACTCTATCCGATGATGATTTGGTGAATTTTATTAATCGAGATTTCCAAATTTCTATTTCTCATGAGAAGTTTATTGCCACTATATGTTCGAAAATAATTAGGTAAGTAATATTGTCAACTTATGGCATATTTAGTCAGGAATAATATAAATTATTTTTTAAATGCTACACATTTTTGTTTTAAAATACAAGACACTCGTGAAACTAAATTTGTTTAGGTAGATTATTTTTCAACAAAAATTGTTTCAACGTTACTATTACACTCTGTACAGTACTCTAGAAAATCTAGAAATTATAACATTTTCATATATGTTTCACTTTGAATGTTGCATATAAAATGCATCTTTCACCAAATAAAGTGTCACATTTGTCCAGGCACTTATTTGTTTTACTGACAGAATAGAAAATTTGCTACCCAATGTCAACACTGCCAATTCTAATCTTTAAATTGTCAGTTATATTAGTCTAAGATTAATGCTGTCCTTATTAATGCAAAATCAAATAAAATAGCTCTGTTCATTACTCACAAAGGAATTGTATTGCTTTCTGTGCATTTCTGTTTTTTTTTCAAATTTACCGTTACCTACTTAACATAATCTAGCTGTATTTTCTAGTTACTTTTCCCTGTGTATATTATGACTTCTTCATTTACTCGGCTTAGTTTAAAGGTAGAGTATAGGTTAAGGAGAGTTTCGAAAAGGTTTGTTTAAACATTTTTGTTTTTTTTCAAACTTCAACTTAACTTCAACTTTGGCTATTGGTTATGACCATAAATTACTTCAGAATCTATTTAAGTATAATCAATACATTAAGTCGCGGATAATTATTTTTTGTTTATTAACTATTTTTTTTTAGTTTTTTAATTTGCGCTATATTTAAAAAATGTAGCATATAAATACCTTCAAACAATATTCTGCGTATGTATTTTTCTAAACATTATAATTATACAATTGATTCATGCGGGGATGATTAATTGTTTAACTTAAAAGTTTATGAATTGGTAATATCTTCTTGCAAATGATTTACCAAATTATACACACAACAATGTGAATTATATGATTCTTTTATATGAAACATTATTTTATCTATTCAGATGGGGATATATAGATAAGTGTCGGCAGATGATTTCCTAACAATTGCTTTTCATATTTCAAATTTGGAAATTGAGTCTTATTATGAACACTCTCTTACCCAGACACTAATAATGCCTCCTACCACTCGAACCCGAAATCCTTTGGGCATTGCAAAAATGTTGAATGACGGTATTAGTGTATTTCAACAATGATTTGATAATAATGTAGAATGGGTAGAAATGGCAGATATAATAGATAGATATGGAGAAGACCGCAGAGGGCTTTGCCAGTTTTCAAGTGCACTAACCGGAAATGATCAGGGACGGAAACGGAGATAAGCAGAATAAGAAGAAGAGGTAGACAATGGAGGTTATAACCGAAGCAGATGCGATGGAATGGATTCCCAACAATAAAATGATGCATCTCGAGGCTCGGGGAGAGTTGCGTCTATTTTAACAGATCAATCAGGCTTAGCTTACTTTTGCACCTCGGTTTTACATTTTGAAGCAAAATGGAATATATTATACAGGGTTATAAAGTTAAATAACTAAAGATCAATTGAGTATTACAGCTTACTCAAGTTAGACATATTTTTATTTGGATCATTTCCCAATTCCAATAAACACATACCTACGCGTACACTGATACAAATTATTACACGGTCGATTGTTGGTTATTTATTGGCTAGGTCAATAGTGTAAAATAACACACCAGAATGCAATGAAAAGTAACTACGTGTGAATATAAAAATTTTCATATGATCGTGTTTTTGTACACATGAAATGTAATTTTACGTTATTATGAATTTTTATTAAAAAAATCATGTAATTTTTATGAACGATGCATATGCATGGTATTCACATTGAGATTATTGTCATACAGCATGGATTTGGTATTTTTCACATTAATGCATGATGTGAACTGTTGTAAATTTACAATAATTTTTATCAGCGTACTTACTTTTTTCTGTTCAAAATATTGACAGTATTCTTATATTATTTAAATAATGTGACTGTAAATCATGGCCACTGTAAAAGTTTCTACAACGTGTAATGACGTGCAATATACAGGGTGCGGCGTCTATATTGTATAAAAATTCTAGGAGAGCTTCTTGACAATATTTGAAATAAAAATGTTTTATATATCAAAAAGTTCGATCTTTACGTATTTTATTGTCTGAAGCTATTTATTTGTGACATAATTTTAGTTTTTCTTAAGTTTTATTGGGTTTTTGCCACACTTCTGAAAAAATAAAGATTAATTAAATTAAGCCCTGGCGCCAGACGTATTTTGATGTAAATTAAACTAATTCTTGCGGACGAAAACTGTCCCAGGCACGGTCCTGGTTGCAGCCAGCGATTATATTCTATGTATTAATTTCTTGTACTGGTAGATAGATTAGCAGATGGCCATTGTCAAATGGCAAGACTTCTTTGTAATTTTTCAAGAAAAAAGCGCAAACTACAATCAAAATTTAAACAAAAACGGATTGGATCTGGACAAGACAGACTTGCAAATCCTGCTATGAAGGTTCCCATGTTATTTAATGGAGCATCGCACACTAGACCAGCACGGGCGTGGACCGTCACCAGCAACGACTGTCCAGCATAAGTTATGTTCCCACAAAAGTCAGGAATTGATTTGAAGCTATTAGAAATATTCGACCAGTTAAGTTGTGAATGTGTCGTTGCGCAATCAGGCACTCTTGCTTATCACCAGCCTCTATTTGCTTATTTTAAACAAACTGCAAGTCTTTTGACAGATAACGCTGTGCGAAATTTTGTATTTTGGTGCTGTAGGTGAGAACGATCTAAGAGCTCGGAAATACTGGACAAAAATTTGTCTCTTTCCAGTTCAGGAAACAAATGGTGAAGTGATCATATAGCATTCTCTTTTTATTCATAGGGTGAACCCAAAACATTCTCATTTTCCTGGCTTCTTCCCCCTCCTCATCTCCATACAACGTTGTTAAAATAAAAAAAATATCTCCCGAGATACACTCAACACATAATAACCTACACAAAATGTTACTGGTCCGTGCTAGACAAATGTGCTAAGTCGTGTAGGTTTGCAGGTCCGCGCTGTGCTAGTCCGTGCAGACATAATGTATGCTATCTTTTAATCAGTGGTATATTTACGTAAATATTGCGAAATGATTCAATATGGACGTTAAAGGGTTTTATTAAGTTAAGTTGCAATTATAAAATATATTTTAAATTTGTTAGTTTCATATCTCACACTTCATTCCACAGTGAAATGTTATATTGTTATTGTAAAATACGTTACCTATTGTGTGCCTTTTCATCTCTTGATTAGCACAGATAAGTAGATAGTTAAAAAAATTGTTGAAAGACATTTCTGGATTCTAAACTATAATGTAATATTCATATTTTAAATTTGTTAGTTTCATGTCTCACACTTCATTCCAAACTGGTTTAATAATACCTTAGTTGTATTTTGCATTAAACATTGCTTTTTGGAATTGGGGCCTAATTATCGTTATTAATTATGTTAAATGAGTATACATTTTAAGGTAATTACAAAATCTATATTTAATTTATTGACTAAAACATTGATAACTTACACACTAATGAGTACTACTGTAGGAATATACAGGATGATTCTGAACTTATCTAAAAGAATTTGGGAATAAATGCGTCATGAAAAATGGAGTCGAGTTGTAATATTTTCAACATTTGTATCACTGGGCCAATGTAGTCTCTAGACAGGCGATTCCGAATATTGAAATCCGATTACTTTTTGGATGCACTAAAGTTGTTGTGACGCCAGACTTTACATTAGTTTTTCAAGTGTTGATAGATATCGTTTTAAGTTATTACGCTGTGAAAATGCTTTAGCAGAATGATTTCACGGTAAACATGTGGCAAATGCAACTACATTTATCGCGGTGTGCAGTGAGTGCAAGTGTAGCGCAACGCGAGGGAAATTTGAAACCGAATCGTGGAAGAGATGGAAGTCCAGAACTTCCATGGCCTATTGCAGTAGTGTGACCTATCATATACGAGGCTTAAGGGATTGGACGGTACCATGGTTGCCGCGATCTCCTGACTTTAACATCTGTGTTAGTTTGTAGAAACTGGGTAAAAATGCCCAAAGATAAGTTCTGAATCACCCTGTACCATGTTCAATTATTACTCCATTACAGTCAGCTAGCCTTTAATGTACAGTCCACTTGTGTTTAATGTATCACAAATACATTTAGTTAAAAGTTTTAATAACTTCAACAACACAGTTCAGTTTAACAAGAAATTTCAGTTATTTTTGGTAGCCACAGTTAGAAGACCTGTTCACTTATTCCACTTAGTGACTGGTTTTTAGAAAATTTGGTTTAGCTACTACAATTGAATTGTTTATCTGTCTATTTTACACAAGATTTTTGCTGAAGCAAGTGTATTTTTATCTACCACTAGTGAATTTTTTTCATCAGTGTGAAATTAGTTACAGTTAATTAAATAGAACGCAGCCAGCCAAAAACGGTTTTGAAACTAAAATTATAACAATTGCATTCCTCCTATGTTGTCGACGTCAAAGTTAAATATATTAACAAAAATAATATACAGTGTGTTAAAAAAGGAGTGTAAAATATTTCAGGAGGTAATAGGATGAACCAAAATAAGCAGAAAAGTCTTAATAAACATGGGTCCGCAAAGTAACGGTTGCGGAGATATGGATCATTATTCGTTTTTCAAACATTTTATTTTATAACGAATAAACAACAAAGGACAAAGGAAGATTTTAACAAATAAAAAACAAAGTTATATAAGATGTTTAAAGTGCGCTCCGTCCGTTTCCAAGCAGGCACGACATCTTCGTCTCAACGATATTCGAACTCTTTCGAAAACACTCTCCTTCGTTTGGATTTCTTGACACATTTGATTAATCCGTAGCTGCAGCTCTTCCAGGCTATTTAGAGGAGTACTATACTAATATCTGCAAATATCCCCAAACAAAGAAATCTACAAGGTTCAGATCAGGCGATCTTGGAGTCCATAAAACAGGTCCGGCCCTTCTTACCCATCTATGTGGAAAAGTTTGGTGTAAATGCTCTCTAACGGCCATGGAAAAATGAGCTGGAGCACCATCATGCTGGAACCACATTTGTTACCTCTGACTCAAAGGAATGTCTTCCAAAAACTCATACAGTGTGTTCTGCAGAAAGTTGAGGTAAGCAGCGCGTGTTAATCGGTTTGGTAAAACAACAGGACCTAGAAACCTGTCACCTACAATACCCATCCAAATGTTTAATGAAAAACGTGTCTGATGTCCAGATTCTATTAGAGCATCAGGATTTTCGTGGGCCCAAATATGCGTATCGTGAAAATTAAACACTTTATTTCTTGTGAACCCGGCCTCATCAGTAAAAAGAATGTTTGCAAGAAAGCAAGGGTCAGCATCGTGACGTAGAAACCAGCGGCAAAAAACCAAACGTGCTTGATGATCATTTATTGATGGATTTAACACCTGTACTCGTTGCACATGGTATGGATAAAGCAGTTGCTCGTGAAGGGTTCTCCAAACAAGAGGACTACTAATTCCTACCTTGGCTGATATTCTCCGCGCACTCGTACCAGGATTCTTCTCTACCAGTGCTAGAATTTCTTCTTCTGCTCTAGGAGTAGATACCGACCTTGGTCTTTAGGATAAATGGCACTGTTTGCTCAAGGAACCGGTATCAAGCAATCTTTGGTGAATTTTTCCAAACATGGGTTGTGAAGGAACATAAAGACGTCGCGCTTTGGTGGCGTTCCCATTAGCACGACCATACATGAAATGCATGTCTGTTAATTCTGCGTTAGAGTAACCAGCCATAGCGAAAGAAAACTTGTGCACTGATAACAACTGTCAAATACGTACTGTTTATTTCACTAAACATTATAATAAACTATTATAACAACAACTATTATAATAAAATACACAACGTTTTTGCAAAATAAAAAAGGGGCTAAAAACATAAAACATTCCATATCTCCGCAACCGTTAGTTCGCGGACCCATGTTTATTGAGACTTTTCTGCTTATTTTGGTTCATACTATTACTTCCTTAAATATTTTACACTCTTTTTTTAACACCCTGTATTAAGACAAAATTTGAAAAAAAAATCTTGTCAATAATAAAACGTTATTTGAGAATGACTGTTGGCCAAAACATCGCTAGAAAGTAGTCAGTGATGATCTCTTTTCCCATTTCGTTTCCTGAAACTTTTTTTGGTCTAGATAATCCGTGTAATAAAATCAGCGAAAAAGTCGTCGACGGCCGCATTCCCATTCCGGTCTGAAGTAGGTCCCTAGATATCAAGCAGGCTGGGTCTGGTGGAGCCATCGGAGCGCATCCATGCACGGAACCGCTTAATGCCGGTTTCACGGCTTGCTAAGTTGAACCGTGTAATTTTGCATTTGCAGCGGGTTGTGTAAGCGTAAGGTTTTCTAGTTAAGTGGTCCACAAAATTTGGCAAGTCTATATAAGGTTGGTAACCCAATTCCGACAGCAGTTGGAATCTAAAGTTGCCCTTGTCCAGAGCGCCTTTTGGGGCCCGCGAAAAAACGGAAACTGTGTAATTACCAATTATCCGCAATTTGAAAGTGATTACAAGTTTGATGGTTTGACTTCACGACTAAAGGCATTTAAACAGCTCCAATCGCGATGGTTCTAAAAAGTTTTATCGTGCAGTTTTACATTCATATGATTTTTTTTATTAATAAATATTATGTGAAGTGGTTGTTTATTGTTTAATTGGATGTGTGTATGTTACAGTTATTATGCAACGTATAATACATCTAAAAGAATTTTTACGATTAAATCAATTGTATGACTTTGTAGAATTACTGGTTAAATGAAAGTATCTAAAAAAGTACATTTGTTGCATAAAAATTAATATATGTTGTTAGGTATTTCTTTATATGTAATATTTTCAATTTTTATATTGTCTGAAGACTTGGTTATTTCTGTAACAACCCCAAACAGTATTTAGAATTTGTTCTGGAATCTACTTCCTCATCCTTGAAAATAATCAAATTTGTGGTGTTTTATGTACAGAAATATCGAAAAATAAAACACGTAGAGCAAAAGTAATATCAAAAATAAAATAATTGATGTTTTGTTTATCCACTTTTATTATTTAAATTCTCCTCAAATAATATAAGAACTTTCGCAATGCATTTGTAAAACACACATTATTTTGTTATTCTAACCCCACATGTTGTTATATATTTTTACATATTTAGAAAAACAAAATTAAAAAAACGTATATACAGAACTATGTAAGTTTATGTTATAACAATATTTACAATTTAATTTTAAAAAATACATACTTTGAAAGATTTGTATACCTAAAAATTTGTTGATTAAACCGTTTTCTGCCGTTATATCTCAGTACCTTTGAATATTCGCAGGTGGCATAACATTCTTATTATTTGCTACACTCTACATTATTCAGTTTTTAAATGTTTAATATTACTTGTATTTGTAGAAAACACTATATTTCAAAAATACGGTACCATCAAGATTTTTTCTTTAGACATTCTGCCGTAGATAATGATGTAAGAAATAAAAAACAATAAAATTATTTTAATAATTTTTAGATAATATTTAAACCCACATATTGTGTCAGAAAATATTAATAGTATTTCACCAAAAAAAGTAAATAACAGGAACTAGTTATTCAAAATAACGCATATACCTACATAATATCATATCAATATGGAATAATTTGTGTTAAAGGAAATGGTTGTTCAAGTTTACCTACATAGACTTTAAATGTTCATATAGGTATTTGTTTACAATCTTGTTTGTGTTTTTTGTATTTGAAACAAGCACGTTAAGAAGGTGCTGATTTCGAAACTAATGGTGAAAAAAAAAATAAATACAGGATTGCACACATTGCACCAGATGTAAACCTACAAAATTATAAACATTTTTAAAAAGGTGGAACTAAGTTCAGATGTTGCTGTGATTATTGACTATCTTTCCAATATTAATTTTTTTAATATATTTTTTTTTAATTTGTACTTGTAATTAACTATATTAGACTAGTTCCTGCCACATAAAGTTGTATGTTTTATGTTCACTGATAGAAAATACGAATACGTACATTATAGATACGTTGAAGAAATGTAGACAAGGTTTGTTTGATTGCTTGCTGTAACATTTTTAAAAACTGATTATTAACGGAGTTAGGTACATGGTGTTAAAGTTAAAATTTTATTTTCGATAATTGTAAATAACTTCTTAAGAAATCCAAATATGTACATAAAATTTGTAAATCGGGATTTTTGCGGGCGAGAAATTCAAATATGTTACTAATTTTGACGTAACTAGTAGAGGACACCACATGTGGCACATCATGTTTCTTTTAAATGGCAGAACTTTATTGCATCTTAATGTATCCATCTGACTATCGAAACAATCGATTCTCCTACCTGTTTTATTTGAAAAAGGTATACCGTGCTGAAGTCGGTAAGCGTAATTTTTGGAATAATCCTATATATTTGAAATGCTCAGTGCACCGAGTAAGAACATTTGGTTTCAGATAAACTGCCTTTTCGGCTGAAAATACAGCAAAATGTTACTTGAAAAAGTTGTCCAGAATCGTAAATTATGGAGACGTGCAAAATTTCAAGAAGATCGGCGAGGTTTGATGAAACCATTTTTGAACAAAGCAAAGATTTTATCAAAGCAGGCCGATTTTTATAAATTTTGCACATCTCCATAATTTACCGTTCTGAACAACTTTTTCAAGTAACATTTTGCTGTATTTTCAGTAAAAAAGTCACTTTAACTGAAACGATAACAGTTTTCAATCGGTGCACTAAATATTTCAAATAAGATTATTTCGAAAACTTCTAACGACTTCAATAAGGTACCCTTTTCAGATATAACAGGTAGGAGAATCGATTGTTTCAATAGTCAGATGGATATGTTACACACAATACTCGAATTCGGACAATGTCCGAAAAAAGTATGCAAAACTAGTTCTGAGCTCCGGAAAATTCCCAAACCCAAAATTATACATTTAAACGGTTACTGCATATTACAAAATATGAAGGACTAGTTCTGGGCATTATAAGGTGTTCAAAACTAGTTTTGTGCATTTTGAAATGACCAGAACTAGTTCTATTCATTTTCTGAAAGTTATGTTACACACGATACTCGAATTCGGACAATGTCCGAAAAAAGTATGCAAAACTAGTTCTGAGCTCCGAAAAATTCCCAAACCCGAAATTTTACGTTTATACGGTTTTTGACTATTGCAAAATATAAAGGACTACAATTAGATACTTTATTAAAGGGCCACGCTAGTTGCAGCCATACAAATTCGTACAGCTCGCGTTCCGTTAAGCTCACTATAAATACTCGTATGACTTTCCTTACACCTTCCATCTTTGCGTGCCGCCTCCTATCTCACATCGCCTGATACTATTTGAACGTATGTGATTAGTCAGCATTAGTTCCAAATTAACAAAGTTATTATCTACAACATTTAAATTAATAAAATAATGGATCGCTTCCAGGATGCTCATTTATTTTGTTCTCTTTACGTTTTAAACCCTAGTTTATTCGTATCAAAAAATATGATTTAAGAATCTTAGGAACTAGATTTTTTTCTAAGAAAAGTGGTGCAAGCCGCATCAAAATCGGGAGTTAAGGTACAAATATAGTGGAGCGGCGAGGGTAGAGGCAAGCGGCGAGGTAAGAGGGCGATTCAAATATCCTTCTGTATTTAAAGTGGAAGCGTACATAGTAAAGCTGTAAGCGGCGAGTTGCCGCCGAGAGGCATCTGGATGTTGGAGTGTTTGTTTGATCTGGGGATTTATTATCGCGCAGCAAAATCGTTTGTTTTGTTTTAAAAGATTCACCAGTAGCCAAAAACCTGCAATTAAACAAAAAATAAATAAAACACATTCATTATGTGCTGCTTTAACTAATTAGAGCGCACTTAATCATTTTTACAAAAAAAACACCATTTTTTTTTTCAATTAATTAAATAAAAACAATTTAATTTCAATATTACTGAATTCATTATTTATGTTTTGTGCTATAACTTCTTTTTCTTTTTTTAGTTAAAGTAATTCAAGCAAATTGGAAAAATCTCAGTGACTATTATAGACATGAATTAAAAAACATCCAATGCCACGGTCTGGAGATGCAGCTGACATAACAGGCAAATCTTATTGGGTGGATGCACATTATATTGCCTTTTGCTTGCAAGTAATATGCGAAGTGCGGCATTATCCAATAAAATTTCGTCTTCACTATCTGAAAACATGTTTACAACTAAAAAAAGCCCCCTTCGGCTTGGGCGGCCTCTTTAAATCGCCGCTTTTACTATGTTCGTCTAACTCGCGCGGTGTCGCTAACCTCGCCGCTTGCCTCTACCCTCGCCGCTCCACTATATTTGTACCTTAATTTTGCAACTAGTTTTAAGACACCTAAAGAGGCCCCTTAAGATGTATGCTCAATATGCATGTACATATATCGGAACGAGATGGCAATTAAATAGTTACAACATAAGAAGGAAGATGTATTATTTTAGATATTTTATTTCAAATATTGCCAACTGTAATAAAAAATAACACTTTATGTTTATATAGCTATAAAAAATATACATATTAAAAAGTATATTATTTATTTGAGCACAAACTGGAATGATGACATTTCGAGTTGCACAATATACTCTTTTTTCGACAAGAACACGCTCGATTCATACATTTACGAGTTAATTCTTAAACACCACTGTGTGATAACTGATGACAATACAGACATAACCCTACTTTTAATTTGTTCATTGGTATAACTTTCAGAAAATGAATAGAACTAGTTCTGGTCATTTCAAAATGCACAAAACTAGTTTTGAACACCTTATAATGCCCAATACTAGTTCTTCATATTTTGTAATATGTAGTAACCATTTAAACGTATAATTTCGGGTTTGGGAATTTTTCGGAGCTCAGAACTAGTTCTGCATACTTTTTTCGGACATTGTCCGAATTCGAGTATTGTGTGTAACAGATACACTAAGCAGCAAACAAGTTCTGTCATTTAAAAAGAAACATGATGTGCCATAAGTGGCACTCTCTACTAGTGACGTCAAAATTAGAAACATAGGTATTTGAATTTCTCGTCCGCAAAAACCCCCGATTTACAAATTGTATGTAAATATTTGGATTTCTTAAGAAGTTATTTACAAATATCGAAAATAAAATTTTAACTTTAACTCCGTTAATAATCAGTTTTGGAAAAAATGTTATAGAAAGAGGTAGCATTTATTTTCAGTCTAGAATTACCCCCTGAATTTTTTGCTCATCATTTCCGGACACCCTGTATAGTAGTTATTTTCCACGATATCCTATCTAATAAATAATATATAAATATTAATTGTCTTTTTTTATATTTAAGTGTTTTATATTTTCAGAAGGGATTTTTAGAAAGTCATATTAAGTTTTTCTATTTTCTATTCCATTATTAAATTTAGTTTTAAATATATTGCTAAAATCAGATTTTTTTTTAAATATTTATGTATGTATTCAATATGAGTAAAAGTAAAAAATATATTTATTACATTTTATGAAATTCATAAAAATCAAACTGATACCCACGTTCCTACTGGGTCTTCTTCTTCAATTTAAAAAATAAACACAATACAACTTCGGAAATACTATCGATCCACAGTACCTACCTATACCTTCATTTTTCAATGAGAGATTTCTAAATTGGATAAGAATTTCTAAAGAGCCTCATTAGCCGAATATAAAACCCTTGAGACATTCAAAGAATAAAGCAAGGAGAGGTCCTCAGTCCTCTTAACATTCGCTAAATCATTATTTTTGCATTTTACTCACAATAATAAGGCATTTTTAGATTGCTTCATTTGTATGAAGGAATATATTGGAAGGAAGTTTTATTAACTCCAACAAGAATTTCTGCTTCTAAGTAATACGTAAAAATGTTATATACTTATATTTTATTACAATACTTTTTATTTTGATTTATTTTAAAGTTCGGAACTTCAATAGTACTCGGTAGAATTGTTTGTAGGTGAATATTCCTGTTAATATTTTATATTCCCACAAAAATATATACATATACAAAAAATGTATAACCTCTTTCATTCAATGAACCAATTCAATATAAAATCTATTTACGAGAGAAGCCCATATTAGGTATTTCTGTCATATAAATAGAAAATAATTAAATAAAGAAACCTTAAGAGAACGTTATAAATAAAAAATAATAAGAAAATATTATAAATAATTACAGATAATATGTGGATGTTAAATCCAAATAGGTGTAGTTAAATAGACTGAAATACAGCTTTGTCAATCCTGGCTCAAAAAATTAGAAAATATTGCAGAAAAGTAGCAATTTCTGTATATACGAATTGACTTGTTTCAATGATTGTTTTTAATTTCAGCGAGAAAAAAATATCCAATTTATTCCATCTCTTTACAGATTGTATAGATCAGAAATTATTGTTTACAGTAACAATTTGATAAACTGTATAAACAGATATACAAACTCAGGTTCAGGGTGGTTCTACAGTGTAAATACTAAATTTAAAGAAGAGCTGATAAATAATGTCATATTAAGAAAAATATATCTAAGAGTATAAACATATTTAATAATAAACTAGAGTGATATGCATGCACTGCCAAAAGTACATATTTTAAATAACTCGAAAAGGGCTTATCACATCTGGATAAAACAGATTATCGATTACTATAACTTCTTGGAGGAATAACTATTCTACACAAGCAGAGATGGAGAAGTTTAAACTAATTGAGAGTTTTTGATTTATTTGAAAGAACATTTTAAAAGACACTGAAACGGTAAGTATTCTTGTTGTTATTTATTTAGACATTTGTTGCCCAATATTTAATTACAAGCCAAATAGATTGAATTTTGAAGCAAAGTTAATGTTAATAAGATAAAATAAGGAACTAATCTTGCAAGAACGTTTGTTTAATATCTTTGAGCCGGTAAATGCTGCGAATTTTATATGCCAGGTTCTTTATACGTGCACATAAATGATTACTGTAGATAAGCGATCAAATTAAGTAACCACATTCAAGTTTAGAACGAACATCAATAGAAGCGATAGAAAAAGATTTAGTATTTTTTTATTCTTTAGAGAATAAAAGTCAGTTTAAAAATAAATCAGATGCCTAAATCCCTAGTTGAAATATGTCGTTGTAAGGAAAAATTGGTAAAATTATAATCACATGCAATAGGCTTGTTCAGCATTTTACCGAAAGTACACGTGAAAACTAATGAATCTGCAAAATAATAGAATTTTATTCGCACGTTTAGTAGCTTAAAAATGAATTACAAATTTCCACCGTGCAAGAATGGGACGTGGCCAGGCGCTACGTCATTATACGCATATGCCCAGCCACCGCTCTCGGCTCGATGCTAGTTACCTACATGTATTTTCAGAGTATTGCTCATGTAGCGTACTGCTTGTTTGATTCGACATGAGTGCAAAAAAGAATTTTAAGTATGCATAGTTACGGAATCTACAAATACTTTATACAGTATGTCCACGGATGGAGTTGACAAGAGGAGAAAGCCTTTTGTTTTTGACTTTATCGAAAAGTGTCACTTTTTATAAAAAGTTCTGCTTTTCGAAAAAAATAGATTATCATAGAAACGTCTTTGATCAGACATACAGGGTGCTCATAAATTAAAAAAACATGAAAATACTCAAGGGAGAAATACCATTATTTATTATTTTACACAACACTTTTATAAATCAAATCTGTTTATAACCCGAAATAGAGCCCTAATACACATTTTAAAATCAAAATTTCAATTTTAACTTTTACTCTACACACTACGAATAGTTTGTTATATCTTCTTTTATGCGCTCTTTTAATATCATGTGGCAGATCATTTGAATAAGCCTTTCGTTTTAGGAAAAAAGTCAAGGGGCCTAGGTCGGGTGGTCTAGCAGGATAATGGGTCTTTCGCCATTGTCTGAGCAAGGCTGGAAAATGAGCAGGACAGCAGTCCTGTTGCCAAAACAGGTTATTGCGTATTCTCACCTCTCGCCGCTGGCGCAAGAAGTAATTTTATTTAAGTTTCTCTATGGCGCTCAGCGCGCACTGCTCTACTGTGTATAAACATCGTATTTAAAAAGAAAGCAAAACAGTTTCAACTGATTAATACAAATTCATATGGAGCGCTAAAGCACTGCTTGGCGGTAGTCGATCTGAGTCGAGCTGACCCGACCGAAAACAAAAATGCGAAAATAAAGCGAATTGGGACGGAGAAACACTTTCAGCATCTAGAATGTACGAATTTACTTTGCAAGACTTCGAGTTTAATTATTTTGTAACAATTTTTAATGCAATATTTATACAAACTGGCATGCTTTTTAATATAATAAAATTAAAAATCGTCGATATTGGCTATTGCTTAAAAACGTTATTGATAATTTTTACAATAACTGACAAAATTTATGAACGAACTATAACTATCTGCGGCGAGCCAACAAGAAAGCGGAATATTAATGATGTAAAAGTACATTATAAGCGAATATATCGAGAAATATTGGACAATATCAAAATGGAAATTTCTGATCGTTATAATGAAATTAACCAGCTGCATTTTTTCGCATTCTTGATCTAGATTCTTTTTCGCAATTCAAAGATAATTTTCCTGACGAAATATTTTCGGAGCTAAAGAGAAAATATAACGAACGATTTGATTTTGACAGATTAAAAAACGAGTTGATTTGTTTATATTCTTCATCAGAATTTGCCGGTCTCAATGCCTATGAAATTATTAGATTTTGCGAAAAAAGCAGAATGTGCCACGTGTTTCCTCAACTTGTTACATTAGCCCAGCTTGTGACGATACCAGCTAGTAGCGCTTCGGCAGAACGATCTTTTTCCTATTTGAAACGAATTCATACCTACTTACGAAACACTCAGGGACAAGAGAGATTAAGCAACTTAGCAGTTATTTCAATTCAAAAAGAACGTATGCAAGACCTAAAATAAAATACTAATTTTTATGATGGTGTGTTAAATGCGTTTTAAAAAAATGACCTCCGTATTGACTTGATTTAAGAACTAATAGTGTTTAATATTTTATAATCATTAATCTAATAGACTGCGTGCTCGACTGCGTGTTAAGTGTGTTTGTTACTCGGTTTCTTATGCAAGAAAGAACCCACTGTTTTTGATTTAAAAATACTTAGTTTTAAGTGGTAATGTCCAACTGCCCAATCTATAGTTGCGTATAGTGATGTCACAAGCGGGTGCACGGTTTTTGGAACTTCCACAAATTTAAACCTCTTCTATTTCGAAAGCGCAAAAACATAATCATAAGAAATTTAAGGCCATGATAAGAATACCGAATACTATAAAGAAACGCATAAAAATCATGTAAACAAAATTACGCTGAACAAGCCCATTACATTTTTCACTAAAATACAATACTCAGCTGGAACAGATTTTTTATCAATATCCGTATTAGTTCTTTTTCTCATTTCAGTTGGCATACAACAAGAATATTTGATTCAACAGCCAAAATATTAAAATGTGATATATTTAAAAAGCGAGAAACTTATACAGGCTTACTGAAGTGCACTTGACACTCCCCATACAAATCCAAACAAGAGACCGATAAATCCCTGGTGCAGGTGGCAAAAATATGGAGGCTTATCAGAGCAAGATTTGTGCCGTTTCGACGTTCTCCCCCAATCGGTCGCTAAGACAACACCCCCGTTCCTTTATACGGCCATAGGTAATTAAATACTGGGGCCACTTGTCTCCTTATTGTTGTTGCTGCGCTGCAAAGTCCAATATAATGCTCATTTCACTGCTTAATTCAAGTCGAGTGTGAAACGAAATAGGTACTTCCCGAATAAAAACTATTCAGTTATGGATTAGGATGGAGGTTTGCAGCTTCCTAAGCGATTATTAAAAATGGGTTCAATTAAAATTGTTCCCATGCAGGGTGAAGTGAAAGGGATAAAGAAAGTTGAAAATAAATTTGTACGGTAACACAATTCGAAGCTTAGGCGGCATCGACTGTAACGTAAAATGTCGATTGTGACAAACATTGAAGTAGTCTTATTTTTTACTGGATTGGATCAGTGTTTGTCACCCGCCGCAGGTTCGAATCCTGCAGTCGGTGTAGAACAGCTACATTTGTGGAGAGGATTGGCACTCCGCTTCCGATATGGTAGGGTGGAGGAATGTTGGCGTGGATCAGTGTTAGAGATTGATACCGGTTGGTGTTTGACCATCCCCCTAGTTAATGAGTTTTTCCAGGTTTACCTCATTCATGCATTGAATGGTGGTTAGGGCCTACCAACGTAAGTCGTTCTTGAGCGTAAATGCGGCCTGCTTAATAGTAATATGCCGCTGGGCTAATTTTCGTGGTTAGAATGAGGGGTACATATATAGGGTTTGTTCCAACAACAGTAAGAATCGAGTCGGAACCGTCCAGAACTATTCAGTCAGTTCAATTGTTAATGCTCTTTCGGCGAATGCGATGTAAGACAGAGTTGGTCAAGCATTTATAACAGTTCTGAACCAGTTCTCGACGGCTGTTGGAACATACCTAATATTATGATTATTATCGATAGAAATATATTTAGCTAATCTTGTTATTTGTTAGATACAAAGTCTATTGACATCGAATTGCGTCAAACTCCACAACAGGCCGTAATAAATATCTAATATGCATTACTTTAAAATTATAATTTTATTAAAACCACAATAATAACTCAGAAGTACTATAAATAACATAAATAATAATTACAACAAAAATAAGTAAAAGTATTTAGAGACAATAAAAAAAAATTCTTTAAAATGTGTGTAGATATATCTTAAAGTGTAATATGTAATATAATATGTTTCAGTCAATTATAGACAACACCTATTTTATGTATTTTCTGCAACTGCAATGAAAATTACACAGCATATTAAAAACAGTCACTGTCAATCGTTTCGTAAAAATTGTCGCAATATTGACTGATAAAAGTGACTGTAAATTTACACGTTTTTCACATCATCATCAATGTAAAAATACTAAATCCATAACTGTATTACAAGAATCTCCATGCAAATACCGTACGTTTACAATTTTCATTTAAAAATACATTTTTTTCTAAAAATATACAATAATGCTGTGAAATTAGATTTCATATGTACAAAATTTTCCATTACAGTTGTAACATCACAGTCTAGTGTGATATCACATTATTGACTTAAGCAATAAATAATCAACAGTCCACCATGTAACATCGCTAATAATAATTATCAGTGTTTATTGCAGGCAATAATTACAAAAAACCATGACATGATATTCCCATCATATTATGTTTGTTGAAATTAAATTAGTCAGTTCTCCTTCAGTCAGAATTTCTAATTCAACAATTACGGTCAACACAGAGGACATATTGAGTACAGTACCATGTTTTAAAAGACAGAGCAAGGTGGCGAAAAACTCACCACTGAATTGAAATGGTTAACATCGAATAAAAGGTCTAAAGATCAGTGTCCAGCACGTCTCTTGGAGAAAATGTTAAGCAAAAGAACGTCACACATGAAAACCAATCGTCTATTTTTAAAACCTAATATTAATTGACAGAAAACAAAAATATGTATAGTATAAAAACTACTGTCCTGTAAGCATTCAGTAAATGGACACGTTTAGCATCAGAAAGTATTGACTAGATACAAAGAAACAAAATATTACCAATCATTCGTATCGCTCATCCGCTGTATCTTAGCACATTCTGGAGCAAACTTGCAAGAAATGGCCAAGATAACAGACTACTCCACATCTGAATCTCTCAAGCCGTATCTAAAGCTTACAAACGATATCATAGAAGGATTCTCGAAAAATGAGAAACGTAGGTACAATCGTTTGCAATAATAATGCCACTCATTAAAATTAATTTTGTGATTTCTTTTGAACGACTGAAGTATTCGTAATTAAATCTATTTTAAATTTTTAACATTAGTTATTAGTTGTTTCAGTCACTAATAGATATTTAATTAAATTTCTACTCAGAACCTCCAGAAGTTCAAAAACTGTTTTAAGAGAGTGTCATTATTATTGCAAACGATAGTACATCATTCTACCACCTTTACCAGTTCAAGTCTTTGCTAAAATATTAAATTTATTCAAAATTTTATATTAAAATAATAACAAAATATATATGAGATTTAATTTATTAGATAATTATAGCTTTTCCTATGTATTGTATTTAGGTATCTAGTAGTTGATTTTCATAATTAATTGCGAGGAAATTATGTTATTATCAAATCATACCTGTAGTAATAATTTCAATTATACTTATTTATCATCCGCTTTTACATTTAAACACGAAATTAAAGCTAGCACGAGGGTGCCGGAAATCAAATGAAAAAATTAGCATTGCAGCGTCACTCCCTGCGTTTGAAGTCAATATTTATCAGTCGACCGATCATTCTGAATGTAGTAAATTAAAATTTGTATGTGTATTAGTGCATTACTCTAAATGCTATCGCGTCATACACATGTCCGAGGCGCGCAGTAAAAAAGGGGTCCGAGGGGTGGAAAGCCCTCGATCGGAGTAAATTCGATTAGTACAAATGGTATTAAAACAATCCTGTTTAAAACAGTTGGCTTAAATCTATATGAAATCGTTTCATGGGCTCGCGAAACTAAAATGTATAAGAACTATGACTAAAAGCTTATACAAATATATACAGGGTGATCTATAATTATGTGTCTACTATAATGGCTATAGGAAATGGGGAACATTTTCTTAATGAACTTTCGATCGGTTGGGAGGTACGGCCCTGCAAATTTCTAAAATAAAATTTGAATTTTTTTAATAACTGCGAGGCGGGTTGAAATAAACATTAAAAACTTACAGCACTGGTAGATGTGTACGATTTATTTGTATTGCTGTCTAAAATAACTAATCAGTGACTGACATATGGGGGGTAGACGTATAATTTTTATTTAAAAAAAAAATAACAACTCGGCGTTTTAATCGGACTGTAGGTATTATTTTTAAAAATAGTCCATTGTCTACAAGAGGCCTTCTCTTGTAAAGTTTTAATATGAGAGTGGGGACGTTTTCAATGCCTCCACAATAAAACAGCGAAAATAAAACTCAATAGTAATAGTAGGCTTCGAATTTGGAACATGTAAAAAATATAATAAAAATAATATTATTCGAACAAAAATGTAATTATTCGAATGGCAGATTTGAAGTTGAACTTTTACTTTTTGCTGAATGTACGGAAGTTTTTTACACAAATATTTTACATAGAGATTTGAATGGATACATTTTTGTTCTAATATTATTAAATTAAATTAATAAATATCATTAAAATCAAAACCCGCTATTGCATCTTATTTTAGCTGTTTTATTGTAAAGATAATTCAAACTCCTATTAAAATTTTACAAGAGATCCTTTTTGTAGATAATGAACCATTATTTTTCAAAATAATACATTGCAACTTTTTAACTAAAAACTGTCTACCCCATATCTCCGCCACTGGTTAGTTTATTATTTTGAGCAAAACAACTAAATCGCGCCTCCTAATGACATCTACCAGTCCTGTAGGTGTTTAATTTTTATTTTATTCCATTTCACATAAAAAAATCGTATTTTATCTTAGAATTTGCAGGTTCGTACCTCCGATCGACCTCACCGACCGAAAGTTTATTAAGAAAATGCTATGGCTATTACCGTAGTAGGCTTTGAGATATATTATTACAGACCACCTTATGTAGCTACTTATAAATATATAGGTACCTATAACTGTGTTGTTGCAAAATACGTAATGTCCGAAAAATACGCATATTTGCAACTTGAGACTTAGTTCTTTTAAATAATTTCATTTCGTCAACCACGTTTTCTTAAAATAAAATAATTCTAAAAAAAATAATATATAACACATACTACATATAGAAGGGCTAATATTTAAGTAAACATTATGTGAAAAAATAAATATTACATTTTTATTGTAGGTACTTATTTCTATACTTTATGTAAAGGACATCCAGCCTATAAAATTATGTTTAAAATCTAGAAAGTTTGTTGAATCTAGATCCAGTTCTACTGAACTGAAATAAGTAATTATAAATTCACTGCCACTTGACTGGAATAGTTCCGATTCTGTTTCACCTATTTGTAAAACTGGCTGTTTATATACCTACTTTATAACGTCTACCAAGCGACATTGTCGACGATCGACCATATCGATAGTTACGGGTGTGTCCAAGCAGAGCCAGAGCTGACCAAGAGTAACCACCATTGTGTTCAAATTCGTAATAAACTTCCTTGTTTCTCATTTCTAGGTATGCAAAAGTTTCGCAAGAATCATGCAAGTCTTGCAAAATTACTTGACAACAATTTTGCTAAACTCACAGGACATGGTGTTGCGAGATCGAGCAGGAAGACTTTAAAGAAACTCTTATCTTGCTTTGAAATACAAAACAAGACAAGACGTTTTCAAATTTTCTTGTCTCAGCCAACACTAGTTATAGCAAAATAATTGAAGATCAATGAAATTTAAACCAGAATACAAAAATTATTATCCTCAAAATTTTTCATTGCAGTGTATATAATTATACTTACTATCAGGACTTGTAACTAGCGCCAACTGTCGACGATTACAAAATGAATACTAATTCAAATGTTCACAATCTGAACTATTTTGTTTAACAATTTCAACTTGATTAGTAAAATCGATTTCGAAAGAAATTTCAGTACTTACATTTTTAAACTTTCGACATCTTATTCTGATTTCAGAAGTTCCTTCAAACAGAAAATAATAGAAAATAGAATTTTTAACTCTCGAAAGCACTTTTTCTTCATTGTTTTATCTCCAAGTTTTACCTTTAAACTCCAAATTTTCAGTTGGGAGCAGCTTTGTATTATCGTTTTGTAATTAGGTATAGTTCTTCTATTGAATTTATAGTTTTCGTCTCCTCTGTATTTTGCCCATGCCCCATATAGGTATTGTTTCTCTTATTTAGATACGAATCTTATCTTCCTTCCAGATCTTGTGGGGTGGTGAACTACTCTATGTTGACATACTTACCATAAATAAGACAAATCTCCTATAATAATTTATTTGGTTTGATCTATGGATTATGACAAAAGCGTAATGTTTTAATCTACACCAAGTGTCTAATTTTGAATACCTATGGTGTCATGACATTAGCTAATGATCACGTGAGAAAATAAAACCGGAGACGTTAGAAAATCAAAGAGGTGTCATTTCAGCAGTCTCTATTTGTTTATATCATAAATTAGGGATATTTTGACTATAAATATTTGTTAATTTAATTTATCTTTAAATATTCCAATGAATAATTTCTTTGTGAAACTATAGCATCTAGGACCAATGTCTTAAAAATAAAATACCCTTTTTAAGGGCATAATTATTTAGTTCCTTAAAGGCTTATTATTTTGAACATATAAATACGCGTAGATCAATACCGTTTATTACTAGATGTAAACATGACGATTCCTAAATACCTACAAGGAAACATAACGACGCCCAAATTTAGGTCAGCTACGCTACAGATAGGGACTAAATATAACGTTTTCTTTTGAGATACATGCATGCTTGAAAAGATTAACACAAAGCGCGCCGTTGTCATAACAAAGCTTTACTGGATGGTAAGTTAAAGTCGAGTGTGATAGGTAACTGAGAGGCGGATCAGAGGGCGGTTTGTTACTCATGCACCACTGCACATTGGCGACGGATATGCTGAAGGCGGGGCGAGTATGGTCATGCCAATGTAGGTGCTGGAAAGTATCATGTAAAGTATAAAACACGTGTGCCAGTAATTCTAATCTTTACATGGAAAGAGTGTAACATGTTATTTTGTGCAGGTATCCTACAGGGGTTGCAGAAAATCTTTCCTTTTAACAGTTATTTTTACATAACTGTAACTATATGGATTAACATATTTTAGTATTGTTATTACTATTGTTATACGAAGTATATAAAGGAATGCGCAGACCAAAGCATATTCTGATCAAATTACAAAAGCAATTATAACATATTTAACAAATTGGAACTGCAAATAGTACATTAAAGATGACATATTAATTATTGACTAAAGAACACTATAACTGAAACATCATATAGGTAAGTTCATTCTTTTTGAAAGTGTCCACGCTTCCAGAAGTTGCAACATCATTGGCTAGTTGACTCTACTGGTTAAGCACTCTGTTTCAGTAAAAGCTCTGCCTTATAGATGTCTTGGAGTTTACCTTGCGTAGTTCCAACTGATTGTCACGTAAGTGGTGATCTTTGTTTAATGTCTTGATTGAAAAAATTATGTAACAGCTTGTATCTGAGAATCATGTCGCCTCTAGATTTGCGTTCGGAGGGTAGTGGGAAATTTACGATTTGAAGCCTCTCATGACAGGTATAATTTCTTACATTATTCACTAATCTACTAGATTTGCGCTGAACATTTTCTTGTAGGTTAATGTCTCTAATCAAACTAGGCGACCATGTGATACCAACATACTCCAATACAGACCTTATGTAGTAGGTATTTAAATAAAAGGGACAAAAATCTTGGACTGGGATTTTGAAATGCTTTAATTAATATGTAGGATATTTCATTATATTTCTTTGTGATCTTGGAAGTATGAATAGACCAGGAAAGATTTGTAGTTATTGTCACACCTAAGTCATTCTGCTACTGCTTTAACTCTAGATCCATCTATGGCATAATAGTGATGGGGATTTTTGATGACCATGTGAAATATAGTGAATTTATTCGAGTTTACCAAGTTTTGCACCAGCTAGTTAGTGTAAAATCATTAACAGCCGGATTCATGAAACGGGCGTAGCGCTAGTCAGACTAACGGGTTTACGCCCGTGTAAAGCGCGTTAGTTGGCCTAACCAGCTCTGCGCTCATTCACGAAACATACGTTGCTAGGTAGCGAAGCATGCGTTGCTAGGTAGGCTGTTTATTTACGTCCATATTTGCGCCAAAAGTTAGACCCAGTATTGTACCTGTCGTTTCCCATTGTATATTTAGTATTTATATTCAAAAACTGTACTTTTCAGTGCTACGGATTAGTTAACATATCATAAAGTAAGTATTATACATAGTAGTGAATAGGAGTTTGCTTTTTATTTAAATTAGTGCAACAGATGCGTAAATTTTTCGCGTAACCTCCGCTAGTCTGACTAACGTTACGCCTTGTTGATGAATCCGTATGTAAGGATATAGTCAGATAGACACAGTCATTAATTAATGCTACTTACATAGATATATATAACGCTATGAACTATAGGTATCATAAGTAACTACTTAGGTATTATTTGTATACTGATTTACTTTGGTGCTATTATCCATCATGAATGAATAAAGGAATGATGTTTTATCGTATTTTATTATTTGATAAGAGAAAAATAAATAAACGACCTAACCAGTATGATAGGATGTCGGAGGAAAAACCTAGTAAAATTCGGTATGTCCAGTTTCAATTGCACTTGCAAATATACAGAGTAATTCACCACTTATAGTTTCCGAGAGAAAAGTTATTGAAGTCGTAGTATTTCCAACCATTACATCACTGAACTACTGTAGTCTCTAGGATTGTCAGAATGCAGGCGATCCCGAATACTGAAATCTGATTGTAGTATTAAACATTTTGACGATAGAGCTTACATTAGTTTTTCAAGCGTCAAAAATGGATTACGTGTATCTATAGCAACTCGGAGTTGATGAATATCGTTTTGATTTATGGTGAAGTAAGACAAAATGCTTTAGCAGCTTCTCGTCTGTACACAGCGCAATTTACCGGTAATGTGCAACGCAGGCGTGAAACATGGAGGTCCAGGGCGTCCACGGCGTGTTGCAGCAGCTGAGGAACACATTTTAGAGATTGTTGATAATAATCCCCGAATAACAGACAAATCACTCAACAAGTGTGTTGGGTTGTTAGATTAGAAATAACAAGTCCACGGTTTGTAACACGTAAATATATTAATAAAGATATAACAACTGGGAAAGAATGTTCCACCAATACAGAAGTCTGGACGGATGTTACGCGAAAGACGAGCGACAAGTAACTGCCGTGGTTTTTCACCGGACCTCTCGAGGAAGGTCTCGGGGGCTCGTTAATCTCTGACCATCTCTTTATTTGATTATAATTGGGCTCAGGTCAGAGGGTACTTTATTGGTTTTATTGGCATTGATTTGTTTATTGCTTTAATGCAAATGTCATTAAATTGTAATTGTAGGGATCACACATGTAGGTCGGTGACCGCTACAAAGTACAAGGAATATTCGAATCAACAGTATGGGTATCATAAACAAGGCTCTATTATATCCGTACCATGTACAGCGTGTCCAAACGTAAATACCAAGGGTTTATCCTTTACGAATTAGATTTTGTGAATGGTTGCTGCAACAAAATTCTGAAAATCCCTAATTGCAGCTGACGTGTTAGTTAGGTACAGATGAAACCATTTTTACACGGAATAGGATGTATAATATTCATATACTCATATTCGGAATTTTGAATATTCGCATGATATTCAACGGGATTATTTCCAACAACGTTTTTCCTTAAATATTTGGCAGGTATTGTCGATGATCGCTTGATTAGACCATTCATATTACTAAATCAGTATAGAATGCGGGATGGGATTCAGTTCCTTCGAAATAATATTCTGGAAGAAGTACCTTTAGTTGTCCGATTCCGAATGTGGTTCCTGCACGATGCTGCTCCTCCCCCTCATTTTCGACAAAATATCAGGAAGTACCTTAATGAAGTGGTATGATGGATTGGACGATAAGGAGCTGAATTAAATCCCAATGGACTTCCTTTTGGGGAAATATTTTAAATGAAGTGTATCGCATGGACACTTTTGATGATTTACGCAAACATATCATAGCTGCTGCCAATAACTTCGACAATAACCACAAACATTTGTGTTAGTTTTTAGAAACGGAGTAGACGGGCCCAAATGTGTAGATACGCCGGTGTACAAAATTTTGAACAGTTGTAACATCAGATATGCCAAATTACAGATACCTGAAAATTTTTCCGTTCAATGTTATAGAGATGCTTGTTCAAGTTTAAGTGTTGAACATCCTATGCCTGATTTTATTCACACTCATCATTTCAATTGTTCTCTTCCACCTGAAATTCCCTTGAGTTTATCCTGGTTTTTTCATAATGTTCTTTTTGAACGTCGGTATTTTCAAGTTTTTTAGTAAGTGTTAACAGTTCCAAATAGGCTTCAAGCACTACACTGTTTGAATCAAAAACATTTATGATAGTGACAATTTATGCTGAAGATTTAGAGGAGGCTTCCAGGCTCCTTCCTTACTATCTGAATCTTAGTCGAGCTATCCTTGTAGGCAGTAGTTGTTTTAGGACCAATCGAAAATTACATCAATAGTCATTATTTTTCCATTATTTCAATTTACTACCATTATGACCATTATCACTATCAACTCATGGTATAAATTATTGTTTGAACAAGATGCATCAATGTCCTCATACATACTTACCTAAAGATGAAAGAAAGACAAAACTTGAAAGAAAGCAAAAAAAATTTTCTAATTTGCATCATCATTATTTTATCATATTGTATAGGTATATAAAGCTACAGATAATAGGTGCCAAGTACAAATTAGAGATGTGTTCAATTGGGAGCTCTAATGCCAAATGATCCTAGAAACGGCATGTACAAATTGTTAAAGTGTAGGTATTATGAAAATGCTGTATCTGATCTATAGCGGTAAATGCACTTTGGTGCTGGCAACAAATAAAATGGGCGAGAATAAAAACTCTCTTTCCTCTTAAAAGTTGCCCCTAGCTCCATTTCAATTTTGGTTAAACTGTACCACGGACAACAGATAGTTCAACCTTCATAGTTTAAACCAGTCGAACAAAAGTAATTGACATATTATTTATCTACAGTAACATTTTCAGAGGGTTGAGCAATAATCTTTCTCACAACGGGATGAAACGTGTGACGCCTAAGCGGAAGTCCGAGAGGGCGGCACGTGCTGACGATGAGATATACCGGAAGTTAACTTTTTCTGGATCGGATCAAATTCAGAATCATATTTTCAACGCGTGCCTCGTGCTTAGATCTAAATTGGTGATATCTGAAATGAGGGACGACTTAATCGTTTATTGTGTCTTTCAACTTGCCGTCAAAACATTTACGCATTCAAATTAATGAGTAGCCTCAAGTAATAATATATAATGCGTGCAATTATTTAAGTAATTATTTGTGGTAGTGTTTAACAGGCAGCTGTGCTGTTCTACAGCACGTGTAATAAATAGTTCTTGAACCAAAAGCATTAGTCACGTTAGTTATTTTGTTAACTTGCTAACGAAGACTATTTAGGTAGCGCTGACAATGTAGGACGACCTTTTTCTATGCATAGCTTGGACAACCGTAAATATAATTAATTTCTTAGTTGTCTATAAAGCGATATTGGAAAACTATTTTGTTGTAATGAATTGGTACAGATATTAATACGGTTTTTAGATATCATTTTGCGATTCTTCCAGTTATCTCTTTGTGATCAAGAGTCAGTACAGTTTAAGATTGATATAAAAAAATTTTGCGGTTATAGCATCTTGTATATAGAACAATTAGATAATTTTGATTTATAAATTGATTAATCACAAGATCTGTTGTAACTACATCATAGGAAATGTCAGTGGCGTGCATACAACATACAATAGAAGCATAAAAGCATTGCCTACTCTAGAAAAGTTACCAATACCACCAATACACTTTTTTTGTTAAAAAAAGATATACTATCTACTATGCTCTATCCTGTTTCAGTCCTCTTAAAACTCATAATAATATAATTAATAAATTATACACCTCTCGCGGCTGGTGCAAGAGGTAATTTTATTTAAGTTCTCAATGACGCTCAGCGCGCACTTCTCTACTGTGTATAAGCATCGTATTTAAAAAGAAAGCAAAGCAGTTTCAGCCGATTAATACAAATTCATATCGAGCGCTAAAGCACTGCTTGCTTGGCGGTAAGTTACCTGTTACATAGACATTGAGCCGACCCTGTGTTAACTGACCTACACCATAAGTGATAAAGTGCGGTAGAAGTGCTGACAAAGATTCCTGTCGAAGTTTATCTTTTTATACCGTATATTATCAATAACCTTATGTTAATTCCAGAAATTATCTATTGTTCATTGTTCCTAGTGCACGAGGCAATCTAGTAATTTGTATTACGTATGTTTCATGTATATATATATTTTTTAGACTTTTTCAGCTTCAGTTCAGTTCAGTCTTAATCAAGTCAAAACGCTGTTAAAGATTTGAGCTAACTCTGTTTTGTTCTTAGTAAAATACCTGCTGTTAGTTAAATAAAACACAATTAGAAAGAACGAATATCTTTTTTTGGGTAGTTATTTTAATTAACAAGAGTAAAAGCTGAGTCCAAAACCAACCAAAGAAGCGGAGTGTCTTCTTCGAACCAAGAACTGCAAGAAGCTCAACGTCACTGGCGCAGTCGGAAACGGATCTGATAGTCACTGTTTAGAAGAAGACATAGTGCCTTTTTGGAAAGTGTTTTTTCTACTGACAGGACTACTGCAAGTTAAGAGTGTTTCGAGAAGAGAACTGAATATTCCTTGTCGACATACGGGGGCCATCTTCTAGGACACAAACCCAGAAAATTGGCTAGCAACCTACTGGAGGATCGAATATCCCTGGACAGGTTTAGAAAGAAAAAACAACAAAATCAAGCAATCACACAAAGCAAAGCTGCACACAAACAAGGTTAGTCATTTTTTCTCATAATCCATTTTTTTTTCCTTCTCACCCCAACTTTTCACATTTTTTTTGTGTAAAATAATATTCAAAAATAAAACTTATTTTTATTGTTTGGAAATAAAAAATTATTCTCTCAACAAATGGTTAATGTTTAGAAATATTAAAGAAACGTCAAAAGCAAACAAAAATTTTAGACAACAAACTAGAGCTAGTAGAAGTATTAATTCTGAAGATTCTGATTCAGATTTAGATAGTGTTATCCAAGATTTATCTGCGATTAGATTAGAATACGAAAAATCTAAAGGAAATAATAGTGACAATATGGCTCGTGAAATAAATTATCAGCAATTAAAATTATTTTTAGATATTATTCCAAATTTTAGTGGAGACCCATGTGAATTAAATAATTTTATTGGAGCTTGTGATGAAACATTTGTACAGTATGCTAACGAATCTGAAGTTATAAAAAAATTAATTTTTAGAGGTATAATTGGCAAACTACGAGGCAAAGCATTAACTTTAATTTCAAGTAGAATTGAATTAGACACTTGGGACAAAATAAAAGAAATTTTGAAAGTTTCTTTTACTGATCAAAGGTCATTTACTTGTTTACTTCATGAACTTCACAGTTTGAAACCAAATCCTAAAGAAAGTCCTTATAATTTTGGTATTCGTTGTCAATATACTAGAAGTTTAATTTTTTCATCTATTAATAATGATAATACAATGGACCATGTACAAAAAATTGCTCAAATTTCTAATATTGAAAAATTAATTTTGGTAACATTTTTAAAATATCTTCCACCACAAATTCAAACCGGTGTTAGACTTAAAAATCCAGATTGTTTAGAAATAGCAATGCAATACGTAATAGAAGAAGAAAATTTTAATTCTATTGTAAATGAAGGAAAGAGAAATTTAAATCAACATATTCCATCTCCAAATATTAAAGCACCTGTTCAAAAATATTCTCAAATTCAACCTACTCTAAGTCAAACATTTTCACATAATAATTCACAGTTACAACAACGATTTCATGAACAAAATAAAAAAATATTTCCTAGTCAACCAATTCAAATAACTCCAAAACAAGTACCACAAAAATTTTACCCAAATCAACAAGTATTCGGTAAACAAAGTACATCAACAACCAACGTCTGGAAACCCAAAAATCAAATACCTACTTATAAACCTACTCCTATGTCAACAACATCTAGGCAAACAACTACTCAACCTTATCAGTTTAAACCCCAATCGAGACCGACATTTATGGCAGAAGAATTACACAACATTGATGAAGAAATTTATACTGAAGCAATTGAAGAAAATCCAGCAGCATATGGTTATGAACAAGAAGAATTACCCATGCAAGATCAAGAAGGTATGGAACCATATACAGAAGAACAAAATAACGATGAAGAAAATTTTATCCACCTAGCCTCTGGACAGAAAATCACTTAGAATTAAATCATATTATAGATCAACGCAAATTGCCATTTATCGAAATTTCAGGATTTCATAGACCTTTACGTTTTCTTATTGATTCTGGTAGTCATATATCTTTAATGAACCCTGTTTTAGTAAAAAAATATTTCCCAGAGTGCATCATTATAAAACCAAGTTTAATAAAAACATCTTGTGGTCAACAAACAGCAAAATTTGAGGCACATATCCCAGTTTTTAAAGAATTTCAAGCAAATGGAAAAATTATTTTCACTTTATTTGACTTTCATCCGTTTTTGATGGATTAATCAGCTTTACAGACTTAAAAAATATGGGATTTAATTGGAATTTACAAGAAGGATATCTACAGAGAAATAATTTGAAAATTCCTGTACGACAATGTTCTCCTTCAGAATATGAACACTTTAACATCACTGTTAATGAAAATGAAATTTTAAGAACCAAAATTCCAACCAACGCTGTTACCGATGAATCATATTATATCCCAGAAACAACAATTAATAATCACTGTTTTAAATCGGAATTTATCAATTATAAAATTGATTATATTAAAGGTAAAAATAATGTCGTTGCAGACGCGCTATCTAGAAATCCTTCAGACAATGTTTCTTTGATAAACGAAATAGGTGATATTGATAATGTTATTCAAGAATATTTAAACTATGAAAATAATGTTACAACAGCACATTCTGCAGATGAAATTCCTCTACTTAGTTTTCCTTATACAGAAAAACCTTTAAATCATTATAAACATCAAATGATTATTAAAGTTTCAGAATCATCCCCTGTTCCTAATTGTATTAAAGAAAAGATTTTTGATAATCAGAGATTTTACATAAATATTAGAAAAAATCATATAGATGAAGATTTAGAACAATTCATAGCTAATCTCGATAATAAACTTACATATTATTTATATTTTCCTGACAAACAACATGAAAAATACTTTATAAAAATATACAAGAAAAACTTATTAGAATTCAATCAAAATTAATAATTTGTTCTTCAAAATTAACTGATATCTGTACAGATTCTGAAAAACAAGACAAAATGAATTATCATCATATTTATAAAACTGGTCATAGAGGTATTACAACTACAATTGACTCTCTAAAGAAAAATTACTATTGGCCTAGCATGACTAAAGACGTTAATAACTATGTCAATAATTGTGTCATATGTCAAAAATCTAAATATGAAAGACAACCTAATAATTTTGAATTTCAACCAATTCCTATAGGTACAAAACCTTTTGAAAGAATTCATATCGATACCTTGTCAGTATCTAAAGAAAAATTCTTAACGATAATTGATACTTTTTCAAAATTTGCGCAAGCCTATCCAATTTAGGAACAAATTCTATAAATGTCCTTGACGGATTATTAACTTTTATATCACATTATGGACTTCCTCATACAATTGTTTGTGATAATGGTGTGGAATTTAATAATCAAAATTTCCTAGATTTTTGCAAAATTCATAAAGTAAATATACACTTTACTACACCAAAAAATCCGAATTCAAATAGTTACATTGAAAGATTTCATTCTACATTGTTGGAACAAATTAGAGTTAAAACGCAACAAAATCCTAAAGAATCTTTAAATAACTTAATAAAATATTCACTATTACATTATAATAATTCCATACATTCAGTACAAACTTCACTCCTTTTGAGATCGTTTCAGGACATTTCAATACTAAAGATCCTTATGATATTGAAGAAAAGATATAATCTCTAAATATGTGTATGACCATAAAGAAAAATTAAAAGGAAAATATCAACAAATCAATGACGATATAAACAAAAAAAAACTGATAAATTGGAAAAAATTAACGCAGAACGGAAAGAACCAATGACAATATCAGAACAAGACCAAATTTATCATAAAGAACAGACAAGAGATAAATTAGCAAATAAATTTTCCAAAATTTCGCCTGTAGCTCAAACAAAAAATAAGGTGAAAACTGAAACATCAAAATATTCTAAGCATAATTTAAAGAAACGTAAAAAATATTAATTACTAATGTTTTATTTCCAGATGAGGATATTGATCATTTTCTCGTTTATCCTTATCCATAACTTAAATAATGCAGTTATTCAAAAATTAACCAACCCTATTTTACCAATGAACTTGGAAAATTCGAGAATTATTATAAGTAAACATACATTCGTCAGTTATCTAGATATTTCTGAACTGAATAAAATTAAATCTAATTTACAAGAACAAGTCAATTTTATTATTGAAAGAAAAAATTTTACTGATATGTCAGACAAACTAATAAAACAAGCACAATCACTGTTATTTCAAAATGATCATTTATTAGAAACTATTTTCCCTAACATGAGACACAAACGTGGACTGATAAATCTTGGTGGTAAAATATCAAAATGGTTATTTGGCACACTTGATTCTGAGGATGGAAAAAGAATCGATACTATATTAGATTACCTTAACAATAATGATCACTTACTTAAAGATGAAATTAATAATGAAATTTCTTATTCAAAGGAATTTATGTCAAAAACAAATCATAGCCTTTTTCAAATCAAATCAAACATCTTAACTATAAAGAGTTTAATCGATAAATACCAGGATAGTATAAATGAAATTAATACTTTGGAATTAATTATTAATTGCCTAATAACTCTACAGAACCAATTAAATCAAATCGTTAATGCTATAACATTTGCTACTCTTAATAAAATTCATCCAACTTTGCTTTCTATAGAAAATTTGAATATTATAATAAATAAAATGCAAAACTTATACTCACTAAATCAAATTGCTCAATTCAAAAGTAAACACAGTTATTATATGTTTTGGTATTCAACTATTATATAAAGACGAGAGAATAATTTTCTTAATTCATTGTCCAATTTTAATGACTACTGCGTTTAAAACATTTTTTTTGTATCCTGTTCCTATCCAGAATAAAATAATCCCCCCTCAAAAACCATATCTTATCCTTAATGAGAAAAATGAACTCTATCAATATCAAGAAGAATTGTGTGAAAAGATCGAAGATACCTTTTATTGCCATAATCATCTTCAAGCCGAAGAAGATTGCATAGTCTATATTATTTTGAAGAATGAAGCCAAAAACTGTTCTACTGTGTCTGTCCATGTAGAAAAGATGATTGCAAATCAAATTTCTCCCCAAAATATTTTGTTAACTACACCTTCCTACACAATAATTACGGAAGGATGTTCCATAGAAAAACATCAAGAACTTCAACCTGGAAGTTACCTAATAACAATTCCTGAAAAATGTCATTATACTATTGATCAAGAACAGTTTTCTTCCGAAAATGAAGATCTTTCGCCTGTTACAATTATTGAACTTCCATCATTGGATGTATCCAAGTTGAGAGGACGATCAAATAAAATTAAACTTAATAGCATGGATATCGAAGAGCTTTCTCATTTGGCAAATAAAATGAATAATCATCATGAAATAGCTTTACCTGTGGAGCCAAAGGAAAATCATCCCATACCAACCTGGCTTCTTATTATTATTTGCTTTCTCATTTGTGCTATCACCTATATTGGAGTAACATGCTACTATAGAAACTGTTACCCTTACCCAATCAAACTATTTAGAAGGAAGAAAAATCCGAATGAGGCCTCTTCTCTTAATGATGATCAACCCAGCCAACCAGTCCAACCCTAGGTTTCCATTTTAGGCGGGAGGAGTTACCTGTTACATAGACATTGAGCCGACCCTGTGTTAACTGACCTACACCATAAGTGATAAAGTGCGGTAGAAGTGCTGACAAAGATTCCTGTCGAAGTTTATCTTTTTATACCGTATATTATCAATAACCTTATGTTAATTCCAGAAATTATCTATTGTTCATTGTTCCTAGTGCACGAGGCAATCTAGTAATTTGTATTACGTATGTTTCATGTATATATATATTTTTTAGACTTTTCAGCTTCAGTTCAGTTCAGTCTTAATCAAGTCAAAACGCTGTTAAAGATTTGAGCTAACTCTGTTTTGTTCTTAGTAAAATACCTGCTGTTAGTTAAATAAAACACAATTAGAAAGAACGAATATCTTTTTTTGGGTAGTTATTTTAATTAACAAGAGTAAAAGCTGAGTCCAAAACCAACCAAAGAAGCGGAGGGGCTTCTTCGAACCAAGAACTGCAAGAAGCTCAACGTCACTGGTAGTCGATCTGAGTCGAGCTGACCCGACCGATAACGAAAATGCGAAAATGAAACGAATTGGGACGGAGAAACACTTTCTTTAGAATGTACGAATTTACTTTGCAAGACTTCGAGTTGAATTATTTTTTAGTAATTTTTAATGCAATATTTATACAAACTGATATTCTTTTTAATATGATAAAATCAGAAATCGTAGAATTGGATATTGTTTAAAAAAAATCGAAGGATTTAAAACTTTATTGATAACTTTTACAATAACTGACAAAATTTATGAAAGAACTATAACTATTTGCGGCGAGCCAACAAAATAGCGGAATATTAATGATGTAAAAGTACATTATAAGCGAATATTTCGAGAAATATTGGACAATATCAAAATGGAAATTTCTAATCGTTATAATGAAATTAACCAGCTGCTTCGGCAGAACGATCTTTTTCCGATTTGAAACGAATTCATAGGTACCTACTTACGAAACACTCAGGAACAAGAGAGATTAAGCAAGCAGTTTTTTCAATTCAAAAAGAACTTATGCAAGACCTAAAACAAAATATTAATTTTTATGATGATGTGTTAAATGAGTTTTTAAAAAATGACCGCCGTATTGACCTGATTTATAAAAAATAATTGTGTTTAATATTTTATAATCATTAATCTAATAGACTGCGTGCTCGACTGCGTGTTAAGTGTGTTTGTTACTCGGTTTCTTATGCAAGAAAGAACCCACTGTTTTTGTTTTAAAAATACTTAGTTTTAAGTGTAATGTCCAAATCAATTATTGACTATTATACTGACACTGACATTTCCGAACGAGAGCATATTTTGGTGGATCATAGTAGTAAGTAATTTAAATGTTTGCCTACCCTATTGTAACTGGCACTGCACGCCACTGGGAAATGTATATTTTAATATTAAACAGAATTAACTATGATAGAACAAATAATATGTTTTCCAGTTTATTTAATGCAAAATATTTACAATAAATATGACATAGATTTGTATTAAGTATAAATTAAGCGAGAAATGAAGCCATAATTATTTACATTTTAAGTTTATTTTTGCTTTCTTTTTTGTTTATTCTCTATCTACCACACAGTTTTTATCTGCAACCCTATTGGAATTTCTGTAAGAATTATGTTAGGTTTCCTTAACTGTAAAAGTAAATGAAATAAAAAGCTGACCACCACATGAAGTCACATCCTGTATATGCCTATCCTTTCGAAAGACAAAGAAATAAAAGCAAATACAACAATACGTAACTATTTTTTTTATGAAACTTAAATGATGCAATTTTCTTTACACTCACTCTTTTAAGCGAACCAAAGAAACCTCCCTCATGTGCGGAATTGCTAGGTCCACCCTCGCCGAGGACACGAGGGGGCCCGTTAGAAGGGTCTGTCACGATATCCTGCAGTTCCGGATTATACTTTAATTGATTCGGGCACGCAGACTGCGCCCGCTCGCGCGTGAAGGCCTATCATTGTGTTTCGATATCCCTAATCATTATCTCTTTCTATTCACTCTTTAATTGTACATCTTTTATTTGCCCGTGCCTTGGCGCATTCGAATTCAGCGGGGTCTGGCTGTAGCGAATTCATGGTCTTCTTTATTGCGGTATAATTGAAAGGAACACTATAAATTATGCTGATTTTGGTCGGTGTAGTTATCAAAAACCACGTGTTTAGTGTATCCACTAAAAATCTTGTACACAATACAGGGTGGTCCATAACTAGATTTTTCACTTCAATTTAAGCCAATATACCTTTATAAAATAGTGATAATAGAAAAGATACAGGGTGTCAAAGTTGGAATTTAAAAAGTGATTGACAATTTCTCTGTGTTTGCATCAACTTAAACATTTGGGAATAGATGTTTTTGGATATGAGAAATCATAATCTGTTGTCTATTTGGACGTATCCCATATTTATGACGAAAATGTGAGCGCAACTTTTTTGGCTCTAACGTTCACGTTTTTTATTAAAAAAAATTAAACTACATTGTTTTGAGGAAAAAAGGTATACTTGTCATTAGTCTTAGAAATTGACCATATTAGCTTTTCAACAATCAGCTGCATCAGCATCTCACCTGCACTTAATTTATATGTGAACATACATATAAAGGAACAGCTAGATCAATTGTCGGTCATCTCACCCATGGCATACTGATGAGGGCTAACAAGCCCGAAACCGGTCTATGTCTGGTGGTGTGTCCGACAAGGGTTCTTGGCTGTTCACAGACAGATACTGCAGGAGTAATTCAATGCCGGTCGGGGCATTAGTCCGCGGAGTAGTTGTTTCCTGCAGTATCATTTACAGATTTAATGGCTTGTCGCCCAGAGCAAGAGGTCTGCATTAAGTACCTGCTGCAATGTAGGTCGCTTTCTGTAAGTCGAGCCGCTTAGGCCGAAAGCAGACCAGGAAGTAAGCAGACCACTTATATCTCAGTCACCTGCATAGTTTCTTGTACAATATTTTAACGTAGTAGAGACCTGAAACTTTTATTTCAGATAGACAATAAAATCATCACACTCAATTATTTCGGAGATCATATTAAAAAATCAATTAAATAATTCCTTCCTTTTCATACAAGGTCTTTGTCACTAAGTAATTATAAAAATATATTTTTGAGGTTAGCTTAATTTTTGGTATCTAGTTGTGAACAATAAAGACCTTTGTTATTATTATTATACACGGGAACGCCATCGACTGCATGGAGTACACAGCAAATATTATTTGCTGAGTGACTGACCAGGAAAATTATATTTGGAAAAGTTAAGAAAAACAAGCGAGGAAATTGTTTAATTAAATGAATACTTTAGTTATGCTCAAATTTGCTAGGTGATTAAGGGAACAGAAGATAAGTTATTTCTTGTATACTTATACTAGTAAGTATTTTAAGATTTCTACTAGATAGGCAAAGTATTGTTCTTCACTTCACTTAAATCTCGCGCACAATCTGATCCTATAAAATAATGTAAAGAAATTAATCAGCTAACTTCTTATAAACAAAAATCAAATAAAGAAGTAAGCATTTTCTAAAATAATTAGCTATAGTAATTGATAATATAGTAGTATGCCTTGCTGGCAGACTACAATTTCTATATCTATTTTTTGTGTTAGATTTATTAGGTGATTAAATTGCTGAAATGTAAATTATGCAATTGTTTTAATACTAATGAAGGTAATGTTGTCACAACCAACAAAACCACTAATTATCTAAAACTATTACCGAGTTACCATTAGCTATTTTAGTAGGTAATTAATATATGTATACCTATCTATTTATCCAGAATAAAAACATAAAATATACATATACAGAAAATACCAATATATATACTTATTCGGAGCCTTGTCTTTCACACATTTCTATAAATATAAGATTATAATTACTTCGTTTCAGATACTGAATTCAGATCAGTACCAGTATTTTATTTTTTAAGGTCTCAACTATTCTCTGAAAGTTTATTTTACAATTAAATGAGCTTAAGCGCATTGAGAGATATCGAAAATATGAAAGTTTTGCTAATATGTATGTATTATTATTAATGTTACAAATATGCACCTAATACAATAATTTCTTTTTACATGATTTTATTACTTTAAGTCGGCGGGTTGCTAGGACAATAGAACACCTACTTATGTTGAATAGGTAATTTTTTAAGTAACGATTTTTGCAGTAGAAGTAGGTAACTAGTTTACTTATAGCTACAAAACTTGAAACAAAATTTTATAACAGTAGCTAGATATTCTGTCAGCGCATAGGTAGATACAAATCATGGCATGGCATGGCATGACATTTTGTATAGTGTTACAGCAGGAAGAATGAAGGTCTTTCATGTAGATAATAATAGTGTTAACTGAGACAAGTAATCTTGACAAATTTGAAAAAGTCTCGTTTTAACGTCTTGCAAAACAAGACAATATTATCTCGAAACTTTGCAAGTATTGCAAAATTCTGACAAGACTTTCGAAAAAAGTAATTCTTTGAAAGAAAAAAATCCAATTGTTTCCGATAAACAAAAAATAATTGCTAATAGGTGGCCGCTAGATGTAGCTATACTATATTCCGCGTACTTAAGTGTGTCGGGTTTGAGAGACATGAACAGTTAACTCACCACTCACCTGGTGGCGTACTGATGAAAGCCAATAAGTCCTAAACTGGTATATGTTCACTATTTGCTATAGATTTTTGATGTGTAATTTTATGCTGGTCGGAGCATTAGTCCGCAGTTGTTTCCAGAAATTTCTGGGCAATAAGTTGCTGAGCAGTTGTTTAATTGGAAAAAAATCTTTGAAATATACAAATATTGATTTATCATGGAATATAATTATATCAATATCAGTATGATTGAAAAGGAAATAATACATAATATTTTTTAATTGAGGCAAATGCTTTCTTTACACAAAATGACTGTATTTTTGCTTATAAAAAAGAAGATTTGGTATCAAGAAACAAATATTGTTTGACTCTATACAAATAATTTATTTCCATGAAGCAAATTCTTTTTACAGCCATTTCAGTTGTTATTTGTAGAAAATATAGGGTACACAATTAGTAATAGTTAAAAAATATTGGGCGAAAACAAATACAGTATGGACGCTACTGCTTGTCACCGCTATATCTGCATCAGCGGGGCTCCACGAGTGTGACACCGGACAATTTATCCAACGGTGTGTGAATGAGAAACGGCTCGAACGGGTCAATTTCTAGCTTAATCTGGACGGGCTGGACAATCTCAGGACTGCTCAGGATAAACTGTCTATTCTGGATCTCGTATGGATCTCGCACGTTACTCCGACGATATATTGGATGCTTACCCAGGGACGATAGACGAATTTATGGTCCGATAAATCTTATTTGGGCTTTGTGAATTCCAGATAGGTTATGTGTTTCTTTTGTTGCCGGACAAAGGGAATTTTATGTAATCTTTGGACGCAATTAAAGGGAAATTGGAAGTAATTTTTAAAATCCGCATTTCTGCTTTAGAGGTTTTCATTCCATGTTTTATCAATAACTTAGATGCTTTAACAAAGGAGTATTTGTACAATAACCATTGATATTGTAATAATAATGGATTGTGGGTGTGGGGAATTTTGCTTTTTTAATTTAATTATTTTTGTTGTTTTTTTTTATGATAAAAAATTATTTTGATTTGTCATATTTTTTATTTATATTACATTCTAGTTTTTTTGTTGTAGTTCAAATATGTGAAACCGTGAGTACCTTTTTGTTGGCTATCCGCTTCTAATTTTGCCTGTATCTATTACTTTTAGTCGCGTTAAATTAGCATGAAAAAAGTGAAAATGGACAACTTTTTACGGAGAAGTCAGGTTGAGATGCGGTTTTCTGTAAAATGTTCAGGGAATTGTTTATAACAAAAGGTACATTTAACCTCTGTACGCTCGCAAATTTTTAATTGTTTATTTAACAAATGACCCATTTTTGTTGAACATATGGCAAATGTCACACACGATTCAACGAAAATGTCTGGAAAATGTTCTCTCGGAGGTTTTCGAGGTGCCTCTTTATCACTTTGATGTTAGCTTTATTATTTATTGCTAAATTGTTGTAACTGGGCTAATTAAGAAATTAAACACTCCACCCCTGAAATCACTAGAGAACCGGAATTTTTTCCAGAATTTCTGGCTTAGTAAGGCAAACCATCGGCACAAGATTTTTGTAAATATAATTGTTTATTGTTCGATTGTTGCAACCTCGCTAATTAACTAATTAATAACTCCACTCCCGCAATCGTTGGAAACCCAGTTTTTTTTTACAATAACTCTGAGATCATGGGGAGAATCATCGGCACAAGGTTGTTGCACGTAATTGTTTATTTTCCAATTGTTGCGACTTGGCTAATTAACAAATTAATAAGTTAACGCCCGAAATCACTAGAAAAACAGTTTTTTTTTTGCAATAACTCTAAGATGATGAGGAGAAGCATTGCCACAAAGTAATTGCAAATATAATTGTTTATTGTTCGATTGTTGCAACCTCGCTAATTAACAAAGTAATAACTCTTCTCTCGGAATCGTTAGAAAATCGGGGTTTTTTCCAATAATTCTGGGATGAATTGAGCGATAAACAATTAAATTTGCAAAAATTTTGTGCCGATGGTTCGCCTTAAAAAGACAGAAACCCCGGACAAAATTTCGGGTCTCTAGTGATTCCGGGAGTAGAGTTATTAATTTGTTAATTAGCGAGGTTGCAACAATCCAACAATAAACAATTATATTTGCAATTGTGCCGATGGTTTGCCTTAGTAAGCCATAAATCCTGGAAAAAATTCCGGTTCTCTAGTGATTTCGGGGGTGGAGTTTTTAATTTGTTAATTAGCCCAGTTACAACAATTTAGCAATAAATAATCAAGCTAACATCAAAGTGATAAAGAGGGACCTCAAAACCCCGAGAAAACATTTTCCAGGCATTTTCGTTGAATCGTGTGTGACATTTGCCATATGTTCAAGAAAAATGGGTCATTTGTTAAATAAACAATTAAAAATTTGCGAGCGTATAGAGGTTAGATGTACCTTTTGTTATAAATAATACCCTGAACATTTTGCAGAAAACCGCATCTCAATCGGACCTCTCCGCAAAAAGTTCCAAGTGAAATGCCAATTTGACGCGAATATTTGTCATGTTTTGAGGTGCCAGCATGTTTTCATTTCGGTTCTCTGGATAATTCAGCGGTAAGAATTTTGCAGATGTCAGTTCTGCTGTTTTTCGGCTGCTTTCTACTAACACTACCAAATTTTGTGGAAATATGTTGTGCATTCTAATTTAATCCTTGGAACGGGTAATTGTACAGTAATAATAAATGAGATTTACCCAAATATACCCATATCAAAAAATTCATTGTTTCCCAAATACAGGGTGTCAAAAATTTTGAAATTTTTGTTATATCTTTTATTTACTTCGAAACCCTTCGTGATAAAACAACAATAATTCTAAATTGTAATGGGATATCTTAGGTCTAATTAATCAGTATGTTTAAATAGTTCCATTATCACCACTGCCTTAGGAACCCTGTGCCACTCTTTTATTTAAAATAAAAATATACGCCACCATCTTAATTATATAAAAAACGTAAAATGCTGTTAAGTTTCGATTATTATATCATTATCATATAAAATATCTCTTCATTTCGTAGTTTGTGAATTGTTGTATCAAAGGCTGAAGAAAAATTGAAAATCCACTCTAAATATTTTGCACATCGAAATAATTTACCGTTTTGAGTAACTTCTTCACGTAAGTAATATTTTGCTGTATTTTCTGGACAAAAGGCGATTTTCCTGAAACCAATGCAATTTTTCGTCAGTGAATATTTCAAATAGGTTTATCTCCAAGACAGTTACTCCTAACGACTTCAACAAGGTATACCTTTTTCACAAAAAAGGTAGAACAATTGATTGTTTTAATAATCACTGTATACACACTAAGCCTCAAAAAAATACTGTCATTTAGGAGAGGCATGATGGGCCATAAGTGGCGCCCTCTACTAGTAGCATCAAAATTAGAAACAGATTTGAATTTCTCGCCCCCAAAAACCCATTATCTCCAAAATGTATCCAAAAATTTGTATAGTTTTTAAAATTATTTACAAATATCCTTTTAACTATCAACTTATGAGTAAAGTAAGTTTGGCTATATAGCATTATTTTGGAGTTAGGAATTTACTCTTGCTCGATGGTACATTAATTTCAAGGCACCCTGTATTACTGAAGCATAATAGGTCTCCACGCACAAACTATGAAATGCAGATATTCTAAAGAATAACTAGTTCAAAATAATCGCAATTTAAAGTATCTTATGGTCTTTTATAATTAAGACAGTGGCGTACCATTTTTATTTTAAATAAAAGAAGAGTGCCATAAGGTTTCTACATCACTGGTGATAATGGGAATACTTAAACATACTAAATATTGAGACCTATCACTACTGCTGTTTTATCACGAAAGGTTTGAAATATTTCACACCTTGTATCTCGAAAACAGTGAACTGTTAGGTATAGGTATATTTGGATAAATATCATTTATCTTGACAGCACAATCACCCCTTCAAGGATGGTAGTAATACTTGAGACACCATGTATATTTGAATTAATATCTACGTAATTGTTCTTATATTTGTTAAAATTAAAAAAAAATGTAAAGCGACATTAGGTGCAATAAATAATTATTTTTAGTAATGTCTATTTTTAACTTACAAATTCAATATTGATAATAATCATATAGGGAAAGTGCCAATTTCAGTACGCATAAATTAAATATATTACAGATCATTTTTGCACACATATGGGGGACCTAACAAAGCGTGAGCAATCCGCCTGTGTGTATCGAAATTTACAAATGCGACAATAACACAGTGGCAGATATATTATGTGCCAAGACAATGGGCACTGATTCCATTCCGGACAATTCCGGGTTGGCTCGAAATTCCGGCAACCCGTTCACTGTGAATACGTTAATGCGGATTGATTTACACTGTGGAAATACCCTTGATTAATGGCTTTGTATAATTGCAAATTCTTTATGTTCACTTTAAATTGTGTTCTATTCATCACGTGATTAAAAATAACACAAAAACGCGTTCCAGTCCCATTCCGTTGAAGTTATTTGTAGTTACTGCATAGTACAAACGCTATGAATTGTACATTGTACAGTTATTGTACATTCAACGTTATCTTTACAAACAAAGCTAATGAATATTGATTTATTTAGCTAGAAAAAAAATATTGAATAGGAATAAATATAATTGAGGAGCTCCAAATCGGAACGCAGTTTTCGACCAAGCTTCGGGTTCCGAGGTATCTATAGATGGCGTTTGATAATTTTGAAACATACTTAACGCTGATTTTGATATGGTACTCTGTACATTATATTTAAACGTTCACTGCAAAGTGTAGTATTTAAATATTGTTAGTTAAACAGCAACAAAAATCTGAAAATCTTACGAAAAAATTCAAATAAAAAAATCCTGCTTCAAAGAACAATAAAATATTTAATCCCTTCTAAAAAATCAATCCACGCAGAAAATTTCCGGGAAAGAGAAACAGCAATTATACAATGATTACAGCAAAATCAGATGACATATGAGACAGTAAAAATAAAAATTAAGTGTGAAGAATTGTGACTACGTACATGGAAGATTTCTGAAATTTCCTTATATTTTCATTCAAAATCGTCCTAATGGGCGTTACATCAGAACGCAGTATTTTACAAAAACATTTTTCAAAATGCAATTTTTCGAATTTTTATTAGAAATCCTTGTCTTGCTAATAGCAGTTTATAATTTCTCCCTCAAAATTATGAAAATTTAATAACTAAGTTACAAGATCAGTTTATAAGAAAACTGCTATCTTGTGAGCACAAACGTTTTAAGTTAAGGTCGTCATAGTTCTCGCCATAAAACGATCAAATTTGTGATGTTTTTTAGGTATAAAAATCTCGAAAATAAAACAAGTAGAGCAAAAGTAATATCAAAAATAAAATTTTTGATGTTTTGTCTATACGCTTTTACTATTTAAATTCTCAATTATTTTCACATACTTATAAACAAAAGGGAACAATATTATATGCAGAACTATGTAAGTTTACGTTATAACAATATTTACATCTACAGCTGAATTTAATTTAGTTTTTAAATGTCTAAAATTACTTGTATTTGTAGAAAACACTATTTCAAGAATACGGCGTCCTTACTAAGCCATATTTCTAGTTAGAGCAAGAGTAAGAGAAGTTTATATAGAAAGCTTAATTTGAATAATATTATCGGTAGATGTATCGCAATGGCAGATAACATAATATCATTAAATAATAAGATATTTATAGGATAAGTACTAATTTGTTGTTAATATATCTATATTTTCTATTTATCTCTAAATAGTTTTAAAGATATTTAATACAGATTGATCAAATTTTTGCAAACTTTTGGAATAATTAATGGTAAAAATTAATTCATTGGTATACAAATATTTCTAAGTAAATGTATTCCCTGAAAGAGGTAAAGAAAAAGAATGGAGAATATAAACGATTTTTTTGCCCAGAACTATATTATAATATACAGTATGAACCTTAAAAATATTTACAATGTACAATATTCTAACTGAAGGTGTAGTTGGCCATGTAGATGAGTCTATATAGTGAGTCATTTTCAAAAACATTCATGGAGATATTAATTTTAAAAGAACACTTACATTTTAAAACCACTGATAGAGCGCTGGTAAACTTAATAAACCATATGATCTGCTGAAGGCGAGGTTGCCATATCACCTCTAAAATAAATACTTTTACTTTAACGTAAATTAAATCTTGTTAGATTGTTTCTAATTTAAAAATACTTGTTTTAAGCGATAAGTAAAGTAAAATTGCGTAGGTAGTACATTACGCGGTGATAATAGAGGTTGATGATACAAAATACATGAACAATTCATGGATGGTATTTCAAAAATGAGCTTCCTAACATAAAGAAATTCACTCTGTGTTGCCTATTAACCCAAATTTGAACTGACTTTCTTAACTAAAATAAATCTCAAACAACGCAACAAGCTGCACATTTGTTTATTCTTCTCTTATTAAATTCATCACATTGTAAAAAGTCAATTGCTACATAAATTTTATAATTTTGACTAATAGTTTTTCTGTAAAAGATATAGAAATCCAAATAATTCGCTCCGCACTAAAGCCCAGTCGTAAACAAAAATGGCTTTGCTCACGTCACAATCCGGTCACAGATTATTAAAGATTCTGCGCAAGGTCAGAAAAACTTTTATTAACATATTTTAATCATCGTTTAATTGACAACGCTGTGAAATACACATCCAATCTACACAATATTATGATTCATTAAAGCTTTAATATATTGGAGTGGGTCAGCGGTCCTCAACAAATTTTCTATTGAAAAATTACGAAATTATATTAAAATTTGATAGTTTTCCTAAAAAAAAACTATTAATTTTGTGTTTTACAAAGTGAACTGTATTGCTGGTTGCAATATTTGTACTTATTTAAATTTCACCCTGCACATCCCAAAAATAAATTACAAATTTGTTTTATACAGTAGTATTAAAATTCTTGAATTTATGCTGGGTTAACCTTTAACCATTGTTTTTAAATATAACATCCAAAATTTAAGCTATATTTTTTCATAATTAATTTTAAAATAGGGAACTACCATATTCTGATTGAATTTTATATTCCCATTTGTTTTTTTATTGTTGTGCATAGATTAGGTTAGCAAATTTTATCCAATTCCTAACTTTAATTTAAAAAACTTGATTATACGACTGTGTTTTTGTTTTAATTACTTTGAAAATAACTTAAGGCTGGTAAACACAAAGTGGATAAATTAATTATTTTCGTTATAAACACTGGACGAAATCTCGGGTTTAAATATTCATTTAGGTAGTGAACTTCTAATTTACTTTGCAACTTTGTGCTCGTGATACGTGGCTTTCTGCTGAGTTATTATTTGCAAAAGTTCAGACAAAAGTTTACTTTATAAAACATTTAATTATATTCTTGCAGAATAATTAAATATAAACATCAAAAGCGGTCGCCCCTTTAAAATACACAGTAAAAAGTAAGCAGAAGTTGCCTCCGAGCTTCTGTTGACATATAACCACTTCGTATGGGTGTAATCTGACTATATGAAATTAACTGTATTGTTTTATACATTTATATGGCGTATTTTCACTGACATCACATCTTTGGGATTTACAATTAAGAAATTAGTGTAATACTATTACAAGACAATTTATATAATTTGGTGGAAATTCGTAAATAATGAAAGATGATATTAATACTATATTATACATATTTTGCAAATACATAATCTAAAAACTAACAGTACAGCAGTCGAAGATAAATAGGTATAAATGAAAATCCAAAATATGCTATACGACGAACTGCTAACGTTGAAAATAGTAACAATCCTATAGCTGGAAGAGAACGAAAGAATTCTTAATGTTTTACATAACACGAACTTTCAGTACAAGAAAATTGATAGAAAGGATTTTTTCACTGACAAATATGATATAACTATGTATTTTGTATGAAGAGTAGATAATGAGCAGAAAATTAAAGAATAAATAATTGGGAATAAGAAATTTTTACAAGGACGAAACATATATCAACGCTTATACCTAACAGTAAAGCTCTCTACGAATATAAACATGCTTGTTTATTGTTTAATATAACAAAACAGCGAAAAATGTCTACATCAGTTTTAATAAAATAGAATAGGCCCAATAAGAGGTCCCTGAGGAACTCCCACACTGACATTAACCAGTTTTGATATACCATTCACTCCATTTGTAATATAACCATATTGCTTACGGCAATTTAAAAATGAGGTAACCTACTTAAAATCTACATTACGGATACCATATTTATCTAGTTTACATAATAATTTTTCACGGTTACCACAGTCGAATGCTCTACTGAGATCACGAAATATCGCAAAGGGCAATCACCAGGCTCCAAGTACTCAGTTAGTTTATTATAAAAGGAATATACAGCAATTTGCGTAGATAAATTAGAACGAAATCTGTGCTGATTTTTTGAAAAAATATTACATTTATGAAGAAATTTTACCAAGCGACCACATGCAATGTTACAGGCTGACAATTTTCTGCTAATTGAGGATCATGTTTTTTGTATATGGGAACCACTTTTTCTGTTATAATAATTTTGGAAAAGTATGTGCATGTTTTGAAGTTCAATATCACGAAAGATATGATGTAGTGCAGGTATTTAATGATTGTACGTCAATGTGTTTTTATTTATATTACAGAAATATATTATTAATACAGCCATATATTTATATGTACACGAACTAAATAAAATTTGTATATTTTGATAAGGTAATAATCCTTCTTCAGAATGAATAAATTTATACACATATCCTGGTAAAATTTAAAAACCCAAATAATATTCTCAGAAAATTAAGAAGTGAATCCAGCAAAACACTTTAAACAAAATACTGTACTGTGTGCCAATAGTTACAGTAACAGAGTAGTAAAAATTACTACCAATGTGAAGTAAAATATAATTCATCGGTAATTATGAATTCATTTAACACATTCTTATAAAACGTTGTAGTGATAGTTAGAAAAATGCTGGTAAACTTTTAGTAAATAGTACAAGAATGTATCTATGTAGTGTATTTCTGTTGTAGTAAAATAGTGTTTGGCGATTATTATTAACAAGTAATAAGCATAATAGTATGCGAAATACACATTGCGTTTGGAACTAAAATAACAGCAAATTATGGTTCATAGACTTACAATTGTATTAGCGATTACTATTTTTTTCTTTAAATTTCAGTGCGCACTGATTATCTGTACACTGTAGAAAAGTTGCTTTGTAAATGAGATTTCCCAGTGTGTACTTCAAGATGTGCAAAATTTACACTTAACACACCTGTGTGTATTATATTCTTATTCCTGATTGGTTGCGCACAACTGCGCAGGTGCAGTACTTGCGGCAGCATGTCTAGTCCATCGTGGGCCATTGTGGTCGTGTTGCGTTGTTGTGTTCAGTTAATTCTCATTCGCAGTGTTCAAATGGAGAATATCTAAACTGAAGATTAATCAAAGAAAATCGTAAGTACTTACCTATCAAATATTGCTGATAATTGTGAGCTAAAGGTAATCATAAATCTTATAAACATTAGAGCTTTACGAAAATTCAATCTGAGGTTTTAGAATACTATATATGTATATTGTTTTCTATAATTTTAGAGAAATATGTTCAAATCACTACTAGTTAATTTTCTCTACTCCTATTATGTACTAGTTAAATACATCTTTCTCTAATATTTGCTGTTTCGTTGTTTATAATTTCCTAGTACGTTATATTTGTTTTTAAATTCTTTATTAGAGTATGTACTACTGTTATTACTAGTAGTTTGTCAAATATGATAGAAAACTTAGTTGTTGTTCATTTCAACTGAATTATATATTTTTAATAAAATCATAAATGTAAAATGCCTTGTTTTATTATTATTGTAACTACCTATATATTATTCTGTACCTAAATACTATATATTACTCAATATAATTAACATGTTAATGTGTAAAGTCTACATCTTTAATGATATAAATAACACAGAAATATGTAAAAGATACACATAATATTGGTTATATTAACACAGTTGTTTGTGCTAAACCTTTAACACACTGCTTGATACAGAGGAATGTGTAAAAATATTACAATTCTATGTGGACCTTGATTAATACAGGATTGTGTTATTTTCTGTTAAAATATGCAATATGTTTTTGCAGTGTAACCTTTTCAAAAATGCCACAGCCCTCTGCTAAAAAGCACATACGATACATTTTTACGATCACTGAATTCTTTATGATTTTTAGATAGACTGCAATATAATACATTAAAACATATACTAACCAATGTCAATTAAGTAATTTAAATAGGTACAATAGAATCTCTTGCAAAAAAACAGTAAACAGTTTAAATTCCAGCATACATATTGTCTGTAGACACAATAATACCAAAACCAAAATTTCTCCTTTAGAATTCGGCAGATTTGCGGAACAATTTAAAAAAATCTCACACTTCTGCAATACGACAAACCATGTAGGCAATGTCTGCTCTTTTCGGCAGCACACAATGGCCTAATATCGTGTTTATTAGACCGCAATTTTAAATCCCCATTTTCAGGTATTGTTCGGAGATCGTTCAAGCAAAAGCGGCTTCCTTGAGGCATGGATAGCCCTCGGAGACAATCCAGCTTAAGAAGGTCTCCATTAACGTATAAGAAACCGACACTGTTGGTGACAAAGTAACTGTTGCGACCCCGACCAAGCACGCGCTGTTTGAAACGGGTGCAAGACGCAGTCATACCTGGGGGAAGGTATCGGATGACTGAAAGAATGGGGCGGATTAGCTGGTGGATGTTGGAAGCATTTGAAAAGCATCAAAGTATCACTCCAAACCAATGTACCTAAGATCTGATGAAATGCTATATATAATGTACAAGAAAAAAATACAGGGTCATTCAGAACGTATCCAAAAAAATTGGATGTACAGGGACTCTTCTTGCAAGTACAGTTTTGTAAAAATCAAAAAGGTAGTTCGAAAATGATTTAAAAATCCACTTCTACATGGCACTGGAAAGTGGTCCAGTGTAAATACTTATAAAGCGGCAAAACATGTAATCGACGACCAGGCAAAAATGGAATGAAATTCTCAAAGAAACAAATAAATAACATTAATAATAAATAACACCTATTTTATACAGCAATTTCAACTGTTTTTACCGCTATTGTTATTAATGATTAATAGAATTAGTCTGTAATTGTAATTAATAAAATACATATCTGATGTTACTTACAACAAAATTTTGGGCCCACCTTACCCAATTCTTGTCCGTTTTGAACTCGTGTTATTGGCGGCAACTATGATACGTCTGCGGAAATCATCAATAAGATATCCATTTCGGTTCGATACATTTGACTTTTAGATATCTCCATAAAAAAATCCAAATGATTTAAAGTCCAGAGATCGTGGGGGCCTTGGTACCGGTGTTCCTCGTCAAATTCATTGGTATTAATGTTGGACATGCCGTACATGGTACGGATATAATTGAACTTCGTGTATGCCACATTGCTACAATATTTCGTAGACGCCCTGAACCTCCATCTCTTCCACAATTTGGTTTCAAATTTGCCTCGCGTTGCCTACACTTGCACTCACTGCACACTGCGGTAAAGGTAAATGCATTTGGCACATATTTGCCAGGAACTCGTTCTGGTAAAGTTGAAGTAAACGTCAATAATTTTACAAAAATGTATTTTACAATATTGACTCCATTTTTCACGACGCATCTTGTTTGCGCCATACGGTACATTAAGTATGTCTTGATGGCATGGGAATTTTTAAGTTTTTTTTCATTTTGTACCTATGGGTTTGGCGGTTACTGTTTAGATGGCGTCCACTGTAACTATTTACGAGTTTTCAGTTTAGTTAGTTTTTTTGTTTTTTTTAATGGAATCAGTAGTAGTTCGATTTGTTAGAATGGATTAATTATTTCCATATCTATTCCTAATTTTATATACGTTCTGAATCACCCTGTATAAAATTACTTAAATGTGTGTCATTTTATATTCTGTTAACCCAAAATTTGATTGTTAACAACAAGTTGCAGCCCCTTAATTATTATTATTAAACTAGAGGGATGAGCAGAGGCCAAAGCCTCTTACGCTGAAACTACAGAGGCAATTATAACATATTTAACAAATTGAAACTACAAAAATGATACATTCCCAAAGATGCGTATGACATTAATTTGATTAAACACTACGACTGATATCAATCATACCAGTTAATTCTTTTAAAGATAAAATTCATGCTTATGTTTAAAACAGTTAACGCTTGCAGAAGTTACAACATCATTGGGTAACTGATTAGATTGGCTAAACAGAGTGTAAAAGCTCTGTTTTATGGATGTCTTGAAGTAATCCCAACTGGTTACCACGTAAACGATCATCTGAGTTTAATGCCAGCAACTCACCAATGTCCTAATTGAAAAAATGATGTAACAGCTTGTAAGGGAAAATCATGTCACCTTTAGATCTGCATTCGGAAAGTAGTGGGAGATTTACGATTTGTAGTCTCTCGTGATAGGTATGAAAAAACAATATAGGGCGGAGATTTTGAAATGCTTTAAATAATATGTAGGATCTTTGACCCTTGGTAGTTTTTTTTGTCACTTTGAAATTATGAGTGGACCAGGAAAAACCTCTAGTTATTATGACACCTAAGAAATTCTGCACCATTTCTGTTTCAACTAGTGATATATCTATCGTCTAATAGTGATGGGATTTTTGTTTCCTATGTGAAGTATAGTGAATTTATTTAGAGTTTAGTGATATTAACCAATTTTTGCACCAGCCATCAATCGCTGTTAGATTACATTGAATGGTGTTCTGCTGTTTTAAAGGATTTCTATACAATTTTGTGTCGTCAGCATATAGACTATGAGGAATATTTATGACGTCATCATGATCCGTCGACTATAACAGGAACAAAAGTAGTCCAAGAACAGAGTCTTGTGGAACCCCGGACCGTACTTGATGCCAAGAGGAATAATCTGATCCAACAGGAATAGAGAATGTTCTGTTGCACAAATAGTTGCAAATCCATGAGTTCAGTTTACCTCAAATTTCTAAATGATCAAGTTTTAAAAGAAATCCACATTAGAAGTTTAGGGGGTTAAAGGGTGAATAAAAACAAATATGTGCGACATTGGATTTAGTTCAAAAAAGTTATTTACATCAAAATATTAACATTTTATTATTCTTCATTTATTGTAATCACCTTAAGGGCACAATACAACCAGTTGGCATCAACAGTTTTGTAAATATTCCCCACAGAGTTGCAGAATAACAAAAACTTCCAGATGTAACCAGTTACATTGACCATTACTTGAGGAGGGCGTCTGCCACCTTCCTCGCAGACAGTGGAACGGATACTCAATCACTTTAAAGATATGGAAGATGGCAGTCAACTAGTGCGACTGAAGGTTATGTCGAGGAAAGCATCGTCAATATATTGAAAATTTCAAAATGTATATTTACTCCATCAGCAAGAACTAGTGGCACCTCAAAATCACTCAGGAATGCAGATAGAGAATCATACTAATTTTTAGAAAGAAGAGCATATAACAATGTTTCCAATATTTAAATAAACAATTTTCTTCCAAACTGTTTGAAAAGTCACATTACTATGTAGTAATTTGACTATTCACTGTGGTAAAGTGCCACTTTAGTAAACGATTTTAGTAAAATAGCATATTAGCAGTCGGAATGTCAAAAAGTAATTTAGTATTCAACATTATAATTATTAAATAACACAAAATATTAACATTTTATTATGATTAGCATATCAAAATTAATCTAAGAATATTTATTTGTTTAGTTGATAAAGAAGAAAATAAAAATATTTTTTTAAAGTTAAACGCTTTGTATAAGGAAAACGGAGTGTCATAGAGAAAAATATTATAGGAAAGACCTCTATTATTTTTTTATGCTGTACCATATTCCGAAGTTAATAACAAAAAATCGGGGATACCCTGTATACTCTACCATTCATTTATTATAGTTCTTAGTAGGTGTCTGGCGTATAAGATTGTAAAATGCAGAACTTCTGTTTCAATTTATTTACAGTACAAATTAATGGGCTACAGATTAAGATTACAAGTATCCGACAAAGTTTTGATGAAACTGCCGCCAGCTTTTGATAAAAGCCGAAAGGAACATCTTGACCGCCAATAAATGAAAAGAGTGTATCCAATAAAAATATGAACTTATGAATATTAAATTTCACAAACAATGGTTTTAATGTGTCACACATTTTTTTACATAGAGCACTGATCATCTATTTCAATTTGCTTTTTCGTATAAGTATTCTCCCTTAATATTTATAATAATAATATCTCTACCCTCACTCTAATTACAATTATTAGCCCAGAGCTCAAAGACTTGTGCGGGAGAGGGGCGGCATATTATTATCAAGCAACGACTTACGTTGGTAGGCCATTCGGTGCAAGAATGAGGGAAACCTGTAAGACCTCAGGAACTAGGGGGGTAATCAAATGTCGACCGGTATCAATCTCTCGCATTTACCTACGCCAACATTCTTCCACCCTACCATACCCGCAGAGAGGGTGTCAATCCCCTCCATGAGTATGCCTGATATACGGTATACCGGCTGCGGGGTTCAAACCTACACCGATTTATTTACGTACTTAGTAATCAGACAATAAGTTTAATCTTTTCTTCATTTCAACTTGATTGATTCTGTGTAAGATTGAAATAAATATCAAATTGAGACAAACGTGATTATGATTAATTTCTCTTTTAATTTTTCAGAATCTCACTCATTATTTTAGAAATTATCCTAGAACTATGAATTATTGTTTTTGTACGAGCAGTTAAGAATTTCCAAATACATCACCCTGTATCTATATAGACCTGGGCTTTCTTTGTTGCACCACCAAAAGATCCCGGTTATTACTGAAGCGTAATTGATAGGCAACTGTTTTCGCTTCCTACAATAAGTTCCATCCCATGGCAAAGCAATCTTTATGTTTTTTATTTATTCTGTAAGGCATTCTTTTACATTTCAATGAATAGGCGGTACAGACACTGTTACATTTTCCCATTAGACGGTTTTAAAATTAAAACGTGGTTCCAACCAAGCGTGCCACGAAAGAATAGGTGCCGATTTGTAAGAGAACATTTTGTAAGTTTAAAGAGGGTAGAGTGGAGCATAATTAAAAAATATGTTCTGTGCTCCGTACGTATAATATTCCTCTCCTTTATAATGAGATGCTTTTCTGAAGACGAAAAACACCGAATAAAAAGCGATACATTCCTTTTGTTGTTTCATTATGCTTTATGTACATACGTAAAAGAAATGTTGCAGGTAATCACAATCACTCAGGAACAATAATATACACAATAGTATATTAAAACAGGTTAAGAAAAGCAATGTTTTACTAAACGAATATAGCTTTTGAGTAACTTAAAAGCTATATGAGTTTGGTAAAACTGCTTTTCTTACGAGATTTGTTTATACTATTTTTTCGCATTTTATGTTAGTAGGCGGGTAATTATAAGCAAATAGTGATAGATATAAAAGCATTACAAAGTTAGAAATTTAAAGAAAATTTATAGTAGATAGGTAGGTACATGTGTAGGATTTCCGTAATATAGTAGCCTGACACGGCTTTCTTCTATTTGTTAGTCGAATTAATTCTAATTTCGAAAATTGTTCTGAAGACATTTTAAATGCATCTTCGGGCTTACTTTCTTTAAAATGAAAGGAAAAATAAGAAAATATATATGAACTATTTAAAGTGGAGAATAACAAAACAACTCATGAAAGTGTAATGCCAATGAATTTTTTTGAGAAGATAAGCTATTTTTTTATACATAATTCAGTGTTTTTCATACAATGTCTTCATGTCCATATTGAAAAGTACTATACAAATAAAAAAAGCCAACGAATATTTTTGAGAAGGTGAGCTATTTTGTATACATATTTTAGTGTTTTTCATACAATGTCGTTATGTCCATGTTGAAAAGTACTATGCAAATAACCAAAAATATGGATATATCACAATATAAAAAGCTACTTGTTTTTTAAAAACATCAACATGACACATAGGAAGCGAAGAAATCAAAGGTTTTGGCTATGGAAAACGTTACTATGTTCGTTAAGAGGCTCCAGAAGATAAGTTTTTATTAATGAAAGTGACACTGATATTTGATTTAAATGAAGCATATCGGCGTGCAGAATTGTGCAGTTTAATTGTATAACTTCATGATACCAAAACCAAAGGCAAACGTGTATTTACTGCAGGATCAGAGTGTAACAGATATGAAATTTGTCATAAGTATTTACGATTGAGAGTCAAATAAGTACTTAAAACACAATAAATTCTTCATTAACTGGCATCAACAGTTTTGCAAAAATTTCCCAAAGAGTTGCAGAATACTTAAAACTTCCAAATTCATCCAGATGCATGGACATTGTTTGAGGAGAACGTCTTCCACCTTCCGTGCTGACAGTGGAGCAGATATTCATACACTTAAAAGACATGTAGGATGGCAGTCAACTAGTGTGGCTGAAGGTTATATCGAAGAAAGCATCGTCAATAAGTTGAAAATTTAAAAAAAGTATATTTATTTCACCAGCAAGAACTAGTGACATCTAAAGATCATTCAGGAATGCAGATAGAGAATCATAATAGTTTTCAGGAAGAACAAGTTGTTAACTTTTCAGATTTGAATAATTATTGTACCATTAATATATGTATATAACAATGTTTCTAATATTTAAATAAACAATTTTCTATCAAACTGTTTTCTATTAACAGTAGCATTACTATATGGTAAAGTGACATTTCAGTGTGGCAAAGTGCCACATCAGTTGACAAAATATTTCTGTTTATAAGACACAAGTTGCTTATTCTTTGTGTTGGAGCAAAATAAGTATTTACATTCACTTTACTCAACTTTATTTATTACAAGATAAATCAAGCAGCATTTAATACAAAGGTCCTCAAAAAAACTATTCGATTTGATTGATCCATTTCCTATAGTGAGATAGTTTCACCAAAAGAGTTTGTCATATGTTTTTTAGAAAGGGATTGCTTTTTCTCTCATCTATGAATCAGTTTTCCCAAGGAACTTCAACACCACTGTCAATATCGGCTTATTGTGACTCTTACTATGGTTATTTTTTATCCTTTTATTCTTTGTATGAAGTCCAAAAGTCTGTTCGATATTTCCCTTAGTTCCTTCGTATCCAAGAAAGATTTGTAAAGGATAATGATTCTCAGACCTGCTAAGCTAATTTACTCAGTACATGCAGAACAGTCTCTTTCTCCCAGCTGTCTCCCTGACAAAACGGATTCTTTATGACGGATTCTTCTGCAGATAAAAGTGTTCTGATAAATGCCCCGCGATTCTCTGGGCCTGATCTTACAAATTCTCAGAATTTCGTTTGCTCTTTTCTATGGATCCATCTCCCCAGAGCTACCTTATAGCACTCTAAGAAAAGCTAGGAAATATGTTTCAGATCCCATTCTTCACAAGCCGATTTCCTGCAGATTTTTTTATTGGGTCCCGGTACTCAACATAGTCTACCTGTTAGTAATTTCCATTATATTTAGCAATTATAGACAACTCCCTAAAAAGTTTTGAACACACTTTATTTGAGTCCCAAGGCGTTTATTACATCCTGACTATCTAATAATATATAGATGTATTAAATGTAACTTCTCTGTAATACACTCAGGTTTCTTTGTCACCTGCACCACAATCCTACCACTCTTGCTTCTGTTCCATTGTCTATTGTGAAGCTATTCGTGAACCTTACCCGACTTCAACTTTCCAGTGCATTATATTGCACAATTCTCATTCGTCTTGATTCCCTATTTGAGTCACAAGCAGCTAATATACGTTAAATTTTGCAGTTATTCTGTCAGATCTCACCTCAATAGACTCTTGACAGTTGCATATTCATAATCCTCAAGTGTTTCTTTTTGCAAGGAAAAAGATTACTAGTTGCGCAGCGAGGCTTAATTCATTATTGTATCACCCATATTGTTGTAGTTGTAAGAAGCCATAAGATAACTCTAAGAAACTATAAATATGTAGGTAATATCATAGAAGACAATGAATATGTATCAGTTAGAACCAAATAAAGAACACGACAGTAGGGGATAAATAAGAAATATGGACGAGATATTCCGTTAAAAACAGACAATGTTGGTTTGTTATGTTTATTTTATTTTCTCCATCTAAAAATATCGACAGAGGGATGCAAAATATGGAGAAACAATCTAAACAAATGTGGTTTTTGAAAAAAGAGTTGCCCTTTTTTATTTATTTAGAAAATTAGATTTAAGTCTTTAAAATGCTGAGTATTTCAAAACTAGATAAGATGCTGGAATAAGTGGTTAGAGATAAATGGTTTTTAATTCGCTTAGGTTCCTAATTAATTCTCATGCTCAGTATGCATTAATGAATATTTAAAAAACTTTAAGACTAACAAAAGTATAATTAATATTCATCAATTTTTATGTTTAAGGGTAACTCCTCGGCCGGCTGTATATTAATAAAGAATTTAAATAATGTTCAAAACGGGAGCGCCCCTGCCATATTATAAAATCATAGCCGGCGCTGTAAGTAGTTGGAAATAACAAAAGAATCGCGATCGCATTACGCCCCAAGTTTTTAAAGCGCAGTATCCATGACAGTTAATTCTGACTCTCACTGTACTCCCCACAGGAAGTGCTTTGATACTTTCTCAACGCTGGACCATTATCTATCCGTCCAATTCATCATAAATGTCATATGTAAGGGTGTTAATAGTTCGGGGTTAAGTTGACACTTATTTCTGCCTATTCATTGCGTATTTATTATGACAGTATGATGTAATTCAGATCTGATGGAGAGGCAAAGGAAATTATCATCGACAATAGCGAAACGAAAACAAGTGTATTAGTAATTATCATTTTTTACTGTATTAGAAAGATATTTTAAGCTAATATAAATCAAATCTCCTACAATTGATATCAATGTATGTATGTATGCTCTCTGATACCAAACATCTAGGTATGCTAATGAACAATTCCACAGACAAAGCTGTATTCAATAATTATCTAAAGAAATTAATCTAGCTAAATTTATTAACCTTGTTTAACGAAAACACTATAAATATCTAACTTCACTTTTGAAACAGCGGGAACTCGAAAATTCAACCACAATAGATGAGATCTGCCTTGAACTTATATAAACAAGGTTTTCGATTCGTGTTTTCACAGTGTAATTCAATGTTTTTTTAACAGGAAAATACGCCAAATACTAATAGAAACCTCGAAATGCACCCGCGGCAGTCTTTAGTTATAAAATCTTGTACGATTTTGGTAGCATTAGATTTGTTCCCAACTCTAGAAAAACAAATAGAACATAGCATATGGCGAACTGTGCTATAGGAAAATATCTGTACCCGAAATAAATTCCTTTATTTAATTACTGTAGAATGTTTAAAACTAAAAATCAGCCATAAAAACCACTAAAACTGAACCATAACCTACTACAGAATTTTGCATTGCTAGTCGCATACTCTACAAACATGAAGGAACATTGGTTAAAGCTTAAAATATTATATTCAAGGGGCCAAAGAAAATATTTTTACAGAACACTGTAAACGTCTCGGGATGTTATAGTTTAAATTCGTACTAATTATTTTATGCAAACATCGTCGATTATTGTTAATATTGTTGTTATGATTAGTATAAATAGTACAGCGACAGCATCTGATTATGTCAAAAACAAAATATCGCATACAGTGTTTAGTTTCAAATAATTTTCCAGTACCTACTTGCTCTTTGCAAATTAAATTTTTTACATATTTTTAAGATAAGGTGCTGATCTATCGGAAGTATGACAAGTTCATATTATCGCGTAGGCAGCGTACTTATAGTGTTTTCCGAGTAGACAAAATATTATGATGAATCCTTTTTGAACCACATTGAACAACTGATGTAGTGCCTTGGCGATAAACTTGTGGCAGTGTTTCTATATATTTGTATACATTTATGTGTTTTTTGTAACCTTTTGTGGATTTCCCGACGGAGACCATCTGGTCATGGTCGTCGGGCCGAGTACTTCCCTTTAAACAAAAAGAATGATCGAGATAAGGAAAGGTTCTCAGCAAGCACCCAGCAAGTACAAACATCTTTGCAATAACAAGTTTTAATGTAAACAAGTAAGAAAACAGAAAATGATTCAACATTCTTGAAATCTCATCAAATATCAATTTGGAAATAAATATCAGGAAGGTAGGTGCTACCTGTCTGTGCTACCATATTTGTCTTTAAAAGCGGCGTAAATCGATACACGTGACAATGCGGTGCCCTGTCACTACCTTTGACTTATGCGGAATATACTAACTTGCGATAATAGGCGGTCAGAGCCGGCGATAAATAGAGGTCGAAAATATATTTTTTTCGCTTTCTGAACAAGTTTGGAAATTTTTTGACGGACGGTTAGTTTAATTCTTGTTTTTTTCTATCCCCTCTTAAAATATTTGTTACTTACTCATAATTAACCTTGCATATTGCTTATTATGTTGAGAATACCTTTTTGGTATATTAAAATGCAATGAATACAATGTAAAAAAAATTGTTTTTAAGTAAAACTATCACAACGGTTTTAAAATAGGAAAAACATAGTGTACATTGTATCCTATTCAGGCGACACAACATAACTGGCAGAATAAAATGTTATGTACTTGGTTGAGAAACGGAGACATGTAAAATATGGTATGATATATTCTCCGTACCCATTAATAGGTACTTAGTCGTGCGTCATTAGCTCGGTGCTATGGCCTCGGTTAAATAGCTTCCGGTTTGCGGAAAAATGGGGTAGCAACTTCTGCTTTCTATGACTTTTCGTGTTCCTAATGTTCTTGCTATTGTCGTAATAGCTTGTCTTGTTGTGGTAAATTATAACCAAAATCTCGACGGGGTGGTGGAGGAAAAGCTGAGTATAACTGCACAGAATTTAATACTTACACGCACTAGTGCATACGATATTGAAATCATTTTATTTATGACTTATTAAGTAGAGATAATTTCTTATTCCCATTTTCATATGAAATTATGATGATAGTGGAGTTGAATGATAATGGCAATTTAACTATGTAACTTCAAAGATGCACTGGATTTTTGTGTACAGGATGTCCGAAATATGAGTGTCGTAATTTTAAAGGCTTATAATATATCTTACCAAAAGGAACAAAAATCTCTTATGAAAAAAATGTCTACAACGAATAGTTTGTCTACAAGTACATTTCAAAAATAAAAATACAACTGCAATAATATGCAAAACTATGTTACAAAATTACAAAGTAAGGTACAATTTAGGTTAAGTAAAATCTGCTGTAACGTAATTAGTATGAATGAAGTAAACAACTAAAGTTTTCAAGAAACTCGTTAAACGTTCGACAACGTTACAATGCATCAGGTTGCTGCTGATAACCTAAAAGTAATATTAGTCATGGTAGCACTGTAGTGTGATTCTTTGTTCTCCAGTTTTTCTTCAATACTTGTGAGTGTACATAAACAAAAGATAAACAATGCAAGCAATAGCAGTCATTTTAAACACTTCTTAACTGTTATTCTGTGTTGCGAAAAGAGCTCTAAGGAAACCATTCACAGTAAGAACCTATGATTAGGTGTACCTATTTGTAATTATTATGTACATTTAACAATCCTACCATGGTATATGAGCGACATTGTCACATATTCAAGACCTGTTTGCTGTCATATTTCTATTACTGTTCGTCAGAGAAAAAAAATTGTTAAGTCAAATATGTTTTATTTGGTACAATTTATCATACAGCAAAATTAAGGGACTCATATTCCGGACACCCTGTATGTATTGCATATCATCTAGTGATGATGCAGAGCCGTAATGTCTCTCTCTCTCTGTCTAAGTCTAATAAAAATGAAGCAGTAACCTTAAAATGTTTATCTAACTGTTAGTTGACAGATAGGCAACTGTAAAAAAACTTAATTTTTAGGTACTCATATTTTGAGCGGAAACCCCTCGGAAAACCCCTGAAAAACTAATTATTATTTATGAGAGTAACAGAATTTGATTACGTACAAAGTTATTGCAAAAAGAAAATAACAGTTATTTGCCAGTTATTGCATTCAGAAATAAAAAGTTAATCATTTTAACAAATGTTCAAAGTGATGGCCTTCGACTGCAATACATTGTTCAATGCGTACTGCAAAACTGTCCACCGTCTGTATTAACCTGCCTCTGTCAATGTCGCGGCAAGCATTTCTAATGCGTTCATGCGTATTTGGTGGTATGGTTGGTGCCTCTTAGTAAACTTGTTGCTTAAGATATCCCCACAAAAAAATCCAGGGAAGTCAAATCAGGGGATCGGGCGGGCCAATGTACTGGACCACCTCGTCCAATCCACCGCCCAGGATAATCCCGGTCCAATATTGCATGTGACGTCCGTGCATAATGTGGTGGACAACCATCGTGCTGATACCACATATTCCTCCTGACTTGTAGTGGGAGACAAGACAAGAAGCTGTGGTAATGATCTAGAAACTCAGTATATATTGCTCCCATCAAAACACCATCAAAAAAGACAGGCCCTATTAATTTATCACAATTATTATGCCACACCAAACATTTACCGTCCATCGTCTCTGCATTTGTACTTCACGAAACCATCTTGGATTTTCTGAAGACCAATATAATGCATGTTGTGGCTGTTCACTTCTACATAACTCGTAAATTGTGACTCATCAGAAAATAGTACTTGGTGAAAAAAGTTTACATCAGTTTGTAATTGTGCACGTGCCCACTGACGTCATAAAGTTCCTAATGGAGAGATACGTGGTAGGGATGAAATTTGTGACGTTTCAGTATTCTAAGAATGCTTGTTTGTGAGATGCCAAGATCATGAGCAAGTGCACGAGAACTTGTATGTGGAGTCATATTGACCGCAGCTAATACTGCAATTTCATTTTCTTCTCCAGTTACTATTTGTCGACGTTGTCTTTTCCTTGGTTGAATACTGCCATCTTCAGAAAACTGGTGCACAACACGATAAAATTACCTAGTGGATGAATGTCTTCTATGGGGAAAACGCTGTGCAGATAATTCACGCGCGTTCTCAATGTTGCGACCGGCTTCTCTATAAATGAAAATCATTTCGATTTTTTCTGCGACTGTTAAGGTTTCCATGGGTAAATCAATCATTCGCGGTTTTCATACACCAATGAAGTTTGGCTGATTGTTCCCTATCAGCAAAACTGCAGATCACTTTTTAACAACAATTTTTAACATCGCACAGGTAAATAATAATTTCGTGATATTTGGATTGATTCGATTTCACGGTTAATTCAGACTCGACAGAAATCTTCAAGTTTTAAAATTACAAACTTTATATTGAGTTTAGATCAGCGAGAAACATACCGCAAAAAAATTCACACATGGCTAAATAAATTTGTATCGGTCTATAAAAATAAAAACGTGCTAGCGCGGTAGGCGGGAGGTGATAGTGAATTTTTTGTAGGCTTTTACCCTTTTTCGTATGTGTTGAAGATCTAGAAGTCAAACTAATAGCCAACGGTAGTGTTCATTGCAGGAGGAATTGCTACGTTCTATTGCTACTGCTATGTTCAATGCGTAATTACAAGTAAACGGTGAAAGTAAACACGAAAAGTCATAGAACAAAAGTTGTTAAGTTTTTTAATGGTATTTATTTCCAACATGTAAGAAACCCAGTTACAGGAACATAATACGAAAAATAGACGTTCCTATTTAAAAAATCGAAGTTACCCTTGAAATTCTAAAGCAAACCAACCAAACGTATAACCATTAAATCTCGCTTATAAAACGATGATACTTTTGTATGAAACATTTCCTCTCAAATGCTTAATTTTCAAGATGCTCACGTTTACCAACTTAAATGGCGCACCCTGTGTATATAATAGTGCAAATTTATATATACTAAAATAAAATCTGGTGTAATCCAAACTAGTACCCAGTAATTACTTTTGCAGCCAAGGATCTCCAATAAATTATTATGCAAATCCCCGAGTTACAGTGAAACTTTTTGTCCAATTTCGCCACATATGAATCAATGTGTAAGCCACAACACGCGCCTTAACGACCGATTTGCTGCAATTTATAGCTAATTCGCGTAAATATAAAAATGGCTGGTGCTTACCCGATACGACCCGTGCCTGTTTGGCGGCGGCTGTCGTTTTGGAGCGGCGCCGCGACGCATTGGTCGCAGGCACCGCGGGAACATAAAAGCCGGGGGACAATGACGGCGCACGTGTCACTTTGTGATGCCACGTGGTCAGCATTTGTAACCAACGAGATGAAAAATAACGTTTTTTAACACCCTTTTTATTGCATGTCATACCGGGGGTTTCTGTCAAAAGTACAGTTCTGTCCTTTGAAAGTCTAGACACGTACACTCAAAAAATTGTATGTGAATATATTGCAATTTTTCCAAACAAATGGAGTATTATCGCAATAACTGCTTACTTACTGCAAAAAAACAATTACTTAAAAATAGTAAGAACGCATTTTTTTGTGATATTACTTTTTTGTACATTTGCTAAAAATTATTACATTCTTTTTGTAAATAATCATTGTATTTGTACAAATTATCAATAAAAACGTAAAATTACAATAGAGAATGTGGATTTATGAAACATATGTTAAAGAGAAAGAAGACACTAGAGTTATTATCATGTGATAATACGCTAGGTCTATCTCGTCTAATCATTGCTGCAGTAATGCGAGTATTTGGTTGGATGTTCAAGTTGGTAAACATTTTTTATGGTTACAGGACACTGTTATATACCTATGTCACAACTAAACTGTAAATTTGGTTAGTTTACAGTATAATTTAGGTAGAATAGCTGAAAAACCTTCCTTCCAATGTTGTCAAGAGCATCCTCAGCAAATAGATCAACATTTACAAACCAACACACACACCTAAAATACTTTTCACCAAGAATGTAAAAGTTTACAGAATTCAAATGCAACTATATAGCTCCAGAATTATGTCACTGCTTTTAACTGAAAGTAGTTTTTCAGGTGAAAAATAAACCTTTAATGTAGGTAATTGTTGTGCACCAATATCCAAATAAAACATATTTATTTATTTACTAGAAAATTAAGAAAATACTTTTATTAACGTTAGTTCAAGAATTTGCTTAGTTTTTCTGAGATCTGTGTCGTCTTAAAAGCGAAACCTCTAATAATATTCACCCTACGTATACGACTTTTTGTATATGACTAGATTTTTAATCAATGCACAATATTTTTATTAAGTTGTAAGATAATAACTAAAAAATCTAGTTTATTTCCATTGTCATTAATAGTATAAATCTAAAACTACTACATGTTAAGAGGGTTTTTTCCTTAAAAATCGTTAGATACCTTGCGTGTATTGTTACTTATTCGTTATTCATTTGTTGTAAATATATCAGTATATATATTGTAACTTTGATTTAAAAAATTCTGAATAATTTATTGTTGTTTGTAAAAGCTTTTGAAGCGTTACTGTGGCTACATATGTTGTAAATATGGAGTATTAATGGACAAAAAGGATAATGTAAAATTTTTAGGTTTACATATTGATCAGTATTTGAATTGGAAAACTCACTGTAAGTATATAATTTCTAAAATTCATTCAAATATATATTTATTTAGAAATTTGCGTACAGTCCTCACTAGAAAACAATTATTCATGGTATACCACTCGCAAGTGGAATCATTACTTCGTTATGAAATATGCTTCTGGGGTTGGTCCACTTCTTCATCAAAAGTTTTTATAGCACAGAAACAAGTTTTAAGGTCAATGCTGGGGTTACCTAATACATATAGATGCAAAAATATGTTTAAAGATTTTAAAATTTTAACACAACCCTGCCTTTTATATTTGAATTATGTGTATATAATTATTTATAATAATAATAATAATAATAATAATAATAATAATATTTATTTGTTTAGTAAGTACAGGTAAAATGTAAAACATCAAACATTAAAAGCAAATTAAAAAGACAAGAGAACAAATAAATATAATCAAACCCTCAGAAGAGCAAGTCTGTTCGAGGGTGTACAAGTTATGTAATCCTATAAAACTAAAGTGAATACGCCCAAAAAAACAAAATAAGTAAAATATATAAAATATCACAGTGATAAACAAGTGTTAATAATCAGTGCACGAAAAAAGTGTCTGAATTTTTATTTTTATTTTTTCTTTAAAAACCAAGGTAAGTATGTATTTCTGATCTAGACAACTGACTTATCCATTTTTTAATATATCTTTTAAACATCGCTTTAGAGTTAATTTGTTTCAGTTCAAAAGGGATGAGGTTGTAACATTTAGGTCCTAAATACAAAAAGTTTTTTTGTAATACTTTTATCAGGTTTAAAACGGCATATACCTCATTAGACTTATATCTTGTGTTATATTTGTGTTCAACTGGTTTAAGTTGAAATTTGTTATAGTGTTGATATATAACAGTCTTTAAGAAATACAATTGCCTGATATCCAGTATTTGGCTTTCTTCGTACAGTTTATTTGTAGAGTACATTTTTGGTTTTTTAAATATAACTTTTAAAGCATACCGTTGGATTACTTCTAAATTCGTTATACCCGTCTGAAATGCCGCTCCCATACAATAATACCATATGTTAAATGACTTTCTATTAATGCGTAATATAAAATTTTCAATTGGTTTGTATTGTAGTATTTTGTTAAGTATTTAAGTTTGTATATGACAAAACGCAACTTTTTAACAACCTTAATTATATGTGTATCCCATTTTAGGTGTGGGTCAACGTGGACTCCAAGATATTTTATTGTGGATGCTTGGTGGATTTCAACAGTTCTTCCATCGACATCTATGGAAAGAAAATTGTATTGAGGTAAGTTAGAGGAGTAAGAGGTAAAGGGTAGATAATGGGTCTTGTTAGTGTTCACGGTTAACAGTCTACTGTCAAACCATTGTATAGTACTTGAGAAATCCACTTGTGCATTTTTTTTAAGATTCTCCCAATTGTCTCCTTGATATATAACTGCAGTATCATCCGCAAAGCTTACTATATTCCCAGTTGTTTCTATTTGATATAGATCATTTAAATACAAATTGAACAGTACTGGACCCAGTACTGTGCCTTGTGGAACTCCGTATTTAATCGTCAAAAAGTCACTCATTGTATCCTCTATTTTTATACATTGTTTCCTGTTACTTAGATAACTTTCCAACAGCTTATATGGCATCCCCTGAAACCAATCCCCTCCAAAACTTCCATAAGTTGCGTATGACTAACGGTGTCAAAAGCCTTCTTTAGGTCGACAAAAATGCAAAGAGTTGGTATGCTTGAGTTAATATTTTGACTTATGATATTTATTAATTGTAAAATTATACCGTGATAAATTTATTTTAATTACAAGCATTCATAGTAAAGATACTAGAAGTAAACATAACTTTCATGTACCTTGTAGTAAGTATAACATAACGTAGGTATAAGTATCCGTGTAACATAAGATTAAGGGCATTTAATCAACTACCAACCGCAATAAAGAATGCTGATTCGCTCATCTATTTAAAAAAAAAATAAAATAAAAGAGTTCTTACTGGAAAAATGTTTTTATGATGTAGGTGGTTTTTTAAATAGCTGTAACTGTGTAATGTATGTATATATTAATTATGTATGTATGTAAGTAAGGGTTTACATGTGCCAGTGTGTTATATATATTATAAATAAGTCTAATTTTATACTAACAGCTGTAAATGGACTTTATGCTTGTGCATTTTATATTTATTATTCATTGTTTTAGTATTTAAGTTGTGACATATTTCTATACAATTCTTATATTGTCAAATGGAGAATAAAAACTAAACTAAACTTATTTCACTGTTTATTTATTTTGCTCAAAATGAATGTGCCCGAAGCAATTTATTAAGGAAGCCAACAGCGCAGCTTCAACTTTATTGCCAGAAAAACCATATTCAAGGTACGAGCGTGCATATAGCAACTTCAAAATTTAACAGAAAATAAATTGTGTGATTCAGGTAACAGAACATGTTCTGTTGGTTTACATGAATCAACTATCTGTTAATTCAGTTCGAATACATTTTGGACAAAAATGATCTATGCTAAAAAAATGTTTAGAAATCAAGGAAAATGTTCAAGTTCACAGGTTTATTTTTTATTTAAAATTATATACTGTAAAAATTGATGTTTTGTTGGCATTTGTAGAATTCTAAAGGTAATTGCATTTCTCAAACGAAAGAATGAGCGTTATATTCTAAAAAAGCTTTTACCTAAAGAAGTTGAACGATTTTTGTTGGACGCTCCTGATGACCATCGATTGCTTGCGAAAATTGTAACAATATTTAGTATTTATGGTTGTTGTCGATGCGATGAACTTATCTCCTTAACCATGGATGAGGTAGAAGGTATGAGCAAATACGTTATTGTGAGATTTGTATTGCCGGAAATAACAGTTATACCATGGCTTTAAACATAAGTATATTACAAATAAAATATCAAATTATGCGTGACATAATGAATAGTGCTACTAATTTGTAAAATTGACAGTTGACCTGTAAAAATATTACAATTTAGTAGCTTGTAAAAATAAACTTTCTTGATTAAGTCCTTCAAATGTAATCTATTTTCTGAAATAACACTGACTTAAAAATTCAAATTACATTGTAGCTCAATATGCGAATACTTTCAGAAAGCCCTTGCAGCTTTTCTTAGCTATGCTTGATGTCAAAGCCTTCCGAGACGTACCAACATTATATTTACAAAATAGAACAATTTATATGCACACCACAGTTAGTCCCGGAATGGGAATTCTTCCATATGTCTAAGTAGTTTCACGATAATGTATAATTTAGGATCCATAAATTTTCCAAAGTAAGATCCGTTTGAATTGTAAATTTTTAAAGTTATTCTGGTATGCAAAATAAGTAGGTTGCCATCACAGGAAGTACACCCAGCTAGACGGAAGTTTGGCAAAAAGTATTTTCCGGTTTAAATCTTCATGATTTTATAGTCCAGTGAATTGGGAGCGCTGTGCTCAAGAAATTGAATGCGAATGCAAATCACTGCTGAAATTAAGATATATAAATCAATATAGGCGCTGAAAATACAACGTAAGAGGTACATTCCGTACTTCCAATGATGAATGATGAATGTTTATTTTTATTGTATTATTATTTACCAAGAGAAACACATAATGTACTCCTTTACAGTTATTCAAAGTTATTTTCATGTATAGAATTGGAATTCTGGGGACTTACTTAGTACATTTGTTCGACTTGTAAGACAATAAAATAATTCTTTTCGACGTGACTGAAATGTAGGTAAAATAAAATTAATTTTAGATATAGCAGCAATGGACAGTCAACTGAATAATTTAATAGTTGATACAGAAAATACAATGTTACAATTAATCTTCCTTGTTCAAATGATTGCATATCAAATCTTAATAGTAATAAATCGTTAGGATAGCATCTATGAGGATAAATGTTTTCCACTTTGAAAAATAAGTACTTCATAAACCTCTGCTGAACTTTATTTAAAGATTGCAAATATATGTTGTATATTGAATGCCAAATAATTACTACATACTCAATCTTGGAACGTACCATAGACTTATGCTAAAATTCATGCAATTTTTAATAATAGAACCTGACGGTTACAGTAACATGTTTTACAAAATCAAGCCTATTATCAAAAATAGCACCTAAATCCATTGTTTCAGTAGCTCTTAGTTCAGTGTTGTTAAAAATGTATGAAAAGTTTACTGAACAGATATTCATGAATAAGTGATTATTTTATATTTCCAGTTTGTTAGCTTTATACCACTTTTCAATATTGCATATTTGCCCCTGTATATAGTCTGTTAAATTATTAATTTCAGAATATATTTTAAGGTCGTCAGCGAATAAAAGTTTGTTGCAGTCAATAACTTATATAAGTCGTTAATAAATATGATAAATAACAAAGGACTTAGATTCGAGCTCTGGGGCACTCCTGATATTACCATTAAGTTTGGGATTTAAAACCATTATAATAAACATATTGCGATGTATTATGCAGGTATGATATAAAAAAAATTGTAAAGAAGCATTCAGTCCAATACAGTTCAACTTCTTTATCAATATACAGTGATCTACATGATCAAATGCTTTTGAAAAATCAAGATTCTGAAATAAATTGGGTCGACAGTGTGGATTGTCTTTCCATAAACTTATGTTGATAACTAAGATATATAAGTTCTAACAGAGGAATAAACGATATTATATACTGACATTTCAAAAATCGTAGCGAAGTTGGAGAATATTCCAATAGGTTCACAATATTATTGATATATCTTATGAATGAGACATATTTTTGTCAATTTCCAGCAATCAAGAAATGTCGAGGTTAATATTAATAAATTAAATAAAACACATAAAGGAGTAACACATACATTGCAATTATCTTTCAATAAGAAACTGAGATCCAGGTCACGCCCAGACTGTGGAATGCCACGAGGTGGATAAACACCATCTACTCTAAAACTTAAATATTTAACAAATTTTTTTCTGAACATTTTCCAAGCCAAGTAATATTGAGAGTCCCAGACAACTGCTGCATATTTATAATTTAGGTCTAATATAAGCATTATAAAGTCAGCGTAGATATATCAGAAAATTGTTGATCTTGAGTCAAATATAACACCCAAGTCTTTAAACTGATCTATTTAGCACTATGTTATCAATATTATAACGGTATTGATAGTGGAGACTTTCCTTGTAAAACGCATAACATTGCATTTCGCTAAATTTAGCAGCAATTTATTATCTTGCGATTAATTTTGGAGAGCTGTTACTGTAAAAGATGACAATCAGAAATACACTCGATTGATGCAAATAACTTCATGTCTTCAGCATACAACAAAACATTTGCTTGAATATTAATGAGTGCATCATTGATAAATATAATAAATAAAAGTATGGGCCTAGAACTGATCCCTGCGGAACCCCAGATGTAGCCACCACAGTAACCGAATTAAAGCCACAAAGTTGTACATTAAAATTGCATTACTTAAGTATGAGGTAAAAAAGATTAGAAAATGAAATGACAACTCTACGGAAAATAATTTAAGTAATAAAAGGCCATGATTAAGTCTATCAAATGCTTTAGATAAATCCGTATAAATAACATCCGTCTGACCACCTTTATCCAAAGAATTCGAGATGAAGTGCGTAATATCGATAAGTTTTTGTTGTTGTGGATCTCCCAGAAATAAAATCATGCTGCAGAAATGTAATTTACTTTTTTGAATGAAAGGAAAGGATATTATATAGAATAACTTCATATAATTTGCCAAAGTTGGAGAGAATTATTATGGGCCTATAATTTTCTATATTTTATATGTCCCCTCTCTTAAAAACCGAACAAATTTTGGATCTTTTCCAAATTTCTGGTTAAACTGCACAGTTTAATAAATAGCAAGTTGAAATAGGTACTACGTGGATAAGCAAAGATTGGTGCATTATGCTATAATAAGAAAACAGGAATTCAGTCGGGACCAGTTGCTAATTTATTCTTAAACTTCTTTAAAGTATAGCAAACATCTTGTTCTGATACTACTGGAATATCGAGTAACGGCATGTTATTAACAGTATTTAGATCAGTAATATGCATGTGTGATGACTGAATAAATGCTGACTGAAAATAACTTGCAAAACAATCCACAATATCTTGTGTGTCATTTGATCATTTTATGCCGAGAAATACCTTAACAGAGCATCTTTCCTCCTTTCTTCATTCAAAGCACGTTAAATACTGGCGACTGAGGCCGAGATTGCAATAACCTCATTTCGATGCTGTCATTAAACGAATAACAATTTCAAAGACACATCCGTCATAAACAACTTGCCAGTATTACTCCCCTGTGAGACAGTGTGAGATGATCCGTTTGAGGGATTTCAAGTGAAGGACTCTTTTAGTTTTAATATTGCAGCATCGCCGATAGTGTCAAATATGGCAAGTATCCGTTCGCTAAATAGAGACGTCAAAGGCACGAGAAGCTTCGGTCGCGTGTCGGTCACGTGCCGCAAATATTAACATTTGCAATCGTCAATCTCGCGTACACACTCGCAGGGGATCAATTCTGGCGTTCATTGTAGCAGTCAGCGCCGGGTTAAGACCCGTCAAATTGTGTCGTAACGTGATTTTGTACGAATTAAATCGCAGCCAACGTTATAAATGGCATTAAACAATGAGCACGTGGCATAATTTGTTACATTTCGGAAAATGTATGTCATGACATTGAATTGAAAAACTATGCAAACAATTGATTAGCATGCAGATTGGTCGAGGACTGCATTATATTTATTTTTAAAATACGAAAATCATGTGGAAAACGTACCGTTATATTTTTGGTTGAAACTGATTTTTCGTTTGCATTGGTAACGCAAACTTCGCTATCGGGATAAAGACTGGTTGGTGTGGTCCAAGTTGGTTTCTACGGCATTTTATAACTTCGTCAGACACATAGGGTAAATAAAGGAGAGATGAATTGAGTGAGATGATGAATGGGGAAATTGCATGATTTTTACAAATATGTGCAGATCCAAGAACTTATTATTTTAATCGAAATGGCCTTTGTCCTAGATAATTTCGTGGAAAAATAATCCTAAAAACAGTATTGCAAATTTTATTCTGACCGCACCCCCAGAAAACGGTGGCCGCCACAGCGAAGACCTGTGACTTGACGATCGCACGTATATACCTAACACAGCACTGTGCTTTGTAACTGTATACAATTTCCATTTTCGGACAACGCAAAACATGTTTAAAATAGTTAATCTGTTATTTATGATGTTAAGTGTTATTGTGTTAAATAGATATTGAATAAAGTTGCAAAATAAACTCGTAATGACCACAGAAACCGAGCAAATACAGCGCCCAATAAAACATATTTTACCGAGTTAAAAAATGGAAAGAAAAATGAGGTGTACTTAGTTTAATGAGATATCATATAACATCATTTTACAAATACTTCAAGAAAACTTTCTATGCAAACGTAACCAACAGCATTGTGTAATTTGCTACAACGGATATAACAAAGAAATAAGTTACGTTTAAAAATACCGTAAGTTCACTAGATCACCATTAATAATGGTGGTAATGTTAGAAAATAATAGTCACCTGCTATTTGTTGCACTAATGCATTTGGGATAATCGCCATTGTTCATAAGTATATAAACAAAATGAATCTACTCGTGACAAATTAATAATAATCCGATTATGCTTACACAAAATCCGCTTTCGTCATCGTGGAATTTGCACAACATTTAGTTTATAATTTATAACTAAGGAGACATGAACTGCGCTGAACGGCATGTGACGTCACACCAATATAATAGCGTTTTCAACCTCATGGATTTGTTTACATTCCATAGCAATTTATTGTTAATATTTTATGTGATTATTGCCGCCAGATACATGTTCTGACCTTTCAGTATGTTAAAAAGATTATCCTGTGATACATTTCAAACCAATATAAAATTCATGCAACTTCCTTATTGCAATGATTTAGGCACCTGGTCACAGAAGTAGCATTTTTCGCTATAGTAGTATCTTCATTTTTAATTTCAGAAAATACCTAATGCTGACATTCTATAAACTAAAGAGAGGGTCTACTAGGACTAAATAACCTGAAGAATAATTCAGAAGTACTGTCCATGGTGAGACTATAACACCAATACGTAACTATGTAACCCCAACTTTCTTGTTCAAAGACCAAAGCTGCAGTCAGAAGAGACAAAAATTCTAATGATGAAGTTGTTCACTCAATGACACAGTAACACCAGGAAATATGCTGGATAACATTTCACCTGTTCATTGTTAAAGTTGAAACAGGTTCAAAAATTACTGATTTACCTTATAGAATGATGACTGAGTAGATGGAAAACCTATGAGGTATATTTCCAATAAAAATAGTATAAAGCTTAGCACCCGTAAAAATATTTTTAAGCATTATTTTCTGCATGAAACCTTTCAACCTTCAACTATATATTATTAATACAGTAATTTTCGGAATGGAAACGTTGTAGCATTTCCAGCATTACTGCTACCTCAGTTTTATATACATAAAATAAAGGCGCAGAAATCCATCTGCCTCTTTGTGACACTATTACATCCTCCGACATTGATTTTTCTTAAGTTTAAGTTATATCCGCAAGTGTAACTTATGCATGAAATATAATGTTTCAATGTTATTTCGTATTCTTAATAAAAAATTATGTCATTTGTAATAAAAGATGTAAATCTATTGTATTTACCTGAAGTTTTTTATAGTGCACTATATATTTTTTTAACAACGTGTAAATTTACTATCATTTTCAATCAGTGCACAACCTGAATTTGGAACAATGTTTCCTGTACTACCGCACGGATGTGGGTGTAAGGCAATTTGAACACCTGATAAATAAAATTAATGATAAGTAAATCCAATAACCTAAACTTTTCACCTTTAATTTTTTTAAATCTGATTATCCAAAACTAAAACTAGATGCGACGACCCCATATAAACTATACCGTTTAAATTATTTTTTCCTATTTATTGAAAATATATATTTTAACATTTTATTGCCATGTTTGTTCGAATAAATTCCATTAGTGTAAGGCGGCTACCTAAATAAAATATTTGCAACCCGTATAGAGCAAAGCCGATCTTGTGGGATAGAATTATTGCCACAACAAGGCGGCCATGATCGAACCTTCTCGCCCGGAACAAATTTGAATGTTTTTTAGGCGCACATCTACTTCTTCGCCTGGCAGTTGCCTTCGATATTCGCCCGAATCGTACAAGGTTGTTATACAAAACCAATAATCTGAAATGAAAAATGTCTTGAACTGCATTTGACGTTCAATCACATTACCTATCGTGCTATATATACTAGAAATATTATTCTGTATTCCTAAACATTGAAAATATTGAAATACTCTCAACGAATCCCGTACGGCATAGAGAGATTTATATGATATTTCTTTCAATGGAAATATTACATTTCCTCTACATATTTCTCTTTCGATTTTGCCTGCCTCGCTGTTGCACTTCTTTTTATTTCAAAATGCGGACTAGGTAGGTACTTGCAACGCGAAAATTATGAATTAAAAATTATTTACAGTTCAGACGCCAGTTCACACAGTACAGTACAAATTGGTATATGAAACTACATTCTACTTTACTTTTAAAAATATATTAATTCTATAGATCTACCTTTATCTTTATCCTTCAAATTTATTCCTATTAACTATATTTGTAACCTTTATTGTGATACCATTATTTTACCATCAATTGAACTAACTGTAGTTTCATCATATCGCAGAAATTTAAATTCAAAAGTGAAATTTTCTAAATAAATAATTTAGAGAGTAATACTTAGTTATTTACATTATAAGTATAAGTGTTGTACAGATTCATATTACCACACGAGATGTTAAAGTTATAAAACATCGAGTGTAGTGATATTAATTTACAACAAGAATATTGTACAAAATTTTTTCTACTTTCATTTAATAACACGAAAACATACATATATTTGGCAAACACTGTCAAATGACGCAATAAGAAACTGGTGTATTTTCTATAAACAGAAAAAGTACCTGCTATTATATTTACGGATCAGCTTTTCTTTTGTTACTTTTCTCACAGTTACTGTCAAAACTTTGTCAAATTTTGATGGAAGTTTTACCCTCTGATATAGAAGCAGCGGCAAACGGAGCGATCTCAAGTCTAGTTTCGACAAAATCTAAGGTGCGGTAAGAGTTGGAGTACCAAAAGTTTGAAGACTGGTGCAAAGCTAACAAGGTAAAGGAGGTGCCTGAGAAAGTTCTTTTGGCCTATTTATCTGGAAAGCCACGCTCTACAAACTATCTACACTATGGACTATATACTCAATGTTGAGAACTATGACTTCAGTTAAGAAAAATCAAGATATAAGCAGATTGTCTCAATTAATCGCATGTTCGAAAAGAAGTTCAGAGAAAAACCAGGCAAAAAGTCCAAAATTTTTACAAAGGAAGAATAAGTGCTGCAAACGATGAAACACATTTTCATGAAAGCTAATGTTCATTATATATTCAATACAACGACCTCTATATAAAATTATGATTCCATGCACGCAAATAAAAATTCTAAAAATGATTGTAACAAAACTTGGATTGAAGAATCCCCGACAAATGCACTAAACATTGTTTTAGGAGGTCCTCAGCTAATTCCGGTTGATACCGGCAGAAGACTTTAGACAATCAGAAACAGATAGTACAAAAGATCATGAGGTCAAATACGGATTTAAACATTGGAAATTTGAACCTAAGCGGCTCCATCACATCTACTGGTACACAAATTTGTAATTGTGTAAAAAGTGTATTATCAATGTTTATAACAACAATAATAATTTTTTAATAACAAATAAATTATTCTTTTAAAAAGCGGCGTTTATTTAACAGAAAAGTGTTAATAAAAACGGTTTATTTTTTAATATAGTACAAGTGCTGTAATAGATGTTTTTACGAAACTGTTTATAGAACTGTAAAATCGTTATTACTAAATGAAAGTAGATAAAATAAATGATTGCCTCCAATATGATTCTTCTTCATGATACAGTGATACCACTTAATATGTACTTCTGATTTAAAAATAGATTCAACTAATTCCAAAGGTTTGTCGGCGGACCTTGCACAAAACCATTGGGGAAACGCCTTTCGGTTAGAATCATTTTGAAAATTTGGAATACTCGTAAGGTAGTTCTCATCATTCTGAAAAAATCTTCATGGACACAAATGAATAAATTTTGACTTGCAACAATAAGAAAATTAAAATATCGTTGGAAGCAGCGTAGTAAAATAAAATAAATCGTTCTTATACAATAGTTATTTGCGTAATAATTGGGATATAGACATTATTATTACCTTACGCTTGTGAAGTTTATGCAAGGAAGCCCTAGGCTGTCACATAAGTGCGGTAATAATAATAATAATAATAATAATAATAATATGCCTTTATTACAATTTACAGAACAATACAAATAGTAGATAATTACGGGTGGCGGTATCCAGCAAAGCTGCTCCTATACAACCACCCTTAAAAAAATAAGTGACCATAACCACAACTTGTACATAAGATAAGTATACATATATGCAAGAATATAAAAACAAATTAAGAAATACAGTCAACAATCTCTCTGATTAACAAGAAATGTTTTAAACTTTCTCTGAAAGATGACAGAACTAGTAGTCCCAGTGATGCTATTCGGTAAAGCATTGAAAATTTTAACAGCATTGTAACTAAAGCTACGTTGAAACATCGTTAAAGTATGACAGGGAACAGTTAGGTGATCTCTATGACGCGTATTATGTTCATGTACATCTCGACCTTTAATAAGCTTATCATAAAGGTATATAGGTAACTTATGATCAAAAACATTATAAACCAATGTACCTAATTGAAGTTGAAAACGCTCATGTAGTTTAAGCCAACCAGAATTTCTAAAAGCATTTGAAATGTGATCAAATTTTCTAATGTTATAAACAAATCGAATACAAGAATTCTGAATTTTCTGTAGACGCTCTCTATCTTTCACTAACAATGCGGGCCAGTAAACTACAAGACAATAACTAAGGATAGATAATATTAAGGAGTCACAAAGTCTTAATTTAACTTCAGTACTAAGAATATTTTTATATAAGTATAAGATTTTTAATTTGCTATAACACCTTCTCAATAGATTAGATACATGAGTGCCAAATCTAAGATCTGCATCTAAAGAAAGGCCCAGATTTACACCACTGTCAATAGGTTGCAGCACAGTATTATTCAGCAATATTTGAAATGAAGGATGGTTACGAATAATTAACAGCTGAGGGCCAAACAATAAAATTTGAGTTTTTTTTTCATTAAGGATCAGACCGTGCGCATTAGAAAATTTGCTAATGATATTAAGATCGGAGTTGATATTACGAACAGCCAAATCAATATCATTGACAGGAAATGAATAATAAATTTGCGTGTCATCGGCATACTGATGAGATTTACAGAATGTTAAATGCGAACATAAATCAGAGCTATATAAAGAAAACAGCAACGGTCCCAAAATGCTGCCCTGAGGAACACCCTTGCTCAAAAAAGTGGGGTCGGAAAAAGTGTTATTAAATGTAACTCGCTGCTGCCTCATGTTTAAATAATTGTTAAAAATTAAGAGCATTATCATTGAATCCAAAATATTTCAGTTTCGTAACTAACGTAGCATGATTTAAAGTATCGAACGCCTTGCTATAGTCCAGTAAGATTAAGCATGTATTAAGGCTACTATCATATGCGCGGAATAAATCATCGGTTACATTAAGCAAAGCAGTAGCAGTACCATGATGAGAACGAAAGCCAGATTGACTAGCAGATAAAATATTATTTTTATTTATGAACCTATTTATTTGATCCTGTGCAATTCTCTCCAACACTTTAGACAATACAGGAAGTATACTAATAGGTCTAAACTGAGACACATCCGAGGGACTACCAATTTTGGTACAGGGACGACATACGCAAGTTTCCACGCGTTGGGAAATACTCCTGTCAATAGACATTTATTAATGATAAAAGTAATGTGGTTACTTAAATAAGGTGTTAAATATAATAACATCTTAATAGACAATCCATCAGATCCAACAGCATGCGATTTAATTGCAAGTAAATATTTTTCAACATCCTTCACTTCTACTGAGTTAAAATTAAATTTGTTAGAAATATTAGGGAATAACGTGTTAACATAAGCTGACTCAATAAATTCCTGATCAACAACATTAGCAGTGGGTAAATTATTTACAAAATGATCACTAAATTTATTGGCATCAACAATATCGGCAACCGTTGCATAATCAAATTGATTTTCAGAACAAACATTTAAGTATTTTAAGGCACGCCAAAAATGTTTAGGATTAGATTTAAATGTTTGTTGTAGATATGCTTTTTTCTCAGATTTAACACTCATATTGACCAGATTTCTTAAAGTCTTGTACTCCCTATGCGCTACTTCAGTTTTCAACTTTTTGTACTTTGCCAAAGCCTTATCTCTCATATTCATCATAAGCTTCAGATTATCTGTAAGCCAAGGGGCTGGAGGCTTAGTTATCTTAGAAGTCTTAAATGGGGCATGCACATTAAATAATTTTAAAACATTGTCATTAAAATACTTCACCATATCATCAATTTCCTCGACTTCGTATATGAAATCCCAATAAATATTATGCAAATCAAGCAAAAATAAATTATAATCAAAATTACGGAAGTCTCTATATGTTTTATATATAGTTCGGGGTTTAGATTTATTTAATTTAATGTTACATTTAACCCAAGAATGATCAGAAATATTTTCTACCTTAAGAACTTCAACAGAATCCGAAATATCAGCACAAGAAAATACAAGTAAATCTAAAAGAGTTTGAGAAGATGCTGTAACACGCGTGGGTTCAGCAATAACCTGTTTCATACTATACCTATTTAAAAAATTATGAAATAAAGTATAATTATAGCTATCAGTTTTTAAAAGTCTACATTAAAATCTCCACCGAAAACAACGTAATCAAATTCAGGTAACAAACTAACTATAACATTTTCCAAATTATCCAAACATGAGTTAAAATTAATTTTAGGCGGTCTATATAATGTACCCAAGCAAATTTTCTTACCTGCGATGCTAATACTGATCCACAATTGTTCTAACTGGCTGGTATGGCTAACTTCAACTAAAGAATATTTTAAAGATTTATTTATATAAAAACAAATGCATCCACCTCTTTTATTCTCGCGATCATTACGAACAATATTGTAACCCGGAATAGATATACTATAATCAGGCAGGGTGCTTTTTAACCAAGTTTCAGAAAGACCTACAACATCATGAGAACCATCCAAAATCACCTCGGAGAAAATATCAAAACGTGAACATAGAGATTGAACATTGATATGTGAGAAACTAAGCCATGTGTTTTGCATAGTAGCTTATCAAGCTACAGTATAAATTCTTATTAGATACACAGACGGCAAAAGCAAACCTAAACAATTATAAAACATGAGAAGAAATTGCAGTTGCATTTAACTAGTAATAATATTTAAATTTAATCTAAGTAATATAATATATCTAATTACCATTACCAATATATAAATAATTTGAAGACAAAGAAAGGTATTAAAAACAACTCCAAATATAAAAAGGTAAATACACAAAAAAACCTAAATATATGATATAGAATAAAAAAGTGAATATTAAGGCAGAGCAAGAATTTATGAGTATATTCCTACCATGCTAATAAAGTATTAAAAATAATTTTATAATAAATCATTTTTTGACTTAATCAATATTTTCTTACGGTCTTTATCACACCAAACAAACACATTACCACCGGCGGACCATGCCTTATTCTTTCCAAATTTGGCCTTCGCAGCAACAAGAATTTCATAGCGACCAGCAGTTAAATCCTCGTAGATCGAGTATGGAGTATTTTTCAAAACCTTCTTGGCACTAAAAACTTCATTTCTCTTAATATTTTGAACGAAAGTCACCATAATACTCCTCGGATTATTACATCTGCCATGTGGTTTCGGCAAACGAAATGCACTATCAATATCACTAATGTTACAGTTAACCTTGAGAATATTGATAATAAATGATATAACTGTATCAACGACATCCTCATTGTCCAATTCAACAATCCCCAGAAATCGTAGTGAATTTTTCTTGAGAAGCTGTTCAATATAATCATTACGCTCATTAAGTTTCACTGCTTGAAGCGAGTGTGAGGAAACTCTCTCATCCAAATCTTTGATGGAGTTAGTAACTTCAGATAATTTGTCCACTAATTTATCAAATTTACTGTCAATCTTAGCTTCTAGTTGTGTGACAAAATTACAACAGACCTTAGTGATCAACTTCTCCATAGCAGCATCAGAAGTACTGTAACTGTTATCCTCAGTATTAGCACTTCTAGTATTCTTACCACCGACCATGATGACAACTTTAACAAGGTGGTAGAACACACAATTTTAACTTCAGGAATAATATCAAATAATGCAATTTTCACAAAGAAAAAAGCAATTTGAGATTTGAAACTATGAACTAGGATAGATAACCCTGCCAATAAACTACTGATCCAGTGCACCCAAATTAAATGCAACTAGTTACCAGATAAATTCACAAATCTATACTGAGCTCGGCAAAGCAACACTACTCGCACATAAATATATGTAATGATAATGTATCCCACGTATTGCATACAGCGTTGTATCTACAACTGTCGAAGTTATTATTAATAATAATAATTAGTAGATATTATTGATAATTTATATTCTAGTACGATATAATGTAAAAATCGTCTATTAGGAAAAGTTAACGTAGCAGCGAACATAAACATAGCTGTCATTTCATAAACCATCTAATCCAAATGCATATAGTGGGCACAGTTTTCAGCGATCTTAAACCTCCCGTTTAGCCGATTATGGGACCAATCTTTTGATAAAAAGGCATGGTGGCTGTAAGTCTAATTCTGTCGCTGAAGGAAACTTCTACTAAAATCAAGAAACGAACATGAAAATTCAAAGCGAAAGTGAGAATAGACCCTTGGAAGGCGAAAATATTTCCTTAACATCCAAAGTTATTGCATCAACATCTAAAAATTATGTTCACTCTCAAAATATTTCTATACAGGGTGAACCTTAAATAAGTACAAATATTTTAACCAGTTGTATAGTTCACTGTGTAGAACACATAATTAATAGTTGTTTTACAAAAAAATCAGAAATAAAAAAATGAAATTTTAAATAAATTTTGTAATTTTTCTGTAGAAAACTTGTTCAGGACCGCTGACTTTCATATATTTAAGTCATAGCGCTTCAGATTGAACGTGTAGTTTTCAGTGTTGCCAGTGTTACACAAATGTCTTTGCTTCAACAAACTTTTAAATTTAATATGTTGTGTAAAAATCATAGTTTTTCGTTATTATTCATAAAATAACTTAAGAAAATCGTGTCTTGTGTCTCTTTCTAACAGTGTACAATGGCATTTAACTTGTGAAATGTGGATTACTGATTAAATAGTTTATTTTTTAACGAACAGGTAAGCTTGTGTGCACATTTATGTATAATTTTTGAACATTGGACATAGTAATATCACGTAATATCTTCCTAAATACTTTACGGTACTATTTGACTTGCGCAAATTCATTTTTAATCGTTTATAGTAAGCTCAGTTAAACAGTTAAATTGTATGTTAATATTGCTGCGTATCATACTAGATACCCAACTTTACTGTACTTATGCTTCAAACAAGTATTTTTAAAATAGAATTAACCGTATTACTTTACTATAACGTTAACGGAAACGTAATATTTATATTAGAGAAGATATGGCAACCTCGCAACAAATCATATGGTTCATTAGCTTGGTTAAGCAGCGGTCCTCAAAATGTGGGTATTTTTTAAAAAAATTAATATTTCCGTAAATATTAGAAATTTTTAAAAATGGCTTTCACTAGACTGATCTATATGACGAACTACACCAGCAGTTAAAATATTTGTACTAATTTAAGGTTCACCCTGTATATTCCAGCAAATCGTCAAGCACGCCAGCATCTGGTATTAATTTATCCAATTTAAAGAAGTGGTTAATTTTTTTTTATTTTGATTTATTACTGCAAATTTTTACATTTGAAAAAATGTATATGGCACTCTTACTGTAGCATGACTTATTATGTAGCAAGTCTTTTTACCTCAAATAAGCCACTATTTCGTCACTATTAAATGATTTGTTTGTTATTATTATGTGCACTTAGATTAGTTAAATTATCAATTTCGTGAAATGCAATATACCTATAACTTAAACAAAATGTTCTTCATTTTGAACAAATAAAAACTTAACATTAATAACTAATGAACATTATTGGGTAATGGCGCTACACACTAGAGTCATCTAATCTTTTTTATCTTATTATTATATAACTTTATACGTTACTGGTTACTGGTCTTAATAGTTACTGAAAATTTAAACACTTGTATAGTGTTTTAAAGTTGCTATTACATAAAAAAGATGCAACACCTTAATATTTCATGATATCGTCAAGATTAGAAACAGAGAGAGAGAGTCATCTAATCTTATTTATCTTATTATTATATAACTTTATACGTTACTGGTTACTGGTCTTAATAGCTACTGAAAATTGAAACACTTGTGTAGTGTTTTAAAGCTGCTATTAAATAAAAAAGATGCAACACCTTAATATTTCATGATTCTCAAAATTAGATAGGTATCTAAATGTAACGCAAAGAAAGTAATAGATATTGGTACAAACCTCCTCAACCCATATTATTCTAAAACATGAAATAACCCCAAAATGGTTGGGTATAGGTATAAAATATGCTACATGTCCTGTCCTTTCCAAAAATATAATAATATACGACCACGACCACTTTTGGAATATCCGAAAGTAGTCTAAAGTTAAAAATACTTTCTTTAAAACACTTTTATCTGAAATACACTGTATATCAATTTCCACATCTATGTATCTATACACCATTACTTTTAAGGTCACCGTGACAGTAGTACAGTAAAAGTTATAACAAACAAATCACGTTTAGAGTACAACCTGGCCACCTGGTAAAAAATACTTACATAATTGAATTGAAATAACGTTACACAAAAGATGCGTGCAGTAATCTTTTGACACACTTGACATTTTTCAAAACAAACACTGGCCTTCAGCACAGTCCGTTGACAAGTAGCCTTATTGAAAATTCCAGCCCACCCACTGCGAACGGTAGCCCAGGTCTGATATTTGATGGCGGAATATGCAGCAGTCTGCGGTCACCCATACAGACCTGGCAGAGATCTCATTACAGATAGTCCAGATAAGCCAACAAAGGCAATACCGATTCAATATAAACACTGGGAATCGTACCGATATGCGTTAGGGAAATTACACACAATCCCAAAATCCGCCTACATGTTTATGTGCTCGCATTCATAGACCCTTATCTGATTGCTACAAATTGATTTTACATGCTGACCTCAATCATATTATCCTACATCGAATATGATTTCTATACACAATGGACTCTTTTTTGTTATTATATTTCTTTCAGTTGAGGAGGATATTTCGATGTTAGGTGAACACAATGAATCACTGAAACGTAGAAATGCTAAATGAATTAAACAATTCGAAAAGTTGATGGTTGTATTATTATTATATTTGCCATTTAATTTTATGCAATGTTTGAACGCAGCTGCTTTTAGATTAAACATAACAGATAAAAGAGAGACAGACAGACTACACATATTCAAAACTTATACAGCTTCAAATCTCGCTTGATAAAGCATACTTGAAAAATGAAAAAATAACTGCTACTATTCTTGAAATTTGTTTCCAAAGGGCATGCGCACAAAACATATATGATTATATAATAATTATTCCTAAAAATAACGTATCTAAAAAGACATTTTTTAATTGTTTTTTATTACGATTTGATTTCTTTTTGGCAATAATTTGATACATATTATATTTTCGAATACTGCGGTTGACAGAACTCTTTAAGATAAATTTTATTCAATTAACGTGCTACAAACACAAATTTAACAGGGATAGACAATATAGACAATTTCATAGACAATTAAACTATGATATTTCAGTAATTACTTTTTTAGCATATATATACTATTAAAAAATATCTATTTCTGTAACAAAATTAACGTACATTCACTGACCTGGAGTTTTTTGACCTGCCCTTGCCGTTTTCGGGCTAGGCTCGGCGCACTATCAGTCTTCCTCTGGGTTCGACAATATATATTGATTTTGGTTTGCGTTGGATTACCCTCCTCAGTCACGACGAGTCTTTTGCAGAATCTCCATTGAAGATGCCGTTAGCGAAGAGAGGCGAGACGTTTGTTTGTTGTTTATTTTATAAGATGCGACCAGTTGCAGAGGTTGCTATGGGATCTCATCACATATAAATATGCACCATTAAACTAGGTCGGCCCATAATAATAGTATCTTAAGTATCAATAATCGACGACAATGTTTGGCCAATATTGGAGGAGATTGGTAAACTCTTTACTGTTAGAGATGCCTATACTATTGTCACGGATTTCCCAATCCGTCTTTTTCTTTCTTCCAGAAAAACAATCCGTTAATTAATTACTTCTTTATTAACTACTGAACACTACTAATTACAGGTCAACTAAACACTTATTTAATTAATCGCTATCTAAATCACTTTGATATCTCCAACTAAACACTTTAATTCAGACTGTAATACAAGACTTATACAAGACTAACTAACTCGGCCGTTTATTCTTCTTTTATAGACCCAACGAATATTCCAGATATATTCCAGTATCTCTAGATCCATTTTTCGTACGACTCGAATGCTTCTCGTCGATTCCAGATTTTGCCAGGCCGATCTCGATCAGCGGCATGTTGTTTGTTTACCAGAATGGCGTAGGGGCGATCGGGGCAATCTTAGGCAATTCGCGGTGCCACAGTCGTCGGTTTGGGAGTGAGTGGGGCAAATTCCGTGACACTGCCCCCTCCTTAGGACCGATCGTCCCGATCGGATACACCTCTATACGGGGACAGACGCTCCAGATGGACGACCTTCATCTTACTCCTGGGAGTCCTCTGTATCCGGTATACGACATCATTGATTCTTTTAATGACGGTGTAGGGCCCTCCCAACGGTTTTGTAGTTTAGGCGATTTTCCTTTCTTCCGCGTGGGGTTGTACAGCCACACCAGGTCACCTTGTTGAAATCCGACTGTATTGGCCCGGACGTCGTATCGAGTCTTCATGCGATCGCTCTCTAGTCGCATTCGAGATCTGACTTGATGGGTGGCTTGATCTCATGGGTGTAGTATCTGGCTCTGTGGGCTGTTCCGCAGGACGACCAAATACCAAATCTGCTGGAAGGCGAAGCTCTCTTCCAAAGATGATCCTTGCGGGAGTCTTCCCAGTAGTTTCATGGACAGCTGAGCGGTAAGCTAACAGGAAGAGTGGAATGAGCTTGTCCCAGTCTGTCTGGTTCTCGTTCACAAACATCCTCAGATTGGTTTCTAGTGTGGCGTTGAAGCGTTCCACCATACCATCTGACTGGGGATGCAGTGGGTTGGTTCTGGTTTTCGGATTCCCATAAGCTCGCAGACCTTTCGGAACACACCTGATTCGAAATTTCTGCCCTGATCTGAATGTAGTTCCATGGGCACACCAAATCTGCAGAACAGGTTGTTGACTAGCGCTTCTGCTACGGTTGTGGTCTCTTGATTGGGAAGGGGTATACTTCCGGCCATTTGCTGAAGTAGTCCATGGCCACTAGTAGATATCGGTTCCCACTTTGGGTTTTCGGAAAGGGGCCAGCGATATCAATGGCAATCCTCTCAAACGGTGCTCCTACGATGTACTGGCGCATTTTGCCTCTGGAACGGGTCTTCGGTCCCTTGCTGGCTGCACATACGTCACATTTTCGGCACCAATCTTCTACATCCGTCCTACAGCTCAACCAGTAGAAACGCTCCCTAATCTTCTGTAGAGTCCTATTGATACCGAAATGTCCACAAACCAGTACCTCCATGTACTTCCTGCAGCACTTCCTTGTCCCGGGTCCTCGGTAGTAGTACTTGTTTCTTGACCTCCGTTCCGTCATTGTTCTCCCATGCTCTTTTTAGAACACCGTCTTCCAACACCAAGGAATTCCATTGAGCCCAATAGCTCTTTAATGTTGGGCTTTTACTGCTGATTTCAGCCCATGAGGGTCGGTTGTTGGCTTCTTTCCAGTCTAGTAAGGGCTTGATGTCACAGTCAGCTTGCTGGTCTTCCCGAATCGCCGCTGAACTCCATCTGTCTTCAGGTTGGGCTGCTACCACCTTACAAGGAACTGATGAGATGTCCTCTTTCTTTTCAAGACTACTACAGTGTTTGCAGTTGACAGGACAGGGTCTCCTAGAAAGGGCATCTGCATTTCCATGTTTCCTGCCGGCTCGATGTTCAACAACAAAGTGATATTCTTGCAGCCGTTCCAGCCACCTGGCCATCTGTCCTTCCGGGTTCTTAAACTGCAACAGCCATTTAAGGAAGCGTGATCCGTTCTTAGAAGGAATTCTTGGCCGTACAGGTATTTATGAAAGTGTTCTAGGCTCTTGACGATGGCAAGTAATTCTTTCCGAGTCACACAATAGTTCTTTTCGGCTTTTGACAGGACTTTGCTGAAGTAGCCTACTACTCGCTCTTGGCCATCTTGTATTTGGGAAAGAACTCCGCCAACTCCAATGTTGCTTGCGTCCGTGTCCACTATAAATGGTTGTCCAGGTATTGGGTATGTCAAAATCGGGGTAGTGCAGAGGGCCTCTTTCAGCGTCTCAAAGGCTTGCTGGCATTTCGGCGTCCATTCGAACGGGATGTTGTCTTCTGTGAGTTTATGAAGAGGCTTGGCAATGTCCGAGAATCCTTGGACGAATCGTCGATAGTATGTGCATAAGCCGAGGAAACTTCGAACTTGATGTTTGTCTTTAGGAACCGGCCAGTTCTTTATGCACTCTGTCTTCTCCGGGTCTGTTTTCACACCGTTTGGAGTAATAATGTGGCCTAGGTATCTAACCTCCTTTTGGAACAGACTGCACTTCTTCGGGTTCAACTTCAGGTTCGCTGCTTTCAGCTTCTTGAACACTTCGGACACGTTCTTCAGGTGCTCCTGGAAAGAGCGTCCCAGCACCACCACGTCGTCCAAGTAAATCAAGCAGGTCTCCCAATGCAGGCCATGAAGTACAGTTTCCATCAGTCGTTCAAAAGTGGCAGGGGCATTACATAGACCAAATGGCATTACATTGAACTGCCACAATCCATTTCCGGTAGTGAACGCGGTCTTTTCCTTGTCTTCTGGGCTGACCTCTACTTGCCAATATCCACTCTTTAAATCCAAAGTGGAAAACCATTGCGCACCAGCCAAGGTGTCCAGAGTATCGTCAATTCTTGGTAGTGGGTAACTGTCTTTCTTGGTGACGTCATTTAATTTTCTGTAGTCCACACAAAATCGGGTGGAGCCGTCTTTCTTCTTGACCAGAACTACAGGAGAAGCCCAAGGACTCTGAGATGGCTCTATGGTGCCTTGATTTTGCATCTCGATTAACATCTTGTTAACTTCCTCTCGCTTGGCTAGTGGAAGTCCTCGTGGTGGCTGCTTTATAGGAGATGATGAACCAGTATCGATTCGATGCTTCACTACATTTGTTCTCCCAAAGTCGCCTGGTTTAAGTGCAAACACATCTTCATTTTCACTTAGCAGCTCTTCCAGTTGTTTCACCTCCATCTCTGTTAATCTTTCCTGGGCCCTATCCACGATGTCCCTTAGACATTCAGGTAGACTGGTCTTGTTTGGTTTCTTCTTCATTTCGTTGTTTTCTTTGAGTGTTCTGACCATGGTAACAGGTTCACAGACTCCTACTTCAGTTCCCTTTGTAATTTTCTGTGGAAAGGTTTTCAGATTAACTACCCGTACTATTGTCGTTTTCTCTGGTTTAATCAGGGTGCGGCCGGTGACTATAGATTTATTGAACAGATCCGGATTACTGGGTTCCACCACTCCAACACTGCAAGACATTTCTCCATCCATTACAGTGGCAACCAATGTTTCGGTCTGACCAGGTAGTACCACATCTTCTTTAACAACGAGTCTCCGTATAGCATTATTCTCAGTGGTGGTCGTTAGCACTACTTCCTCACCCATTATCCGTAGCATACCAGCATTCAAATCTAAGTTCACCCCTTTTGCTCGTAGTAAGTCTAGTCCGAGTATGACATTGTCCGATATATCTGCTACCAGGGCTCTGTGTTTGAATTTGACGTCTCCTAATTCTATGTCAAGCTCGCATTCCCCCTTGACTGGCAGTTGTTGTCCATTGGCTGTTGTAAGGACATAACGCTTGGTAGGGCTCTTAATACGCCAATCACCAATAATATTCGGTCGTACAATAGTTCTTGCCGCTCCAGTGTCGATTACCATAGGGAACATACGACCAAAAATAATGCCTTCTACTAGCAAGGAGTCAGAGTCCTGGAGACGTGACAACGTAATTTCTTCTCGTGGGGCATGGTAGGAGGACGCAGCCGGCTTTTGCCCCGTTAAGCCGGCTGAGCCTAGTTTTCCTGTGCAGCTGCCGCCTGGGAGTCGCGTTTTGCTGATCTGCGACCGGGGCCCTACACTGTCTCTTCAGATGTCCCGTCTGCCCACAGTTCCAACATTGGAGAGGGCGATCTCTTCGGCTGCCAGGTTGTTCTCTTCGGATTGGTAGTTGGGCTGAGTTTCTCAATGACCTCCTTCAACGTTTTGATTATGTCTCCATTTCCAATATTATCGCTGTTATCACTGATGGCTCGAACTTTAACATGTCTACCGGATGCCATCTTTGCTGCCTCAAATTCCAATGCATGCGAAAGAGCGTCATTCAACGTTTTAGGTCTAGCGAGCCGTAGTGCCTGCTGTGTTTCGCAATCTCTTAGGCCGTCGATAAACACTTGGATGGAGAGCTGGTCTACAAATTCGGACGGGGCTGTTGGATATGCCAATCGAACCAGTCGAGCAATGTCTGTCTCAAAATGTTGTAAATTCTCACCACTCTGCTGGTGACGATTTTCAATTGTGCCTGGTACACTTGCTGCAGGTGCTTATCCCCATATCTCATTTCCATATGCTGTTTCAGAAGGTCATAGTTACGCTGCTGCCCAGCAGGAACTCCTTGTAAGACGTCAAGAGCTTCCGTAGAGCAACTATTAAAGCAGTAGCCTTTTCACAATCAGACCATTCGTTTGCTGCAGCTGCTGCTTCAAACTGACGTAGATAGACATTCCAAGAGACCTTGCCGTCGAACTTCAGGAGGCTTCGTTTTCTGCGTTCGGATAACAGGTCCTTCTGATTTGATTACGCCCTCCTTTGCTATCTTGTCTAATTTATGTCGAAGCTCTTCGCAGGTTTCTCTAACCAAGTTTATTTCTTCGTCTATTTCTTGTTTTTGTGCTAACATTTTCTCTTCTACTTGTGTTTCTACCTTATGTGACTGCTCCTCTAGTTTTTCTTCTAGTTGTGTCACTTTATATGACTGCTCCTCTAGTTTTTCTTCTAGTGTATTCTCCAATTTCTCTAACTTTGTCTGCATTTCTTTCGTCTGATCTCTCATTTCCTGTTGTATTGCCTGTATCTGATCTTTCATTTTATACCCTTGTTCGTCTAATTTCTCTTGCATCGTCTTCGTCTGGTCTTCTAATTTCTCCTGCATCATCTGGGACTGATCTTCCATTTTATGCCCTTGTTCTTCAAATTTTTCCTGCATTGTTTTCGTCTGGTCTTCCATTTTATGTCCCTGCTCTTCTAATTTCATTTGCATTGTCTGCATCATTTCTAATAGTTTTGCCAGTTGTGCATCCATATTGACTTGGCTTCTAGTTACAGGCATGCACTTTATTTTCTTTAGAATGTTCTGGAATGTCCAGGAATGTTTTTGTAAATGTCACCGTTGACTTCCTTGCAATGAAACGAGTGCAGTGATATGCCACCCTTGGGTCTAAGTCTCACTTCGGTATAAAGTTCTAGAATGTTCGAGAATGTCCTTCGCAAATAGCACCGTTCACTTCCTTAAGTGACGACGAGTGCGGTGATGTGTCACACTTGTGTCTTTGTTTAACTCCCGTATAAAGTTCTAGAATGTTCGAGAATGTCCTTCGCAAATAGCACCGTTCACTTCCTTAAGTGACGACGAGTGCGGTGATGTGTCACACTTGTGTCTTTGTTTAACTCCCGTATAAAGTTCTAGAAGGTTCCAGATTGTCCTTCGCGAATACCACCGTTCACTTCCTTGAATCGCGACGAGTGCGGTGATATGTCACACTTGGGTATTTGTCTCACTCCCGTACAAAAGTTCTAGAATGTTCGAGATTGTCCTTCGCGAATACCACCGTTCACTTCCTTAAGTCACGACGAGTGCGGTGATATATCACACTTGGGTCTTTGTCTCACTCCCGTACAAAGTTCTAGAATGTTCCAGATTGTCCTTCGCGAATACCACCGTTCACTTCCTTAAGTCACGACGAGTGCGGTGATATATCACACTTGGGTATTTGTCTCACTCCTGTACAAAGTTCTAGAATGTTCGAGATTGTCCTTCGCGAATACCACCGTTCACTTCCTTAAGTCACGACGAGTGCGGTGATATATCACACTTGGGTCTTTGTCTCACTCCCGTACAAAGTTCTAGAATGTTCCAGATTGTCCTTCGCGAATACCACCGTTCACTTCCTTAAGTCACGACGAGTGCGGTGATATATCACACTTGGGTATTTGTCTCACTCCCGTACAAAGTTCTAGAATGTTCGAGATTGTCCTTCGCGAATACCACCGTTCACTTCCTTGAGTCACGACGAGTGCAGTGATATATCACACTTGAGTCTTTATTCCACCCGCGCACAGGGTTCCAGAAAGTTCTTCAAACTTCCACTCAAATCCCACTTTGTGGACAGGGTTCCAGAAAGCTCTTTAAAACTTCCAGTTAAATCCACTTCCGACACCAAATTGTCACGGATTTCCCAATCCGTCTTTTTCTTACTTCCAGAAAAACAATCCGTTAATTAATTACTTTTTATTAACTACTGACCACTACTATTTACAGGTCAACTAAACACTTATTTAATTAATCGCTATCTAAATCACTTTGATATCTCCAACTAAACACTTTAATTCAGACTGTAATACAAGACTTATACAAGACTAACTAACTCGGCCGTTTATTCTTCTTTATAGACCCAACGAATATTCCAGATATATTCCAGTATCTCTAGATCCATTTTCTCGTACGACTCGAATGCTTCTCGTCGATTCCAGATTTTTCCAGGCCGATCTCGATCAGCGGCATGTTGTTTGTTTACCAGAATGGCGTAGGGGCGATCGGGGCAATCTTAGGCAATTCGCGGTGCCACAGTCGTCGGTTTGGGAGTGAGTGGGGCAAATTCCGTGACACTATTTTTTGTACGACCATTAGATCAATACAAATGTGTTAACTAACAAAATATCTCGAAAATATCAAAATTATTTTTGTTTAGTATCTCGTATATCCACCAAACTAAGTAGTTTTTGTCGTTACCATGGATCCGTTGTAAATTTATTTTTAAACGTCCATATATTTGTCAATCCAGTGAGTATAAGCATGCGTGGATTAGAAAAGGAAAATAATTCAGATATTGAATAGGCCTGGGGTATAGGATGTTCTTCAGTGATTCCTGAAAAATCTAAAGAACGTTACGAAAGGACATACAATAGTTTCAAAAAACGGTTTAAAGGAAATTATGGAAAGAGCATAGATGAAAAATTCTATTGATATTTCAAAATTTTCGATACTGATTGCATTTCTTGAGAGAAAGAATAGTGGGCATAGGCCAAAAAGCCAGTGTTCTGACCACAGTTCTGAGGTACGTTAATATTAAATTTTAGTAGTAAAAATTTAAATACGATACTAGACGTTTCAGGAGCTTGTAGGAGGGAAGAGCTGTAAAATATGCTCATTCAAGATTGAAACTCGTGATTCATATATAATTGTAAAAATTCCGAATACCAAAATGCATGTCAGCCGGTCTTTTAGTTTAACAAATAAGGAGGATCAAGAAGTTCATTATTTGCAAATAATTCAAATATATGTAAAACTTTGACCAGTTCATACTAAATTTTCGAATTTGTTTTTAAACTATCGTAATGGCAAATGTTGTAATCAGGTGGTTGGTAAAAGTATGATAGGAAAATTTACAATGAAAATAGCAAAGTATTTAAAATTGCATAGTGTGGCCTGATATACCGGTCATTCTTTTAGCCAATAAAGGTGTAGAAATTTAAGGGTTAAAAAGACATGGTGGTTGAAAATCTTTGGCTGCAGCTGAAAGCTATGTCGAGGATTCTATTCGAAATAAATTAGATTTTTCTGAAAATTTTACGTTTCATTTTAACATAAATAAATAGGTAGCATCGTTGTTATTCTTTATTGGATATTTTATCACAACAAATAATATAATTTACCGTAATTTACTTACCATTCAGTCCTGTAAAAACCAGAACAGTAAGTAATTACTTGCCGACACGTTTTTACTTGGTAATCAGTAAACATAACATACTGTTCCAAAATTAAATATGTATGGTAAACAATCGGAAATAGAACAGTCTTAAAAAAATATATATTAATATCATTTTTTAACGTTCATGCAAAATAACAAAACTTTATTGAACTATATTTAGTGGAAAAAGTGGTTTGTTAAAGCTTTGAAATTTTCATTTTACTTGAATGCGTTTGTCATACGTTTGCTCTGATTCCAGATGAAGATTGTGTATTCCACGTTAGTAAAAAGCTGAGAAAAAATCTGGAGGTATTTCCGAAAGACAACGTTTATGCAATGGATAGACATAGGGACCTACAGCAGAAGAACCACGAGCGCCACCTAAGAAATAGCAACATTTCTGCAATTGCAGAACACAAGGCAATACATCAATAAATTCCTGCTCAAGATTCAGAAGAAGAGAACACTAAGAAACCTAAATTTTCAATGTGGCAGCCAATCTGGAAGTTGTTAAACAAAAAATGTTAGAAACTGTAGCAATTTTGTGCTCCTGCATTTACACTCAGTTCTAATTATGATAGAGACGACTTGATATAAATTCATATATCGCGTAAAAAATACACCATCCTGTATACACATTAATTTGAAATAACCTAAGGCTAGGCCCAAAAAATAAATCACTGTCCTACGAGACATAATTAGATCAGGGCAACATGCTGCTCAGAGGGCCACATTACGAACAAAATATTAATTGAGTTTCAACACAATATGTACGCATCAGTGGTCGGACAAATTGTTTTATAAAGTGATTACGTATTATAGTAGTTATCTGGCTGTGCCATAATGTAACGTTCCTAATCATATTTAAGTGCACTTCAGAGATATGAGCCCGAAACTCGTCGAATGTAAGGACCCAGTGGATGGGTGCGTGTGTGCCGTAGGGGTTGCGTAATTTTGGGTTTATTACATTGTGATTGCTATGTAATATGTTTATATAAAGATGTAGCAAGATGAGACCGCTGCGGTTCAGGGGTGGGGGAGAGTTTTCAGTCCATCCGGCCACAAATCGTTTGGGGTGCCAACTTTCGCTCAGCATAATACGATTCCAAATTAAAAGGTCTACATTTAAAGTTAATTTGCCAGAACGAAATACCTTACGTAAAGTATTATTAATTATAAACTTTTTAATTAGTAAAAAGAAATATTTTAACTGTTGCCAAATTAAAAGCATACAAAAAGATACAAAATAATTTTAAACTGATAAAAAAAATTACTAATATACTAAAGGGTAGCTCTCGGGAAAATTTTTGATATGGGAAAGGGAACACAAGATGTTCCACTCAAAAGTGGTGACTAGAAATAACTCTAACACTAGTAATTTTTTGGAAAATCCGAAAAAACGATCAACATTTGCGCAAACTATTATTGCTTGATGCATAAATTTGTAACGTTTTCTTCCTCTCCTCTCCTCAACACCATGGCGCTTAATATTAGTTATACCTGCTTCATTATCAGTATTAAAGTAGCCAAAGAACACCGAAAAAAATTTCTTTGGGTTTGGTAATTTAAGATAGCTAGGTATTTTTTCCAACGACTTGCTTGGAGCATTTGTTATTGTTATATAATACGAGGTGACCCGGCAAACGTTGTTTTGCCATATGAATTATTTCTAGTGAATATTTTGGTAGTCGGCTTCGTTCTCATCCCTACTCCGTGCTGTTTACTGGGTGAGAAGTGACACCGGTAGACGTCTGGCGGGGATAACTGATTTAGTGATAATCGATCAGTTATCGACCAGGATTAAAAATGATCAAATAACTGAAATCGCTATTAAAAAATAGGGGTTTGTGATAGAAGGGGGAATATTAAGGGTTGTATGTATTTTTTAATGCCACATCATAAAAAAATAAAAGTAAAAAATGTTGTCCAAAAAAAATAAAAAAATGTTTGGGGTGGACCACCCTTATTACTTAGGGGTATGAAAAATTGATTACGACCGATTCTCAGACCTACCGAATATACATATAAAATTTCATAAAAATCGGTCCAGCCGTTTCCGAAGAGTATCGCGACTAACACTGTGACATGAGAATTTTATACAGATTTGGAAAGTGAGTATTTGTGTCATGCTACACGCATAGATCCACCACAGCGTGCTCCTAATCTTCGCATAAGGCAGTGTTGCCAGGTGGGAAAAATTCAGTGCATGAGAATAATTTCAAAATAGAATTGAGGTTTGGAGAAAAAAGCATGAGATGGCTTAATTTATCAAAAAACACCTCTTGACACAGCTTAATTTTTAATTACTTGTGTAATGCCATTTTTATTTCATTAAAAAGCATTATGTTATGCTATTTTATCATAATATTACATTGTAAGTACATACTTACAGGTACTTACTGAAAAGTTATTAACCACGTAACCTTTCTGATTTATTTTATTGTTAGGCCGGGCGAACGTTGAGGCGCAGTTGACGTGACGCAAGGTGACTCACGGGTCGTAAAATCTGTTGTTTCCAAAAAATGTAGGTACCCTTACGGAATAGAGTTAAGAATCACTGCAATACAGCGTGAATACAGCACACACACCGCATATCCGTCGACTGTCATACCCGTTTATGTATTCATTGCTAATTATTAAGAGAGCAGTCTACAATAAAGGACATTTCAAGTACCCAAATATTGTAGATACCTACCTCTATCTATTCAATTTTGCCCTCGATTTTGCCTTTAATTCTCGTTAGGTCTTTGTTTTGGTAGATTTCAAAGAGTAATTTTAATAATTTTATTATTTCTTTTTGTGTCTATTAAAAAGCATGAGATTTCGTCGGAATGCATGAGATCTCATACAAAAGCATGAGATATGACAACACCGGCATCAGTTGACCGGATAGTTAGATTTGCAATGGCGAACTGGCGTTGGCGATACGGAACCGATTACCGTAGTAGTGGGGAATGCTAGACCAATGCACGGCGCCGTGCCACTTATACTTCGTACCTCCCCTGGGATAAAGCCGCAATATCTACGTTCTCTGTAAAGATCCGCAATTTCCGAATCTGTATATTATATATATAAAAAATATCTTCTGTACATTTCCAATTATCTTATTGACTTGTTTTCATTATCGATTATCGATATGCTCTGATTTTAGTCTTGGATTCTTTTATAATTACTAGCTAAGCTTTTTCCAAATCTTGTTGTTGTTATGTCACATAACTCCTCTCTACGACGAGACCCACAAATGTCAAAAATCAGTGCCACCCAATTAAAAACATAATGTAGGTACATTTTATTTTACATTTCGAGATCACAAGTTAGCTTGATCATTAACACTAATTCATGGAGGGCATCTCTCAGAAAAGTGTCAGTCTCCTCTCTAGTCCATGTTCTTCACTTCTTCGGTTTGTAACTATTATTTTTTCTTTTTAATCATGTTATTAATCTTGAATGTTTCCTAATGTCGAAGTTATGATGTAAATGTACAGCTGCCTTTAACATGAAATAATACGATCATAAAAAGGACGGCTTACAGTTTTCACATTTTTTCAAAATATATGCTAGGAGCATATTTTTAGTATAATGTCACGTATTTAAAGAAACACCATTTAACAAAATTATCATGTTTCGTTGTAAAGTTTTTTTTTATTTTCTCGGTAACAGACTTCTTTCCCTTGATCCGCCGCTTCCAAAATTTGAGGAGACGTACTCGGAATATATTATGTGCTACTATCACTATTGAAATCCATAGTTGACCAATTAAATATGAAAAAATCTGTAACTTTGCTAGAGGTTTTTCGTGTAGTAAATATGGCGTACATGAAAACCGTGTTTGTTGATGCTAGTCATCCGTTACAACTGTCAATTAAGCTCCAACAAAAATTACTTTATTATAATTATGGACTTATTTCCATAAATATATATGTTGTATATCAAATTTGTAAGTGTTCTAAATACTGGCCACGTATAAAGTTTTATATAAATCTCGTGCGTGACAATACATTTAATACTCTAACTATGTATTTTCGATATACAGGGTTAACTACGACTTAGTACAAATATTTTAAGAGGGGATAGGGAAAAATAAGAATTAACGGAATCATTCTTCAAAAAAATTCCAAACTAATTTATAAAGCAAAAAAAATTTTTTTTCGATATTATCTTAAATCCTTATTTAACGCCACCAACTTGCTTGTTGGTTGCCTACTCTACAAGCATGCGACGGTCGCTCAGTCGGTAATGCTGTCATGTCATAATTCAATTCCTATGTTTACGTTGTAATTTTGTGTTCTTCTTCAGTTTTTAGTGCTTCTTTTAATTTTTAAACGTTTTATAGTTATTAAATAAAGTCATTTGTGTTGGGTGCAGATACTTTCCCACAATATAGTTCGCCGGTTTGGTTTTCTAGGTTATGGGACAAGACTGCCGCGGTTACATTAAAACTTGTCTATTATCTATTCCTTTCGTTCGATTTTGTTATAATAAATAGGCATTTTATCTAATTGTACCTACGGGAAGTGTATTTTATCGGTAGTGAGTGGCTGTAATGAGCGAATATGTAGTTTTACCAGTTTATAACGAAATAATGAAAAACAAATGCAAAATACTGGAGCTAACTGGATTAACTGTTACCTATCTATCAGGTATTATTACTAATAAGAATGTTAATTTTTGTCGTTTCTACATTTAGAAACGCTACAAAACGACGACCGCATGGTAGTTAACATTGTTGACAGATGTAAGTTTTATCGATAAATCTAAGCCATCTCAGTCGATTCTTATCATAGCCGACTTTCCGCAAGAAAAAAGGGTTTTGCCCCATTTTTTAAATATCGAGCTAAAATTCTGGAATAATTTTCTTTATTGTCTTTTAGGCCTCCCTGAGCACGTGGTTAAATTTTTTGTACTAAGTCATAGTTAACCCTATATAAATACCTATTTTACTGTATTGTAAAGGTATTTAAAAGGTAATATAAATAAATTTTTCTACAATTCCTATTAATTACGTCATATGTATGTGCTCTGATACCTACCAAACATGTTACTGAACATCCGCTTCATAAACAAGATCAGATTCAATAAATAGGTATACAAAATAAAAATTAACCTAACTAAATTTATTAACAACTCATTACCTGGCATAGGAAATCATTAAATGATTGAATGAATTGGACAGAAGAAGAAGAGGAAGAAGAAGAAGAAGAATTGATAATTTAAAATCTCTAGCTAAGTCAGCTTAGTAGAAATTTCCGAAGTGATCAAATTAAGAGATTTGAACAGTAATTTTAATTAGTTGAATGTATTGGTACATCTGTAGTTGTACGTGCATATGCTATTAAAACCTGCGAAAAATTTAGTGTTGTTTCCTGTGTCAATATTAAAGTGGTTCGAGGAATCCCGTAACAATATGTTTTTAATATAAAACAATAATAATGATTCAAAACAAGAAATAATCACTCCATCCTATGTCACGCAGCCGAGGTAGAAATTTTTAATACATAATTTGCGAATACAAAGAACTCCCACAGATAGTACAACAGCCACCATTGAGAGTCGTCGAGCATGACGGGATTCCAGCGGCAGCATGATGGTTAATTGAAACTCATCCGCATCGCTATGAAGTGAAGCAGGTACGTTATCCAGTTGGCGTTGCACAAGGATAAAACGTGTATAAGCAATCAGGTGAATTAGCGAGGAGCTAGATTAGCGAAGAGAGCAGCCAGTGAATGAGGCGGATTGAGGCCGAGAGATGCCACAATTCAGCGCTAGCGATCCGGAACCTATTCAATATATCCAACATGCACCCTAATTGGCTACAAATGGCACAGAGTCATATTGTTTATATTCCTGGCGTGCAACGTATTCCGGTACACAGGGAGAACAATTATTTTATACAGTGATTCTAACAGATATATTATAGGATAAATAATTCGACTAGTAACTGTTTCTTCATTACAATAAAATTATGTCAGAGAAGTGGGAACGAATATTTAAAATACTCTGTGTTTATTTACAAAACATTATTTTTAGTTTAGATAGAGCTATGCTACAGTATAAAGACCACCACTAAATATCATTTTATTTTGATAATTTTTTGCATGTTTCCTTCTCTCGATGAAAGTAAATAATGATTACATTTTCAGGTTTATCTGTCAAGTTTTTTAGAGTTTGCATTATTGCTCACATTTGTGTTTTGCAAGTGTCTTGAAACTTGTTGCAAATAACATTTTTTTACAGCTAATTATGCCTAGAGTACTTACGTAGATTTGTTCAGGTTTCCCAGAGGGGCTAAAGCCGGGGACACATTGCTCTGATGCGACGCCACGCCACGCCACACCATGCCACGTGACGTGGCGTGGTATGTACTCTGTGTGCACACTGTTACCACGCCATGCGATGCCATGTTACGTTACATTCGACATTTCCATCATATTAAGGGAATATTTCACATCAGAAGAAGGTCACACTTAAATTGTGAGTCGAGGATGAATACACTAAAGTACCCTAATCCATTTAACTAGAGTCGTTAAAATGTGTATTATTTCATTAAAAATGTGCTGTGAGAAACATTTCCTGTGTAATTTATTCGTAAGCTTTTCCTCTCATAATTTTTTCTCTATAGCGCTTACGTTTTATACTATAGCTCGCAAATCTTGAAAATCATCATCATTTTATGCATGTGACATCATATTTGTGTGCACCCTGCTACCACGCGACACCACGTTACACCACTCGACGTGATAGATATATAGATAGATGGCGTGGCGTGGTGTAGCGTTAGAGCAGTGTGTACGCAATATATAAAAATACATAAGAATACACGGTCTCAGATCCTTCTGGGTGTGGTATCAGAGCAATGTAAATCTGGCTTAATTGTTGGGTGCGCGAGGCAGGTTTGTCGGTGAAATACATTTCTAGAAGACCTAACAGATCCTAACGTATATGATATTATTAAAAATGGACTTAAAAAGGCTATTGATACAGAGCGAAAGACACCGACCGTCGTAGAGAAACCATATAGTGTGAAAAATATATGAAATAAAGTATGGCTCTACCATTTCCTGGATGTAACGTTGGACTTCGTATTCGGCGATACGATAGTACGTATACCGACCATCCCTCATGTTCTTCAAATCACTGGCTACTCCATTATTTTCTGTACGACTTCATTTTTCACTACCATCATAACGAGTCAGTAACAGAGACATATCATGATTTTGTGTGACGCACACGTTGATTTGTTCGCCCTTGAAAGATGTGAGACTTATGAGTAGCCCCATTTATGAAATTAGCCCAAGTAAAATTTTGAACTATGGTCCGCTGGTTATTTCTGTTTTCATCACACAATGATGAATTATAGCACTGTAACGATCTTTATCAAAGTCAGATGGCGTTTCTAAACGTGAGGAATCGTTCATGTGATAATAAATTGAAGGAATTAAAATTCGATGAATGTGACGTATTGGAAGAAAAGTATCTGAAGAGTAGATCAGTTCACCTGACCTAAAACAATTTTTATCGAACATGTGGTGTAACCAATCCTAGGATTTGCATCAGACAATAGGTCACAAAAATCGTTTGAGACATCGTCTTTATGTTAACTAACCTCATTTATACTGGGTTTCCCAAAATTAATACAACATAGACGAAGAGTAGGTTTCTACCGATAAAATAATATATAACCAATCTTACGTCAATTCAAAAATTGATGATTAAAAAATAGAGTATGTCAGAGTTAAAATTTTATTTTCGATGTTTGTAAATATCACTTTTAAAAAAACTACTGGCACTGATTTGCAATAGACCGGTTACTGCTAAATCAGTCTCCGAGAGCTAAAAGTCGCAAATGAGTCCACGCCTGATAACACCTGATATGGTACGTAAGAATCTGTTAGCCTTTTTAGAAATTTCTCCCACCAACAGACCTGCTTTGCGCAACCCAACAATCCCCTGTCTAAGTCACTAAGCTGCTGAGCAACTCGTGACAGATGTAACTCACAAATATCACTAGATAACAAGAGATAATTTTTTCTCAAATTAAGCTTATTTGAATATTAACCACTTTAAAACTGTTTTAACTAGAAACTTTGTTTTGTTTACATATATCCTCCTGTACGTACAAAGTATATATAATATTATTTAGTTGTTTTTTATATATAAGTTTTGATTTTAAAAATAATATCTACGTAGAACAAATTTTCGTGTACAAATCAACTGTAAATATATTTTTCTAGAAGTTTTGTATATCGCGTTTCTAAATCGCACCTAATCTTTTTTTTAGAAAGGACATATTACAGATTAGAAACTAACAATAGATACCAAAAGCCAATCACGCGAAATAAATCCAGTGTAGCTGGGTCGGTATTTCACACAGAATGTAACACGGTTTAGAGCCTCCCTTTGCCAGAAAGATATTAGCCAAGGCACAATAGGAGTTTGCAGATAATCGACGGTTTCACAGAAAAATTGCTTTAAGTCTTTGGTGAACGAAAAATAAAAATCACTTGGTATAATTAAAAATATAATTTTACTATTTCTCTGTCTCCAATTTATTATTTCTTAAATCTGAATTTAAGTATGCTGGTCTATTTTTCACGTTTATCTGAATGCAATGATCCTTTCATAAAAATAAACAAAAAAAAAACAAACTGTTTAAGTCATGGCTCGGAATGAATGATAGTAACATCACCACAACCATTGATATATGAATACGTACTATGCCTCAAAAATTAAGTTCTATATCTATAATTTTTTAAAAAGTATCTGCGTTTATTATTAATAGACACAGTGGCGGAATTGTCTCATAACAAAACAAAATAAAATATAGTAAGCCTATAATATTTTTGAATGCAATGCATATTAAAATAACTTTTATCTAAATAGATTTATTTTCACCTAAGGAAGCTACATGTGAAGTGAGATCTATTCTTCATCAGACACTGTATAAATATCTACTGATTTTACCTGGTTCATAAAAAAGTGTGTAGATAAATCGTTGGACCACCACATAAGCAACGTGGACACAGTTTTGAGAAAACTCTCAAAAAAGGATTTTTCTATTCGCGGGAGCAGATTATCTATACACACTATACATTGCAATGGTGTTGTGCCAGGCAGTACAATGCTACCTAACTTGCTATCAAACCAGATATATTCACAATAGAAGCTCTTTAGTTTGGCATGTTTATTTGTTACGATCAATCATGTGAATTCGTAAATCATTTTTGAAAGAAAATTGTGTCTTAAAATATAGTTGTTCTCAAAAACAGGTTCAAGTAATTATCAAAAAATTAATGGGATATATTCAGAGAAGTCCAAGTTACTTTATGAGAAAGAGTACATTAATTTATGCGAATGGAACAACAAAAATCCAACAAGGGGTGTAAATGACAAAATAATAATGGCTTATAATCTAAAAGATTAAAATGTGTGAAATTTTCATCACTATGTGAAGGTATTATTTAATCATAAATCAATGGGTTATAACCAAAAAAAGGCTCGATCTCGAAAAATCCTTAGATACGGCTCCTGATACTAATTATCATTATTATCTATTGTTGCTTAAGTAATACAAACAGGACAAACCCAAAAAAGCGTATTCCCTTATAGGTACATAATGATGATGGTTTCAGTAATATAAGTATACAAGAAATTAAGACATGTTTAAACGAAAGATAAATCATTGAAGAATGAAGTGCAATGAAACAATATAAGAAAAATAGGTAGGTACCTAGCGCTAATTTAAATATAATTATCGAAAATATATTTTTAAAGTCTCATCAAAGCAGCTACTTGAGACAGAAAAAACATCAACGTTAATATCGTTCGAAATACTATTACAAGAGGATAAACATCTATTTAAAAGCGAATTGAAAAAGTAATTGGTATTGGCACAATCACAGTAAAATATATTTGTATTTCTCGTGAAATATGATGGAACGTTATAATTGATAAGACTATTAATTTCAATAGAATCAATTTGATTATTAACAACTTTATAAATAAATTTAATATCAGTTATGCGTCTTCTACTTTCCAGAGATAATAAATTCAACCTATCTCGAATTAAAAAGCTATCTACAATATCAGGATAGAACTTGTGATTTACATATCTAACAGATCCCTTCAAGGTGGTTTATGTAAACATTATATTGCGGATTCCAGACTGCTGAACCATAACTTAACGAACTGTTAACATAAGCCATAAATAATAATAAATATAATAATAATAATAATAATAATAATAATAATAATAATAATAATAATAATAATAATAATAATAATAATAATAATAATAATAAAAATAATAATAATAATATCGCATTGTGCGCATTAATTTCCATTGTAAGAAAATAGTGTTTTCCAAATCAATTACGCCACTAAGCTTCTTAATTTTGAAATAAATAATATTAGTCTTAATTATAATACAGCACAGTGTGATTATTCCGAAAAAAACACGATTTTAGATATTTCTGTAAATGTACCTACTTTTTTGTTGACAATTTAATTTATATAGAGGGTGATTTAGGTTTAATTTTGATAACTTCAGGAATCGATAGAACAGGTTAAAATAATGTTCATTTGTGATGTAAACGTATTTCCTAAAACGCATCGTTTCCGAGATGGAGGGCGTTGAAGTAGGAATTTTTTTCTCGTTTTTCCCTCATAACTTTTGAACCACTTATCCGATTTAAGTGAAATTCGGAACACAAACACTCCTTACGATCTTGCATAGCTTAGCTTCTTAAGTTTGAACTACCTACCCCTCTTAGAAGGGTATTGTATGCTACCCCCCTCTTACTTCAAAACTACAAAAAAAAATAATTAATTTCAATAAAACATCTACACACCACTTTGACCTGATTAATTTCGAAACTTTTTCGTCTCTTGTTTTTTTTTCGACGTTTGGTCTTGTTTCTGAGATATTCAAAGAAATTGGTGACAGTGTAGCGCACCAGCCGCGTAAATTTCATTTAACGTTATAGCAACCCATGAAAACAAAACTCAGTGATTTGTGTAAACTGACGTTTTGGGCGCCGCGATAGCCGAGGTGACTGGGAGACGACTGCTCGTGGAACCAGTCTGGATCGGCTATCTCGGTGTGGGTTCGAATCCCACTGTAGTACCATGGATCTTTGTGCTCGTCGAGAGATGCACAATAAGTCTATAGGTTGCGGTGCTTCCGGGGCATTGTCGGATGGCTCTCAAAAAAAAACCAAAAACTGACGTTTGTTAAAATCATTGTCAAAAGTATTATTTAAAGAGTGTTCTTAGTGTTAAGAAAAAATGCCAATAACCTCAAACATAAATTTAGTAACAACTATTTATTACAAGATTTACAACAACTAATGGTTTTTCACTTATTTATTTTTTGATCAATTATCGGAGTTTTTGTCAACAACTTATTGAACTATTAAACACTACCAATGAGTCGATTCGCTGGGTCTACGAATAATGAAATTAGTCAAATTGTTAAAACCTGTGTGCCTTAGGGTTGCCAACTTGAGCATCGGCCATTCCGGGACAATTGTTTTTACGTTTTCAAATAATTGGAACAAAACATCAAACATCAGAAATTAACATAACTGTGGTAACTAGAACTAGAACTAGGACGTAGGTAAATGGTAACAAAATTAATAAATATTGACACGGCGTGACGCTTGGCCGTCAAAGTTCCCAGCGTTGCCGTATATACAAAAATTTCTGAATATTGTTCAAGTTAAGGATTTCCGGGATTTTGTATGTCCTGGTCAAGGCAAAACTTTTGCCGGGACAAGCTTTCTTATTCCTGGTTAATCCCGGCCAAACCGGGACGGTTGGGAACTCTAGTATGCCTTCTAATACAGTTGCGACTGAATCATCAATCGACAATTTTCTACTTTTTGCGATGCGAAAGGATATACATTTGAGCCAGATACACCCATCGAGAAATTGAATGTAATATTCAAATATTGTACTTTCCATATGTGAAAATGTCACGGAAAAGACTACAATGGAGAGGTAGTTAAAACAATTTGACACAACACCACTACTAAAATGCTACAAAGTAAATATTATAAAGAATTGAGTACTGCATTTAACCCTTTCGCCGAAGTACAGTTTAATTCATCACGAACTGCACGCAATGCTAAACGTAAAATCGTACTCTAATTGCTAGGCAACAGTTTCTCGTTAAACAACCCAAATTTACCTGGTAAAATTCAAACCTCTTGTGCAAGTATAAGTGAAAAAATGAATGTCATTTCAAACCATATTTCCCTTCTAAGCCAGAGATTTTCGAAATGCACGTTAAAGGATTTAACAGGACATTGAGTTAATGCCTTTAACGATACTTTTAGTAGTCTCCGGCTATGAACGGGATTGCAGACGAGGAGACGCCATCTCAGACGGCAATTTTTAATATCGCCCGATATTGTGCTATCAAAAAATGTAATAGCGTTTTATTATTCATAAAAGGCTGTTGCTTGATCCGTAATTTATTATTTTTAAATGAAATTATGTACGTTCGTAAAATAACTGCTTTATTGTTTTTCCAGTAACGGCTGCCATTTGATTTTCCTTTATGGCCCTGGAAAAAGTACGAGCGGAATTTATTATTTCTACGACCCCATGAATTCTGCTATAAAATCCAGTGCAAATGACTATAAATTTAAAACAGATTTTTTCAGGGTGTGGAAACGGCCTCTTTTGTAACCCAAAAAATAAATCTTGTGTTTAATAAGTTCCTTTCAAATACACAAATTGCATGAAGTACTAGTAGTAGCACATAGTGATACATGGAAATGTATTTGTTATGCTCTGTTTACCTAATATTTACTGGTAATTTCTTATTTTTTCGGCAACAAAATTAGGAATTTTCATGAATATTGTGGTAACACAATATACAACTTTAGAACTATTTACTTTTACTCAGCTTATGAAATATTACAGAATTTTTCATGTGATTTCTGTTGCAGATGCGCAGAGGCACATCAATCTAACCTCTAACATAATGGGCTTTAATAGGTGGGATTTTCTTTGTAAAATATCTGTCTAATATATCATACAACATATTTCTAAACGATTTTTTAAAACAAAAATATGTAATGGCTGTGTAATTACCAAACTAAACGTTTTTCATTTGGGAGATCTGCAAACCGATTTCTAATTGGTCTGATGTCACAAGCCTACTATAAGCTCCACACCGCTTCAACAACCGTGCTTTTCTGTTTAATCAGGAAGCAGGTAGGGTTAATCCGAGGGTTAATCTAACTATTAATTTAGTATCTGTTTATTAAAATTTAATAGTATAGTGCATAAACAATACTCGTATCATCCCCCGGAATATTGACAAATTACGTAAGTTTTATAATATTGTACTACAAGGATGACATAAGAATAAAAATACCTTGAATGAAGTTAAAACAAATTATCCAGGGTCATACATTGTATTTCTAAATGAATAAATAAAACCAAACTCTATCTACCTAGACACAGATAAATGGAGTGTAGGTATGTAACTATGTACATGCTTTTGCAATAATAATGAATGACACTATTTAAAATTAATTTGGCGATTTGTAATGGAATCTATTTTCAACTTTTAATATTAGTTCTTAGTTGTTTCAGTCACCAATAGCGATTTAATGAAATTTCTACTCAGAACTTCCAGAAGTTCAAAAACTGTTTTGCTTCTACACTGGACTGTTGTATAAAGTCTGAAAGATCGCAGAAGACGCAGTCACGGAAAGAGAGCTATACTAATATCAAGATTACATTTATTCCAACTCTAGCTTAGTTCAATTATTCCTCAAGTATATAATATTTTATTGAAAGATTAACTTGTTCTTGTATAATAAGATTACATATTCCTCATTTCAGTTATGTTAGTTTAAAGAATAGTTTTGTTTTATTTAGAGTATATCAATTACTTGAGTCAACAATTGTTACGGTCAAAATAAAGTTATGTTTTCTTTATTTGAAGTTTTATATGATTTGTAAGAATTACTGCAAATATTTGAAATAATATTAAACAATTTTGAATGAATATAGTAAATAATAACATTGTATTAAGAGAATATAAAACTGAAGCAAATCATTAGTATTTCAGTGTTCTTGCTACGTCGTGTTTATATACTACTGGCATAGTAGTATAAGTATATAATTAATTATATGTATAAGGAAAGGAAGATACTGTTAGTGTTAAGGCGGTTTTCCACTAAACGGACAAAGCAAAAACAAAACACAAACTCGTGTCGAATAAAACAAAACTGTAACTTTTTGCAAACTTTTTGAAGACTGGCGTGTTTTGCGACAGTTGGAGTTTTGTTTTTCGGGTCCCGCTCAGAAGCGGTCACATCAAAAGGTTTCGACGTGTTTTGAGACTCAAGTCTGTTTAGTGGAAACGGTTGTGTTATGTTTTCTATTTTAGCTTAGTATACAAACAGTATAGGATAGTATACCAACTTAACTAACTAACCAAGTAAACACTTTAACCGTACATATATACACTTACTTTTTTCCCAAGTACTTCAGTATGAACCTGTCACAGCCAAGAATAAAAAATATTCTCTAAACATGTTGGTTGGTAGTTGCGGCAAGAATTCGTACGACTTACGTCACAGTTGATGTTACTCGATTGTTTTTACTGTTTTCGATAGTTTGTCGTGTTACAAACAATAATTTTTTATAATTTAGTGCATACAGTGCAAACATTAAGTGTAGTCATATAGTTTTTGTAGTATATGGTTTTATTATTTTCAGTTGCAGTTTCTTAAATACTTTGATAAATATATGATGAATTTTCGGATGACTTAAGTCGTCTGAATTCTTGATGCAACTTTATTGAAAAAATGTGTTCTGACTTCCTTGCGACAACCAGTGGAAAAGAACCGAAAACAAAAACAAAACTCGAACAAAATGTAGCCCGGTTGATGGAAACAAGAGTTTTGGGGTTTGTTTCAGTTTCGTTTTTGTTTTTCAAGTTCGAGAAAACACAAACACAACATAAACTCAGCTGTCCGTTTAGTGGAAAACCGCCATTAAAGTCATCTATTAGCGGCACATCAAACATATACAGCTTTTAAGCTTGTTAGCTCAGTATGCCACAGGAGGCGAGGCAACCTTATCCAACAGAAATGAACCTAAGTAGACGTGATGCAACATGAAACTACATCTTTTGGCCACATGCTGCATATGCACATATAACTTTAACACAATTTGTAGTAAATAATACTACAATTTTGTCTCTACGATTTTGTTAATGGTCGGCACCACCAGTATTGCATTAGTCTATAAATATTATTATTAGAATATGTAAATATTAATATCAAATATACCTTATTTCTGAATTAATACGTAGGTATACACTTCAATGAAGTTTAAGTATATTATACTTAAATACAGATTAGAATTTTTTCCATGAAATAATATTGATTGGTAATACCAATCCGTTGAAACAACCAAATATTTATGCCTGTAATAAAATCAAATAAAACTTGAACGACGACGAAAAAGAAATTAAAAACATTTTCACGCAAGTCTTCCCCCGAGACAGATTGGATACATTTATTCGTGATTGGTCGACTGTCAAATACTGATACTGTAACAAATGTGGGGTTTGCTGGCTCCGCCACTTCTTTCTTACAAGAATATCAAGAAAGTATTCTAGATTTATTACCATCCCAGCCAAACACATAAATCAGCCCGAATTGATGATAATAGAACACAGGTTTTCGGATCTTAGCCGAGAGAGAATATTCACAAATTTCCAATAATCATTCGTATTTGCAGAACATAACGGAAGAAATGGTATTTGTTATATGCAATTAACATTTTTGGAATTGTATAGGGAGTTATCAGACTGTGTTTCAGAATTTTATTACGCAGTTCTTAAGCAAGCAAATATGATAAACAAGTTTTCGAGTTTATTTTTTGATAGATCCCGAAGAGATGAAAACAACAATTTCAGCTATAATGTCCGTAGTATATTGGTAATGTGCGAGATAATTTTATAGCAATATGCTTGAGACATTTGACATAAAATTATAACGCATTTGTCAATGCCAGAGGGATATTCGGTCAGAACATTTTTTGACAAAAAAATCAAATAAGTCGCAACACAACCAAACAACTATTTATTTATTAAAAGTTCAGCTGGTAAAGGTTATTAAAATTTAACAACATCTGGCCATCTCTTCTACTATAGAAGCTCCATTACTACGCATAGTATTTATGATTTTAATGTTGTGTTCTTGGTCGATATTTAACTATGGTTTTTATAGAATTTGGATTGTTAATTTCCAGCAATTATTGTTCTTGCACATCATTTTTCGTCAATTTGTTTTGATATCAGTTTATGAGAAAGGCGTACAGGGCAGCTTTGACATTCACTATTGGCAATCAAACATTTAATAATAATAGCGGTAGAATTTATATATAATAACTTATTTTCAGTCCAAGATATTATTCGGTTTACTTCTGACAAACTTATCGTTTACATGGATCTGTTTGCAGTTTCTTTCTGGTTGCATCGCGGCATTTGTTTAAATACTATGCTATTAAACGGGTCAATAATAATCTTGTAGTCATTATAGTACTTTACCTGTAAAAGTTTACACAAAATGTTCCACATAGTCTTTGATATATAACGATTCAGTAATAGAATTAAAGGGCACATCCCTAGCCTTATGTGGGACTTTTTGACCTGTCCTTATTGTTCTCGATGTAGACTCTGTGGGGACAGTATCGGTATCCCTGGACCCGCCCATATGTTGATTTTTGCTCCTGTTGTTGGTATTACGATTACTACAATCGGTACCGTTCTTCGGATAATGGTGGTCTTCACTATCGTTAGTAGTGACTCCGCAAAAACCTTGTGGGCTGTCCCTACAGCGCCTAGCCCGAGAACAACAAGGGCAGGTCAATTCCAGCTAAGGCTAGGAATATGCATTTTAATTCTGTTGCTGGCAGCGATCAGTTACCGAGGTCACGGCGTAAGAACCCGGAATATCACTGTTGTCTGGTATGAAATATGAAGCTGTCAAACTTGGTGTCATACTGGATTGAAAATATTCCTGAATGCTGTTATCAGTTATATATTTAAATGATTGGGTGATTTGTGGCACATGGCAAAAAATAACGAAATTTAAATGGCTGTTAGAACTATCAAAAATATCCATAGTAAGCTCTCTCCTTCGGTAAAAACTTTTATTTGTTACTTATTTGCAAACGTCAATTTATCAGAACACCGTATTAATCAAGAGAGTTTATTTTTAAAAGCTATACTAACTTGTAAAATTTGTACAGGTTAACTGTCAATTTTACAAGCTAGTAGCATTACTTATATTAGAGAAATCTGTTATACTTGTATAATATGTTAAAATGGTACAACTGTTATTTCCGGTAATACAAAATTTGGTTACAAAATAGTTCAGATCGAACCATCTACTGGTGAATTGGAAGACAACAGCATAACATTTATAGACTCTTTATTGGAAAATATTATTTTCAATATTTCGATTATATTATTGAGATAATCGTGGCAATTTCACTGGGTTTCCATATCGTTCAATTTCTTCTTTAGTTAAAACCTTGGCCTTCTTTTGGAAGTTAACGTTAATTTTTTCGTTTGACAAATGCAATTAATGTGAGAAATCTATAAATGTCAACCCGAAGTTACATTTCACCATATAATTTTAATTTAAGAACAAACATCCGAACTTGAACATTTCCGCTGATTTCTAAATAACTTTTTAGCATAGACCATTTTGCTCATAATGTATTCGGCCTGAATCTAACAAACAGTTGATTCATGTCAACCAACAAATCTTCTTGCACATTTTTTTTTTCTGCCAGTTTCTGAAGTCGTTATATTCACACTCGTATTTTGACGATGATTTTTCTGGCAATAAATAAACCTAAAGCTATGCTAGTGGCTTCCTTAGTAATTGCTTTTAGATACATTCACTTTTAGCAAAATAAATAAACAACATACGTATTCACGGTAGAGCATCCAATGCTTACGACAATTTATTGAGGATTTTTTGTAATTGAAATTTGAATATCTATCTTATATATTAACAAATAGAATATATAAAAATACACGCAAGGTAATGATTTTCTGCATCCAGAAAGCGACAGTAAAAACGTCTTACTATGCTAGTACGAGTAGTGATATATACTATAATGATGTTATTGTGAAGGAAACAAATTACAATATCGAAATACAGGGTGTCCGGAAAATACGTGTACAACGGAAGACCACAGACTCCTGAGTTCAAAATAAGCCGATTTAGCCCAATTTACTTATTTCCAAAATTGCTTCGTTACGCCGCTAGGGAGCGTCAAAATTCGCGAAAAATTTTTGTTTATTCCGAATATCTCGAAAACGACTTGATCGATGTTAACCATTTTTGGGCTACGCAGTTATAAGTTTAACCGACATTTTTTGACATTATTTAAAATATTTTGCAGTCATTAGAAATATAAGAAAAATCTTGTATCATGCAAATATAAGCACATATTTTTTAACCCCCTGTACAATTACTCTCAGCTTTTTTTCTATTAGTAGTTGACTTTATTTAGAAACTTTTCTTACACTTTCAGAATTTTGTACAGATGAGTAGTTTAGGCAGAAAAAATATTTTTCGTATGTCAACAATATCAGCATTCGTTCTGCAACAAATAACGAAGTACCAGAAGTAGGCTCTGATATTTTAAGTATCAGTTGTATATCAAATCTAATCAGCTACTGAAGTTAGTATCTCGATTTATTCTTCTTGTTCAATTACTTAGTTACTTTAGATCTTACTTTATTTGTTGTTGTTATTGTTGTGTTTGTTTATGTTCCTCATTTTTCAATATTTCATCATGGATATATACATATTCCGAACAAGTAGATATGCTTTTGGTTTATGGATTTTCTCATGGTAACGGCCGCAAAAGTGTTAGGGTCTACATGGACAGATTCCCTCATCGACGAGTGTCAAATCATCAAACTTTTGCCAACATCGAAAGGCAACTTCGCGAATTTGGTTCCTTCCACCAAATGAATACGGTTCAAGGGCGTCAACGTACCACGAAAACTATAAAGGTGGAGGAAAAATCCTAGATAAGATAGAAGAGAACCCAAAAATTAGTGCAAGACGGATTGGACAAGAAATAGGGATACCAAAAAGCATAGTTCATGATGTTTTGAAGGAGCAGTTACTACATCCGTACCACATTCAATCGGTTCATGACCGGTTCATGAACCCATTGACCCTGAAAAACGTTTAGCATTTTGTAATTTTATACAAGATCAAAGAGCCCATGATATCAATTTCAGCAAAAAAATTTATTTACAGAGGAAGCATATTTTGCTAGGTCAGGAATTATTAATAACCATAACAAACACGTTTATACTGATGAAAATCCACACTGTACTGAAATAAGACATTTTCAATATGAATTTAGAGTAAACGTGTGGACGGGAATTATAGACAACTTTATTATTGGCCCGGTTGTGTTTCCACATCGATTAAATGGGGTAAAGTATTTAATTTTTTTACAGCAGTGTTACCTAATTTATTGGACGATTTACCGTTACTACTTCGTCGTAACATGTGGTTTATGCTCGATGGTGCACCCCCCATTTTACAATACCCGTTAGTCAGTATTTACATAATCTGTATCCTAACAGGCGGATCGGAAGAGAAAACGATGCTCCTATAAAATGGCCACCTCGAGAACCAGACTTACCTCCTTGCGATTATTTTTTGTAAAATATATGCCTACGCAGTTAATAATAAAGAGGAATTTTTTAGGCGAATCCAAAACGCAGTTAACATTTTACGAGGTAATCCAGTAATCATGGAGAGCACTACAACTTCGTAAAACCGTAAAACGGATTACTTATTGCGTACGAGAAAACGGTGGTCACTGAGCATTTATTGTAAAGAGATCATAACTTTTTTTTATTTGCTATTATCTTATTATCTTGTATTTATTAACTAAAATATAATGAGTTTTGGAATTTTCGTTATTTGTTGCAGAACGAATGCTGATATTAGGCTTGTTTTTGGAGCAGTTGAAAACGGTTTGGAAACTGTCAGAAACATTCGACCAGTTAAGTTGAGAACGCGTTACCATTGAATTTGACGCAATAAATAGTTGGACGGACATTTCTAATAGTTTCCAAACAGTTTTAACTGCTGCTAAAACAAACCTATTGTTGACATACGAAAATATTTTTTTCTGCCTAAACTACTCATCTATTCAAAATTATGAAAGTATAAAAAAAGTTTCTAAATAAAGTCAGCTACTAATAGAAAAAAACTGAGAATAATTATACAGGGGGTTAAAAAATTATGTGCTTATATTTGCATGATACATGATTTTTCTTATATTTCTAATGACTGCAAAAGATTTTAAATAATGTCAAAAAGTGTCGGTTAGACTTATAACTGCGTAGCCCAAAAATGGTTAACATCGATCAAGTAGTTTTCGAGATATTCAGAATAAACAAAACATTTTCGCAAACTTTGGCGCTCCCTAGCGACAAAACGAAGCAATTTTGGAAATAAGTAAATTGGGCCAAATCGGCTTATTTTGAACCCAGGACTCTGTGGTCTTCCGTTGTACACGTCTTTTCCGGACACCCTGTATATAGTATAATCCAACAAAAAGTGTAAATTGCTAGGCTTTATTTAAAGAAATATCTAAACTAATTTGAATCTGTACTTGTACCGATCGAACTATCATTATTATGTTTGCAAATGAAAATATTTATATAGAACGACGTTCAGTAGTTAACCTCAGCTTTATTTACTACCATTTTTCAATTTATAAAGAAATTAGAGAACGTCTCATATATAAAATAATTTTTATTTATTAAATTCTATGAATTATTTGATATTGAAACCGCTCCGCCGAAATCGGCTGTCATTATTCCCCCGCAAAGGGACTTGTAAAAAATAATTGCAGCCGTTTTGGTCCGCGACCATTTCAACGTAAAAGCCGTATAATATTTGAAAGGAAATACACATAACAGAAATTCATTTCAGCGGGAGCTTTTGATGTCGCTGGTGCGTTTATACGTTTTTGGCTTTTTAACAAACTCATCTCCGGAAAACCCTTGCTTGTAAACTTTTAATCCCTTTCTCTTATTGCCGTTCAGCCTGATCTTCAAAGAACACGGACTACCAATAACAAGGGAACTTTATGTTATACTTGGATGTACATCCACTAGTTGTAGTACAGTGAGCGTTTTCCTACAGACAATCCTTTATTGTAAATATACATGAAGTATTCATTTTTTAAATACAGTGTAGCTTATACTTGGAAACTTGTAGGGCAGTGTATCTTCATAATAAAAATAGCAAACTTTCAGTCAGATTTAAAAATAAAAACATTCATAAATTTGTCAGAATTTAACAACGAAAGAAAGAGGTAAGTAAGTTATAATAGGAAAAAAAATTGATGCAATTGAATTGCATAAAAATAAACATTGTATTCCATTTAAAATTTTTTATGCTTGGGTCATATTTAATAAAATTACAATTACCATTAAACTCTACGTAAAAAAATCTATCAGAAGGAATTTTCACCATGCCGCTATTCTCTGAGATACGTAGAATCCCTTAAAAGTAGTTTTTCTATACTTGAGGTCCAAAATAATAGAGATTCATTCACAGTACTTATACGAGTACGGGAGGTGAGGGTTGCAGAGGACAAGATTCCATAGGCGTGCCACTTGAGAAGGGTTCCAATTATTATAAAAAATAAGTCGACGTTGAGTGAACCTAACAGTGTAACAGTTTACATTAAAAGTTTTTAAACTCATCCGTGTCATCCTCTCCACAATTCTAGAAAGCCATTCTTTTGAGACAGCGATGGACGATTGCTACTTAAACCTACCTGATGCGCACTCCGCGGATATCACACTTTAACGCTTATAAGTTATAATACACTGCACTATACACACTATGCACTACCGATTACTAGCATTGAGATACATTAATACTTATCTTATAACTACAGCACCAGATTACATAGTGGCAAAACAGATTCAACCCATTTCTCATATACTTTGCTATCCATATTCTTATGACGTTTCCTACTGGTCGTGCCCAAACACAGGAAACCCTGTGTAAAAAATCCTGCTATACTTCCCTGTCCTTTTCCAGAAGGTGACTTTAATCAAATCAAAAATCCTTCAAGAAATGCCTGATTTAGATATTGCAATCGTGTCATAGTTTTGTCACCGTATGGCCTTCATTTATTCATGTTTCATCGGGGTAATATATTCTTCGATTTAGATTTCCATCTTCTAATATTTGTCTTACATAGTCATAGTCATAGTCATTCATAGCCATATGACTATTTCGTCTTTTTCTAACTCTTTCGATGTCTCATAAAACGGAAGTTTATTATGTCACGCATAATTCACAAAAGCACTTTCTACATATTCTCGGCAATATAATGTCATCCTGTAAGATAGAAATCTGATTTTTTTTATTGTTGAAAGCTCGTTTTTAAAATACCATCCACGAATTGTTCTATGAATCGCGAATTTTTTATCATCAATCTCAACTTTCTTCCTTCCGCAAGTTTCCATCATTTTCCGCACTCATATTTTGGTCTCGACCTTTAATTCTTTCATACACATTTTTTATTATTCTATATTCCTAAATTGTTAAATAAACTGAAAGGTTTAAACTATCCAAAAAACAACTATCTAACATTGAAGATCATTATATTTGGATAAGCCAATCTTATTATAAAGTTATTATGTATCTAGATTCAAATTCTTATGTAGAAAACGTATGCAGTCTCGACAATGCCTCATATTGTTCGGCAATTGTGGCATATACCTTCATTAGGTTCCCCCTTGCCAAGGATTCTTTAGAAAGCATCATAACGAAAGGCTTATTACCCTATAACCAACCCATTTCGACATGCACTTGTTACTGTAACGCGTGCAAAAATTCCCCAGGGTACTTATCAAGTGTGCCGAGGTCCACACAAATGAGATAAATTCTAAAACATTCAAATAATGGCAATAAACTCGACATTTTGTGTAGCACTTTCAAGGCTTTTGTACCCAGTGGCGTGTCACCGCGTAAATATTTCACTTTAAATATAGATAGATAGTTTCTAACGTGAATAGTTTACGAAAAATAAAACTTATGCTTACATTTGTTTGTAAATAGGTATGTAAAAGAAAAGTAATGACGGTAATAGGGTAAAATATATAATAGAGTACATTTGGTACGTAAGAGCCGCAGACAATCAATTTTATGACAGTATGTTGACGGTGAGAAAGTAGGTCAAATGCGCTTTGTGTTTTTATCTCGTTTATCTAATTGTTATTTTTTTGGTTTTATGTTTGTTTTTATAACACAATAATATCCGAATAACCAAATTAATCATATTTAGCAACGCCGAATAATTACCTGTATTGCTATATTATTCATTTATAAGGAGGCATGTTGTAATTCGCAAAAGCCATGCCAAATTTCAGTTTTCCTTTCATACATTTATTCTTGTTACGGACTGTGTTCATCCTCCGTTTGTAATCGTGACTCACAATAATAGGTGTGTAAATTTTGATGAACCAATCATAGTTCCCTCAATGTTAGTACTTTTGGCTGTATCTAACTAAAACCTAACTTAGCATTAAATTAGCAACTGCCTTATGCTTTCGTTCTCAGCATTTGTTGTAATTATCAAAGAGGACACCCACAAAGAGTTTAGGAAACTGTGGGATAAAACAAATAGCTGTCAATTTTCTAAGATGTTCCCCTGAAAAACGATGGCCTTCTATGTCCTACTTTAAAGAGATTCCCCTGAGCACCATCTTTTTCTCCTTGTTAGGTTGGTTGGCGGCTTCCTCTTAATGGAAGGAAGTACAAGGGGCCCAATGGGGCTTAAGTTCTATAGCCTCTAAGCTACCCTCTCCACACTTTCAGATTCCAGAACTTTGCTAAGTAGAGTTTATCAAACTTCTGTACTTTTGGCAGAATATAAAGATTAGGTAACTTCCGTCAGTAAAGATTTGCAATAATCATTGGAATTGCTTGTCCGGACAAGCATCAATGAAGTGAATATTTGTGCAATTTTATATCCAATTGAAGATGACCGACGTAGAACATTGTAGGAAATTGCTGGAGATCCCGGAATTAATTTTGTGCAATCAATCAATTTCGATGACTTGAAATACAGAAAAATGGCTTCTTTACTTCCTGACGGAAAATCAGAAAATAAACTATCTTACAGTTTTTGTTAGGCTTCTAACTCGCTATCCATCAGAGGGACATATTTTTTATAAGCGCGATGTACATGGGAGCACAATTACACCCCTTAATCAAAACGGGCAAGCATGAACTGGCGACAACTTGAAGAAGCGCAACCTCCAAAAGTCAAACCTCGTCTTTCTGCAAGAAAAGCACATTTTGTGATTGCAGAGACATACTGCTCATAGATTTCCTTCACAAGGTGCGTACAGTATACTAGTTCAGATCTTCTGGTCTTTCAGCAAACAAGAAGAGATATGCCTGTCCATGATGAAGTGTGACTCATTTTCAAGACCTGCAATCAGATTTGTGACATCACATATTTGGATCACTCAAGGAAGAACTGGAAGGACGTCGCTTTGATGATGATCAAGGTGAGAAAGTGTGCAAATTTAATTCCAGATACGACCAATTTCGTTTTTCGATGACGGATTTAAAAAAATTCAAACCTAGCGAGAAAATTGTATTAATTAAAGTGCAGAGATAAAAGTGGAGTATATGTAGGTACTATCGTTTGCAATATTAATGACACTCACTCAAATGAATTTTGCGATTTCTTTTGAACTTCTGACGTATTCATATTGAAATCTGCTTAAATTTTTAACATTTGTTATTAGTTGTTTCACTTACCAAGAGAGATTGTATGAAATTTGTATTCAGAACTTCCAGAAGTTCAAAAATTGTTTTAAGAGAGTGTCATTATTATTGCAAACGATAGTACGTAGAAAAAAGCTGCATTAATTTTTATGATGTGACAATAAATTTAATAAAAACAAATTCTGGTTTATATCAGATCCACTCTCATATATTAGTTTTATAAGAGAAAAATAATAGTACTTAAGAAGTAAATACATTGGAATCAATATTTAAAACATGTCTAAATAAATATAATCGCACCCCTGATACATACACGCCAATGACTCTTAAACCGCACCCTTGTATAATAAATAGAAAACGTAGACTGAAATTTTACATACATCCAATGAAAGGGGATGAAAACAACATCATTATACAATGGATATAACAAGTTATTTCTCCTGTATTTGATTTATAACCCTCAGTAGCGCTGCCTATGCTAATGGCAACATTTGTATATGTCTGAATTCGGAGTAACTTATAGTCTTTTGAAGTTAATTTGTTGGTTTGATTTACGAATGGTCTTAAAATTTATATTATGCCACAAACGTCTTTGTAAAAAACCTGGTCCTTGGGAGGGATGTTATTTCTACTTGGATGATTTAGATTTAATAAAATTTGTATCCATTTTTTTTATACAAGTATGATAAAAAAAATATATTTAGGCAGGTGTTTATTAAATGTAACAGACAAATTTTAAATTCAAGAAATCATACCGAATGTTGTCTAAAAATTATACTAAGCATCTCGTATATAAAATATAAGGTAAGTAGATACCTACTGATGATACTGTACTTCCTTATGTAACTTATAAAAAAGAATTTTGTAAAAAAGTTCAGAGTTCAAAAAATCTATGTATACTCGCGTCAAGAATTCAGACGTCTTACGTCACAGCTGACCTTACACATTTGTTTTTATTGTCAACGTAATTTTCAATATTTCGTCGCGTTAAAAACAATCTTTTTTTGCAATTAAGTGCAATATATAATGCAAACTTTTAATATAGTGTATAGTTTTATTACTATCAGTTGCAGTGTCTTAAATATTTTGATGAAAATATAATGAATTATTCATTTGTTCGTATGACGTAAGTCGTCTGAATTCTTATCGCGAGTATAGCTGTTTTTACACGGACAATAACCTTTATAAATGTCTAGCATATTGTACAGAAACTTCGATACATGTGTCACAATAATTCTATATATCACTGAAATAAATAAACTGCCAAAATTCTAACATTCTTAAAGTGCTATACGACTTTACAGACACGTGTTTTCCATTTTAACATCCGACCATACGATAAATACTGCCATTTTTTGTGTGATTTTTATAAAGCAGGCTTGAAAACATAATAATTTTGCACGTCATATGCTTGGTCGGTCTTCTAAAGCCCCCAGACTGATTGATTCTCTTTTTGTTGCTGTGAATAAGTCTTAGAGTATGTTTTGTTCTGGTACTAGATGTAAAATCTGAGAAGAATAGATTGAAGCGGCCGTATAGGGTGGACAAAAAATTCGGTAAACCTTCACAAATCTACGAGGGACTCAAGGGAGACACTTGTAACAAAAAGGCAAGAATGAAATAGTACCTCTTCATATTAGCTACTGTTAGTATATTTTAATATCGACTCACTTCTACTCCCGTAAAAAAACTTTAGTCCTTAGCAAGTAGAAGCAAATTATAGATAGTTTCTCTTACAAAATGATAAAATTTAAAAATAAATACATGCTGTTTTCTAATTGCATGTAGAAAATATAGTTTTTCAAATGTCAAAAATGGCTTACGTGTATAGCAACTTGCAGTGGATGAGTATTGTTTTAATTTATGGTGAAGTTTGCAACCGAATCGTGGAAGAAATGGAAGTTCAGAGCATCCACGACATATTGCGGCAGTGTAGCGTGTCATACACGAGGTTCAATTTAATCCGTTCCATGTACAGCGTGTCCATGCATTAATACCTAGGAACTGGACGAGGAGGACCGGTACCATGGCCGCCGCGATCTCCTGACTTTAAATCATTTTGACTTATTTTGTAGGGATTTTTAAAGAATGAAGTATATTGCACCGAAGTGGACACTATTGATGATTTACGCAAACGTAAAGTAACAATTGCGGCAAAAGCAGTTGAATTTGCTGTATAAAATAGGTTTATTGCCCGTCGCCGATTCTATGCTTTCCTTATCAGGTTTTACAGTTCAGTGCCGTGCAGAAGTGTATTTTTAAATCATTTTTTAACTGCTCTCTTCGATTATTTTTTTTTTAGATAATTTCTGAATCACCCTGTATAATATTTACGTACAACGTGAAAATCAATCTCGATCAAATTTTTATTTCTAAACCCCGACGATCGTTAAAATAAACAGTAGATACATTGTAAAATAATTACGGGAAGTCTTAAAATAATTTTCTTTATCGGGTAAATTTTTACGCATCTGCAATAATTAATCTTTGAAAATTACAGATATAGCTGTACATTTGAAATACAGGGTTAACTACTAATAAGTACGAAAATTTTAACTACGTGTTTAGGAAGGCCTAATGATAATAAAAAAATGAAATTCTAGTTCAATATTTAAAAAAATGGGGCAAAATATTCCCTCCGGAAAATCGGCACATCGTCCGAGATGACTCAGATCTGTCATCTACCATAAGGATGTTTACCGCGTTTCTAAATGTAGAAACACCGAAAATAAATATTTTTATTAATCCTACCTGACAGGTACAACTAATCCGGTTAGATGCAGTATTTTACATTCCTCTTTCATTCTTTCATCGCAAACTGTCAAAAGTATATTTTCACTCATAACAAGTCCGTCAGGATTCCTAACTGACAACAAAACACACTTCGCGTACAGCTAAATAAAATGTCCATCCAACTCGCAAACTATAATTAATAATATTGAGTTGGGTCACAAGTGCCACGAATAACTATTTTTAACAAACCTAATTTTTAATTTTTGTGTTATTCAAAATAAAATAAATTTCTCTGTTCCACACAACACCATTGGTGTCTCAATATAATAACTGGAATGAATAGGAAGAATGAGCTGTAGAAATGTGTATTATCAATAGAAACGGTCGCAAACAGTACGTGAAGTTAATACTTCGGCCGTTTGAACAATAGTTGATAAAACAGAGAATCATAAATTTAGAGGGAGGTTACATAACTCTACTACTCGTAAACCGATTTATTTTCATCGAAACAGTATCTTTTACTAGACAATTTGTAGAGAATTTAAGTTGGCCTCACTATTACTCTATTTTGTGCTAAAATTTCAGTTAGTTTCGTTATTCGATTTTTCAGGAATTAATGAAAATGTTGAAAAAATCACGGTTTTCAGATACAAATTTGATACCTGTCACTTTAACTCGTCGTATTTTTTTGTCCATGGATAAATAAATTACAAATTTTTACCAAAGATAAGTCGATTTTTTGTCTTTAGTACTATGGAGGTCATTTGTCTCAAAAGCTCATCTTTTTTAAGCAAAATAGAGGGGAGTGCTATCTCCGTAAATATTACGTTCTTTAAAAAAAAAATAAAAAAAAACGTTCCATCATTGTTGTAGCAAGCAGTGTCGGCTCAAATATTTTATTAATAGAATAATTGTTTGGCTTGTTTCATTTTCATTTGTATTGGGCACCTGATCAAATTCTTAGGAAGTATTAGGAATTTTGTAATCTTATATTTAATTTGTCTACTTTAGTGTTACTGCAAAAAAATATTCTAGGATAATCCTCAGAAAACATTGATGATAAAACGTACTGCAGAATCTTAGCATTAGCGAAAGAGTTACAAGTGAGAAGAATAGAACTCGTACTGTTTCTGAATCAAGAGCAGGCGGTAGGTAGTAAGAAAATATAAATTGATGATTTTATGAGATGAGTAATCCGACGAAAATTCTTGCACTTTTATACACAAAAAAACATTTCCAACAATAGCAGAACTTTTCTTAGATTGAAGAATTACCTCTCTGATTTTCCCGAGGTATGTATCTCCACATTGAATCGTTTGGTTAAAGAAATGAACTTTTGTTTTTGCAAGTTTGATAGTAAACGGATATTAATGGAACAATATAGGGTTACTCGAGCACAGTACTTATATTCAGGCTGGAAAATCTTCTATACGGATGAAACTTGGTGTGGCGCCAATCACTCTAAAAAATTTTGCTGGGTGGAAATGATCACGTCTGAGAATCGTGTTGCTTTTCATAAGTACAGAGGGACCATCCAAAGGGTTAATGGATATCGAGGAGGAATTCAACGGCCTTCTGGCGCCGCACAGAGAGTAATTATTTTACTCATAATTTTTTTACCAACACCTCAACAGGAAGATCTACTACCACTAATCTACTGTCCTGTTTAAATCATTGGTCCCTTGCATTTGATTGAGGAAATCCTGTGAACGTTCTTTACTTAGATTTTTTCAAAGCCTTAATCAAAGTTCCAAAATATAGACTTCTTTTAAAACTTGACCATTTAGGAATTCGAGGTGAGCTGAACTCATGAATTTGCAACTATTTGTGCAATAACTTTTTCTATTCATGTTGGATCAGATCATACATCTTAGCACCAAGTAAGGTCCGGGGTTCCACAACGTTCTGTTCTTGGACCACTTTTGTTCCTGTTAGGTATATTCGGCGGATCTAGATGACCTGATAACTATCCCTCATAGTTTTTGTGCCGACGACACAAAATTATATGGAAATCCACTAGAACAGCACAACATCATTCAAAGTAATCTCACAGCGATTGTTGGCTGGTGTAAAACTTGATTAATTCCATTAAATTTGAGTAAATAAATGCACTGTACTTTACATGATGGGTAATAAAACTCCTCATAACTATTATACCATAGATGAATCCCCAGTTAATGCAGTAGCGGAACAGAATGACTTAGGTGTGAAAATATCTACAGGTCTTTACTGATCCACACATATTTCCAAAAAAGCTAATCAAAGATCCTACATACTATTTAAAGCATTTCAAAATCCGAGCCCTAGATTGTTTTCCTTTCTATTTAAATCTTACGTAACGGCTTGTACTAGTGGAGTATGCTGGTATCATATGGACACCTCAATAGATTAGAGACATTAACTTACTAGACAACGTTCAACGCAAATGTAGTAGACAAGTGACTACTCGAGGAATTATAGTTATCACAAGAGGCTACAAATTCTAAATCTCCCACTACTTTTCGAATGCAGATCTAGAGGCGACATGTTTTTCACTTACAAGCTGTTACATATTATTTATTTTTCAATCAAGATATTGGTGCGTTGCTGACATTAAACATAGATGACCGTTTACGTGGCAACCAGTTGAAACTGCGCAAGGAAAACTTCAAGCTTTTATTCAAACAGAGTGTTGAACCGATGGAATCAACTACCTAATGATGTTGTAACTTCTGGAACTGTTAACTGTTTTATACATAAATATGACACATTTAAAAATAATGAACTTATATGATATTTCAATTGTAGTGCTGTTTAATCGAATAAGATAGCATACTTATTTTTAATGTTTCAATTTGTTAAATATGTTGTTACTGCCTTTGTAATTTGAGCATAATATGTTTTAGCCTCTATCCATCCCCTTGTTTAATAATAATTTTGCACATTCGTAATGAAGATGGTTTTTTGGAAGTTGCATGAAGTGCTTTATTGGCAAAAAGGGGTCAACTGATCCTATTTCTGTTTCTAATTTTCACTTCTTTAAATTACAAAAATAATTATATATTTATATTATATAATTTTTACTTAGCAGTTTTAATGTAAAGTTTAAAATATTTGGGCCACCGCATATAAAAAGCGAAGAGGCAGAGATACGTTTTATATAGTACGCATGTAGGTGATGCTGCAGCTTCTTGCTTTTTAGTTTGACGCGGACTTTTGGAGTGCACCGGGCGGAAATAACCTGGAGCGGAGGACTGAGGAGGCGAAGCAGATGGACGGACCCGGCTCGTACAATGTAAGCACCCTCCGATGGCCGTTCAGACGCACTCATGAGTAAATACGAGATCTTTCAAAAGCATGCTTTCTTGTAAATAACCAGTCCAATATTATCTACCTTTCAGATATATTAAAAATTATATAAAATTCTGCCGTCGTATGTTACGCGAATTCTGTTTAAATCCATTATTAAACATGGAGCTGCTTTATTTAAAATTAGTGGATTTTATTTGTTCTGTGAATTTTTAAACACTACCTACCTACGTGGATACTTGAATATATGATGAGCTAGATATAAGCATTATACAACACAAAAAGTAGTAAACCATTTGCAATTAATTTGTATTAAAGGTGCTCAAAATATCCGACAAATAATATTATTAACAAGTAACTATTTAACTAATGTTATCAGTTATCAGTTCCAACGAATACAATATTCTTATCAAAACGAGTTATGAAGTAGAAAACCAAAATTTCAATGCTTCTAGTTAATTCACTATAAATAAAATGAGAATATATCCATTTCATTTGTTAGATATTTTGTAAAAAAAGTATGTTCAAATTAAGGAGAGCAAAATTGGGCATGAAGGCAAAACCAGTCCGATTTTTAAGCATAAGAAATCGTCTGCCATTTTTTAGTTAAACATCGAATTACTAATGGCTACTTACCTGAAAAGTACTGATGTAAAATCTACGATTTCATTAAAAAAAATCTGAATTTTAGAAATTAATTTTGTATACCCTTTTGATCAAACAGAAAGGGTTTTACTTAAAATTAAATATTTCAAAATTATCACATCAATATTTAAAAAATTTGTTCATATTTAAAATAGGCTATATTAAGATTTCATTGTTGACGAGAATTAAAAACTATTTACCGTCTGCATTTTACCATAAATTACAAACAAAATAGATACTTACAAATATTGATTTGACAAGATTTTTGAATATTCGTAACCTGAAACAAAAATATAACGTTAGCGTGTTAAAAATAAATAGCATTCCTATTATTAGCAAGGTATAGGGTGCCCAAGATATATACTCGAGATTTCGAAATTAATGTGACATAGAGCAAGAGTACATTCATAATGTCAAAATAATGCGATGTTTCCTAAACTTACCTTATTCGAAAGTTGATGGTTAAAAATATGCAGGGCTTCAAAGTTAAAATTTTATTTTGATATTTGCAAATAACTTTTTTAAAAATTTAAATATTTGCATACATTTTGGAGATCGAGGTTTTCTCGGGGTGTGAAATTGAAATTTGTTTCTTCAAAAGCACTAGTAAAGGGCGCCAATTATTTTATATCAAGTTTTTTTAAATATCAGGACATTTTTGCGGCTTAGTGTAAGTGTATCTTGCAACTGTAACAATCAATTATCTTACCTTATGTGAAGTCGTTAGGAGTAACTGTTTTTGAAATAATCCAATTTGAAACATTCAGTGCACTGATTAAAAATTGTTTTAGTTTGAGGTGAAGTTCCATGTCCGTTGATAATACAGCAAAATTTTAATTGAAAAAGTCATTTAGAATGGTAAATTCTGGCAAAGTGTAAAATTTCAAGGAGATCGACATGGTATGATGAAACCATCGTGTCGTCTTAAAATTTTCAGCAATGGTTTCATCAAAGCACAAATATTTCATGGAAGCGATCTTGGTCAAATTTTGTACGTTATCATAATTTACCCTGAATAACTTATTCAAGTAACATTTTGCTGTATTCTCACCGAAAATGGTACTTTACCTGAAACCAAAACAGTTTTGACTTAGTGCACTGAATTATTTCGAAAACGGTTACTCCTAACTACTTCAACAACATATACCTTTTTCAAAAAGAAAAAAAAAGGGAAATCGATTGTTTCAATAGTCAGATGGATACACTTAGTTTTGTCATTTTAAAAAGAACGATGTGCCATAAGTGACGGCCTCTGCTAGTGACACCAAAATTAAAAACAAATTTGAATTTTGTGCATCTAAAAAACTCCGATCTCCAAAATGTATGCGAATATTTGGATTTAAAATAATTAGTTACATATATCGAAAATTTTTACTTTGATACCCTGTATCTTTCGAACCATCAATTTTTTTTACTAAGGTAAGTCGCATTATTTTATAGTCAGGAATGTACTCTTGCTCTATGTCCCATTAATCTCAGGCCACCCTGTAAAATAATGTTTATAACTTTCTAAACTAAAAACAACCTTTATAACAACAACCTAGTGCAATCGGTGTCTTAGTGGACATTTTTACTTTTGCATATAACAGCATAATTTATAAAACCAACACTATAACATCAATTTGAAAAATCGTACCCGAAAAGTTGCACTTAGTGTAAAAAATTGTATTGCAGGATATGATATTTTTCAAAAACAGCCTGTATATTCAAAACGAGACCATTTGAAACTTCTCATATAAGCTCTTTCCTTTAAAATGTAAAAACTTTTTGATTGTATTTGAAAATAGATAAATACATAGAGAAGTAAAACCTAACGAGATACTTAAATATAAATATGGAAAAATTGGAGGTTGATAGCTACATGAAACAGCTGCTGTCAAAACGATGAAGACTAATTACAAAGGTTAAGGCAAAGTAAATAACATGAAATTTATAATAAATGTACAGGCAGATTCACAATCTATCTAAAAAATTTTGGAAATAGATGCGTCATGAAAAATGGAGTACCATGTAAGGGAGTGGACGAGGAGGTACCATGGCCGCCACGGCCTCCTGACATCAAATCCCTAGGACTTCTTTTTGTGGAGATATTTAAAAAATTAAGTGTATCGCACCGAAGTGACTATTGTTGATTTACGCAAACGTATCGTAGCTGCTATCAATAATATACGAGTTCCAAATGGACAAGAAGCAGAAACATTTGTGTTAGTTTATAGACACTGGGTAACACGAGCCCAAAATTTTGTTGTATCATCATGTATGTCAAATAATTTTATTAAAACCACATATATTAATAATTAATAACAATAGCGGCACAAGTAGTTGAATTTGCTGTATAAAATAGGTGTTATAAACTGTTATTTATATTTTCCTTGGAAATGTCTCTCAATTTTTTGTTCGGCCGCCGATTGCATGCTTTGGCTTTGTCAGCTTTTACAGTGCCGTGCAGAAGTGTATTTTTAAATCATTTTCAAACTGTTCTTGATTTTTTTTACAAAACTGTATTTGTAATGGTTTTATGTACATTTAAAAAATTTTATTTAGATAAGTTCTGAAGCACCCTGTATAAATGTTCTTAGAGGAAAGGGATGATGTATCCATTCCATACATCGTCAATTTACAATCTAAAGTAAGTAGGTTTTGGTAGGTACATCACCAGTTACTTATACCAAACAGACTAATGATCAGTTCCTACAAGTCAGGAATGGGTTCAAACTGTTAGAAATAATCGACATTATCAGTACATGCAACTAAAAAGTAGTTGGATGACCATTTCTGACAGTTTCAAACTAGCTCCTGATTCTTGTCTGAACATAGGTACTTTAAGTTTCCTCATTTACTTAAGTATAAAAGGTTGTTGTTAAAAATTTCTTTCATTCAAATTTCAATCAATTTCCAAAAGTGATCTCTTTATGAGAGTGTGTTAGAACAGAAAATTTCAATAAACACAAACTGTTAAATGCTCATGAAGTCATACTTAGTTGATCCAGCTCCACATTTTAACGCACAGCGCCCACATCAACCGCAATAACTTCCCGGAGTACCGAATCAATTAAAAATGTCGGATCCCACATCTGTCATTGATATCGGTATGATTGCTGACCGAATTAAGCAAACCGTGGGCAGCCTTAAACCAGTTAGCATAGAAAACCTCCAAAGCGTGAATTTCCTTGCGGAAGGGGCCCAACGCCATCGAGGGAGGTTACGCAATTCCACCCCGCATGTGTTGCATTACATGCTGGATTGGATTTCAATAAATAAGAAAAGAACTTTTTGTTACCTCTTGCACATTCATTATTAATAGGCATCATCGCCATTCTACCAAAGTTACAAGAGATTCCATAAAATAGTGTGCGTGCTTTCTGAAACTGTTTTAAAATATTTTAAGTCGTAGAGGACTCCCAGAAATAAATGTAAGGTGTCTTAGGTGTTTAAATCGGAATAAAAATAGTTGTTTAGGCTCTCTGGCGTTTTTTGGATGTTAATACATATAAATATACATCGACGTTAAGCAATTGCGAGGAAATACGAAAAATAACTTTATACCGAAGTCAATCACTCAACTTTTCTTATTAGCGCCTGCAATATCATGTCTTATAATGTCTTGCGAGAATCTCTGCAATTTTTTTGTCTTGCAATTTTGCATGATTCTTGGGATACTGTCGCATACAAATGAGAAACATGGCCAGTGTCAATTGAATGATGTACACTTTCTGGGTTTTCAGTCCAGGTCTGTCCTGTCTTGGTCTTGTCTTGCCTTGTCTTGCGAGATCAAGACGAGATCAAGAAAAACAAAACAAGATGTTAACACCAACAGAATTTAAAAATCCGCAGTTAGTCTTACACGCAGAGCATTAAATTAGATGAGAAATGAGAAAAAATAAATGAGGGCAATTATTATTTTTCTTTTGACTGAAGTCTTTCTCAGAATAGAAATATCCTACCGGATAGTAATTCTATCTATATTTTTTATTTTCCATTTGGAAATGCTTGCTCTCTGATAAGCGTGATATCCTATCATCTTTACGATAATAAGTTGTAATAAGTTGTAGGTACTCCTAGGCAAGGCGCGCACTGAAGTGGTCAGCAAGTGGCGTGGCAGTGACGTGGTGATCAAGTGGCAGGTGGATTCATTAGGTTTGTTTTAGCAGCAGCACTATCAGAAATGTCCGTCCAACTATTTATTGCGTCAAATTCAATGGTAACGCGTTCTCAACTTAACTGGTCGAATATTTCCTACAGTTTCCAAACCGTTTTGAACTGTTGCAAAAACAAGCCTATTAAAGCCTATGTAAACATATGAAGACGCGAGTATCAGAACGGAGTAGTGGTGGCGTGGTATTTTGCAGGTGGTGTGATGCCAGTCTGGTGCTACTAATCTCGAACAAGTTTAATTTTCGAGTGGCAAGCGGCCGGTGACGACATGGCAGCGTGCATAAAAATCGCTCCAAACTTGTTACTTGGAGGTTTTCGGGGATACCGAATTCAATTCTGGCATTGGAATTACCCGGGGGCCCTCGGGGCGGCTCTGCGGGGGTATCCGGGGGTCATTCTGGGGGGGAAATTGCATAGTCCATGGGAAGCGCTCCAAACTCGTTACTCGGGGGTTTTCGGGGATGCCGAATTCAATTCTAGCATTAGATTTTCCCGGGGGGCGCTCGGGGGTGGCTCTATGGGGTTGTCTGGGGGTGATTGGGGGGAAATGAATATTTGTTATTTGAATAAAGTATTATTTTCATAATTTGTGATTTTTCAGTTTCTCCTTTACCATTTTCCACAGAGCCACCCCCGGGGCTCTAATGCCACAATTGAATTGATGATGATTGACATTCAGAGGATGGAAGGACAAGTTAATACTTCTCCTAACAAGGCCTTGTTAAATATTTAGAAATAGAAATCGCTTAGTGTTTTTATTATTGAATTGAATAATATATTGTATTTCTAATAATTTGTTAACAAGAGCCATCCTGCATATTACGTTGACACACCTGTATTTTTGTACATTTTAACACAAGTAGAATTTTTTAAACTCAACAACTTTTTTCCATAATACTAAAAATAGAAAGTTTTCCCTCGTTCTAACTTTATCGTAAAATTACGTATATTTTATATTTCCAATCTAAAAATTACAATGCATAAATTAATACAAATTATAGTACCGGAAATTTACGATTGAATCTAACATAATAGTTAGTAAAATTACATAACTTAATTTATATAATTTTATGCATGTTTATTTCTGTAATGTTACAGAACACTGTATTTATTTAATTTACAAAGTTATTATACAATTTCACATAACTAGTCACAGTAAGGAATCAAATTGGATTTGTTATAGAATATTTTAGGAAACGTGAAAATATATTTTCTAAAAAAATTACAAATTTAACAGCAATGAGACATCTGTTTATTTTACAAGATAGGTATGTGAAATTTCGTATAATTATTTGGGGTTTGAATAATCCTTTTAATGAAAGTGTTTTTGTTATGGATAATATTTTAAATTTTAAAACGTAGCTCGAATTACCTTGTCACATTCACTCAGTACAGAACTATGAATGGTCATAGTGATGCAGTCAATGTACACCAGGTGATCACCATTATAGGCACGTGTAAAAACAGATCGCAAATTATTCGAAAACTGAAAGAAACTGTTTTATCCGTACGTATGGCGTTCATTCTTAACGATTGTCATCTTGACAACCATTTTATATATTCAACCACCGTGAAGCAGATTGTAAATATGTGTGAGGCACCTCAAGGCAAAAACATGCCCCACTGATTTCTTATAAACCCTCCCGCCTTCAACGTTATCGGAAAATAATATCGTTTCTTTTACCGGCTTCAATTTTCGAAATGTATTTATAACAGATATAAGACCCTAAACCAGACCCTTTTCATTCATTTTTGATAGAATATATTAGAAAACAAATCAGAAGTGATGACAGAAGCTGCCAAACTTTACCAAAAAGTGGCACTATTTTATTATACGCAGATATTTTCAGGTCGGATAGTACAATAAAAAATAAAAGCACCTTTTTCAAAAATGAATAAAGTGAGCGATAATCTTTTAAAGGAGAACGGATGGTATCATATTTTTTGCAATATCTTGAAAATCTTTCAGGATATCTTACTCATTCTGAATTTAAACTTCTCTTAATAATATTTCATTGTAACTCATGTAGAACCTTTTCAAAAATGAATAAAGTGAGCGATAATCTTTTAAAGGAGAAAGGATGGTATCATATTTTTTGCAATATCTTGAAAATCTTTCAGTATATCTTAAAAATTTAAACTTCTCTTAATAATATTTCATCGTATCTCATGGAGAAACTGTATTTTATTAGCGAACAATCTGAAAATCGAACAAAAAGTCAAAGTAAGCATAGAACATTCAAATTTAGCACACCTACTTAGTTTTTTGTTAGTGAAAAAATCAGGTTTTTTTCCAAATTTCCAAGGCTTGCTGGGTTTTATGGATTTGAAATCATAGCAGATTTCGTTTTTTGAACAAGCATAATTGAATCACAGGTCATTTTTTAACAACAAATTTTGTTGTCTCTTACAAGAGTTGTTTTACCCATCCGGGTACACCTATATTATGTATACTCAGTTCCACCCTTGAGTATTTACACCTATAGTCAAGGATTCTACTCAATGCAAATACTTCCTCTAGTCTAACATAGAAAGACATGTGTTAAGATAGTCATACCCAGAAGAAAACACATTCAACTTTGTCAGACTATACTTAGAAATTGCCTGTCTGTTCAATGATATTTCAATAAATCGTTCCACTCTCTACTTCCCACCTAGTTTTGCCTCATCCGACGCTCTTCTTCCTGTCTACCAACTCAATATCGATGGCCGACTTGCCAGCCAATATTTATTTTTTTTTTGTAATTTAAACAAAATATGTTTACTATGGAAGGTTAGCAATTAAGTCACCGATGATATAGCTCTTATATCTAATACAGTGCCTTCATAAATGATTACAAGCCACGTGATCAGGATCGAGATTCTCAAATCAATCGCAAAGCAATTCATATGTGAATATCTTGTTTCTCACTACGGCAATCGAGAGAGACAAGAAATCTATTTGCATACGAGTGGTTCTTCGAAAATCACAGTCCTGGTCACGTGACTTGTAATCATTTATGAAGGCACTGTATATATAATGTATTTTTATTGATAGGAGTTATATTTTCAAATTTATCTTTAGACGGCTCATATGAAGATAGGTAACGAGTTCTAGTTTGTTATATTTGTTTTCTCTTTTGTAATATATTTTTTCTATAAACGTCAGTAAAGGTGAGAATCGGGCAAATTTAGATTTCAAAAATATTACCGAATGTATTGATTCCAACTGGAGTCGTGGCACATACAGGGTGTCCGGAAAAGACGTGTACAACGGAAGACCACAGACTCCTGGGTTCAAAATAAGCCGATTTAGCCCAATATACTTATTTCCAAAATTGCTTCGTTTAGCCGCTAGAGAGCGCCAAAGTTCGCGAAAAAATTTTGTTTATTCCGAATATCTCGAAAACGACTTGATCGATTTTAACCATTTTTGGGCTACGCACTTATAAGTCTAACCGACACTTTTTGAAATTAATTAAAATATTTTGCATTCATTAGAAATATAATAAAAATCATGTAACAAACAAATATAAGCACATATTTGTTAAACCCCCTGTAGAATTACTCTCAGTTTTTTTCTATTAGTAGCTAACTTTATTTAGAAACTTTTTTTATACTTTCAGAATTTTGAATAGATGAGTCGTTTAGGCAGAAAAAATATTTTTCGTGTGTCAACAATATCAGCATTCGTTCTGCAACAAATAACGAAAATTTCAAAACTCATTTATATTTTATTTAATAAATACAAGATAATAAGATATTAATAAAACAAATAAAAAGAGTTAAGATCTCTTTACAATAAATGCTCAGTGACCACCGCGGTGACCACCGTTTTCTCGTACGCAACAAATAATCTGTTTTACGAAGTTGTAGTGCAGCCTCTCCATGATTACTTGATTACCTCGTAAAATGTTAACAGCGTCTTGAATTCGCCTAAAAAATTCCTCTTCATTATTAACTGCATAGGCATAGGCAAAAATAATCGCAAGGGGTTAAGTCGGGTACTCAAGGTGGCCATTTCATAGGGCGTTGTTTCCTATTATGTTCCTCTTACGTTGTTTCCATTATTTAAATACTGACGAACGGGTATTATAAAATGGGGGGTGCACCATCGTGCATAAACCACATGTTACGACGAAGTAGTAACGGTAAATCGTCCAATAAATTGGGCCAATAATAAAGTTGTCGATAATTCCCGTCCACACGTTTACCCTGAATTCATATTGAAAATGTCTCATTTCAGTACAGTGTGGATTTTCATTAGTATAAACGTGTTTGTTATGGTTATTAATAATTCCTGACCTAGCAAAACATGCTTCATCTGTAAATAAAATGTTTTTGCTGAAATTTATATCATGATATTGGATAAAATTACAAAATGCTAATGGTTTTTAGGGTCAATGGGTAGTAATTCATGAATCGATTGAATGTGGTACGGATGTAGTAACTGTTCCTTCAAAACATCATGAACTAAGGTTTTTGGTATCCCTATGGCATGTCCAATGCGTCTTGCACTAATTTTTGGGTTCTCTCTTATCGTATCTAGGATTTATTTCTCCACCTCTATAGTTTTCGTCGTACGTTGACGCCCTTGAACCGCATTCATTAGGTGGAAAGAACCAAATTCGCGAAGGCGCCTTTCGATGTTGGCAAAAGTTTGATGATTTGGCACTCGTCGATGAGGGAATCTGTCTATGTAGACCCTAACACTTTTGCGGCCGTTGCCATGAGAAAATCCATAAACCAAAAGCATATCTACTTGTTTGGAATATGTATACGTATCCATGATGAAATATTGAAAAATGAGGAACAGAAGCAAACACAACAATAACAACAACAAATAAAGTAAGATCTAAAGTAACTAAGTAATTGAGTAAGAATAATAAACCGAGAAACTAATTTCAGTAGCTGATTAGATTTGACACACAACTGATACTTAAAATATCAGAACCAACTTCTGGTACTTCGTTATTTGATGCAGAACGAATGCTGATATTGTTGACATAAGTAGGAAAATATATTTTTCTGCCTAAACTACTCATCAGTTCAAAATTCTAAAAGTATAAAAAAGTTTCTAAATAAAGTCATCTATTACTAGAAAAAAGCTGAGAGTAATTGTACAGGGGGTTAAAACAATATGTGCTTATATTTGCATGATACATGATTTTTCTTATATTTCTAATTACTGCAAAAGATTTTAAATAATGTCAAAAAGTGTCGGTTAGACTTATAACTTCGTAGCCCAAAAATGGTTAAAATCGATCAAGTCGTTTTCGAGATATTCGGATTAAACATAAATTTTTCGCATACTATGGCGCTCTCTAGCGGCTAATCGAAGCAATTTTGGAAATAAGTAAACTGGGCTAAATTATGTATGTCTATGACGGGCTTTTTTAATTGTCCAAATATAATGTACAAGTAATAACGAAAGTTCCTTGCCCATTAGTTTTTAAGTCTGGTATATGTGTAACTAGTGAAGTTTCCAAATCTTCGATATTATTGAATGTCACAGGCTTTAACCACACCGAAAATTACGGCAACCTTCGACATAAGATGTTTTATATTACGTTTCTGCGAGAAATTTGTACCTGGTCAATTCTTTCGAATTTTTCGGTGATATTATTCGCCCTTTAATTTAAAAAAAGCAACAAGCTGGTAATATTTGCTTATGTGCTGCTTCTTTATGATTGATCAAAGCCTTGACGATTTCCACATCTTTTGGATGTTTCTTCAAACTATACTTAAAGCACTTTTTCACTGAACTTTCCACTAACATTTTTCGGATCACACCATCTGAAGAAACGATTGCTTGAAAACTCGTACTGTTGCTTTGACATACTAGGCAATAATTCGAAAGTTTCTTTATTAGCAGTTTCTTCGATTTCCGAAGGGGAAAATTCATTATCTCCATCACTACATATATCACGAAATTTGAAGTTACTTGACGACAAACGATTGAACTTGCATTATCTTAAATTATATTTTATAAATTTAATAACGTAAGAACTGCGTTGATTTGTACTTTTGATGGTGTTTGTAGAAAAAATAATGTATGTTAATGATTTATGTGCTAACTGTGATATTACGTACTAAAATGACACTGTTAGCACTTAAATCACAAATAACTATTATATCACTTTTCTTTAAATAAACTTATTTTTAAGCTATATGTTACTGATACATAGCATTTGTAATTTTCTGTCTATCTTTTTAGCCTCTAATGAATACAAACCTGGTGCTCAATCACCCAGACCCCATGCACCCCAATTTCAATGGCAAATTCACGATATAATATCAGTACATTACCCACATAAGTAGACCTACACATGCACTCCGACGCCGGTGCAATATTATAATTGATTGTACAACTACGACCATATATCTCATATTTCAATAACACATATTACACTAGGTATAAGGGCATTTTGTCATCAATCACTCACGGATGGGATGAAGTTCCAGTACATTTAGCATTCGCCAGCCGTTTCCTCGCATACACTGCTGATATTGGGCACTTGCCCATTTCTGCTGTTCACTGGAATCATTGGACTTATTTTCGGATGCTGGACGACCTGCTCAACCCCCATTGATATTACATATTAGGTTTATAAATTAGTTTAATCACGTCGATATATTTCCTTAACGTTTTAAAAATGAATTGTGATGAAATTCTCAAAATAGGAAATTAGATAAACTAATTTTAACAGAATTTCATTATAAGTATAAAAATGATAATGTCGCAAGAAACATAAATTAATTTGAAACACAACTAGAAGTAGGTATAAAAAAGTATGATCTGTTATACAAGGTTTCTTTAAACAGTCTTTACAAAATTACACTACTTACTCGTTCTTTAGATCAAGTAGTTAGTTCAGTACATCTACATAATATGCTTAGCTTGGGCAATAGACGCTGTGAAGTGTCGAATTTTATGATTTCTTTTTATTTAAAATGACTTACGACAGTTTGCTAAAATTTGGTGCTTTAGAGCTTTAGGGAACAAAAAGTTCCATATAACAACTAAGATAAATATCCATATGCGTTGAATGAAGGAATTTTTATATTTAAACATTTAAAATTTCTACTCTATTTTACCAAAAAGTTAAAATATAAAATTTTGTTTAGGTAACTTATTTACCATAAAAACGGTACCTACTATTGATAAACCGCTATCGCGCGACTACTATCATGGTTTTTTCATAATTTGTATATTAATATCTACAATAAATGGTACTCGTTACATAACTTTTATTCACGTGTACTTTATAGACCACGGACTCCCATGAAAAATAAGAAATCTAAGTTTGGAGAATCTGGTGGCCAATTTACAGAAGCTGCTGTCTATTTGTTTAGATCTTGATGAGTTATGTGCTTTTAAACATGTAATGAAATCTGTGATGGATCACCAGTGTACATTTTTATCTTCAAAGTTCTAGAGATAAATTCTCTAATAATTTGGCTAAAGTACATACTTTATGTACACCGAAAAAATTATTTTTTTCAACAAACAATTTAATTTACGTAAACATAATTTCTTCTCGGCAAACAAATGTTTAATTTTTTTTACAAGATCTGTGGAAATGAAACAAATAGTTATTCCATTTGAACATCTTATGGAAACTTAATTTTGAAAAATGTTTTTTTATTGAAATTAATGTACATTTTTTAATGAAGTACTGGGTTTATTTAATTTAAAAACGCAAATTTTTAATTAAGGGATGTGTAAAAGGAAAATGTGTAATCTAAATAGTAACAATGAATAAACAAAATATTAAGAACATTATTTTTGAAATAACATTTGTTTTACATGTTTTATTTTTCGACATTTCTGTACTAAAAACATCTATTTGATCATTTTATGGCGACAAATACGGTGTGATCTTAATACATCCTTGTAATAAAAAATAATTAGCATCATTTTCATTTCAAAATAGCATTTACACATGTAGGTAATGCTTACATAGTACTTAATTTTTTTCAGACATTGATATTATATTTTCTACACATATACACATATATATTTTTATGAAAAAGATAGTTTAGAAAATTTAAAAATTACAATAAAAAAACGTGTAAAAAAATTTGTAAATGCAAAATTAGGCCCTTAAGAGAGGCGTAAAATGTCAAAACTAAACTAATAATTATATGCAGCTGACTCCAAAGAGAATACATATTTCCGAAATATTTTTTATTTACCTTATACAAGGTGTTCTACAAGCTCTATAACAAACAAAAGCATATTTTTGAATATGCTTTCTTCTAAACAAAAACAAATGAATCGGATCTATGTTTATATAAGAATTTTTTTTTAATTAACTCTTATAGAACACCCTGTATAGTAACGAAATAAAATATTTACAAGCTTCTAATTGGTTAAGAAACGCTGACAGGAAATTTTCAAAAAAAAATATGTTGTCACAAGGTACAACAAATAATACTATACAGTACTTTCGAAAAATAACGAATAAATTCATTATTTTTGAAATTGAGAAGTTTTCGAAAAAATCCCCTGGTACGTCGATTTTGTTTTTAAAAAGGCACTTTTTGACATACGACCCACATAAGTGACGTCATCGTTGTTCGAGATATGACGTCATCAACAATTTTTTTAAATAGCAACCCCCAATTTTGATCATGCCATGTGAAAGAGCGTGTCATTCTACATACATACATGAAAAATTATGATGTTACATAACAAAAATTTTAAGAAAATAATATTTGAAAATTTTAATTAATAATTTTCGCAATACTGAAAATGATAATGATTATGTAAAAATCGACTAAATTAAATGTTCAAATTGGGTGCCTGACAGTAGCCAAGACGATTAATAAATTAATTTATTAATTTATCTCGTGAGGAATTCTTGCTTTTAAATCTTCTAAATTAACCGGTCTAGTAACGTATACTTTGCTTTTTAAGTATCCCCACAAGAAATAATCTAAGGGTGTCAAATCAGGCGATCTGGCTGACCACTCAACGGCCCCCTTCTCCCTATCCAACGATTCGGGAACAGCTCATCTAAATAAGCACGAACAGGTGTTGCATAATGGGGAAGTGCATAGTTTTGTGAAAATTAAATTTAAAAATCTTCAAATATTATTTTCTTGAAATTTTTGCTATGTAACACCATAATTTTTCATAATGTATGTATGTAGAATGACACGCTCTTTCAAATGGCATGGTCAAAATTGTCGAAAGCGTCATATCTCGAACAACGATGACGTCACAAATATGAGTCGTATGTCAAAAAGTGCCTTTTTTAAAAACAAAATCGACGTACCAGGGGATTTTTTCAAAAACTCCTCAATTTAAAAAATAATGAATTTATTCGTTACTTTTCGAAAGCACTGTATGATCCTTCAAGCTTTCTAATTTTAATAGCCTTGGATACCTATATTTATGTTGAATAGATACTTATCATGTAAATGTTACAAATGATCTTGAAGTAGTAGCCCTATTTTCATATAAAAAAGAAAATTAAAATTAAATTTGTATCACATATTATGTTCATTTGTATCACAGACAGAAATAATAGGTATGCAAATTTCGATTCCCGTATACCTAGGTATGTCATAAAAACGTTTAAAGTAGTTAACTGATACGTTTTCGAAACATCTGCATACCCTTATCCTAGATCACGTATTAATATTACATCCGAGCGATATTGCCAATAATGTAATTTGATAGATGGGCAACTGCATGTGATATGGAATCATTTATTGCAAAATGAACCGGAAACTTAGAAATGCATTTACGGGATAGAAATTATCCACTTCACTGCTCTAAGCACTGTTACCAGCATTGAAGGTTTTATATTAAATATGGAAATTTTGATTTATAATTTGAACGGGCAGATGTAAATGTCAGTTATAAATACAGAGTATTTTCGTTCTGTAAAAAGTTGATAAAAGTTGAGCGGAAATTTAATGAAATTCAAATAATATTTTTCCCAAACTTGTAAAAAAAAAGTTTAAAAATAATATTAATAATAATTATTGCAATAATGGAAAATATGCTGTTAATTTATTGATTTAACAACTCACTTCCGTAAAAAATAATACAATAAAAATAAACAATAAAATTAAAAATAATCTAATTTCTGGTAAAATAGGAAATTGAATAAAATAATATAATTTAACTATATTAGATAAACTTACTTATCAATATAAAAAAATTTTGCACAGGGTATACCTAACGTTGTTCTTCAATAAAACTTTCAAATTCATATTCGGTATTTTGGAAAAAGAAAATAGAGTTACTCGAACCTCATTCTAAATGCCAACTTTTTGTTATATATTTTTTATTACAAAAAGATAATTTTATTCCTTTCTAACTGATAATGAATAATGCAAAATTGACTTTACATTTTACAACATTTTCGATTTCTCCATTGCCCCTCCCCCAACCCAAAATGTTGGCTGTGTTATTAAATTAAAGAAATAGGAGATTTATACAAAGTAAATGTTAACTAGTTTAAGCCATTTTGAGTTTTATTATTGTTAATGGGTGATGCAGAATGATATATACCTACAGTACTGGAATTACATTTTTCTAGTTTCGTTAGTCTTGTACCTTATATAGTATTTATGTTGTGGTTAAACCTCAACTAGCAAAATAAATTTTATAAACATTGTATAAATTGCTATAAAATTAATTTTGTAGGAGCTTCAAATTCATATAACGTGGTTAACACATCCACAACTTAACTAGTCAAATATTTCTAACAGTTTGAAACCAATCCCTGATTTTTGTGGGGACAGAACTTACGTTTTACTAGCGCGGTCAGGCATACAAATTGCAGATCACCGATACGGAATGCTGTGATGGTCGTTGCAGGTGACGGTATGTGCAGGTGCTGGTCTACCGTAAGTAAAAGTTACTCTATACCACCTAAATTAGATATCATCAATTAATATAGAATCAGATCAAAAATATAAATTGAGAAACATATACATTTCAAAAGAAGAAAATATGTCAGTAATTTCATTAAAAACGATAACATTAAAAGTTTACCAACAGATAAATAAAGGTAGAGAAAAGTTTAATTTTAGATACTACGCCCAACTAGCAAATAAATTATTTTATAAAGATTGTATAAATTGGTATAAAATAAATTTTATATGAGCTTCAAATTCATGTAACGTGGTTAAATGCCTTTATACGATACTTAGATATAGAATCTAAAAGGACCCGCTTTTATAAAACACTTTGGTAATGTAACAGCTCCATAAAAAATGTATATAACATTTTTAAAATAATTTTATACAACAACTATGAAAACGTTATGTAGTCTGTATATTATTTAAAGAACCATTATATTTTTAGTGAAGAATATTAAAACCAAATTATTTTAAGATTGGTGTATAATGCAGATTCATAATTATTTGTGTTTATATTTAAAAAGGGAGTAGTTTAAACTCAATCGTTTGTGTAAATGATGGATATGTATAATACTTAAATATTATCAGTTCAAGAATCTCGTGTCTCAATTTTATTGAGCCGTAAATTTTATTGATAAACTTAAACTATAGACGTGTTTGTGACAAAACAAATTATGCGCTTTAGTCAATATTTTCTTTAAAATTATTCAAAACTAAATTTAAAATGTATTAAAATTATGCTTTCTTTAATTTATATTATTATTGTATAATGACATATATTTAACAACACACAACGATTTTACTCAATTACTTTCTTCAGGGACAAAATTATCACAATTATTTGCTCTATAAAATCATATTGTTCATTAAACAATGCTATTCGATAGTTATATAATAATTCGCTACTTTTAAACTTCCATTTTGCTAGTTGAGACACAAATGAAAGCATTTTTGTTACCTACGTTTAGCTGCCTATGCGTATACCCATTTAAAAAGTATAGAAGCAGGTGCAGTAAATCTCTTTGATTTTCAATGAAGTATTGTACATCTTTACTAGATGAATAAAAAAAAACGGTTTGAACTTTAACCATTTCAAAATATATAATATGACCATTTCCTGTTAAGCCTACCACCGCCATCTGTACCTTAAGGTTAGCTATTTAACTCCTGAAAATATTTGGATTTTAGTTCTTACTGCCATCTATCGGAGGCTATCAAAATTTAAAATGCTTAGGCATAACAGATTTCAATAGTAACTGTGACTATAATATCGTTATCTGCAGTTTTAATTATTTATTTCAAAAGAAAGCAGAACACTTTTAACAAAATTCTATAAAGAAATCTGTTAGACAAATTTATTGATTGATCTAAAGAGAAAACTTTACCTACAAGTGCTTACGGAATGTAGAAGACTATATTGATTTATTTCACTGCTTCCATCTACAGTGCTTACAGGCACTATACTTCCATCTGCCTCCTTATGTAGAGAAATCTGACGATGCAATCTAGCTTAGTTGGTAGGAACGTCAACAGATGGCGGCACGTACACAAAAATTGAAATTTCCGCTTTCATGTTATCTTTCATATATATAACTTGTAAGAACTGTATTAAATTTTCCAGCAACAATGCCAATTTCAATATATTTATAATGGGCTAGTTATAGGAGATTTAAATTTTCTAGTACTTATTTCTTGATGAGTAATTACTCATGCATTCTTTACAGGGTTATGGCATATTTCTGTATATGTATACAGTTTTAGTACTTTGAACTTTCTTTCACGGTTTACTAAATGTTAATATTTTTTAATTATTTTTCAATGGTTTAAATTTTAGGTAAACTGAAGTAACACTTGTGAGATTTTGTTCAAAAGTGGTCATAAATTAAATAACTTTAAACTTTATTAGAAATTTTAATTGCCAATTACTTACACCTAATATAATGGCATGCGTCATTGTTATAAAGTAAATAAATATAGGACAGCAAGGTATTTTTGGCAACGGAAAAGTGACACTTGTTAGATATTTTTGGTTCGTTTATAGATGCTTTTTCTTGGCTGTAAAATTTTATTTTTAATTTTAATCACATGAACGTAGATATTTTCCACAATATGCCAAATGTGTTTTTTCCTCAATCTTTCTTACTTATGCGATTTGTTGTTTAGTATTTCCAATTTTTTCCGTTTTGTACTTTCTAAAGGATAATTTCAGCTGCATAGCATATTTTCAGTTAATTAAACATTACCTATTTATATAATAAATCGGGTACACTGAATTTACTATTAAATTAATTAACATAATGAATAGTGCCATTAAAACTAAGTGTAGTTTATTAAAATTTAACTATTTATTTAATTAAACCAATGCATTACCGGCTGAGTTAATAAGTAGGCATGCAGTTATTTAAGTAATATTTAATATTTATGAAACGATGATTAACGGTGGTATATTAGTAACCGTGCAAACCCAAGCTTAAGTTTGCAAATCTCTTTTATGGATTCTACTTTGCTAGACAAGGAAATATATGATTGTGTTTAACTGAACCGAAATAATACAAAAAAAGTATTCTCTTCTCAGGTAATATTTCAAAAGAGTATTTAATATATGTGCTCTAAAATGTATGTACACAAATAGTATCATACCTACTCATGATTTTTAGTCCTACTCAATTTTTTTTTTACATTTAGGTAGGTATATTAAAAAAGCATACCTACCTTTACCAGGTATAAATAAATGTAGAACTATACCACTTCAAGCCACCGTTTTTGAAATATTTTGGAATTAAAGGTTTTATTTCATACTGAAATTCGCCATTAATTTCACAGTGTACCCTTCTTTGTGTTATTCTTTTTATTCTTCTCTGTTCTGTATTCTTCTACAGTGGAAGTAAATATGTATTTAAAATTTTACACTTCTTTCATGTTTATATGTTATTATATATTTACATATTTTTGACATCCAAGCATGCGTATTCAACTGTTTTGTTTCTTAAAAGGACAAATTTTAGATTTCTTAAAGAATAAAATTTTGTAACAAATGTCATAATGTAAAATTTAAAATGCTGCTATAGTGCAAGATAATATTTATAGATGATATTAATACAACATTTGTGGTGAAAGAAACAATTATTGTAGTATTATTTACCACAAATTGTATTAAAGTTGTGTGTGAATCGCTAGGTTCAGCATGTAGCCATAAGATGTAGTTACATGTTGCAATACATACAGGGTTAACGACTTAGTACAAATATTTTAAGAGGGGATAGGGAAAAATAAGAATTAACGGAATCACCCATGAAAAAAATTCCAAACTTATTTATAAAGCCAAAAAAATTTTTTTTTAAAACTATATTAAATCCCTATTTATCGCCGTCACTGACCTGTCAGCCGCGAGGTTAGGTATATTTTGCCAAATGCCAAAGTCAAAGGTGTCAAACATAGTGACAGGTCACCGCATTGACACGTGTATCAGTTAAAGTCGCTTTAAAAAATCTACAAAATGTAGATTATTATTTAATGATTTAATGAGAAATACGGTATGGTAGCACAGAGAGGTAGTACCTATGTTATTAATATTTATTTCCAGGATTGATACTTGGAGAGATTTGAAGAATGTTTAATCATCTGTTTTCTTACTTGTTTAAAGTAAAACTTGCACAGATTTTTGTACTTGCTGTGGACCTCTCCTTCCCTCGATCGTTCTTTTTGTGTAAAGCAAGATACCTACTTGATTTGGCGGTCTTGACCAGGTCTTTTACTTACGTCGGGAAAAAGCACAGAGGAGAACAATAAAATACACGCAAATGTGCACAAATACATAAAAACACTGCCACACGTTTACCGCCACGGCATAAAACAGCTGTTCGATGTGGTTCAAAAAGTATTCAGCATAATATTTTGTATACTCGGGAAACGTCTTTGACGCTACCGCACGATAATATGCAATTGTCACACTCCCATAAATCAGCACCTTATCCGTCATCTAGGCGTTTGAATACATGTTTGTAAATACACAAAAAATACGCGAAAAATTAAATTTGCGAAAAACAAGTACTGAAAAATTATTTCAAACTAATCAAACCGTATCTGTAGGCCACTAATGCAAGGTGCACTCACGGGACATAAACAAGGAGAAGAAGAGGAATTTTTAAACTTCATGTGTTGTTGTGTAATTAAATAATAAATATTCAATAAAGTATTATCCGAGAATAGCAAATTCTCGAATATTAGATATATTTTTTTAACAAAATGTATCGGTAAATAGGAATTGCACTCTATACATTGAAACACTTTATGATTTTTCAAAGTACTACACATACAAAAATATAAACTGAAGTAAATATTTGATCACCCCATGTACCAAATTTTGTGCAAATACCACACACGCACATTTTTGAGGGAGCTATAATGAAAAGAAAAATTAAAACAGAATTGTCATTTGATACCGCGTATCTCAAACATTAGGTACATACCTATCAACTTTTGAATTAAGGGTAAGTTGGAGCAGACCTCATGCACAAGTAGAGGTTTAACTATATAGAAAAGTCAACTAATACATTTCAAGGATTCCAAAATATGAAAGCTGTATGGTCCTGCGTCAATTTATCCAACACAGGACACGACATTGTCTGGCGTATTGCGTTTAGCATTCCTTAAAAACAACCATAGTAGTGAATGGTATAAGCAAATAATTATTAATAACAATGGCTTTTAATAGGGTACCTATTAAAGTACAATACCTACAATATATTTACTTGTTAGATAATTGCATTGCTTATTATAATAATTATACTGATTTTTATTTTTTAATCAAAATTATTTTAATTTCTGATTTTGCATTTTTTTATTAAATTTGGCCAGGAATGTGTCTATAGCGATGTTTGCTAAAAATAAACAATTTTTTTAAGCCAATCCAGTGGCGCACAATTTCTTAAAAGATAGCTCAGTCAACTTGTTTCTACATCACTGGACAATATTGTTTGATTTTTTTTCCATGACACAAAGCCCATGAAGATCTATCTACATTGCAGAAAAAAGATTTTCTGTCTTAAAAGTTATGCTGTGAAAACGATTCAAATTATTAACCTTCAGCGACCTGTATTTCTTTAAGGAAAATAGTTAGGACACAAGTTTATAAAGCTAAGTACTATTTTTCAAAAATCTACCCACCAGTTAAGTTCGGCACAGTAATCGTAGATCGCCCTCTATGCCATCCAGTACAAACACGTGCTACACAAAAGCCTTTACAGCCGCTGTATGAAGGTTCGCATCGGAGATAATTTTCGTTGAAATAATTAAATATTATTTATGTGAGAAACTTAAAGCTCAAACTTTTTTTATTTATTACCGATCGCAGTTCGTGTCATACACTGGTTTTGACTCTAGGTATTTTTATTCTCCGTCTGGAGTCCCACAGGGATCGAATTTAGGGCCATTGCTTTTCTTGTTATTTATTAATGATATTACTGAGGTTATAAATTGTAATTTTCTTTTATTAGATGACGATCTAAATATATATCGTAGAGTTGACACCATCGAAGACTGTAAGTTTATAGAAAATCAAATAAAAAAAAATAGAAAACTGGTGTACTATTAACAGATTGAATTTAAATGGTCAAAAATGTAAAACAATATCTTTTACATTAAAAAGACAGCCAATCAAATTTGATTATATAATAAATGGTATGGTACTGGCACGATGCGATACGGTGAAAGTTTTGGGTGTAGTCGTTGACACTAAATTTTCATTTAATGATCACATCAATGAAACAGTTTCATCTGCTTTAAGAATGTTAGGGTCTGGAATTAGGAATTGTCGGAGCTTTCAAATAAATAATCAAACATTAACGCTTGTGTATAATTCTTTTGTCAAGTCTAAATTAGAATATGCGTCTATTATATGGTACCCATATGTTAATAATCAAATCCTTCGAATAGAAAGTGTCCAGAGAAAATTTTTAAAGTTTTTATATCACAAAAATTATGGAACCTATCCAGAGAGGGTCTTTGATCAGCAATTATTACTGGATACATTTAAAGTGCCATCTTTACATATGAGACGAATTTTGTCTAGTACAACTTTTGGTTATAAATTAATACATAATGAGATTGACTGTATGAGTCTTATAAGTGAATTATACTTTCATATACCAAGAAGTTCATCCCGATATGTTCAAATGTTTAGCCTGCCAATGGTCAAAACTAATATGATTTTACATTCCTCTTTGTATATACTATGTAGTAATTTGAATAAAATCTCATTATTATGTGATATAAATTGTGCAAAGTTAAATCAAGTTCGAGATGTTCTAATTGAGCACAGTCACATTTTTTGAGCTGTTATGAATTTTGTTATTTATCTGAAGTTTTTATGTTGTTATTTCTGTATTTATCATTGCTTTATTTTGTTGTTTCTATTTTTCATAAATATGTAAATTTAGATTCTTTATCGGCATTATTATTATTGTTATACTACTCTGTTGGTTTATTATTTAGTACTTACTTAAAGTTAATTAGTTAAAGTTATTTAAATGTATATTTTTTCTCTTCAATTACTATATTTGCCCTGTAATTGGATTATGTAATCTGTGGGGCAATAAATTAAAGGTGTTGCCTTTGTCAATGTTTAATTGTGTAGTATTGAAATTATGGTAATAGTAATAGATTGTTATTTAAATTTAATTTTCAGTATCGGAAATACTTCTCTTTAGTCATTACTGAATAGTGGCAGGATGATACAAAGAAAAGATCATAAAATATACATATTTTAATTTGTTGGCTCAACCCTTAATGTTGTAGTTAAGTAAATTAAGAAAAAAATATATTTACTTTACTCTAGCTCGTTTATTAGCTGCATTATCTATAAATCTGGACTGATATTAATATATTGTATATAATTTATGGTGGTCGTTAACTGTTCTATGTAATTATCCTGTTCCTTAGAAGGTAAGACTTGAGGAGCACGTTAAAACTCAAATAATGGTCCTATTAATTTAAGTGAAAAGCATGACAAGATACAAACCAAATGAAACCTGTACTACCCTTATTTAAAGAAAATCGACGTATTATAATATAGAATGCAATTACCGGAACCTGTATATAGTTCATACCAAAAATATCATCGAAAGAGGAAAACGAGTCAGATCTATCCGGTTGCTTCAAAATAGCAAGAGCCACTTTCCTAAAATTTTGTAAGTACTTATTACTTAGGGTATCTCATGAACTAAAAACCAGAATTAAATTATATCCAGTGGCTAGAGATGAGGGATCTACAACACCATTTGATACTCCACTGGACACGATAGAACAATATGCAATTTTTGGAATACTAATCTCTTTACTATATAAAAAAAATTGTCAAAAGGACCGTTTTACCGTAGAACTACTTTTATGACAACTGCTACATTAGTACGCGGTGTAGAACTAACTACATCTATCGGCCGTTCGCTACTCCATACCGGACTGAAAATGTCACAGGCACGAAGCGTTCTACATGCAGTAGACACCATTGAACGCTGTCGACCTTTATCGCGATCGGCGAGAAACGATATTTTGCAAACACGGAATTCCAGGAAACAACTACTCTGCGGGCTAATGCCCCGACCAGCATTGAATTAAGCTCGAAACCGGTATATGTCTGGTGGGCGTCTGACGAATGACTCTAGCTGTTGCTATAGGTTTTCCAGGTGTAATTCAATGCTGGTCGGGGCATTAGCCCGCACAGTAGTTGTTTCCTGGAATTCCGTGTTTACAACTGTTACATTAAATGATAAAATTAAACAATTTCATAAAATATCCAGATAGGCCGGCTTTGAAACAACCACTACGTAGTATCAATATAAAAACCTAAAAATAATTGTTAATTGTCACTGTTTGCGGTAGTTGCAATTTTTTTCCTAAAATTGCTAACGTTTCGTCATTTTAATTACGCCTTTTTCAAGGCTATTTAAGTTGTCACTACATAATAACTAAAAACTTTTCCAAATAAATGCATACGTGAAACAATACCAACAATATTTGTTTCATCCATACAGACAACATGAATAATAACTCCTAATAATAGTCTTGATAAAAACGTAATAAAAGCGTTGAAACATCGGCAATATTAGGGAAAAAAGTGAAGTTATATGTTATTTGCCTGCCTTATATGACCTGCTAATTCCTCAACTGAATTATTGATTTGGGGTGTAATATTCATAATGAAATGACTGTTAACGACTAGGTATTTGATATTTTTCTGAAAGAATTTAATTGGCAGTAAGTTTGTTCATATTTTCGTTGCAGGTTTTGGATAACACCAGTCTAAACGTCCCGAATTGGAACTAACAAGAGACCTTTTGCCGGTTCAGTCGGAAGTTAACGACGTATGGCGCCGCCTTGAAGCGTCGGATTGGGACGCTTTCGGACAATAGCAGTTGAAAACGCATTGTTTGACAGGGCGCACGCTCGGCAGGAACAATAGAGTTTGCAGACAACAGCAGGCGGAGTCTCCTGCAAACAGTATTGTTCATTTGTCCGCAATACAGGGCGGTCCGTCGCAACTAAGTGTCCTACAACCAATACATTTCACTAAATACATAAAATACCCAACGAGATCGTTTAGAACTTCCAGCAGGGAAAATCATAGTCTCATTTAAGGAGATTGTAATACATTTCATACATCTGACAATACCTTTGTATTCGTTGGACTTGGACATTGGAAATGTTAGCACATTAGTATTGCTGTATTTCTGTAATGTTTCGATGATTCGATCATTCCTTACTGCGTTTCAAATTAAAATATTACAGATTTGACAGCTTGCCTGTAAAGTTCATCACATCCCTTATGATTTATCGTTTACGAAAAGTAATATTAGATGATCAGTTGTCAGATCTAGGCATTATTATTTCTGGAGTGCCCCACAGACATGTACAATGCCTACAAGGAACAGTGTTAGTGTTATGCAGAGCTGGGTATTACTAGAATACATTCATGAGTGCTGTTCAGTATAATATTTGTGTAATTAGTATTCAAGTATTGAGTGCTTTTGTCTGACGGTATTCAGTGTTCGTATTCATCACATTCATATATGTATTCGGGATTCAGCATTCGAATTTAAGATATTCATGAATACTAGAGGATTCATGAATCCTGAAAATTCATAAATATTCGGGAATTATTACGTATATGTGTATATAATATCTGCAATAACGTGGTAAAATCTTATATAATCTAATTACGTTAATCGAGTTGGAGAAAGGAAATATATTTGGAGAAGTGCAAGTTGAAATTAGTACTGTTGAGACAATACAACAAAGTATCTTTCCTTCAGTAAATGATGCAAAGAACGATTTGCATATTTTTAATAAACAGAAAATATTATGTTTATTCCTACGAATTTTATTTAAAATACAGACCACAACCTTAATTTGACTCCCCCTTATAGGTACATTACAAAAATACTCTACAATTTTATTGTCATATTAACATATATTTTTAGTGTTAAAAAATTACGTTTTTATATCGTTTAATATAAAAGTAGAAATATACATATACAAAAAGGGTGGCTCACCATAAGTATCACCCTTCACTTGTTATGAAATTTAGAAGAAAAAAAATATAATAAAAAATATATTATAGTTTCATTAAAGATTAGTAGTATCATAAAAAGAGATGGACATTATAGGCGGGTAAAGGACTGCAATGTTTTTAAAAAAATAGTTATGCATGTAATTCGATCAATCATTATTATTTAGCTGCAGCTGGTAAGATTTTGTGGGGCGATGTGATTTCAATAAGGACAGTGTATTGTCGTTGAGTGAGAAATTATAGATAGAGGCGCAACCTTATGGCGAAATGTGTATACACTTTTGGGCCCGAGATAGTATTAGGTAGTAGCAGCTCTTTGGTTCTAAGATTCGTCAATATAACATAACAGAACGTTAAATATGAAGGCCTTTATTTCTTGTCCGACTTTAAAAACATTTTGCCCTATAGATATTTTCTATTGGGGCCTTTGTTTTCAAGATACAGGGTGTTAAACTTGTAGATCGTATTCGCATTTCGCCATTAAGGTTGCGCCTCTATCTATAATTTCTCACTCAACGACAATACACTGTCCTTATTGAAATCACATCGCCCCACAAAATCTTACCAGCTGCAGCTAAATAATAATGATTGATCGAATTACATGCATAACTATTTTTTTAAAAACATTGCAGTCCTTTACCCGCCTATAATGTCCATCTCTCACGATATTGTGTACTAATATATTTATTATTGCTTGCGGTCGATTGGCACCCACAATGCTGTACCGTCGAGTCGATGTTTATGACTGAATACAAAAATGTGACTGGCCGGCGTTCTGTAATGTAGGTACTAGGCAGTTCCTAGAAACGTCTGCTAAACAAGTGTGTCTTAGTTTTCACCATGCAAAACCCTTAAGATTTATGGGAACGTCGGCGCCGGTCGGATTTCAAAACTGTCGAATCATTTTCTGTTTGCTTTGTGCTTGCTGGGGACCTCTGCTTTGTTCAAACATTATTTTTATGTAAAGCAAGGTGTTTGGTCCGACGACCACGATCAGGTGGATTTTCTCCGTTGGTAAAACCCACAAAGGGATATAAAATACGCATATATATACAAATACATAAAAATACTGTCACACGTTTACCGCAAAGCCATTACAGCAATTGTTTAATGTGGTTCAAAGAGGATTCGGCATAATATTTTGTCTATTCTTAAAATGTTTTTGGAATTACGCTACTGAAAAATGATTTCAAATTAATCACAGTATGCAAGATTTTATTTCTGACAGATTGACGCAATCGCCATCTGAGGCCACTAAATTTTTAAATTTCATATGTTGTTGGGGAATTGAATTCCCTTAATAATAATAATAGCAATAATCTTAATAACAATCGACTATGTTTATATAAAATAATTGGTACAATTTTAAATTATAACATCCCGAGATATAAAATCCTTCTTTGATCCTTAGAATATAATAATATTCTAAGCTTCGAGCAGTATTCTTTGATGTTTGAAGAGCTATACAACTAACAATCCAAAATCTACTAACGAATTACTATGATGAGGGCTAACAAGCCCGAAACCGGTCTATGTCTGGTGGTGTGGCCGACAAGGGTTCTTTTCTGTTCACACAGATACTGTAGGAGTAATTCAATGCCGGTCGGGGCATTAGTCCGCGGAGTAGTTGTTTCCTGCAGTATCATTTATAGATTTAATGGCTCGCCATCCAGGGCGAGAGGTCTGCATTTAAGCACCTGCTGCAATGTAGGTCGCTTCCTGTAAGTCGAACCGCTTAGACCGAGCAGGAAGTAACAGACCATTTATATCTCAACTGATTTTTTCTTTGAAAAGGCGGTTACTTTCGTATGACTTCCAATAAACATTTTTCCTTGCTTTTAACATTGAGTGAATTGATCATAATGTCGAAGATCCGGATATTTATGTTAAAGTTACACTACAGTACAATTTTTACTGTTTTCGAAGAGTAGCAATTCATAAATAATTTGTACTGTAAATTGTATCTTTCTTTGACTGGTCGGGTAATAAATTAAGCACTACTTATTTGGTATTTTCGGTAATTTCTTCAGGCTCCATGCATTCATCGATATCAGAAGCTTGAGATGTCTCCACGATACTTATCTCGTCCATTATTTAATAACTGGCGGTGACAATGATTATACATTTACTTATAGAAATTTCACAAATTTAAATTTGACACTGAAAATAGCATTTTCACCTAGTGTGGGATAAAAAAGATTTTAAACTTATTTTTCAGTTGGAGAAGGGTACTAGTTGCTAGTTTTCACTAATTACATAGAGCCAGGCAACTTCTGTACATCGCTACTTAGAGTGCTTGTTTTATATAACTAGACGATGCCGAGAAGGCTCCTTGACATGTTCGGTGTGACATTTGCAGGGCAGCGAAGCTTTGTTCTCAGCCGCCTGCTTGTCTCTGATGGAAACGATCGCGATTCTTCATTCATATTTTTGTTTTACGTTTCAAGTTGAATATTTTGATTTCCTTTCCCATGATGATACTGGAGAGGCCAACAACTGGTAGTATCGCTGTTTGAATATTATACAAGAAAATAAACAAACGGACATACCGCACACTTTTTACATTTCTGTTATTATACATCTGCAAAATTCCAAGCATTTCCAAATTACATGCCTTGAAGACAACTACATTAAGAATTTTTAAAGGACATAATTCTAATTGAAAGAAAACATCCCGTACATCAGTGAAGGTATATCTCTTTTAACACTCTATAATATTCGCGTACTCTTCGCATTAATTCCTGTAAACTAAATTGCTCTATACTATTTAGCAGCTACTAAATTTTCCGTTATTAATAGACGCATTTTATACTTTCAGATACAATAAATTTGTTATTACGAAAAATGGTAGTCAAGCATCCAATTATTAAAAATGTTTTATTGCTTTTAAGCTATATATATTTTAACGGGAGATATTAAGTTATAATTAATTTGTTTAGGGTTCATTATAGTATTTTGTGATGAAATTTTATTTTTAATATCTTAATACTTACCTTTGTAATATTTGTATAACCTTTATTAAAGACAGATAATGAAACATTCACTATCAATTTAAAAAACAACGTATTAAATGTTTGCCTGTTTAATCCAAATTATCATACATGTATAAAGACAAATTATTTTAGTGTTATAAAAAACAATAAAGAAAAAAACTAAAAGTACAATAATAATTACAAACAAAAATATAGTTCGGATGATCAACGGAATACAGTGTTACTGTAGTGATAAATTCGTTTGTTTATTTTCTCTCTCTCTTTCTCTTTTCATATCCTGTATTGCCTCTGCATTTATAGGTTTCTATCTCTACACAAACCAAGACAAGAACAATAAGAATTACAAAAGAAATGTGAAAATAGGAAGAATAATAAAAACTAGAGTAAGACAGCAATTTACTGAAAGCAAAATGAGTTTTCAGTTTCCATAGATACAAGGTGAACTGATATCTTCCCATGATATCTTATTTCTCTTTAAAATATGAGCGGTATTTTGTATTTGCAGATCCAGAGTATATAAATTTTGAACTTTCTCGTAAAAAATAATGTAATGGATTTAGATCCGGAGAGCGTGGCGGTCAACGTCAGAAGTTTCATTTCGTATACCAATCCATCTATTTATGAATGCTCATTCAAATGATTATGGACAAACGGAGATATTTTAAAAGCAGATGCAGACACCATGAGAAGAGTCAGTTCAACTTTTGTAGATAATTTAACCTTTACGTACATGAAAACACGGGTTATTTTGCTTTCAATAATAATTTAAAGTAAATTTAATTAACATAAGTATTCAAGTTCTTCTTTTTCTTCTCATTTTTTTCCGGCAATTCATAATATACGAATCGAACCTCTTTAACTCCGTAATATTAGAGAACATTTTGATCAATGTCTGTACTACTGCATTTTACGATAGTGTTTAAATTAATTTTTCAAGTGTCAAAAATGTGTATAGCAAGTTGGAGCTGATGGATATTGTTTTAATTTATACAGTACCTACGTTGCACAGAACAATTTCCTGCCAGTTACTTTAACCGCGATAGTGCAATGCGAGCGTGACACGGGAAATTTGCAAATGAATGGTGGAAGAGATGGAAGTACAGGGTGTCTACGTATTGCAACAGCTGAGAAATGCATTCTAGAATAAGTACCAGGCAAATCGCTCATCAAATACAGGGAATAATAATAATAACAATAACAACAATAATATATCTACCCCTCATTCTAATCACGAGGATTAGCCTAGAAGGCGAATACTTGTGCGCCATATTATTATTAAATAGGCCGCATTTGCGCCCAGGAACGACTTACGCTGATAGACCCTAACCATCATTCAGTGCAGGAATGAGGGAAACCTGGAAAATCTCATTAATTAGGGGGGTAGTCAAATGTCAACCGGTATCAATCTCTCACACTGACCCAAGCCAACATTCCACCCTACCATACCCGCAGAGAGGGTGCCAATATCTCTCCACGAATATAGCTTATATACGGTCTACCGGCTGCGGAGGTCGAACTCACAGCGATCTAGTCAGCTCTATTCAAACACTCACGCCTTAAACCGCGCGACCACTGACCGAATGTCACAATCATCAGTGTGGCGCATCATATACGAGTCTCATGCCAATAATTTATGAAGAACCATAAAAATCATAAAATATATAGAACGCCAAAAAGACGCAAAAAACCGAAAATAATCAACCTATGGAGAAAAGCCGAGTCTGGTAAAATTGAAGTTGGTTCCACGTGGTAGCTTCACACTAATAGGCGGGAATTTCAAAATACGAAAATTTTACGTCCAATTCATAGAAACATATGGTTTCTTTGGTCCAAATACAAATATTCCTTTTCGGTTTCAATTGTAAGCTGGAATTAAAATGCAGTATCACAAACAGTGTACGTTAAGTTTTCCCTAGATGACTGCCTTCTAAGCTCATCCATAGTCTGACTATTTTCAGTGCATATCTTTTATGATTTCTATGACAGGAATCAGAAACATCTGTGTTAGTTCGTAGAAACTGGATAAGATGGGTCCAAATGTGTGTACACGTCGGTGGACAAAATTTTGAACAGTTGCTGTAACAGGTATGTCAAATTATTTTATTAATTAAACCACAAATTAATTTTGTTAATTAATAATAGTGAAAAATGCAATTGAATTTGCTGGTATAAAATAGGCGTTAAATTTGTATTTATTTCTTTTCTTGGGAAATTCTTTTAATTTTATGTGCGTTAATTTTTTATTACATTCTGCCACCGTGCCGGTCGGCAACTGCATTCTGTGCCTTGCGCAAGGTCAGGTTTTACAGTGGATCAGTTTCCAGTACCGTGCAGAAATGTATAAAAGATTCTTGTATTGTAAATAGGATCACTAATTGAAATACATCTAAGAAAACCTTTATCTGTTTAATATTTTTGTCAAAGAATTTGATGGGCCGTAAGCTGGTTCTTATTTTTGCTGCAAGGGTTGGAAAACTAGTCTAAACGTCCTGAACGAGAACTACCAAGAAATCTTTCGCTGATTCAACCAGAAGTTAATAATGTACGGCGTCACCTTAAAGCGTCGGATCAAGTGAATTCTATAATTTTGCACAATTATTATAACAGCGATGATTCTTTGATTTACAATGCACGCTTTTTGGTTATGACAGTTTACTTCTGTTGCTAAAGAAGTGAGAAAATCAGAGAACCACTCATGAAATTGCCCCTTATAATAGCAGTTTGTTGAACGCGCAAGGGACAGAGGAGCAGCGGACCAGCGTGAACCATCCGCGGGACCTTTCACATACAGGTTATAATTTATGCATAATTATTAGCCACACAAGGCTCATCATCTTACCACGGCGGCAATAAACACGATTGATTAAGTTTCTGTGGAGTAATGACCAACTCTTAACCTTTTACTTCTAATTTATTGCTGCGGCCGAATATCGAATTTTATCACTACGGCGTTTGAATTATGGTGTTTAATTATATCGTACAATTGCGGTGTGCTCGCTTAATTTAACGTGTAAATATGTATAATGTTGCTGCTAATTAATTTTCAGCATGCGGACGGTGGTGAATAGGAGTGCGCTTCGATCAAAAACGTGTGCCAGAGCTGTGGTTAGTTTTTTTTATTACTCGCTTCTATTTTACGCATAAGAAACACGTTGGAGAAAAACAAATATAAATATTGTGAAATGGTTAATCTCACGTGAGTTATAATTCATAGTAAATTAAAAATCTATGGAAACAAGAAGTTCTTTACTCAGAAATTCTTGTTTATGCAGTTCCAAATTATATGGTTCCATACATCATTGCCAAAAAAATCAATATAGCTACATACAAGATTTCTAACCGAAAAAAAATATATGAATGTTGTATGGTATTTTGAAGATGCTTTAAAAATTCTTGTCTAGTAAGATGTATTTTTAATGGGAACATCCAGCAAAGAATTGCACAAACAGTGGAAAATCAGGAAAATGTTTTAAAAGCGGTCGAACAAAATCCAGCAATAAGTACAAGGCGTCTGACAATTGAATTAGGGAATATGAACCAGGTTAATGTACGGCGAATCCTCGAAGAGCAGCAGCTATATCATCTGCAGAGAGTTCAAGCCCTTTCTGAAGCTGATTTTCCAGTAAGACTTCTCAAATGGCTAAGCCAAATAAATACAGAAAATCGACAATTTATTGCTTTCATTTTGTTCATTCATCAGAAACGGAGTTCTTAATGAACATTTTTGAGCGAATGAAAATTCACATATTATTCATGAATCGGCACACCAGCAGTAGTTTTCAGTCAATGTGTGGGCAGGAATTGGTGAAAATTGTTTGGTTGGGCCTTTTATTTTGTAGAGAAGATTAGATGGACGAACACACTTGGATTTTTTATAGAAAAATCTACCTATTCTTCTAGAAGATGTTCTTCTTAAAGTTCGCTGTCGATTATGGTTTATGCACGACGGGGCACCTACTCATTTTAGTATCAATGTAAGACTATTTAAATTTTACGTTACAAGGAAATTCGATTGGTCGGTGCGGGTCTACTCCTTGGCCACCTCGATCGCCCGACTTAAATCCGTGTGATTTCTACCTTTGGCATCATCTAAAGCAACTGGTGTATTCTACTCACATAGCGAATGAAGCGTTAGAGCATGTATTGATGTGCAGGGTGGCCATTTCCAGCATTTAATTTAAATTCAAAGTTTAATACTCTTTTAATAAAACATGAATAAATTGCTATACGTATAATTGTCAAAAACAAATGTTGCAAAAAGTGTTCTTCACTCTAAGTTCTATTTTTGTTTGCCGAATTTTGACACGAAATTTAAGAGTAATATTTACAGACGTCAACTATTTTATATGTAAGTTTCTGAAGATCATTTGTGATTGAAAAGAGACACTTTTTAAGCAGAATTAACTTTAAGAGAATGATACCAATTTGGCTAAAAATCAGTGGCGTACAATTTTTCTGCTAAAAATTAGTATTTAACACGAACGCTCCTAGTATATTACAGTACAGATGCTAGTATATGACAAGAGAATTTTATACACGTAGAAGTAACCCCTCATTGTATACTGTTGTGTACCAAATCTCATCTCGATATCTCTATCGATTTCCGAGAAATTAAGACCTATAGTCTACTATTATTTATGACATAAAGTTTTCAACAACGGTCTTTCTTATTTTTAAACATAGAACCTGCCCGTAGATTTTCGTAACATCATTCTGTAACAACCTGTTTTATAACCATAAATAAAAACACTTGGGCTATCAGAGAAGACAGTGCGTCATAGAAACGACATTGAATCCAGAAAAACAATAAAAATATCCTTGTAAAGGTCTCTTGCGGTAACAAAAGGTAATATGAAACAAATACCTGCAGACATTTTTAAACTTCTTTGATAAGTGTTCGGTTACGATTGTCATTCAATATAAGGAATATGATTGTATTTCATGAGCTTCGATTTATTTAATTATAAACCTGTTTGTATCTCCACTAGTATAATAATTGCACCTGGTGTCTTCGTTAATGTAAAAAAAATTAAACATTTCCTGTATAACGCTCGGTGCTAATGACGCTCGAGTTTTTTTTTAAACATACCAAACTGAGTATTTAATGAGAGTTGTGAATGAGTACAAACTGTAAAAAATTATAGTAGGAATCTTTATTGAAATCAAGTCTTTGACATCTTTAAATAAATGTATTCTATGATGTGGATTAAAATGAGACTTTATTGAGTTGATTCTTATCCAATTTCACTCAATTTCTGTACCGTCTTTTGGACCTTTATAATATTTCAATGTGAGGCCCACTCATGAATGCTTTGTTGGAATTTCATCAATAAACATGCTCCGGGTAAATTTTGTGTACAATTTTCTTGGAGGTTACAAAAATGTGATCAAATATTTAATTATTTCTCTTCAGTAAAATAGTCAACTTATCAGAAAAATATGTACCTCTCATTTGATAGTTTCATAATAATTAATATGTTTCGAGCTGCAAAATATTCACTTGATAAATTATAAAAAGGTAGTAGTGACGGTCAGTTTTGTTCTACTCGACATTGTGATTGAAGATGATCTCTAAACGTGGAACATCGCAATTTGAATGTTCATTTCTATACAATGCCACCAGATTTTACAACTACTTATCTACACAGTTGAAATATGTGTATTACGCATTGTTCTTTAAAACACCTAATCAAAGTAATGTTACTTTCATCTTGTTCTAGTTTTGTTAACTAATATGAATGAATATATCACATTGTACTTCATAATGTTAATATATTTTTTTTTGTATATAGTTTTATTTTTTAGAAATCGAACACTATTCTATATTTTCTTATATTCTTTAAATATATTCTTTTATTCATTTTCATAATATGTTATCAACCGCAGTGAATAATTGTAAAATAATTTTTTTTTTTTTGGAATAAAGATATACAATGGTTATTTTGTGAGCTAGGTAAATGATCACTGCCAGTAACAGAATTAATATTTCTATATCTAGCATTAGCTGGGATTTTTTAACTTGATCCTGTTGCTTTTAGGCTAGGATCTGTGGGGATGAACCCGCTACCAATGCGCCTGGACCCGTCATATGTTGATTTTGGTTCCTGTTGTTGGTATTATGGCTGCCCCTGTCGGAATTATCCTCAGATAACTTTGGTCTTCCAAGACTTCTTAAAGTAGCCTCCACAGCTGGTCGCATCACAGTTTCCATACGTATCTCCGCTATTCACTGTCGGCATGTTTAGCGGTTAGTTCGTATAAGTTTCTCCACAATTGAGGAGGTCTCAGCTACAGTTAATATAAACAACAGAAGCCGGAATTAGTATCAGGGGTACTGATAATAGGTCCTCCCCCACAGAGCACATTAATTCTGTTACTGGCAGCCACAAATTATTTTTCACAAAATAACAACTCACCAAAACATTATATAGAGTAAATAACAGCACTGGCCTTGAAATTTTCATTATGAAGTAAAGACGATATTTATTATTATGCAAAGCGTGCGGAGTATGAGCGCCTTTATTTTGCTGTATGATAAATAACACCAAACATAATTGACATCATTTATCCCCTGACCAAAAGTATTAGAGTTATGACAAAATCAAAATAGCCGGTGTTACTACATAATAATGATAAGTAGCACTTTGTGTATTTTTTTTCTCACATACAGAACAAAGTTTGAAATAGTTATAATAATGACTGTGTTGCTCTCAAAAAACGCCACACAGCCAGAGAATTTTGTCCAACTACGCGGTAAATTAATACGTCATGCGGCTCATAATTACTAAAGAGTTCCACCTTTGTTTATGTCAAATAAACATCAAGCAAACTTTAGGTACAAAATAATGAAGCGAAGAAGGCATCTACGCTACACAACTAATTTGAGAATAGCAGCTACAGGACAAGTAATCAGTTGCAATGTTGTCGCACACGATACAGTTTGTAGGATTTTTAGGAAAGCTTCTACTATTTACTTCATACTTATCATAATAGCAATACAAAAACAAATTATGTTAAAAGTTTTTTTGCGCAGTCTGAATAGTACTTTAAGGTAACCATACACGAGCTAACTAGCCAGAAGGCTAGACCTGTACTCTCGACTACGGCATACACGTTACTTTTTAATCACTGAATATTGTTCAGAATCAGACTACTTCCCGGCTTTCTAACTCTCGACGTGTACCCAGTCCTCACTTATACGGTTCGACTTGCATGCGTGAAGGTAAACCGGCAAGCAAAATTTCAAGCGGAGGCAATTTTTCGGGAGGTCAAAAGTTCAAGCTGGTCCTTCAGGCTAATACAACCACTAACGTTACGGTTTGCCGGAAAGTTTAGTAACGAAAAGAGCTGCCTTCGTGTATGACTACCATTAGCTTGTAGGTAATTTCGTTTCGTATTATGTTTTTCATTTTTGAAATATATTTGTAGCAAAACTATTCGTTTTAGACATTTTCTCAAAAGTTGTTTTTATTGCTTTTCGACAGATATAGAAGCTCTGAATATTGATACTGCACACCTTTACCGACATAACGACACCACTCCGTTGCTATAAAATTTCCTCTTCTGTTGCCTTTGAAAACCGTATCCTAATTTGCCGTTCCTACACATAAATTCACCCCCTGCCCGGTGTGACTTATAAAACCTAGTTTTCAAGCTAAATTCACTTATTTCATACTTAAATGTCAACCGTCTTATAAAAATATTACCTACTATTTATTACAGAAAGATCCAACGACTTCTTTAAGACTAGAGGCAGTGACAGAATGTTTCCTACCAAGTTGCTCAGTTTATACCACCCTCCTCCTAAATTATATCTAGCGATAGAACGATTTCTTAAACATTTATATTGTTAAAAATTACTACCACATTATCAGAATCTGCAAATCGTTTGGAGGTCGATAATAAATGAGGGGAACAGCTCTGTCTTGCAGTCCTAGTGTCCGAGGCTCACGGGGTTTACCCCATTAATCAAACCCCACGTTGTTTATTGAGCTGCAGCGCCACTTTACAAGATAGTCGGACACGGGCATAACTAAACGGGCGCCTACGACACCAGTTATATTCAAATTAGCCTCGTTCTACATCTGTAACATCTACTGTTTAAGAGTTTCTTCGATTTTTTCGATTTTATTGCCACCTAATGTCAGCAAAATCGTCTCGTAAAGGCTACGTTAAAATTGTATGTCTCTGCTCTACAGAGTGGTAACAATGAAATAAAAATAATATATATATATTTTTTTAACCTTAAGAGTCGGCAATAATAGCTTTCGCAGTATAAGTTCAGTTACATATTTTTGGAAATGCTTAATAGTATTTATTAATTAAAAATAGTTAAGGCAGCGTGGTAAATCTGTTTCAATTGTTTCGTTTAAATCATTTCGAAAAAAGTCAAGAGAAACAAAGGTTATTACTCTTACATTACGCTTATACCGTCAATGAATTTGATTGATATGTACATACTTCAACATGGCTATATATTTTCATTGGTCGTGTGCTAAAAAAGTAGCTGTAGATGTTTAGAAGAAAGTATTTTAACTTTACCTCGTTAGGGGTAACTTTTTGTATAGACTTAAATTATATCCCATCAAGTTATTTTGACCTCTATTTTCTCCCGTATAAATTTTCTGACAAGTATCAAAAAACATATTTTATTAATTTTAGTGGAATGACATATGGCTCCACCACTTCCTGTATGTAGTGTTTGGCTGTTGTGTTGCCTCTAATGAAAACTAGTGGTGATCTACTACCATATGCGATAGCATCCCATACCATAAGGTCTACTGTGTGATGCTCATGAGGCTCTCTGTCAAATTGTGGATCGTGTCTTACACCACGCCACCTTTTCACCCTTGCATGACCATCGTGCATCTATAGACAGAAACGGGATTCGATGTTGACGAGTAAGAGGCAGCACACAATGTGGCCAATAATACAAAAGGTCTAAACCTCGAATTCGGCGATTTACTATACGCATATCGACCATCCACTAATTTGTAATACTCCGGATGCTGCTAAATTGGTCTCTGAGAGTTAAAAGTCATAATCCCCAATTTTTACACTCTGTGGTTTCTCTACGACAGCCGATCTGGTAGTCCTATTTAGAAATTTCTCTCACCTACAAACCTGCTTCGCGCAATCCAACAATCCGCTACCTTTCAGAGTTACTAGGCTGGGAAATCTCCCCAAATTTACGTTTTTTAGGCATAATCAGCACTTACAACACAAATGTGAACAGAATTTTTTAAAACCAAATGCTACGTTAGGTATCAAAGTATGACTTATGCAAAGAAATGGATAAACCTGAAAATTTAAACAAATTTAGGATAATAATCTTTCAATGTGGCTTTTTTATAATATCTAAGAATGATCAGGGCAAGATGTCTTGTCAGTTATTTTATATGTAACTTCAATATATACATCAAGATTTTTTTTGTAAGTTTATTCTGTAGAAAAATACGAAAAATTAAATAGTCATTTGTTCGTACTTCTAGGTAATAATTGTTGCGCACAGTAATTTAGTAAAAATTTGTCCTACGTCGATGTTTTATGAATTGATACTGCCAAAACTTCAATATCAATCTTCTCGACCAACTCCAACTTTATAGCTGTGGCACAATAGCACCAAAGGTGTTAAAAATGGTCATCCATTTAGAAACACCTCCTCAAAGTGTAAAAATATTAAGCGCAAAATATCTACGATAAAATTCATTCAAAAATTATCTTGAAAGGTGCTGAAGTCACGAGCGAAAATTGTTCTTTTTATTTTAATTCAATACCCTGCAACTCAGAGAATCCGTGAAAGAGAATAAATAAATTAGTAAATGTTTAGTCATACTTTCACTGATCTACATTCCCCTAAACTTTTGCGTGCTTACTCAGAGACATTCGGTATGCATACCTCTTAAATAATAATAACTTCCTTCATCTCCAAAGCGAAGGATAAAGAAGAAAAAATTGTATAAAGAACTAACATTGTTTTGTAAAGTTTCAGCCCCTGGAAACAAAATGAATCAACCTCATCTCTTTAATTTAAGAGTCTAGCTTCATCAGATCGTATGACATAACTAATCTCCACCATCTATCTAAAATATTATTCGAAGAGCTATTATAGCTTAAGACACAAACTCTTGCAACGCATATATTAAATGCTAGTGATGGAAGATAGCCCAGCCCGTCTTAACAAAACACACGATTAAATATAAGTGAAAATAAAATCGGAGCGAACAATGATATTTTAATAACACTTTCATTTAAATACGCCGTCTTCATGATTCGTTGTCTTGCAGCATTCCTCCGGGTCAACAGAGCGATTACTTTTGTCTTGCTTCCACCCGACAGAGAAGCGTTTTTCTCTCTCCGGTTGTCACACACGCTTATCTGGAAGGTGCTTAAGGTTTAATGAATTCGAAGTCTCTGTGTTATTTCACTGAAATGTATTTCAGTAAATTGATATATAATTCTCTCGTCGTCGCTGATACGCGACACGCTACGTGGACGCCACGCTGAAGATCTAGCTCAAGACAAACGCTAATACTGGTTGGCATATTTGTAATTTGCATGCTTACTTTTAATAACAGATTTTGATTATTGCCTCTGTTATCTTGATGATATAAAGTTACAAAAGTGGACTGTAATAATCGGAAAAATTGAAACTCAATACTGTGTCCTCACAAAAGGTAATGTTAACACTAAAACTCAATGGGAAAGGAGTAGATAACATTAATAATTGTAATATGATAAATTTGATTTTACCTAATTTAATTAATCATATTACGTTTATTATAAATTAATATTTGAATCCGGCAACTTTTGCTTTATTTTGGCAAGATGCTGTTATGCTTCCTATTTCGTCCCATTAGTTTCGTCTGCACTTTTTCAAAAACTTTGGAAAAAAAAACTGATTATGAGCAGCTTACAAACTTGTTGGACAAATTTGACGTTTTACCACAGTATAGGGAGACCGGTAGAATCGCTTACGCCGAAATAATAAGTCACGCATAGCAGCTCGCGCATCCATTTCAGACTTCAGAGACCTCAGTTTACATCCAACTCTGGGAGTGCGAACATCGGTTATACAGAGCCGTATTAAAGCAATATTTTGAGTCTGAATCGAGGAACGAGTCGCTGCGCAGCAGTTAGATGTTGAAACATCTAAGTAATTTCAGTTTCTTTACATTTCCTAAAGAAATAAATAAGTAATTTTATATATTTTTAGGTATTAATAATATTGTGTGAAACAAATTACTCAGTGGACAAAAGCCCCAACCTGCGTTGAATTACACCCACAATATCTACCCATATATTCCTTATTATTAGGAGATTTGATTTATATTAGCTTAAAATACCTTTCTAATACAGCAAAAAAATAAATAAGTAAGTAATGTAGTTCATACAAATTATGTCAAACACATTTTGAAAACAGAATGTTTTCTAACGATTCGCGCAATAGATTACGCAAAGAGGCCGTTCCAACGTTTCTTGCACAAGACGGCTCATCTTCAAATTAGCAGATGATCATATTTCTTGTAGTCACTATAATGAGAGTAAGTATCAAAACAAAATACGTATATAAATATTTAGGTACTATATTTTTCCAAATTTACATTTTACTGCACTCTCTTTTTATCTCCAATTTAATATTTTTCAGTTAAAAAAACGTTATCATATGAGTGAAGAAAATGGAGTATCATCTTAAAATTGTCAGGGAAGTTGTAGAATAGAGCAATAAAGTCCCACCCGGAAGCACATTCATTTGTATGGCTCCAAAGGGGCGAATTTTGACTTGAAATTAAAAATAAATTTAAGTAAACATAATTTTTCTGTTCAAAAAAATACTTGTCTGGCTTATGTAGATCATTTAAGACAAAAAAAATCATAATAAATTATTTTTCCACCAAACTTCAAACGTCAAAATTTAAATTTAAAAAAAACCCCAAAAAAATTTAATTATCACTAATAACAAAAAAGTAAGTAAATAAATAAAAATGTTTTATGTTTTTTAAAGAGTCCAAAATAAATCGATAAATTTTCAGTGTATGTTAGTAGCAGTAAATGATAGTATACAATACATGTAGAATTACCTATTCATAACTGTATAATTAATTATTACATAATGTGGATAGATGTAACTTAAACTTTCATGTGGAAATAAATGACTACTCTTTGCGCGCAAATAAAAAATTCTTATTCCGGTCCTGATCACCGATTCTGTAAATTCCATCGGATGCGCTATCGCACTCACATTTCGAGGTCACCGCAGAAAGCTGAAGGCAGTTCAAAGTGCCGACAACGGAGTGAAATTGCTGATGCTGTGGTTTTACCACCAACGCAGTCAGGATTTCGAACGCATCATAGCACTTCGACTGAACTCTTCCATGTGTAGGATGAACTTTATAGAGCACGTGATAATAATGAGAATCCGTGCCTTGTGTTGATTGATTACAGCAAGGCTTTTGATACAATTCATCATGCTATTTTATATTGTAAACTTAAATATTTTGGCATTGATTCTAGGGTTGTTAACTTCTTTCACAGTTATCTATCAAGAAGGCGTCAAAAAGTTGTTGTTAATGGAACTTCATTTACCTTAACTAATGTTATTATGGGTGTACCACAAGGTAGCGTGTTGAGTCCCTTTTTTCAATTTATACTGCTGATTTACCAGGTGCAGTAAAATGTGCTCACTTACATCAATATGCAGATAACTTTCAATTATATTTCTGTTTTCTGAATAATTCAGTTAAAAAAATTAATAACGACTTAAATAATATCTTAGTAGTCTCGGGCACATTGTTTAGTTTAAAATGAAAAAAAAAAACGCAGTTTCTTGTTAGTAAGCATAATAATTTCATTATAAATTATTTTCGTTTAATAGCATAACTCTAAACCCTTCCAATGATGTAAAATATTAGGAGTATATTTTGATTGAGACCTTAGGTTCACTGCACATGTTAATTATTTAATACAAGTCTTATGCAAAGCTGCGATCCCTTCATGTTCACAATGATTACTTCACTGTGATGTAAAATTAAAATTATGAGATTCTCTAATTCTTATCTAATAATATTGCTATTATGACCCGCAGTTTTGAATCGGGGTAAAGAAAGCTTGCAAAAGGGTGCAAAATGGTTGTACTAGATTTTCATATGGTTTAAATCAGTAATAAATTTAAAGAATGTAATTGGCTCAATTTAAATGAGCGCTTTCAGATGCACCTGGCATGTTTGGTGTATAAGCTCAATAGTACCAAAAAACCGAAATACTTATATGAAAATGTAGTAAAATGCAGTGATGTCCATTAATGCTTTATAGCATTGGCCGTGTTCTCTTTAAATCTACCTTCCCACAGCCTTTATGGCACTGTAAGAAGTGCCAAAAACTGATTTTGATCCTAGGAAAGATATTTCCGCTCTCTTTTTTGCAAGTATATTTTTTGCTCAGTTCTTTCTTCACAGCCTAACTAACCTAATCTAACTGTATCTGTACTTGCCATTTCATTTATACTCGCGACAAGAATTCAGACGACTTACGTACTACTTATATATTTGCACTAAATTGCAAAAATTATTAATTCTAATAAAAAATTGTCAAAATTGTTCATAACTATTATTCAGGCGAAACGCAAGTGTCAAAAATATTTGGTTAAAAGCTAGGGAACTTATTTTAAAGGAGGATACCATTGTAAGTATACAGTGCTCTTAGATAATCAGAAACGTTATAAGTTTTTCAATGAAATTGAGATTTAATTCAATAATATGTGTTTAATATTTGACCGATGAGATTCAATCAGCTTTCTCAATTATTTTATAAACATTAACAAACAAACTGTCAAGAATTGAAATAATGATAAATATTTCCAATTGGATCGGTATGTGGTCGCGCGGTTTAAGGCGTTAGTACTTGAATCGAGGTGACTAGATCGCTGTGGGTTCGACCCTCGCAGCCGGTAGACCGTATATAAGCTATATTCGTGTTGACGATTGGCACCCTCTCTGCGGGTACGGTAGGGCGGACAAATGTTGACTTGGGTCAATGTGAGATATTGATACCGGTTGACGTTTGACTACCCCCCTAATTATGAGGTTTTCCAGGTTTCCTTCATTCCTGCACTGAATGATGGTCAGGGCCTACCAACGTAAGTCGTTCCTGGGCGCAAATGCGGCCTGCATAATAATAATATGCCGCCCCTTCACCCGCACAAGTCTTCGTCTTCTGGTCTAATTCTCGTGATTAGAATGAGGGGTAGAGATATTACATTATTATTGTTATTATTATAATTATTAATTGCCTAACATGGTTCATATCTAATATGGCTGAAAAGTAGGAGAATGAACATTGTTGTAGAACCAATTGAGGATATTGTTGTGGCTCTCCACGCTATTGGTGCAAAAATTACTGAAAACAAGAATGGTTGAAGAGTTAAAGTATATATGGTCACAAAAAGTTCCAGTTAAAAATGAAATGATGAATATAAGCACGAAATCGTACAGATAAGTATACCTATAATTGCTTATATACTGAGATTGCGTTGTTACCACTTGTAAGTAGTTATTTGTTTATGACAATTAATATACCTATTTTATTATTGCATTTATTTTGTGCAATATTGCTTAAGCAAATAAATAATAGCAAAAATATTAAAAATTATTATTGCTTCAAATTGGTGCAACTTCCTTATCCTTTTTTGATCCGATAAGTGCAGATGAGGCATTGCGAATGTTCTAAAGTTTATATTTAAATACGTCTCCAAATGCCTTCAACCTTTAATTTTTAAAACCAAGCATAATGTGGATGTATAAAATATGTTATGAGGGAGCTATATATGCGCTCGATGAACTTGTAACTTATTTAGTGGTATAAAATATGTTACTTCTTGTACCTACATAGTGCTCTCCTAGTAAGAATAACTTGTTCACATGAGAGTAAGTCATAAAGTACTGTAAGTAAATATTGTAACAGTAGCGGCAGTAGTTGTCTAGCGGTAACATATTATGTCCATACAGAAATAATAAAAACGACTGAAAATTGAAATATAACTAACACTTAGTAGGTAGTAATAGGAGTAGGATGTTGAAAATCAAATTATATACCAATGACGTCACATGTCTTAAAAACGCTGCTATGCTATTGGATCAAAGTTTGCAGGCAACCTCCCCAGTTTAGGGATCTTGACACAAGTTAAAAAACAATCGCTTTGTTACATGAAACCATTATATTTTCTTCTTTGGGGCTTTGTTAAAGATAAAGTATACGCTAGCGCTCCAGGAAAAATTTAGGCGCTCAAAGACAGATGTTATTCGCAATATTCAGCCGTAATTACGCGAGAAGATCATAAACAATTTTCATATTATGTATCTTTAATCATGACTTTAAATGATGTCAAATGATTGAACACCACAATATAACATCCAATCATTCAATTAAAGTTATTTGCAAGGCTAGGATGCGTATTTTATAAGCTTTTTGCAACTCATCCTCTGCGCCAGCCGACCGAGCCCAAGCCTGCTCAGTCAGTTCCGGATCCGGGCCACGAGGAAGTCTGCCAAGGAGACAGGAGAGCGTCTCGATGCGAACACCGCAGTCGCCAGGGCATTGTTTGGCGAGAGGCTGGAGGCTGTAGCAATGAGTTGACCCGAGGCCAACAGGTGCACCGGGTTTATTGACTCCACTCACTGTGCTCTCCACGGACCGTCCGCCGCGTCCAGCGGTACCTGTTCCCATCGCCTCAATCAATGGATGGACTTCGGTGCACCGCATCTCGGCTCGGGGTGCGGCTAAAGTCACACATCTCGGCAGTGACTCGCGGACCTCCTAGGCAAGGTTACGGGGCGAGATCTTCGATCGCTTCTGTCTGGAGGGGATGATTTATGGGCAGTTGTAAAACCGATAGTGGCACGCAACAAGGAAAAATAATTAATGTATTAAATGTTGCTGTAAGTAGAGGTTGAACTAGATATTTCGTGATCTTTGAAAAAGAATGCTCTGTTTATACTTTAATAGACATATATTTAAAATAATAATTAATTATGCCACGCTCAGATAAAGAAAGGCTAGATTGATTTTGTACTGTTTTTATTGAAACCTTTTAGTGAAAAGTTTTGTATTTACTGATTAGATACTGTTTGAGACTTTATATACATAATGGATAAAAAATTAGATCAAGTACAAATGAAGAAAAAAACACTGCTTTATTTATTTTATACATTTTATTTAATAAAGATTTTTGTGCAATATTTTATACTTATTAACCAGGTATTTCTTTCAGGTTTTATATACAAAGTGTTTAATAAAATTGGATCAAGTTCACGAGCAGAAAGAACCAGACCGTTTGTAATTTGTCCTAAATGATGATGGTGTTGATCATAATGACGATCAGGATGAAGATAATGATGATTGATGACAATGTGATTATGATGGTGATGATGATGACGATGGTAATAAAGATGATCCTGGGGATGATGGTGATGACAAAGATTATAAATATAGTGATGAGAATAATGATAATGATGATAAAATAATAATCACTACGAAATTATTCATATTTCAGTGGTTTGAAATCATAGAACAATTTATTTCACAAACAAGCAAAATTGTTTCCTACAAAAGTCGTTTCACTTACATGAGAACACTGTTCAAGTAGACGTTTGTATCAATCTATCGAAGCCGCTGTAGCAAAAGTTACTACCTACACTACTTCTACAATGAAAAACAAATATAAGGTTTCGATATGTATGATAATAAATGATAAATGGAGTCAAAAAGGAAATGTAATGCAGCAGATCTATTAGACTATATATTTTTATCTTACATTGTAGACATTGGTGTGACAGTGATGTGGCAACATTTTGATTGGTTCCACAATTTTAGTGCATTTGCAAAATGGGCAGAACGTAAATGTCTATTCGCACCACAGTCAAAATAGCAAATAAATTAATTGAAAGTTCCAGTTCAATGTGATTTCTGAAGTAGAGTCACGTTGTGAATGAAAACTCTATTTAGAATTGTTTCTATTCAACAGTTCTAGTATTTATGCCAAAGTTCCCTTCAATTTTTTTATCCAGTCTTATTAACAAGTAATTTTATAAGACAGGAGGAAAATACAAAATGTTATTAAAATTATTGCATGTCAATATTGATTTATTTTGGCAACTAAGCGGCAAAATAACTCATGATTACAAAAAAAACGTGATCGCAGTATGAAATGTAGGTCAAGTTGTGATTAACAGAACCAAGCTTTGATTTTTTATCTAGTAACAACGGTATATATATCAGCAAAATGAAAAAATATTTAAATATAAACGTGCGTTATTTCTATGCGTACTACAAATGCATAATGCTACCATTGAGCATGAGGTACTTATCAAATATAAGTGCCAATACTAAAGGAGCTTGTATATCTAACCAAAAGAACAAAAAAATTATTATTAAAAAATCTAATCAAATAGCAAAATAAAGGCACTGATTTTCCGAAGACCCTGTACGTATGGTAAGGCTGTATTATATTTGTTATGCAGAAAATGTTCATCCAGGTATAAAAACATGTTTTGTCCATGAAAATCCTATAAAATGTTTATTATGCATGTGTTTCCTCAATAATATCCATAATAATGGATGTTATCAATCACTGGTTTCAAAGAATCGGGAATGAACTAACAAAAAATGTGAAAGCCAAACGTTATCCACTATACCGGTTACGGCAATATTAACATTTTACGATGGAAGAAATTTACTGATTAAAGTTTTATTTGCTTTTTTAAATTTATCAAGTGTAAGACAAATATTACTTGAATGTAAGGTATTTTCACAGTTTTGAATTGTATATTATGTCATGTTCATGTTATGAATGTCAAAATATGTGTAATATTTTCAGTAAAAAGTTTGCGAAAATATTATCAATAGTTGTCGAGAAATCATTCTCTTGCATATAATGGGTGAAATTCACTCAGATGAATTCGCCTACTGCTCGTGCAGTAACCTTCATCCACGTAAATTATAGTCATCATTATATGCTCGTTGAATAATATACTATTATCTCCATTTTTATTCGTAAACTACGATTATGGTATTAATATAAAACATGCGTAAATATAATCTATATATATGTACAAAGAAGTAGAACATTATCCGTACATTCCTGCACCAGATCTATGCAGACATACCGCAGAAAGTTTATGCAGAACATTTCTTTTAACTGTAGCAGTCAAATCATTTAAAATCACTTTGACATTAACTTATTTTGCTGGTTCAGTTCCAGGTGTAGTTGACTTGAATGCAGATTAGTGCTTAATCAGCCTCATAGTCCTTCAACTGACATTGGTTAGCATATTCATTTCAAAATTGTATCAATGATATCAAACGGTTTAGGAACAAATTGAAACGATAAATATTCTACAATTCATATTAAGATAATCAATGCTTTTGACATTAAAATTTAATTTCGCAGACGAGAAAATCTTATTTTCCATTTAAAGCGAGAATGGCCCGTAACCGCTTTCGGAATTCCTAGGGCCCTCTATAAGGAAAGCATGAAAAATGAAAACGCGTTTGTTACTTAAAGAATGCGGGATGTAAATCAAAACTCGACGCAATTTATCTACTGTATATGGAGAATACGCGGGACCGGCCTGGCGCCTCTTCAACGCTGCCACGGTCGAAGGCCTCGGCGCACACCGTGACGACGGCTTCCACTCTTGTCACCGGCCCGATCTAGCCCACTTATTTCACTTTCATTCATAAAAGGGCTCATTTAGACACCGGCTAAATTGTCAGGTGCAAAGCGTCTGCGGATATTTATATTCTGAAACCTAGTTACAGAATTAGTATAACTAATCAATCGTAGTAGTATTTCAATTAGTTTAATGAACAAGTAATCAACTATGCACTTGATGCAACAATAAGCGAAGGAGCTCTTTTTGGTAATATTACTGTTAGTGAAGGCAAGCTTTATATAGACACACAAAATTGGATCTATAGCCAATTTCCAAAATCGTAGAGTGGTTCATTTACAGCACTTAGATGAGTACGCGCAGCGGACAAGATTTCATAGGCGTGCTACTTAAGAAGGGTTCAGGGGACATAACATTATAAAAAATAATTTGAACCCAGCACTTTAATAGTTTTCTTTACAAAGTTTATACTCATCCGTAGAATGCCGTTCTTTTAGACGGCGATGGCAATCATCACCTACTTACACCTACCTGATGCGCACTCTGCGAATATCACACTTTACCATATAATACACGGCACTATGTACACATTATACACTACTGGTTACTAGCACTGTCACGAACGGCCACACATTAACACTTATCGTCGACTAGTCTCTCACACGTTTGTCATCGTAGGATCTTCATTTATCCATGTTTTGTCAGAAACAACGAAAATTCGACTGCTACGGAACGCCTCGGAGGGCCACCATTATCCGAGGAACGGTTCCCACCGTATGAGTCGTAATGCCAACAGTAGGAACCGAAATCAATGTATGGACGGGCCCAGAAACACCGATAGCGGGTCTGTCCCCACAGAGCCTAGCCCGAGAACAATCAGGGCAGGTAAAAGTATCCCGGCTAATGCTAAGGATGTGCATTTTAACTCTGTTTCTGGCAGCTACCAGTGACCGAGGTCACGGCACAACAACCCGGAAAATCACCATGTATCAAATTACCCTTCTAGATAATTAGGCAATATTTGATCCTGTGAGATAATGACTTGATTTTTTTTTATCGTCGGAATCACATTTTTAAAATACCATCCATTAATTGTCTTACGAACTTCGTATCATCAACTTATATCTTCTTCCTCCCGCGAGTTTTCACCATTTTCCGTTTCGCAGTTATGTATTTTTCTTTGCTGTTCTTTATTGCACGATATACACTACTCACAGACACTCATTGAAGTACATATTTCAATCGCATCATTTACACTCACATTTTGGTTTCGAGCTCTGATTCCTTCATACGAGTTTTTTTTTATCGTCCGATATTCCTCACTTATTAGATTAGAGCGTTTACGATTTGGAGAACACGTTGTAGAGCTTGAATTTTTCTATATTCAAACACAAAATATCTAATAATTAGGAGCAACGTAACGGAAGCCACACCAATGGTAGCGCTGTAGACGGAACAGTCATAACCAATAGAAATTGAGCATTCTGATATGGTGCATGTGTATTTGCTACAGCAGGAGCTATGTAATCAGGTATACTCTGCCAGATATGTGCAACATACAATTCAATAGAATTTTATAGAAAAATATACAGACAACATTTCTCTTTGTGCTGACTGCTATAAATTGTCAGGTTTACAACATGAACTACTCGTCTATTTTGAAATCCTACTATATAAGAGTATAATAAAGGGCATAAACTGATGCTAAAGGCTAGGTTACCAGATGCCTTGGAAGTATTATCAGACGATTTTTATAGTACAATAGCGTCCATTAGTTAATCAAGCCCTATCTGGTATAAAAAACACAATTGTGCATTAACAGTCACACAATATTATCTCCTTATTGTTTTATCCATCTATGTAGAAAACAAGTAAATGTAAAAGAAATGTTCTTGAAATATACAAAATTTTGAAAAAATAAACCAACCATCTATATGTGTTTTTAATTTTAATTACCTAAATAAGAGAAAGTAAAACATATTTATATGTTCTACATTAATATAAATCATTATTTTTATTTTGTCTGTCAATTTAAAAAAATCAAATGTTTTCCAGTCTTCGGAGATCAATGGAGATTAGGTCTGATGTATAATGCATATTTGACATAAGAGAATATTGTTGCTACAGAAAATAGAATCTCTGATTGGAGAGAGTACTACAATTGATTGTTGTAATTTGAGTTAAAATTGTCGGTTGTCAAAACATTAATGTTGTCTCTTGTAAAGGACAAAATAGAACTGTTGCAATTATTCTCGATAAATTCAAGAGAATTATATTCGTGGCTGGTTGTGAGATTGTCTCTAACGAAAGGAAGTTTTCATGATATGAAATTATTATTATTACTGGAAATTTAAATAAGAATGGAAAGTTTTCTGTATTATGTAGACGCATCCAAACATTTGGGCTAATTATGCCTGCGAATTTCAATGCAGGTCGATGATTTTGCTTCTACCTATGTAATGATGCAAAATTAAGCTTCAGTCATAACAAAAATAAAAAGTATAGTTTGCTAGATCATTTCCCAAAAAATATGTATTTTTGTAAATTGGGATGGCATTGATATGATGATGGCATGAATGAATATTCAATTTCATTCCTAATGAATTCAATATTATGGGAAATATATAATAATAAAAAGTTGTTCTTCATTATTGCATTGTTCTTTCTGATTATTTGTTGTACTCTCCCTTCCATCATTTTTCATTTTTTTCTTTCAGATGGGGTAGACTATATATTACATATTATTCTGGACTGTACTGAATGTTTACTTTATGCTGTTATTTCTATTATGTCACTAATTAACATAATACTTGCAATTTGTAAGATAACGGTTGATTGCTTGGAATATGTTTGGATTTCGTCCTTACTTTTCAATTATAAATTTTCTCAGTAATTTCAGTCTGAATGAATATTTCTCAAGTTTTTTTTTGTTCCATACCAACTATTTTTTCATCCATGTGTCAAGTCAAAAGCGAAAGAAGTTAATGTAGTTGTATACGAGATACGGTTGTCATTTAGATGCACCTCATCTGACACAAGAATTTATGGGCTATGATATCCACTTGTAAATTAGAAATTCTCGGTTTCTAAAAGAAAAGTGCAAAGATGGATGCGTTCACTTGGCAAAACAACAACACGCGTGCATTGTATACTAAAATAAATCATAACAAACAACCGTCCCGCTTTCTATTCCCGATGTACCGGTTCGTATTATACTTTGCAATGCCCAATACATTCCATACCAACCTGGACTGCATACATACACAGCAGTTATTGTAAAAGCACTTAATGTACCATTCAATAAATGCACGAAAACTGCATTCTAGTATCTGAGAGATGAATAGCTTTCAAGTTGTTAGGAATATACGGCATTCTATCATACATTTTTGTCTAAATTCACCGTCGTCAGTTTTAAACCTATTTATACAATATATTTTCAAATGCAACGCGCATTATATTTGAAATAGTAACTTTGTACCCAATCGTCTGAAAATAAAGAAACTTTATCTTGATAATCTCAGAACCAGATAGATATTTTAAGACAATTTCCAAAACGCAACGAACTTAACAACTTTAAAGTAAAAAAAAAAAACAAAAAAAAACTAACGAAAATAAATCCAAATTTGCATGAAAATTCATTGCATGAGTTTCACAGCCATAAGAACTAGGCGGAGTGAATTCATTGTAGACAGTTGAAACAAACATACCAAGTTTATACAAGTTTTTAAAACAGGTGATAAGGTTTTATTATTCTGTTAAATTTACACGTCTTTTAAATACAAAGTTCAAATTCAGTACTTTCACGTCCTTGAGAATTAATAGAATAATAATTAAATGATCATTAGAATAAAATACAGTGCAATACTTTCTTACAAACCACACACAATCTCTTTAGTGAGCCTGAAACTATTTTGTTGCGATGACACTGGCCTTTAAGAAAATATCAGTATCAGACGTATGGAGAAACCATATCGTCCTATTCTTCACAAGGAATTGTGAAACTGGTAATTGGTCCCCTGAGCAGTATTTATATATTATGATATAATGTAGATTCGTGACATTATAGTGCATGGTTTTGACCTAGTTATATTTCCAAATTCTAAGTAGTCCTAAACTGTTTATAGATTCCTCTTGTTTCTTTTAAAGTCATAGAATTATCTCCTTTTTGCCAAAATTTTTGTGATTATTCATGTCTAGTGACTATTGAAAGGCAGCTTCTACCTTCCATGAGGTGTTACAGAAAGTATTAACGTTTCTAAGTGGTCTATCTATTTGATGGCCTTTTCAATACTTCTTTACCAAATACCCGTCTGTATGAGTGGGATTCTTTTAAACACTATGTCCTAACGTGTAATTTGTTTTTTTTCCGTAAGGATGTCTATGATCTGTGATCTTCTGCCGACTCTATTATCATGCTGATGCAAAGATGCATTTTGCTCAATTGGTCCCGAAATCCATTTATATTGCTATATCCATGAGGTCATAGATGTCGTCTACTTATCTGAATCAACACCAAGACTGAAGGTATATTTTTTTATATGTTATTATTATAGATGCCGTCTATATATCTGAACCAGCACTCAAGCCTTGAAGTTAAGGATCAACCCTAACTTCAAGGCTTGCTTCTCATTGACTTCTGTATAGATGTTTGTCAAGGCTGAAGGTAAGACCGAACAGCTATTCCTTCCAATTGCAAAATACCAAAATGATAGCTATTGATACCTACTGTTTTAACTCAGAGAGAAATACAAATTTTATTTGTTTATGCGTTATGGAATATTTAATATCCTTCCACATCCTTTATGTTGCAAACTAAGAAAAACGTTCTAAATCCTGAAATATCTAACTGCAGCTATTATTTGCAAGTAATTTAAGTAGAATTTGAAAGTAAATAGTTATTTAAATTCCAAACAATCACAAGTGATATTTTTATCTGCATGTGTTAATAAGACCAATTTCACTGCTAAAAATAGACTACTATTATATATCCAGTTCCTTGAGGTTATTTCATAGATATGAAAATATAGTTATTACAGAAGTACATATCTATTAGTTTTCAATAAAAATCACGTCTTGTGTTACGTTTGGCTGCCGAGTAATGTCTTATTTACTTGCAATTATCCCCGGTACAAATTATATTGTAAACCCAGGGCACATACAGCGAGAAAAGAAGTTTTATTTCGCATTGTTGCCTCTTGTATGATAATAAGAGAGCACAATGGGTGCGTCTCCTACCGGAATACAATTCACAAATTTAGACGGTCCTTTGGACGGCTTTTGTTTGGCACAGTTGTACGTACAGGGTGGCCTTTAAAATGTCGATTGGGATATAGCATGTCTGTTTCCGTTTGCAGAAATCTAAGCAAATAAGAACATACAATTATAGTAAAATTCACCTGAGATGTTCTAATTCATAATACGTTTACATACAGGGTGTTACCGAAACAAATGCGCGCTTTTATATACGACAAAAAAGTAAATACAATTAATTCAAATTAAATGATTATCTAAATCTTCTGGTTGAATTTTGCGTATTCAGTAGCTTATTAGAAATGTGAAATGTAGACAAAAGATAGATCAACAAGTTTTTCATGAAAAAAACTGTTAGATTTGGCAACAACATTAGTAATAATAATAATTATTATTATTATTACTCCAACAGGAAAAACGCAATTATAGGAATAAAATAACAACAAAAACAATACGATTATATGTGGTGCATATAACTATAAATATAAAAATCTACTACAAATAACAATAAAAAACAGTAATACGTGAAATCAACAAAATGCAATTTAGGGCCGACGTACATGAACCACATATCTGCATTTGAAGCAACCACAATTTTCGGCCAAGTTGATTCAAATTACAGTTGATTCGACCACATTCTTGATGTTGGTTTGCAGTCCCATCAGCTGCATCCTGCGGTCGGTTTAACCACTACAGTGGAATCGTAGCCCACACCTACAATAGTTTTAAAATGACGAAGAAGCGTGTTGCAGTTGAATACAAAAACTAGAATGTGGTTCGTGTACGCTGCATAAGCTCAAAAGTCGATGCGACCACCCGTAGGTATCGACCGCAAATGGACTGCAGATGCTCACCTCGACTGCAGCACGACTCCCGTGTATGGCATCTTCTGTAATTCTTATGATGAGCTGCAGTTCGCCGCGACGCGACCGCAATATTGTGGTCGGGATGACTGCAAAATGTCGCTCGTGTACGGCCGGCCTTACAGTTAATACAAACAAATCACGTTAAACGAGCTACCCAGTTACAAATAGTCTTTAATAAATCGCTATGTATATCACAGTTAGAAGCAATTTTATCATAAAGGTCACACATCAACGTTATAGAAGATTTTGTTGAAATGTTTGTGCGAGGGGTAACACTAATCATAGCTTAGTGTCTGGAATTTACGTGGGCTATCAGAAAAATTATTTTTCCCAAAAGTTCAGTACAATCAAGATTGTTATTCAAGACGTTATGCAGAAAACGAGTCAACATAATATTCCGTCTGGTTTTCAACGAATCAAAATTAAATCTGTTAAGGAGGTGATTCTAGGAAAAGCCTCTTGGAGCATGACCCATTTTGCAAAAATGATATGTTAAAAATTGTTTCTGAACTGATTCCAAACGTTGACAATGAACTTGATAAATAGGATACCATATTATCGAACCGTATTCGGGTTTAAATCTCACAAAAGCGCAGAACAGAGTTTTGAATTTTGTTTGAAAAATCCCAGCTGTCGCGACAGGCACTAGAAAAAACATATTGATGTTATCGGTAAAAATAAATTTACTGTCAAAATATATACCCAAATCCTAGAATACATTAACCCTACCAACAATACTATCACCAATGGAGTATTCATAAATAAGATAGCTATTCTTGCAAGTGTAGTCATTACATTGCATTTGGAAATAGTAAGTTTCAGACGATTTAATTCATACTATCAAAACATTTGCTTGATACATTCTAGTAATAAGTGAATATAATTTGTAGGAGAATTCATATCAGAATAGAGTTTACAATCATCTGTAAATAACAAATGTTTGCAAGTAACGATATTAGCAAGATCGTTATTAAAACAAAAAAACAATATGGGGTCTAAATTTGAGCCTTGCGGAACGCCTGATTAGAGAAAATGAATCTAAGACATTTTTATATTTAATCAGAAAATGTCTGTAGCTTAAGTCAGAAGTGAAGAATTTAATCAAGGCATCGGAAAATCCAAATCTTCTCAATTTTAGAAGGAGTATATTGTGGTCTATTTGATCAAAAACTTTTTGGAAGTCGCTGTAGACAACGTCGACCTGATATCCAAATCCTCAGAAATAAAATGAAGAGTGCTAAATCAGATACTGTTGACTTCGTCTGCATAAAACCGTGTTGACGTGGCGAAATAAGTTGCTTAGCGAAGCAGTCCAGTTTGCTATACAGTAAAGTTTCAAAAACCTTAGAAAAATTACACAATAAGGAAATTAGTATTTAATATTAAAATACAAAAAGCATGTAACTCATTTTCAAGTAAAAAAATAATATATTTAAGCATATTTAGCAGTGCTGTAAGTAACTCACTCTGTACATTCGAATCTAGACGGTCCCCTTGAACAGTCCATTGTCTGGATAGAAAAGGCATTATGCAAGCGTTTATTGTATTAGTTTGGATAAAACACGTTTTTACATGTTCTTCTCCATTATTCCACCCCCATTGTGTTCGCTGGGCACCGAAAGAATTCTTAATCGAGGATCTGTCTGCAGTGTCGCTCCAACGGCGAAAATGGAAAGATCTTTAAAATGCGCCTTAAATAGTTTGATAGGATGTATCTAAGTCTAAGAAATATTTATAATATTTAATATGCAAAAATGTTTGCTTATAATTCAGGTTTTTAGACTGCATATTTATATGCATTGTTATGAAAGAGATAGAGAAAAGAGAGTTAAAAATGTAATATGAAATTATCATGAAATAGGGTTATTGAATTATGTAGCAAATGAATTTAAAGATAATAATGGTGCACGTGATAATAGATTGTACATCTACAACACATACAACAATGAAAAGATAACATTTAAAGAACATGTATCTACGTTCTTTAAATGGTACCTATTATGGAAGGCTGCAGAAAACGAAGAACAACTAGATGAAATGAAGAGATTGCAAGTAGGTAACAAATGCATAGAAGTCAGAATAGCGAAAACGGTATTGGAACATCGAAGAAAGAATGTGGAATTTTGTTACAGAAAAGAAAGAAGAACAATATGAAATGAAGAAACTTACAGCTGAGCTGTAATACGTGACATATCTTACACCCATATAATTTTCAATTCGTTTACAAAATCACGCTCAGATATAGAGGCTTAAATCTGCTTCAAAATATGGATAGTATTTAAGCATTGAAATAATAAGTTTTATGACTAATAAATACCCGTATTACGTTTTAACTTCTAACATTGCCAGACTGTGGAAATTTCTGTTTATTTGATATTATTTTGTTCCTCCTATCTCGTTATTTACATAAAACACAAATCAATATAGCTTTGATATAGAAGTCCACCATCCAATGCTATTCTAATTAGTCGATCTACTCCCCATTTCGCCTAAAGTTTGCTTTTTGCCGACGTTCCTATTTCTTCCTTCCTATTAATCCAATATCGATGGTTAGTAGGCAATAAATGTGCAATTTGATTTTATGTAAGCATTTGAGACTCTATAACCACAAATGGACAATTATTATGTAGATCGTGAAACCTTGCCAATAATGGTCATTGTCTATAGCATGTCTATCATTTCCACACGGCTTTTCCGAATTTGAATGTATGTTTTCACAATACATTGCTTCACATAGGTATGTTACAATATAGTTTGATCTATATCTATCTATTAAATTATTTTTAATTAAATCTTATTATATCTAGTTCAGCGTTCAGACCTATTACGTCACCGTATCATATGATTATCCACATCAAATAAGGGTAAAAGGTTTTTCGAACTGTTATGTAGTGACCTAGGTAACTAATCTCTGTCAGTAACAGAATTAATATTCACACTTCTTTCTATCTGTGATTCTTTTTCTCTTGTTGCTCTCGGACTAGGTTTTGATGAAGTGGACTAGCTATCAGTACTCTAGACCCGTTTATAAGTTAATTTCGATTCCACTCCTCGGATTACGGTGGTTTTCCATATATTTACTTATGAAGATGATAACACCGTGAAAATATAACATTTTAAACCTCTGGTAACTTGTTATACGCTTTATTCCTGAATATTTTCTTTTTGATAAAAATACTTAATTTTCCGATGTATTAGCATCTGTGATTAGCATATTAAAACGCGTATCCAAACGTTTATCCAAAAAAACTATATTATTTACGACGTTGTACGAAAACAAAGTACGGTCTTAGAATGTAAGATTAACTGACGGACTCTATTAATCATCAACGTTTGTATGTGTATTCGTGAATCAAGTCAACTTTAACATCATTTCGATGACACTTATTTTGCAGTTTTGGAATATTTCTAAAGAATGTTGATCACAGTGCCCTCTTTCCGGTGACTAGGTGAGCTCTTCTAGAATCCACTCAGAACTACCTACAGTATACGACAATAAAACATTGCCAATTTATATTCATTTTGAATATTTCAATAAAAATGTTATTATTACCTCAGTTTAATATTTTGAGAATTACTGACTGAATAGGATGAAAAAAATGTAATTATACTTATTATTATACCCGAGTTACAAAATAGTGAGATCGACTAATTCACAGCACTTAGATGAGTACGGGAACTGAGGGTTGCAGGGGAAAAGATTTCATAGGTGTACCTCTTGAAAAGGATCTAAAGAACACAAAATTACCAAAAATAAGTTGATGCTGAGTGAACCTAGAGCACTTTAACAATTTACTTTAAAAATTTTATAAACCAAACTGTTCCATCCTCTTCACAATTGTAAAATGCTGTCAATTTAGACGACACTACTACCACCCACTTACACCTACTTGATGCGCAGTATACACATATACACTATAAGCACCACTGGTTACTAACACTATCACTTATCGTCCGCTTAACAGCCACCACAGCAACAGATTCAAACCATTTTTCAAATACTTCAGAATTCGTATCTTCATGATAGTCTCCTGTCACAATTCAAAAATAAGTAAACTCCGTTCCAAAAATCCTTATTGTACCTTTAATAAATGTTACTATGAAGCGCTGTCCTTTTACAGAATGAGATTTTAATCCAGTCGAAAATACTTCAAGAAATCTGCCGTTTCCTTTGGATTTTGCAATCGTCCCACACTTTTGTCACCGTATGAAATTTAGGTCGCGTATAATTCGCAAAAGCACTCATCTAGATATTTCAGTTTCATCCTGCGAGATATCAACCTGAGTTTTTGAAATACCATTTATGAATTATTCTTATGCGATCACGTATTTTATGTCGTCATCAACATCAATCTTCTGCCTACCGCAAGCTTTCAGTATTTTCCGTTTCGCTGTTGTATATTCTTTTTATTGCACGGTATACACTACTCAAGGATACGAGGAATGTCGATTAATGAACTTCATATTTCAACCCTATCACTTACACTCATATTTTACTTCCACGCTCTAATATTTTCATACACGTCTTCATTCGTTATTTAAATTTAATATTAACTTTCCCTTTTGAAATGAATTTCTTCCGAAATCGAAGCATAAATGAATCATTTTTGAAGCTCTAGCTTTACGATCCGCCACTGGCTGTGACATTCTACTACACTCAGTCCTGTCGGTGTACGCAGAATGCGTGAGAACTTCTCGGTACGTTCGTGGAGATATCCACGATCTGCAACGCGACATCTGCATGACAATACGTACTCAATGCAAGTAATATTCACAGAACCGACCGGTCCACTCAAGGACGTGAAGACAAAGGTGATGGGATGAGGACGAGGAGTGATATAACAGTGGGTAATAGAACAGGTAAGCCAAATTTAAAGATGGAATTATTTGTGTAAGTAGTCGAAATTGGTTTAAACTGTCCAAAGTCAGGTGCAGAGGGTTTAATTTTCCATACGTTGCTAAAACTGGTGTTGAATTAAAATATTATTTAAAAAAATTAAATATGTCTCTGTTTTCCTTTACTGCAAAAAATAGAGAAACATATACGTACATAAGCGGTGATGTTGTGTTAACGCGTGGAAGAAAAGGTTGTTGTCGTTTTGGTTTTATTGTGTTGTAAGTTGAATTTGATGTTAAAAGTTTGTGGTATTCTATTGTAAATTGTCTTTAGAAATATAATACATTATTTTGTGAAAAATTCACTTTGAGAATTAATTACCAAGCCATATAAATTCTTTCTTAATGAGAGGTTTGCCGTCATATTGTATTTCCAGACATATACCTGTTTCGAGCTTGCTACCTCTCATCAGTATGCCCATAGCTGAGGCAACCGTCGGTTATCCCTGGCGGTTCGTGTGTATCATAATCTATAGAAGACAGCATGAGTATGCAAGATGTTGCACGTAGTATATGTCAACATCTAGTGGTCAATGGTTTTTCAATGTTGGATCTGAGCGATCTTAACAAAATGCGACATACTGTAGGCCTTTACGGAAGGAAATAATAATAATAGAATCGGTATAGTATGTATTTATTCCAACACCCACCTCCAGCCATTTTTTTAAATTCTAAGTTCCGCAAAACTAGACTGAAACCATTCGCAATTTAAAAAATAGTAAAACAAGAACAGGTTCCCTCATTTTCTTCAGTACAATTATGAATTCAAACTTCAATTCAAAAGCAGCAACATTGCGTTACGGTTCAAAATCAGATGGCCGTAGTATTTATTATATCACTTCCAATTAAGTTAAAATCATGTATAGTCGACAATAGTAATTTAAATGTTTAATTGTTATTTAAGTATGTGTTAGTTTCAAATTGTAAGTAAATTAGGATAATGCCTTCGTCTTTTATTTTAATTAGATAGGTATTTACACCGGTTGAATTCGACAAACTAACAAACTTTTCTTGTTTTGATATTCAGTGGTAATAAGTTTCTGAGATCCATTCTGTCGGCTTCTGTGTCCATGGAAACGATGGACCTTGGAATCGTCAGTAGAATGGATGGCCAAGCTTATCCACAGTACAAGACCCAGTGAGGAGTAATACGGTCGGTTAAGGATACCATCAGTTTGTCTAGCATATCTTGGTCGTAGACTTTGAGATAGTTAAACTAATTCACTTAGCATGATTCACAAATGAATATATCTTTAAGTTAAGAGCCTTATAGAATTTTTCATTTTCATACCAGAGTGCATCATCTAGCGCTGACTGTAATAGTTCAGTTGACAGGTATTCTTCTTTTTCCTTTTTGATCGGCTCTGTGTCGTGGTCTCGCCGTACTGGGAGTTTTGCGAGAAGGTATGCCACATGGACAGGTAATCTGAGTTTCTGAGATATTATTTCTCTAAGATACTAATTTGTAGGCACCTTATAGTCTTGTACAAGATAGCAGAAGTCTTATTCCATTCGAGGTATTTGGCAGCTGGGTCTTGAGATATAGTATCAGGAGCAGCGTGTCACCTAATTGCAGCCAGGAAGCCGGACACCTTCTGGAGTAACCAGATAAGTCCTACCTTCGTAGGATTGTATTTGTAGGATTTTTTCTTGCTCTTTCATGGATTGTTGGAACAGATTTCACGTTGGTTTGCCATCACCTGTCATTTATTGTTGGTGATTGATATTATTTCTTATCTGACCATATCCAGGGCCATAGAGTTGCACTCTTTGTTATACAGATATAATAGTAATATAATTGATAATAAAATATAAATAAGGGAATAGTTGATGTTTTGCAGATAGACTTATAATAACTGTTATTGTATGCATGCCAACCTTCTTTTGAGTAAGTAACAACTTACAGACACCGACTATATACGAGGGATTTATTGCTTACTGAGTTTTGGTCTTGATTTATAGTGGAAGACATGTTGTGTAATTATTATTAGACGTTTACTTCTTGGATCTTGGATAAGCGTGTATGTCTCCAACTGGGAAAAGTAATGCAATAAATACACTGAACTACTATTAGTGTATCCTATATTAGTTACAATAGAGGTTTAGCAGTTTACCATTTGATGCTATACTTGGTGTATGACAACAGATTAAACAGATATCGGTTCATGGGAGCTTCTGGTGCATCACAGTGGTAGTTGGGGAAGCAACAGGTACCAAAGGAATTTTTGCTATGTGGCGCCCTTCATTATTTCTTTTCATTCATATCTTTCTCCACTCAAACTACACAAAGCTACCTTATGCATTCCGCCAAAGAAGGTATCACAATTGAATTACGCATGAAGAAACATATAGCAACCTATATGCTATTGTATGTGAAATAATTTCATTGCACTTTCATAAGTCACAGGTAAATAATGCTGCTAATTGTTGCTGCTGTTAATTTATGCTTGTAATTTTCATAACGCAGGTACCTAGACATGTAAATAGCAGAATGTGAAGAAATTTTTTTGGAAAGACAACAAATGCATGATATGATTAATGCATAAGACTATTAGATCTTTACATGTAGATTTATGTAACTCCATTGAATGTATGTAGTGCGAGTTCTCCATTTCATTTAATCTCCGCTATATTATGCAAGAGAAAGTTAAGATAATTAAAGCAAAACAATGCCGAATACTTCAGTCTACTACAGCTTCTCAGTACGTTAGACGTAAGCCCATAAATCACCATCCGACTTGACTGGAATACGCAAGAAGCATAAAACTTACTAAACGTCATAGAAAACATTCTATAAATTATATTCAGCGTAAGGAATTATCCTCCAGATAATAGTTTGATCAGGTGCGTGTGTGGTAACCGTGATTACACTATTATTAATAAATCATAAGGTTGCTATAATAATAGAATGTAAAATATTGTTTGAACGTCTCGCGGATTGTAACCTCGATTTACAAAAATTATAATCCTTTGATTAATGAGAGGAGTTACAACCGCGCTCAAACGAATTCTTTTTAAGCAAATGTTTATTTATAGCCCTGAAAAAGAAGGAAATGTTAAGAATTCTAATGGCTCCTTACTATTGTAGAATTATTTACAGTTATTCCTTACTTCCAATCCTTATAATTCATTATAATTTTACAATACCCATGTCTAACAGTGACATTATTTGTTTATTATTTTTAGGAGATAATTTATTGCTGAGGAATATATTATGTATACATTGAAAATATATTTATATATAGGGTGATGCATTGCTTTAATGGAAAATTGCTATAACTTTATTAATGTTCGAGATTCAAAATAATGTTTTAGATATAATTTGGGGACAATCATAACTGATATGCAGTGGCGTACCCAAACGCGAACTTTGGGGGGAATGAAGAGGAAAAAAGGATATGAAATGAAATATTAGATTTTTTATGATTAATTGGTTTTATATATAAGATGATTTCGAATAATTTTCAAACTAATGTTTATGTATAAATTATGACTATCGAGTATAAATACTATGACAAGAACAAACAAATGGTGATTTTAATGAGGTAATACATTTATTTCCACAGCTTGCAACATTTAGCGTAAGCTACATTGTCTGTGTTAGAACAATTTTAAAGACTCAATTGCATCTAATGTGAAAACCAATGCATTAGAAAATCTGTATTTTGCATAAAAAAGTGCATTCTGTTTATTAATTGTTTACAGTTGGCGTCTTTAAAACAGGTTCTACAATATCTTGAGCAACACAAAAATATTTAGGTGCCTATATCTATAAATTTTTTATACTAAAATTGAAAACACTACTTAAATGAAAGACGAAAAAACAGGTAATTTTTTGTAGTTATAGCCTGCTTCGATAGAATTTTTTTGTCCGCTTAGAGGGCGCAGCGAACCACATACGATATTTAAAAAATCTGTTTACATCAGGTGAAAGGTTTGCAATAAAAATTTATTACCAATAAGTTTTCTCTATCTCTTAAAATAAAAGAGTTAGATAGCCTTAAAGTTTGGGCCCTACAGGTTTTTTTGTTATTACTCATAAAGTTGGCCATGGATCTCAAATTTACGAACACAGAGGCCTCCAAAAATGCAACAAAAAACATTTAAAGATTTTTTATGTGTCTCGCATATTAAGCGAGATACATGGGAGTTCTCTTATGTGAGATAGCCTGTATACCTGTATATATACAGGGTGACTCATAAATACTACAAAAACGTTGGGTTATAATAAACTTGAGGATGTATTTGACTGGTATTTTTTTGCATTCCCAAATTTTATTTTTTGATACCTTGAGAATAATTGAAATTAGACCCAATTTTTTTCTGCAATCATGTCTATCATTTAAGAGAACACTTATTCATATATTTCCTTTTTGATCTATAGGGCGTTATATCATTTGCATATTATATTGTATTGTATCATCTTAGTTTTATGACAGTGATAGTAACATATTGTTTGAAGCTATTTATTTGTGGCATAATTTTAGTTTATCTTAAGTTTTATTGGGTTTTTGCCACACTTCTGAAAAAAATAAAGATTAATTAAATAAGCCCTTGCGCCAAACGGATCAGTCAAGGGTTATTTTTTAAACTAAGTTTGCCTAACCAAAAAATCTCACACTGAAAAATGCAGATAAGTAAAAAATAACAAAAATCACATCACTAAAATCGCGCATTTCCTTATTTTTGACGTTTCGAAAATCTCTCTGTTTTCATTGTTAAAATAGTAATAAAAATATTAAACATATGTCAAGTTTGACAGTTTAAAATGTGTTTATCTGCTTCCATAGACATGTTAAATGATTTTTGTTTTATTGCTACTTACTTCTTCTTGATACAACTGTAGCCAACAATGATCGATGTTTATTCAACAAAATAATCGCGGCCTCTTTTAATTTTCTTTTCTTTGCGTTATGTTCCTTCTCTAAAATTTTTGCTGAACCCCATTGAACTAAATGACCGTTTTCCCAAGCATGTTCTCAAATTTTGGATTTTTCAAATTCCCGTCTTTTTATATGTAACATATGCAAACTGTTTTAACAAAATCTTAGTACTTTGATATCAACTAGGTATAATTCAAAAAGTAGATTTCCATTTCCATTTTTAATTTAGGTATACAAACATATGTCCATGTCTATTGTTACACGCTGTATAAAATTAAAGTTACATAACAATCCTATCAAAAGAAGTGTTTGACCTATAAAAATTGCATCAAATTCTTCATTTATATCGATTCTTTCCACGATATTAAAATTATTTAAAATTTATCACTAAATTATAATTATCTTTTTTACTTGGTATCGGGAATGGTTAGCTAAATCAGAGTAGGTAAGACAACCGAACGAATAAAAACTGTAAAATTTACATACTAATGTTTATAGCAACTATGAACCTGTCCATGTCCATCGCTACATTCTGTAAAAAAACAAAGTTACGTGAATGGTTACTTCATACGTAACAATCCAGTTAAAACGTGTACTTGAGTAATAAAAATCCATCAAATTCTTCCTTCGCGTTTATATCGATCCTCTCTATGATATTTAAATTATTTAAAATTTATCGTTAGATTATAATCATATTATTTCCTTCGTATATCCTTAAGCAGGGGAATGGCTAGCTAAATCAGTGTAGGTAAGATATCCAAACGAATAAAAACTGTAAAATTTACATACTAATTTTCATAGTATTCTACGGAGCTATGTCGAAACCCAAGTACACAATAGTGCGTGGGCAATATTCTAGAATGTGTGTTAGCGATTTTTGTATCAAAACTGGTTTGCTAGCGCCCTGAGATATATTCATTTCTGTCAAATGAGGTCACCTGCGCATATTTCTAAAGGTCGTTATTTTTTTAACGTCTGTCCCATTCATTGCATTAGCATAGTAGGTTTGGTTAACGTTTCATTATCTTAATGGCAACAATGGTAAATTTATGGTTTGAAACTGTACCTGCACTTATGCAGTTGGTGTAGGTAAAGCATAAAACCAAAGTTATTTGAGATTAGATTTGTTCTTAATCTATCGGGCACACTTACTGAGTAAAGAGCTTTATTGAACTTAAACTGATGCATTAGCTACTACTGTTACCTATTAGTAATTGGCAATAACTGTTGCGTTCTAAAATTTAATGCATTTGAATATAAAATATTTTAGAAAATACTAGAAACATATTGTATAGTTTAATCTTATACTTATGAACTTCATTGGTGCGAATCCCAATTTCATTGGTTCAACAAATACGAGGTCAAAGCAAGCAGGTGTTCGTTTTTAACATTACCATAATTATTAGTGGTGATGTGATGAACTTACGCTATAGTTAAACGTAACTTATTTCTTTGTTTACAATATAGATCCACACGTCAAAATTACGGCGACAATGCTGTTGGTTACGCCCAAACAGAAAGTTTACTTGAAGTATTTATAAAATTGTTCCATCTGATTTTACACTAAACTACTTGTTTTAATTTGTAAAATAATAAAAGTAACGAATAATGATCTTTAATATTTATTAATTTTTTACTACTATTTATTACTGATTTAATTTCTTCTAAATATTTTTAAAAATTCTTATTTATTACTTGTTGTTTATGTTTTCATAATAAAACAGATAATTTAATGTAGTGAAGTCAGACAGCAAAATTTTATAAATGCGTCAAATAACATGTTACGTTATTTGGAATCGGAATGAAGCACTGAATACAATAAATGAAAAAAAGTGTAAGTTTGCTTTTCCATTAATTTAACGGTATGTATACCTTCTGGTAGCTTAATAAAAAGTTCAATTAATGTTTACACTTAAATTTTTTGATGAACTTAAACCTACCTACTTATGTATTTTCAGTTACACTTACATTAAAATGGTCTATTCAAACAAACAATATGTTTTCCCCATTTTTTTGGCATGGTAACATATTTTTATTAGGCGCTGTATGCTGTATTAGTACATAATGGTATAATACAATCATTTACCTGGTGAGATGCACTTTCTGTGCTAATTTTACGAACCTATTTTGAAACTTTATTCAATACCAATGTCTATTTAACACAATAACACTTAATACTTTCTTCTGCATATGTTCGCATATTGAAGTTTGTTCTCAAAATCATTAAATGAAAGATCAAATAAAAGAGGGCCCAGGTGAAGTCCTTAGGGATCTCCGAAAATTTTAATAATTAATCTGATTTAAAATTACTTATCGCCATGTACAGATATTTATATGAACGTACAATTCAATGTTTAAGTATGTTGTTATAAATACTGACACTAGTAATTGAATCTTGGAATTATTTAATTCCGCATACAAAGATCTATATGGTGAACAGTTAGTTCGATGTTAGCTTTAATAGATAGTTAACTTTTGAAGACTCGATATATGCAGCAGTACACAGAATATCGTTCAAGCATTGGAACATATACAGAGTGTCTCCGAATAAGTGAAACGATCATTAAAGTCAAGTAATCGTTGAAGAGTGGCTTTACTTCATGATACGACAAAATGTAAATAAAAATTTTTTAGAATAAAAAATTTAACCAGCATGCAACACTACAATATTCTAGGCCTATTTTCCTTTTCTGTTTGATTTTGAACTTTTCTCATTAGCTATTATAGCTCATCTAAAAAATATGAAAAGTGGGATGATCTAGTAAACCCGGAAACATAGTTGTCACATTTAGTTCTGAAACTTCTCAATAATTGGGAAAATCTGTGAATTTAATCCCTTAAGGACGCCTTTACTATGCAATATATACTCTGATACTCCTACAAGGCATTAAAATTTGAAACCCTTGACAGATGTTTCTATCTAGTAATAGATACATTATTTAAGGCTCCAAAAATACTGATAACTGTATATTTCGTGATCTCACCATCTTTAAATATGGTGATCAAAACAAAGTGAAAATCGAAGTTTACTTTTCTTTTCTGCAAAACAGTTAATACTGTACTTGACTGCAGCAAAATACACTTAAAGGATGAACTTAGGAAAGGTTTGTGTTCATTTTCCCCACGTTTGCTTTTAAATGAGAAACATTTATTATTTAAGTTTATTTAAAAATCCCATAAAAAGAAAAAATTAATATTTTAAGTATAAAATCGCTACATTTTGGCAATATAAATACTAACACTACCTAGTATTCAATGATGTATCATTCTATTTAGTAACTTTAAAAGTGTTTAATATTCCTAACTTTAAAATTACATCCACATTCCACCACTGTGGACCACAAATTTGGTCACCTGAAGTCTATTTTCGCGCATATTGTTGTGTTTGACACTGCACTTTCATGTACACTGGTGTCGGTTGAGTAGGTCGCACCCAAAAACATTCCTGAGCAGCATCAGATGATAAATGCACATCCTATGATGCACGTTGTTGCAATTACAGATATCTTTAGAGCTTCCATCTGTGAGAATACGACGCCTCTCAAATTTGCCCGGCAGCTAATGTCGCAGTTGAAAGATAGCTTTTACAACCGCATAAAACAGACCTACATAATATTTAAGCCAGGTTAAGGAGGTATTTAAGTAACTATTTACACCGTAATGTGATTGATTGATAATAAAGCGCCGAATCAGCGCCGACTTAAGAAAGACTGATCAGTACGACCGGTTGAATCGCCTACCGCACACTCCGCAAAAGCTATTAAAAGCTAATAACGTTTCGCATTGCTCAAATCAGTTAATGTATGCCTCCGAATTACTTTACAATTATTTTTATTGGAGGCCACTTATCATCTTTGACAGCTCTCGGAATACCCCGTTGACCTGAAAGTTAAATAAAACAAAAGTGATTCGTGGCAATACGTATAATTATAAAAACCATTTATAAAATGGAGCGCAGCTTTAATTGCAAGTAATTTTTTATTCGTACAAGTGCTTTATTTATGTTTTACTTTCTAATTATTTATTCATTAACTATTTATTGGTACGTACTGCAAAGTCTTTTTGTAAAAGAAGACATAAGAGCCACTTAAATTGCATAATAATAACACTAATATTTTTCAACTGAAATAAAACAAAGTATGTAAAGGATAATGGTGTAGGATGTGGAAATGCGTTTTGATGAACCATTTGCATACGTATCCATCATTTGTATGCACCAATCAATGCGACCTTGTTTTTGTTCTTCATAGAGAAGCTTGGGGACCCATCGAGGAACAAGCTTACGCACACCTAAATTTTCACGCAATATTTTATTAACTGCTGCCGAACCAATATGTACCCTCTGCTCGATACATACGTAATGTCTGTCTTCCACTAGCAGGCGTTGTACAGCTTCAACATTTTCGTCTGTAACCGCTGTTCTTGGTCGGCCGCTTCACTTATCATTCTTTTAAAGATGATCTGTCTCGTTTAAATTCTGCATATCAACCAAAAACACTAAAATGCGATGGACATTCATCACCGAATGCAGATCTCAACTGTTCAAAACACTGTGCTTGGTTTAAACCACTTTTAAAGTCGTAAAAAATCATGGCACGATAGTGTTCTCTATTCAGCTTCATCTTTGCACACAATAACTGTTAAACACAACTTCTTCACACTGCTCTAAGTCAACGTTGAATTGAATTTCCGCGATCTAACTTTAAGGGTGAACAACTAATATGACGCACATTATGTGATGAGAGTTTTTGTTGCCATAGCGACATCAGTGGCATCACATCCAAACATTTTTAGAGTGACCCTCGTATATCATGCTATTATGTGACGACAGTTCGCTACTACCCTGTGCCTTGTAGAATTTTCTGCATCTAAAAATGAAGTTACATATTTTAGAATATGTGTAGTTGGAGTAAGACATTGACGGTAATAGCGAACTAGTGATTCCAAAATGGCATGATACATGATCCGTGTCCGAATCATGAATTTTATTCCATAAGTAGTATGCACACTAAATACTTTTGAAGGACATTTATTTTTCTAATTTTATTTAGTTTAGTTTCTAGTGTCTCCAAATTGCAGTAATCATTTTGCCGTAACCTGTACTTCTGTTTTTATCTTATTCCATAAGTAACTCTTTCAATACTGTCCATTAAGTTTGTAGTGCGATCATAGAAATCATAAAATATATGGAAGGCCAAAAGCCTTTACATTAACCACTTAGTTAGATTATAGAAGAGCTTAGAGAACAGCCATTAAGGAAAAATTGAATGTACTCTGTTGGTGACACTGCATTTTAATTCCAGTATACAATTGAAACTAAAACGGAATGTTTGTAATTGGACCATAAAAGTCATGTTTTTATGAATTGGATGAAAAATTTTCATATTCTGAAATTTCCTACTACTCTTTTAGTGCAACCAACTCATAAACGCTAAGTTACAGCAATATTACCAGACTCGCATTTTCTCCATAGATTGACTGTTTTCGGTATCTCTTTTGGAGCTATATATGTTTTATGATTTCTATGAGTGCGATAGCCTGACATAGACCCTGGCTTTTTTTAACCCTATAAGAAACAAACATAACGCCACCCTCATTAATTCGTAGGACCTTGGTGGCTAGCCAACAAAGCCATCACGTAAAATTATAAAAGTTTCAAATCTTTCCCTCAACAAAGTAGTGACTCCACGTGTAATATGGCATGTAGTACCTTCTTATTGAAACCCAAAATCATTATCATATCAAAAATATTAGCATAGAATAAAGTATGCAGAGGCGCAAGATCACAGAAATTCAGTTCGTCGTGGTGCAAAAATATATATAATATATTTTCACTTCTGTTTTTTATTTAATTTCCTTTTCAGGGTATAGAGGAATGTGTTTGTAATAGAGGATAGTATCCACATTACGTTATTCCTATTTGGATGCTGCAAAACTTGTTTTTAATAAGTTACTATCATTGAATTAAACTTGCTGTAGGTAATTCGGTCTTCCCACTTCTGATGTGACAGCAGCTGAATATTTAACTTCACAGGTTTCGAATATGATTAATCAGCTATCAATCAAAGCTCAGTTTAAAAAATCCATTTAAAATATATATCAATTTCAAGTAAAATTAGAATTTGAAATTATTATTAGTCAGTCGTTGATCAATATAAGGTGAATATGATACATAAATACTTTGAATATTGGTGTTGCAAAATTAAATAGCTTTATCGAGATACAAAACACAGTTGTTATAATAGCTGGAATTTATTAGGTTGGCTATATGAAACACTGCACATTTTAATATATTTGAATTTGTTGTAAAATTGTGTATATGGTGATACCTACAATTCGTTTTTATTTTACTTGTAGCGTTGACAAATTATTTTGATACATTTTTTTTAACCACATACTACAAATAATTGATTTCTTTACAGGATGTTTTCTGAGAAATATATATTTTTGATTTTCAATTCTCAAAGGCAAATTTTTATTAAAGTCAGTTTGGTTTTGTCTGAACGTCATTACCTGAAAATCTCTAGATATGCTGAGTGTATAGATACTAATCTACCAATAAATCATGTCATGTAAAATAAACGGAATAACTCAAATAAAATATGTACCTAAATAAAATTTTCAAAATAGAGTTGAGTTATTTTAACCCTCGCGGATCAAAATTTGAGAAGTGAATAATGGAATGTTTCAAAGACTAAATAAATCATTTTTAGGTACAAACGAATATACCTGTTCGAAATATGCAAATGTTTCCTGTAGTTTATAGATAAAGACAAATCAATACTTGTGTTTAGCCAGTGGGACATAGAAATTGGCATTTCCATGATGGTCATACTTTGCAAATGTATGTTTAAATAATTGTATGTAGACTGAAATGTTCCCACTAAAAACGGGCAGAATTATTTAGATCGCGAACTGTTGAAATGTCACACCTGTAACCGTCATTGTCTATCGTACAGAAATATTGACATTTGGTGGGCACATACATTATTTATTTTTCTAAGTACTGTTGACAGCCTAGAGGAAAAAGCGCTGTAGGACATCTCAGAGGAGTGACTGACAGTAGAAACCGAATACAAATATATTTTCTATTAAGTTGTTGAGAAAAGGCACTTTTGCATAAAGAAATATATCTGAAAATGGTAAAAATATCCCCCTTCGTTTCAGGTTTCCCATCTGCTTATTCCGTTTCCCTGTAACGGCGGCCAACCATCAGAATTAGGTGGTCTGTCCTTTTTTTATCAGATTAGATTATTTACTGCTTCATCACAATATCCTATAAATTTATAAGAGTATTTGCAAGAGATTACAGAAGTGTAGATATGCAAATCTATCTAGAACTATCGACACAACTTTCTCCTAATAGGCCATAAAACTTTTATAGGTGTGAACGTGGGTACCACAATACGTACCTGCTTATTGTTACATCCTGCTGGCAGACTTAGAAGGAAGTGTATTTTATGTTCTCCCTGCCCTGATTTCAAGTAGATTACAGAATGAGGATATCTGTTTCCATTGCAATACATATTTTACAGCAGTAATAAATAGATATGGCACTAATACCTTGCAAACGACATGCATGTCTCGTAAAGAATATAATAATCATTTTGGTATTGTGTGGAAACACCACGAATATATCTACTCTCGAATATATTACTTGATACAATCGTAATTTCTCACTAAAATTATTGCGAACTTGAGATATGTGTTACTATTTAACTGTTTCTGAGTATTATTGAGTAAATCTTTAGATAGATTTAGTATAGTAATATAGGTAATTTTTTACAATATAAGTGGTGTATATATTTATAATATAACACGAGATGTTAAAGTTATAAGAATGTCAATTTGATAAAACATCGATTGTAGTAATATGAATTTACAAGAAGAATATTTTACAAAATTGTATGTATCTGCTTTCATTGAATAACATGAAAAAAAATATATACGGTTGCGGAGATATGAACCACTATTTTTCACGTTTTTCAAACATTTTATTTTATTAAGAATAAACCGACAAAGAAAGGCTATTTACAGGAGTACCATACACTAATGTCTTCAAATATCCCCAAACAAAGAAATCTAGAGGGTTCAGATCAGGCGATCTTGGAGGCCATAAAACAGGTCCGGTCCTTCCTACACATCTATGTGGAAAAGTTTGGTGTAAATGCTCTCTAACGGCCATGGAAAAATGAGCTGGAGCACCATCATGCAGGAACCACATTTGTTGCCTCTGATTCAAAGGAATGTCTTCCAAAAACTCATACAGTGTATTCTGCAGAAAGTTGAGGTAAGCAGCGCCTGTTAATCGGTTTGGTAAAACAATAGGACCTAGAAACCTGTCACCTACAATACCCATCCAAATGTTTAATGAAAAACATGCCTAATGTCCAGATTCTATTAGGGCATGAGGATTTTCGTCGGCCCAAATATGCGTATTGCAAAAATTAAACACTTCATTTCTTGTGAACCCGACCTCATCACTAAAAAAATGTTTGCAAGAAAACGTGGGTCTTCAGCATGACGTAGAAACCAGCGGCAAGAGACCAAACGTGCTTGATGATCATTTATTGGATTTAAGGCCTGTACTCGTTGCACATGGTATGGATAAAGCAGTTGCTCGTGAAGGATTCTCCAAACAAGAGGACCACTAATTCCTACCTCGGCTGATATTCTCCGCACACTCGTACCTGGATTCTGCTCTACCAGTGCTAGAATTTCTTCTTCTGCTCTAGGAGTGGATACCGACCTTGGTTTTCCGGATAAATGGCACTGTTTGCTTACGCAATCTTTGGTGAATTCTTCCAAACATGCGCTGTGAAGGAATCTGGCGATTTGGATAAGCGTCAACATACATGAAATGCATGTCTGTTAATTCTGCGTTAAAGTAACCAGCCATAGCGAAAGAAAACTTGTGCACTGAGAACAGCTGTCAAATGCGTACTGTTTATTTCACTAAACATCAACCAACTATTATAAGAAAATACACAACATTTTTGCAAAATAAAAAAGGGGCTAAAAACATAAAACATTCCTTATCTCCGCAACCGTTACTTTGCGGACCCATGTTTATTGAGACTTTTCTGCTTATTTTGGTTCATACTATTACTTCCTTAAATATTTTACACTCTTTTTTAACACCCTGTATTTGGCAAAAAGTGTCAAATGATGCGATAAGAAACTAGTGCAATTTCTATGAACATAAAAAGTACCTGCTGTTAAGTTTACGGATCTTAGATTTCTTATGTTATCTTTCGCATGGTTACGGTCAAACTAACCCAGCGCTTTTCAAAATGAGTGAGTCTGGTGGTTTACCCTCTGATATAGGAGCAGCGGCAAAGAGAGTGAACTCAGCGACAAAAATCCAAAGTATGAATTGGAGTAATAAAAGTCTGAAGCAAAACTAACAAAGTAAAGGAGGTGTCTGAGAAAATCCTCCCAGAAATCATCTATGAACTCACTAGTCAATGTTGAGAACTACGATTTTTTAAGAAATATCAAGATACAAGGCAAAACGTCCAGAATTTTCACAAAGAAAGAAGCATATAAGTTCCTAAGTACTGCAGACGATGGAACATATTTTTATAAAGGTTGCTATGATAATCAGTATTTTTGGGGCCCGTCATCGAGAAGAATTAACTAAAGCTTATGTTGGATCATCAATAAATACAATGACCTTTATAAAAAAAAATTGTGATTAAATGCACGAAAACAAAAATCGTCCGAGAATTTGTTATAACAAAAGGAAATGTTAGGTGTAACTGTAAATATTTTTCGAAAACATGCTGAACTTTCTCCTCCTAATGCAACTCATAGGCAGTTGTTTGTATTCTACAGATAAAGAAAATGTACCTCCCAGCCTGTAGGAGCATTCCAAAAACTCCGAAGAATACACTGGACACTGTTTTAGAAGGTCCTCCGTCACCATTCTGGTTGATGGCGGGGTATATAGGCAAATGTTAAACCGTTATGGGAGCTGGCAGAAGGCTATGTTGCGAATTCTTTACAGAATGAGAAACATATAGGAAAGAACACCATGCGGCCAAATACAAATTCGTAGTAGTAGTGGGAAATACCTATGCATAAGTTTTTTTAAAAGCAAAAAAAAAAATGTAACAATGACTTGGTAGTCATGGGCTGATTTATTGATAAAAGTGTTCCATTGAAATAATCTCTTGTGTTCAGTTGTTCATTTCATCTTTTGTTAAGCCGGCCACAGACCTCGTGATATTTCATCGGTTACCGTGACAAACCGTCGTGATTATCATTGGCAGATTGTCATTGTGACAGGGTATTGTGATACTTTTCACCTCACACACTTTGACTTTGTCGTAATCGCTTGTCACCATCACAGATGACCGATCAAAAAATCACGTGATCTGTCGTCGACTTTACTCACATAAGCAGAAATCTAACGAAATAGGATAAATATAGCTTTGGAATGCAAGTGGGAGTGTACACGCCCACCGTCCAGTGATGTTCTAAAAGTGCTTGTGCTGAGAAAAAGAGATGCAAAACGAAAGAACACGTCGTTTTGCCCATGTACTGGGACAAAGCGATAGAAGGGAAAATAGCGTGGCTTTTGACGTTGACCGATGTGGGTGTTTAAAAGTCACATGGCATTTTCTCTTCAGTTGCTTTGTGCCACTGTGTACGCACAGGATCAATATGATGCATCACTTCGCTTCGCGCTGCTTCTCTTCAATGGGCGAGCAGTTTTATAAGGCACTCTCTACTTCCCGCCTAGTTTTTGTTCAGCCGACGTTCTTCGTCCTGCTTACCAACTTAATATCAAAGACCGACTTGCCAGCGATTCGTTACGTCAGGTTTACTGTCCCAATGGTTTGGAAAATTTTATTTTATGAAGTAAACATTTGAGATATTCCTACTAGAAATGAACAGTATTATACTTGCGGCAAGAATTCAGGCACTATACGTCACAGGTGACTTAGAATATCAATTACAATATACAATTCTGACGCTACTTTTTCAAAGAACTAATTTTTATTGTTTATTAGGTTGCTATCGTTATGATAGTCACCGTGCTTAAACCGCCTTAAGTTCATAACAAACACGGTTGAAACGATTTCAAATACATATAAATTAAATTGTTGTATATAACACAATTGTCTTATTTTTTGCAGTTTTCGAAAAAATATTGTGGTAAACATAAAAATGTTTTTTTTGAAAAAGTAATGTCACTTTTAGTTTCTGTTCTTTCGTTTTTATCGAGTATTTGTGTAATAGTTTTTCTGCACTTCTGTTTCAATTAACATATTTTAATATTATTGAGAAATAATCCAAAGCCCACTCTGTACACCGAATACAGTACGTTATGATACTATATTTCATGTATTTCTTTATTTTGTAACAGTTTCAAGTATAATTATGGAAGTTCGAACAAATTAACTCTTTTGTAATAAAAAAGCCACACTTTATGTCTTAATAGACTGGTTTCAGCAATAAATTAGTCCTGAATAACTTTACAGCATCTCTAAATAGTAATTGGTAATAATTAGTTCATTCCAAGGACGGGATCATATTTCATGGCTAAGCTATGGTTACTTTTATCGCATTTACATAAATTATCTCATTTCTGATAGAATTATTGCCATACTTAAAATTAAACCAAGCTTTTACCTAAATATAATCTTAAATTATGGGATAATATGTCCATAAAGTAATTTTAACAGAAACTAACTTTTATTTTTAAAACCGTTGGATAAGGTTTTTGTCCAGCAGATGGCGTGGATTTATGCAGGATTCCACACAATGATAAACTAGTTAGGCATTTCAAAAGATAAGTAAATTTTGTTAATATAGGCGATAATATTCAAGATGGTACAACAAAATCATTGATGAAATAAGTATTGATTTTTTTAAAGATGATTCAGAATTTGGGAAATATTTAAGAATTTTAGATACTTATGTCATCCATTACATTTTGACTGTAATCTCGATTACTATTTCTTTTATCAAAAAAATGGCAAAGGTTCATACAATTTTGAGAATAATTTCCAATGTGTTGCTTACTGCGACGTTGCTTATATAGAACATTAGTTAGATTCAAATACTTATGAGCATTTTTTTACATTAATAATTTTATTCGCCTCAATTATCAAGTGTACGCTATAATAACCACAACAATTGATGTGCTGCATGTCTTAACAAGTAGTGTTCTGTGTCATTGGTTTTCGTAAATACCCAAGTCTTGTCTAGTGAAGTTAAGAGATATTAAGAAACAAGCCCCAGCATAATGATTTTTGCTAAAGACTTTAGTGAACTTGCTGCAACCCGAAGATATCTACAAATATATCTGAACAGAAAACAAATTGTTTAGAAATTTGTACACCCACCTAGGTGTAAGAGGATATTTTCAGCCTAAACGTCTTAATGGTGCTACAAACATTCTCACTGTCGATCAAGTAGAAGAGAATATGATTCGTTTAGCCAACAATCCGCATATGATATTCCTGCAACAGGAATAAGCAAGTTGTTCATCTGGAAAATGTTATACAAAGAAAAACTTCATCCATACCGCTGTATTCTTGTACAAAATCTTTTATCACTAGATTTACCTTGGCATATCTAGATATTTGGTATCAAAAAACATACCTACATATGACTCCAATAATAAAAATTGTAGATAAATTGATTTATATTATTAACGTACGTAACGAACAAATGGCCACATATTGTGGGTGTAATTCAACGTTACGAGGTATTTTCATATGATTAATACCTAATAAATGTACAAGTAAATATTTACCTGTTCATCTTCAATTTGCTCATTTTTTAAAGACAAAATGCAAAATACAACTTTTTAATACGATCCTTTTTACAGATAAGGCATTTACCAGATGCAGTAGGTCAATTAGGACAGTCATTTGTGGGATTCAGATATCCCACATGCTGTTAGAGAATAACAATTTTAGCAGAATGTAGGTTGGTAAGTTCCAATTTTGCAAGGATTTGAGACCAAACAAATATGAAGCAACGAGTGTTATTAAAAGACAAGTGTTATAAAATACATACATACATATGGAACATCCATACAAATTTTAATCTACGCTCTACTTATTAATTATTTTATAAATAAAACAAATTACCAATACACATTTACAAGTACATAATAATCAAAAACTCTACACTGCTTATTATGAATATTAATTACATAATTTTGAGAGTTTATGAGGTTAACTCCAGATAGGGAAAAGGTTGCTTTTGTATTAACAGTTATACAAACATCCGATTTGTCTTGTGATCCTGATGAAGAATTCTCACCTAATATTGTAATTGCAGTTTTCTTTTTATTCAAGTTTCACTGTATCCCTCCGCAACTGTATCAATGTATCTCTTCCATCCACCATGCCTTTTTATAGTCAAAAGATCTGTTCCAGCATTCACTAATATTGACGTGGAGTAACGTCCGAAACTGTGTCCAATATACTGTCTAGGGCTGGATAGTTAAAAAAAGTCAATGCTATGGGACCCCAATTGTGCTTATACCAATCGATATGTTAACACACTTCTTATTTCTATATATGTAACGAAAAATTATATGTAGATAGTTTAGAGTTCTCGTTTTAGCATATTTTTTAATAGTAGGTATCCATTAAATCGACACCTATGTCTCCTGCGGTTATAAAAAAATTGTATCAATTTTTGCTTTTGTATCCCTAACTCGGACTTTGAAGCAACTTCCTTCATTTATAACATCTTTAAACATGTTCATCAATTTCGCCCTTCTACAGCCACCAGCCGTTCCAAAAATCAGTCAGACCTTAGAAACTAATATTTTGTTGAGTAAAATATTAAAAATCACCTTTAAATCCGAATATACGAGTATTTCATTGTCGGCTCTTAGTAGATATGTTGTTTTATATGTTCCTCAGTAGAATTTTAGATTTTTTCGGCCTATACATCTTCGATTTTCTTTTAAGCAATGCAAATAAAGTAGCATATTTTATGTCTACGTTTTTTCTTCGATAGTTCTGTTAAGTCCATACTAAGACACACTGTACACGGGTTATCTTGAGATGAGTAAAATTGCTTCAGATGCACTTTCTCATTTTCTCACTCATTTTTATAGAATTTATTTTGATTTTTTGGTAATAACTAATTGCTGCAATCACAATAGCTTTCTGTTGATGTCTCTTTCGCAACCGATGATGTCGCTCGGTGGATCGACCAGTCAGCTATACCGTGGTGTGCTACGTTATGAGTCTAACACAACAGTGATAGACGTCGTAAGTTGCACTGATTTTAATCATTTTTTTATAATATAAGGAAAATATTTCGTTTAAGTCTAATTAGTTTTCTTACTTGTAGTGTAACTGATAGATACTGATTCCAAAGTCAAAAATGTGAGAATAAGTTTCATTGAAGCATACAACTACGTGCTTTTTTATAAAATGCGAGCTATAAATATATATTGTACTACTGCTATAAACAACGTCATTATGATATTAAAATGAGTTGTTATATTACTGCCGTTATGTAACAGGCGTGGATAAAAATATATATTTACTTCGAAGTATTTTGTTATTATTAATACTGATTGTTTTTGTCGTTATATAGCACACTTTATAATTCAAGAGAATGAAATTTGAACACTCTGTATCTCTTAAACCTGTGACATTTGTATAAGGCATGCTACCTATCTCCAGTTTAGAGATTGTCCATTCTTAATAAATCATTTTGCATACACATACATGAATGCACCTACTATTATTGCGATTTTGTTAACCGTTTCACGAGAAGCGAATTTTAAGAATTTCATCCAACTTATAATAAGAGATAATGCCATATAATTACCCAGCGCGGAATTTATCTGTAATAATAGCCATTAATGAATGATTACTGAGACAGTTGATGGTTTGTAAACAGGAATAAGAGTATTGATAATACTGGCAATATACCGATAAAAAATGGTTCTCACGCTAACTATGGACAAACAGGAAACAAAATCGATTATGCGTCTAACTTTTTGTGGAATAATGCTGGAGATTACACGGTGTCATGCACGACGTCGCAGTTCTTTTCTTGGTGCGCTAATCTTTCTAATTAAGCTGCAGCACAGAGGGAGGAGATCTCATGATGAAGCAGTGTTTTGAATAAAAAGCTGCTCGGCTTGTTCTAGATGTTTGAAGTATTATATCCTAGTCCATTGGGAAATATAATATAAAATTTAGTTGTACAAAATAAAGGAAATAACTATTTAGAGCTTGGCAACAGGAGTGTTGTTGATGAACGAAATGTGCTTATTGGCGGGAATGTATAAAATATTATTTATCCCTTGTTAGAAATTTAAAAAAATAAAGAAAATCTGTAGCATGTGTCTGGATTAATTTATCGAGAAAACAGCTTTCAAAAATAAAACAACAAATGAAAAATATCTTGGACAAATTGTATTAGTTTGTAAATGGAAAAAACTGCATATTGTATAGCTACACTAAGTAACTTGAGTTGGAAGTGACACTGTAGGAAACATAATTTGATATAAAATCATTATTGCATTTGATAAAAAAAAATGGTAAAAGAGAATGACAATATCGTCGAACATTATATGTCACGAAACTCCCCTTAATCATTATTGTAGTTGCATAACATGTTATTCTCTTCAATAGCATAATCTTGTTCATTCTGGTAATTACCATTATTTGTGAAAATTGGTTGGAGTTCAGGATCGAAAACTAGACAATTCGACTAACGGTTTCGAAATTATACAAAAGTTATTTTGCTACATAGTTCCAAGTAGTGTTGGTATCGTGTCTTACTTTATCTTCGTTTTGTCTTGGTCTCGCAAGACAAGACAATATTAAAAATAGTCTTCCGAGACAAGGAAAGAAATATTGCTGCGGCAAGAAGGAGTAGGTACTTTATTTAAAGAACATCCAGCATATAAAATAATTTTGAAAATCAAAGTTTATTGAATGTAGGTCCAGTTCTGCTGAACTAGAGCTTCATTTCAGTTCTTTTTTATTTCAATGTCACTATTTTTTTTTTTAAATGTGCATTGAGCATTACATCCATTAATTGCCTTTTGCTTAAGGGCACCGTTTTTGTATCAAAATTTTCAACGATTTCAAAGCTGCTTGTTGAGACAGTCTAAAAATATCCGAGTAAATTAGAAAGAATATCTCACTGTGTCAATTATACAAGTTTTCTGCAAAGTGTATATCACTTTTCAGACTGACTAATCATTTAGAATAAGAAAAAAACATAATTTTCACACATACCAGATGTTTGATTATAAAATCTCTAGAACTTTACACATCAACTGAATATTGAGAAAATTGTATACGCCATTATTGATGTAAATTATTAAGTATTTTTCTGGGTATATGATCCACAGTGATATTCACGGACTTTCATGTTTCCTAGCGCATTAAAAAAAAAATATTTAAAATAACATATTATTTATAAAATTTCTATAGGTACAGACTCATTCATAAAGACATGCATATAATTTAAGAATAGAATATATTAGTTAAATCATTTTTAAGTATAAACGAATAATCTGCTTCATGAAATGCAAGTAAATATTCTTTGATCTGACCTTCTAATTTATTGCTATTCATGAATTATATAAATGATTAATAAAAATAAAAATGTTTTTCATACAGCCTATAGTCTGTATGAGTCTGTATAAAATATTTAGTAGGCATAATAAACTTAAATTTTATCTAAGCACTAAGAATAGTCGAGAATACCTTGCAGGTTACTAATCAGAAGACGAACTAATTTATCCAGTTGTTCATGCATTTCATTTTGACCAAATCCAGACACATTCAGTAACAGCGGCACTTTAGCAGTCACCGCTGAAGGCATCGATAATGAAAAGAGGCGAAACGTCTGGAAGCATGAGATGCGACTAGTTCAGTGGTTTCCACGCGACGTCTTGGAGCGCTACCACTGTCTCAGCAGCGGTTCTGACAGTTTCAATAGCGAAACCAATAACAGAAACCAATATAAAAAAACGAGTCCAGAGGTTCCAACAGCAGATTATGAAGCCTAGCTTATCACACTGAATATTGAATAAAATTACGGAAGACTAAACGTGAAATCATGAAAGCAAATGAGGTGAAGTAAAAAGAGGGTACATTTTCTTCTGTAGATGCTGTAATTGTACTCATGTAACAATACCGAACTAAAACGTCGTGAAATGAGTATATGAATTGAAATGATGAGTTATACATGCAATGTCAGATATTTTATTGATGTTAATTGGTCAGGCTTTTTTATATACATTTTTTTATTAGTTAATAACAATATTGTGTGAAAGTAAGTACTGTGCGGACTAAAGTAAAAATCGTCAGGCTTTATTGATAACCGTTGAGTTTGGAAGAATTCTGCAATATGACAGATGGCTATGCGAACAAATACTGTATTATGCGTTATGAAGTAAGGCTTGTAACTCAACGTCAATAGGAGCTATAATAAAATCCCAACTAAATAAAAAATGATGAAACTCTACTACTTAATTCATGAAATCATTTGCTTGCAATTATAAAGCAATAATTCCTTTTCCTATCCTTTGTTACGGGTATTTTCTCATATTCCTATCTTTTGCTTTTGAAACATTGTTTAATTTTCGATCACACGCTGATTGTCTTACAACGACATTATGTATTTGTGGTAAAAGCATTTCCTATTGAAATTCATAACTTACCACAAAATTGAAGGTGTATATAGTCGCAGTAAGATACGTGAAAAACGGGTCTAAATAGGAAAAGTTCCGTACAAGATGGATCGGAATGCGGTTTTCTGCATTTGCTTCTAAAAATTATTAATCCAAAATTCACCTAGGTGGGAATATGCTGAAATTCGTAGTTGCATCGCTGCAGCCAAAAATGCATTCGAAAAATGCATTTTTTGAGACGCCTTTGGACGACTTAATAAATTTGTAAAAGAGTCGGAATTGGCCCAGAATGGGTGCCCTGGGGTTTTGAGGTCGCTGATCACGATTATGATGTCCAAATCGCCACCCTGACCACCTGGGGCTCAGGAACGCCGACGAAAATCATCTCCGTGGAACTCTCACAAAATTCATCCCGGGAAGGAAAAACACTTGGTGCCCGGGGGTTTTTTGGGTCGCTGAATTCAAATATGGCATCGGCGAACAGCCCCAGACACCTGGTGCGCCACAACCTGGACGTGAACGTCATCTCCGTGGAACTCCCGCACAATTCATGCGGGAAAGGAAAAACACTTGGTGCCCGGGGGTTTTTTGGGTCGCTGAATTCAAATATGGCATCGGCGAACACCCCCAGACACCTGGTGCGCCCCAACCTGGACGTGAACGTCATCTCCGTGGAACTCCCGCACAATTCATGAGGGAAAGGAAAAACACTTGGTGCCCGGGGGTTTTTTGGGTCGCTGAATTCAAATATGGCATCGGCGAACACCCCCAGACACCTGGTGCGCCCCAACCTGGACGTGAACGTTATCTCCGTGGAACTCCCGCACAATTCATGCGGGAAAGGAGAAACACTTGGTGCCCGGGGTTTTTTTGGGTCGCTGAATTCAAATATGGCATCGGCGAACACCCCCAGACACCTGGTGCGCCCCAACCGGGACATGAACGTCATCTCCGTGGAACTCCCGCACAATTCATGCGGGAAAGGAAAAACACTTAATGCCCGGGGGTTTTTTGGGTCGCTGAATTCAAATATGGCATCGGCGAACACCCCCAGACACCTGGTGCGCCCCAACCTGGACATGAAGTTCGTCTCCGAGGTTCTCCAGATATACTCGAAAAAACGAACGGAAAACTGTTAAGGGGGCTTTTGGAGCGTCTCATGATTTCATACATTCATTCAAGAATTTCCCAGACCTTGCAGACCATGCTGCGATATTCAAGAAAGCTGGTTTGTCAAGCGAAGAAATTTTTGAAAATGGCGCGCAGCTGATCCTGGCAATGTATGGTGCTCCACTGTCATTCAGGAAGCGAAGTGTTCCTAATGGGAACAAGCTAAAATGGGACCAGTTACTAGAGAAGTACAGGTTTCAAATGTATAAAAAAGCTGCTGTCAAGGGGAAAGTTAATTTAGGGAAAATTGTTCCCACAGTAGACGCCATTCAACAACATCTAAAGCGGGTCTATTTTCAAGTTCAAGAATGGCTGCACGGAGACCAGGTGACCATGGATGCAACAGAATGGGGGTGGAAATAGGAAGGCGACACACTGATTCCTGTCAGAATGATAGAAAAACCTACGCCCAAGAACATTATGGAACTAATATTCTGTGGCTGTGCAGGAAATTGTAATCTGATGAACTGTACTTGTAGGAAGCACGGCCTCCCTTGCAATGTTGCATGTAAAATTAGTGAAGTCGCTACGTGCAGCAATACAGATCGATATTAAGTAGAAGACATTATTTCGGCAGATGAAGAGACCTTAGATAAGAAATATGACAAAGAAAATGAACAGGCTAACGATTTGTCACTTGATAGAGAATCCGATATTTAGTAACGAGCTGAAATTATGAATGAAGCAGGTTAGGTCAAGTTACGGTTGAATTGTATTTGATTTGAGATCAATAAAGAGTTTCTGAAACTCAATTACATAAAAATCGACTTTCTATTCACTCTATTTCTTTCCAGGATACATAATTGAACTTTAATCCTTTTCGACGTCAAATTCTGCTTTGGTGACCGAAAAAACCCCCCTTAACAATTTCTCGTTCGTCTTTTTCGAGTGTGTCTGGAAAGCCTGGAGACGACCTTCAGGTCTAGGTTACGGTGCACCAGGTGCTCGGGGGATTCTGTTCGACGTCAAATTCTGCTTTGGCGACCGAAAAAACCCACCTTAACGATTTCCGATTCATCTTTTTCGAGTGTGTCTGGAAAGCCTCGGAGACGACCTTCATGTCCAAGTTGGGGCGCACCAGGTGTCTGGGGGTGTTCGCCGATGCCATATTTAAATTCAGCGACCCAAAAAACCCCCGGGCACCAAGTGTTTTCCTTTCCCTCATGAATTGTGCGGAGTTCCACGGAGATGACGTTCACGTCCAGGTTGTGGCGCACCAGGTATCTGGGGGTGTTCGCCGATGCCATATTTGAATTCAGCGACCCAAAAAACCCCCGGGCACCAAGTGTTTTTCCTTCCCGGGATGAATTTTGTGAGAGTTCCACGGAGATGACTTTCGTCGGCGCTCCTGAGCCCCAGGTGGTCAGGGTAGCAATTTGGACATCATAATCGTGATCAGCGACCTCAAAAACCAGGGCACCCATTCTGGGCCAATTCCGACTCTTTTTACAAATTTATTAAGTCGTCCAAAGGGCGTCTCAAAAATGCATTTTCGAATGCATTTTTGGCTGCAACGATGCAACTACGAATTTCAGCATATTCCCACCTAGGTGAATTTTGGATTAATAATTTTTAGAAGCAAATGCAGAAAACCGCATTCCGATCCATCTTGTACGGAACTTTTTGCCTATTTAATCCGCAACTTGCTGCGACTAATATGTGTTCAATGAAGTTGCAGTCATTAAAGTTAAATTATTTTATGTCCCAAATTGCTACAGCCGATCTACAGGGACAATTGTTGGGTTAATGATTCATCATATGATTATATCGCTGACTCATACAAGAACGATGAATGGTGGTGCATGGTTTTGTTTCTAATATTGTGCAAAATTCACTTCATATTTACAAGTAACTGTGAAGTGTGTTTGTTAACTTTACAAGCATGTTCGATTTTCGGCGTCTAATTAAGAATCGTACCGCCGCGGTCTGCACCGTTGCCCGATTGAATGATGGATGAGTTTCGAATGGGCATATTTTTTCCTGGTTGGGAATTGTAAAATTTATGGTTCGCATGAAGTGATTGTTGTGTAATGGAGGGCGCCTTCGATACACCTGTTGAACTGGACACTGGCTCGACCTGTTCGGGACCTGACCGAATAATGCGGCGATGTGGTAGCCACGCGGCCTGAAGCCTACCGGGCAAGGTCGTCGACAGATCGCTTTCGGCCGTCAGCCGGTGCTTCTAAAATTGCACAGTTTATTGGCATTTACTATTTGGTAGGCCGCTCTTTTATGCCTTCTTGCTAACAAATAAAATTTAATGCTCCTTGAGAATGGTACGGCATTCGGACACTCCAGAAATCCGATGTCAAGTAATTTAGCTAAGAACTAAAATTAATAGGCACATTTCGAAAGGAAAAAATAGTTTTAGATTCTTCTTCTCGCTTTATTGTTTCTCAAACCATTTTAATTAGTCTTAATGTTAAAACTCAACTCAACTCAACTCAATCGATATCAATCTATAGCTATTTGGAAAATCTATGATACTGAAGTGAAAATTATCGTTGCAATAGTTATATCTCATATTCAGTACTTAGGTATATATATCTGCAAAAACGTTAGAAAAATTTCATGAATGACGAAGAAGCAAATCCATTTTGACGTGAAATTAAACACTTTCAAATCTCGGGAACGTATCAAATATAAAGGTTTCCCTGAAACAGGTCGATTTTTGCTATAAGAGGAAACTTTATGATAAAACACGACAATTATCCAACTTTAAGAATATTTAGTTTTATATAGTTTTATATTAGTATTTGTACAATATTAATTTCAATCGCAATATGAAAAATTGTAAAACAGAGTATCCATTTATTGCTACAGATGTTTCCTGGTGAGGAGATTTGGTAGTCATGGAGCTATTCAGTAATGTAAGGTCATCTCATTTAAAGCTCTTTGATTTTTTACTTTTGAAATATGTTGTGAAGCGGAATTTGAAAGATTAGAAAATGATTGACTGTATAAACATGGATCTACAAAATGTTTACTTAATAATCTTCAGAACGGAGTGCGTTATTGGAGAAAGTAAGAGGTAAGGCGTTAATTTTAGTAAATAAATGTACTTTGTTTGCAAACGCAGCGAATGAATTTGTAAGTGTTTCATAATCTGAATAATAACAGTAATATCTCTATCGTAGAATATAAGAAAAGAGGCTTATATCAATGTGAGAGATTGATGAAAATCGGCATTTGACCTTAAGAAGTAATCCGTGACTTGTTGATTGATAATAATATACTGGTGGTCTCTGTCGCATAAAGGTTTCCAACTAGTATTTGCCTCTTGTCTTTATTTTTCTTGAATTTATCTTTGTCTCGCAAAACAAGGCAAGACCAAGACAAGAAAGACCAAGAAAGCTTGAATTGCAATGCAAGACAAGACTTTTAAAAAGGGCTTGTGACACAATAAGTATACTTTATATTAAAGACCTCCAGCATATAAAATTATTTTTGAAATCAAAATTTATTAAGTAGCCCAGTTCTGCTGAACTAAAACTAATTATAAATTCACTGCCACCGAAAGAGTTCCGTTTCTGTTACCCCTATTTCGTTCTTATTTATAAAAAATAGGCTGTAGTCGAATTGCCTCAGCGGCAGCATGTATGCGATTTTGCAACTCTTGTTCAGCGTTAACTTCGGTAACATACACCATAGCTTTTATGTGACCTCCAAACTAAAAGTCAAGCGGATTTAGGACGAGCGATCGAGGGGACCGCCCTATTGAACCACCTCGGAATCCATCGAACAGGAAACAGATGATCCAAATGTTGTCGCAGTAGTCGCATAAAATGTGGTGAAACACCAACGTGAAGAAACCACATATGCGGTCTAACGTTCAGATCAACTTCTTCGAGGAGTATCGGTAAATTATTCCACTAAAATTGTAAATAAAGAGCAGCAGTTAATCGATTTTCCAGAATAAAAAGTCCACTAAGTACTTCATTCACAATTCCAGCTCACACATTTACTGAAACTCATTATTGAAATTGTGGTCGCCGAGTGATATTTTCCAATGCCCAATAATGCGTGTTGTGAAAATTGTGAATACAAAATATTCATGGTAAAGTTTGGGTTTAAGTGTTTGACGTAACAACCACTCGCAAAAGTTCACTCGAAGCGGAAGATCTCTTGGATAAGTCAGGCTTGTACCCGCTGCACGTGAAATGGGCAGAGTAAGTCGTGCCTTAACGTTCGCCAAACTGTAGATTGTGATATCCCAAATTGCGCTGCAATTGTCCTAGTGGATATGTCAGACTACTCCCCGACATCATTTAAAATCTCTTCCTCGAGATTCACAATTTGCCTAGGTCTAATGGCTCCCCCATGTTGCCCAGGCCTCGGCTGCAAATTGTCAGTTTCTCTACTCTGCCTAACCACAGTTAAAAAGGTTTCATGTCTCGGATGATATCTTTCGGGAAAACTATGGGCGTAAAGATGAGCTGCAGCCACTGAATTTTGATGTGATTCCCAGCATATCAGTTTCACGTCCTTAATAGTAACAATAAGTTTATTTATAATAATATCTACAAAAAATGTACATTAAAACAATAGTACTTAATAATAAATAAACTAAAATTCACAGAAGCTTCAGCTAAAAGCTATTGCTTATGTGATTTAATTCAGGCACTACTAACTTTATGGATCCATAACAAAAACAAGCATATTTTTACTTGAAGTTATTTCAATTATCCCTTATCAAAAATTTTGATTAACAAATATATGAAACATACCTCTTTCATAATTAAAAATCCAATATTTAATTCGTTTTTTGTATATTTGAATGCTATTTATATTCCTAATATTTCCAGATAATTTCTCAATTAGTCTCGGAGCTAAATAATTAGAAGAACGTTGTCCAATAGATGTATCACATTTTGGTTTAGCAACTCTACTCTCCTTTCCTCTAGTGTGATAAGTATAACTTAAGGATTTTGTTGGAATTAACTTTTTTATGTGTGTGTGTCTTCGCTTGAAACCCTGTTAGACGGTAAAAATATGTATACAAAATCCCAGCCTTAAGATGAAGTATACTATTTACATAAGTATACTGTAAACAGAAGTGGTCCGAGCAGTGTTCCCTGCGGAACACCATAAGTAACACTCTTCGGTCGACTTCTTACTCCGACGATTTCAACACTCTGTTGCTCTCTGATAAATAACTTTTTAAAATATCACTCATTGTATCTTTTAAGCCATAACTGTTTATTTTCTGAAGCATTTTTGTATGACACACAATATCAAATGCTTTGGAGAGATCAACAAAAATACATAGTAATGGTATATTTTGTATCTATTTTACTGTAAATAAACGACGTTAACTTATGAATAGAATCCTCTGTTGATCTCCCTTCATTACTCGAATAAGACCACAACTGATAACAAAGTACTGCAACAGACACCAAACATATCGTCCTTGTATTAATTTTTATAAACAAAAAGTTTCACCTGATAAATTCTTGTCCAAAACTAAAAATATGTTAATACATTTTTTTTTCACTATTCGTCAATATGTTATCAGCTACAATTTCATAAATTTATGAGTATAGGTTAAGAATCATCCTGTATATTATATATGTACGAGTATTATAAGCAATAATATATAAAAAAACCTAATATTTTATATAATAACCTTTCTATACTATAAATAAGTACTTCCCTCACAATCAAGTCGCGCGAAGAAAACTCCTTATTTATTGCTTATTAGCTCGCCGGAAAAATCCGCGAAATTGCTATATGGATATCAAATAAACCACGGAACAATGGAGCGCGGTGGGAGTGTATATTAATAGCGGGGTCAAATAAGCTAAGAGTCGAACACAGTGTATATTAATAATTACGATGGAATGTCCGAGAATGCGCGTCTTGCGCATCCACTGATTGTATTCGTGTAATTACATATTCGTGGGTTATAATTAACCCGCTGAGAGGAGTCAATGATCCGGGGAACCGTTGTTAAACTTTTAGAATCGGCCGATGCTACTTCACACACGACGCTGGCTCTGCACGACCCGATGAACAAAAACACACCCCCCTGGATGAGTTCCGGGTACTGTAAGACGATGCTGATTCTATAGAATAATGTGGAATGCCTCATGACTAGATGTTCGTGTTCTCATGTGATTTATTGACCGTTTGTTAATAGTCTATTGTACTGATAATGTGACGCTCAAAAAATTGGCATTTATTCTGTAGATCTTACTATACTAAATAAATACTGTATAAATTTGTTTCAAAATAGTTTTTGTGATAAGCGTTCACAAGTGATTGGATACCAAATATAACAATGCCTTCTTTTTCCTTATCGTTAGGTATCTACTTCTTTAGACTTTTATACCTGCACGGATCTTCACAGCACGAATCTGCAAAGTATATTCATGTTATTTAATGGAGCATCGCACACTAGACCTTTACCAGTACGTATCGTCACCGGAAATGTCGGTGACCTGCAATTTCTATATGTTCCCACAAAAGACAGGGATTGGTTTCAAACTGTCACAAATATTTGACTAGTTAAGTTGTGGATATGTAGCTAAACTGTAGGCACTCTGGTTTATCGACACCATCTATTTACTTACTTTAAAGAAACTGTAAGCATGAAAACACTGCTATGGTTTTGGCCGCGCCGTGCCGATATAATTTTTATATTCTAACAGTGGGTTCGGTAGGACTAAAATATAATACTGATTGATGGCAAAATATAAAAAATTCCCTTAATAACCATCCCACTTTGAATAATATCGAGATAGATGACTTAAATAAGCATTATCTATAGAATTACGGTATATATTATTCACATATCCACGTTATTCTAATGATTTGTATGTCACTTGCTTGTCATTATATTGTATCACTCTATTCCACGACTTATTGTCGGCGTCTTTTCAAATTGTTTATATTTCCTTATATGGGGGGAAGGCAGATAAACACAATATTTTAAAGTGTCCTATTTGACTTTAACAATTTTTAACAACGAAAGCAGAGACGTTTAACCGCATGTAACTAAGTGTGAGCTGTTTCGTAAAATTTTTAGAACCAAACCCATGGGTTGCAAAGGGTTATTTGCTAATTATTTTTATATTTCAGTAACAAGAATACCCAATTAAACAAGAAGTATAAAAAGTATAATACTAAAAAATAGATTAGACATGTTAAGTCTCTTGTTTACACCTATGAAATTGATCTAATCATCAAAAACACGCATAATTCTCTTATATCCCGATAAATTTGACAACGTAACAACACGTTTGTTGATACTATCCATTATTTAACTAGATCAGGGTGCGTAGCCCGTAACAACTACGACTACCTTGTTGTCTTCGTTTCACAACTCAAATCTGCACATAATAAGAAAAATCATAGTCCGCGAAACAGACCGATCTATGTCGCGACATAAATTCAGATCGATATAAATTTATCATTCGTCTGCGTTGTGCTGAGTAGCTGTCCTTCGTGAAAGTCTCCATTATACGTGTAAGATTTAATTAATGGACGTCATCTAATGGGGACAGTTTTTGTTTATTTACGACAAGACAATCGAAGCCGAGGTGTGGCGTGTGTATGGTAAGCGGAAAAGCGGACAGGTTGAGAGTTACATAATCGAGAATACTTCTACACTTCACGAAACCAAACAATCGGCCAACGCATACCGTTTCCGAGATAATGATCTCCTAGAAAGTTTATCAGCATTTTATTATTTTTTGTGGCTTTGTATTAGGGAATAATTTTTATTTAATGTGTCTATAATAAATCCATCGGTTTGCTCATCTAATGAAGAATGTCGTTTAAAAAATCTGTTATTGGAACCGGCATTCTTTTCGTACACTGAGAAAAACCAGTTCATTAAACTATTTCTTACTAGATATAAGAAAAACGATAACCACAAAGGATCTTCAGATACAAATGATTATGTTGCTGATAATATTATAATGTTACCACTCCGTGTTATTATTGTAATATAACAATATTATTACCACCTTCCAAACCGGCGTGTTGGTCACCCTTCGTGAATTTTCGACATGAAACTGGAAAGGAATGTACTAGGTGTCGTATTCTAAGATGCTCTTCCCTTCTTACTTTTTTAACCCGCCGTAGACTCTGGAGTCTGGACAATCCCATTGCGCATTGTGGTTTTTACAGGTGTTGAGATAAGTGAAATATGGAATGTGCCATCGAGAATCTGGTAGATCTGTTTAAAGGTAAGTTTTCATTTATAATTAACTCAATTTTTTATATAAATACATAAAAATGTATACTGAATGAGCAACTTGTTTAAGTAGTTTGCACCTATTGTTAAAAAATGGAAAATAATATTGAAATAAATGTTTTCATTAATTACAAATAGGGATTTTCGTTTTACAAGTATTTCAATAGATAGTTAAACTTTTACGATTACAGTAAAAATATAATAATTATACCTAAGAAGGATATGTTCGGGAAAACAACATTCCAAATAGGCTATACTTAATATATCCAAATAAAAAATTACAATTTTTTTTCAAATTGTATAATTGTATTTCAGTCTTTGGTTGGCTATTATAATTTTTTACCAGGGGCATAATATCAGGTAGACTTAATGACTAATATTTTTCTTCTTTAATATACTTCAAAATTGATTTCCATGTACAATAGATTGTTAGAGACTAAAATCTATAAATTAATTAATAAATGTAAAATAATGATATACATAAATATAAAAACTTATTGACACATAACAGCCTGCATTATTTGAGAAAATGAAGGTACTAAATGAAAGTTTGTTTAAATTGCTAATGTTCCTAACTCCCATTAAAAAATATGCAGTCCTTTGGATGACATAAAAACAATATTTAATCATTTTATGAAAATTTTTTTTTTTTTCAGATTAAAATAAGGAGGGGTCATTCTGCCTCTGAGATGAGAAAACGATAAAACACAATTTAATACCAAACACAGGACCTCGCCAGAAATTAAAAAAAGTGCTTAGAATTGTATTCAGTGTTTAGGCTCATTTTCAATAGACCGCACTAGTGGTTACGTCACAAATTAGGCAACCAGCGTTACAAGTGTTATAAGAACATTAGCACATAGACTTACCTGTCAAATTCGACCCTTAAGAGAGGGTGACTTAAGAGTCAAAATAAAATCAACAAAATAACACTTTCTTGGATCACATCAATGGGATACATCCAGATATACAGTTCACTATGGAAGTAGAGAAAAATGCCGCTCTCTCCTTCTTGGATGTGTTGGTTGAGAGAAAACTAGATGGCACTTTAGGACATCGAGATATAGGAAGCCAACTCACACTGACAGATATTTAAATGCTAAGTCTCACCACCATCCAGCTCAGAAACAGGGGATCATAGATACCTTGATTCATAGAGCCCGGATTATTACTGAACCCAGACACTTGGAGGAGGAACTGGAACACCTGCGCATAGCCCTGAGAGGAAATGGCTACACGAAAAGAAATATTGAACGAGCTATCAGGAGGAGATATACACCCAAGGAGAAAACGGAGTATCTAGCGACGACATATCTACCTTACGTGGAAGGCTGTACAGATAAAATAGGACGTCTTTTGAAGAAAAGAAATATCAACACAGTATTCAGCACTGTGAAAAAGGTAGCGGCAGCTTTTCCGAGGACCTGCAACAGCGACCATCTCCAGGACCTCGGTGTGTACAGCATCCCCTGCTCCTGTGGAAAGGTTTATATAGAACAGAATAGGCATATCAACAGAAGGTTAAAGGAACAGAAGAGTCACCTCAAAAATAACAACTGGGAAAAATCGGCAGTAGCAGAGCATAGAGCGGACACGGGACACACGGTAGAGCTAAGTGAAGCCAGCATGCTATTAAGAGAGAGAAGATTTTGGCCCCGACTATACAGAGAAGCTATAGAAATTCATAAAAATCCGAACAATTTCAACAGGGACGGAGGCGTGGATCTGCCCGGTATTTGGAAATGATTCATCCGTGAAAGCAGTCCACCGGAACATCATGGATCAGTGACCACCCCACCGGAACATCATGGATCAGTGATCACCCCTGATATAAATAGTGCGACGACCAGTAGATCTCCAGTTTCAGAGTAACTTCTGAAGAAGAGAGCGATATGTCTCTCGAAACGTCAAGAGTTCTAAACCGACGACGTGGCAACCAGCCCTGAAATTACCTGACCAAAATAACACCTATTATTTCGTTTTCTTATTCAATTACCACACTTATTTAAGGAATACCATCTGGTAGGTCTTGTATATAGAAGATTTAGTTATATTTTGACCAGTCTGAATTTCAATATAAGTTTAATTACATCAGCTAATACTTGAATAACAGTTCTACTAATTTGAATGTGAATATACCGTTAACTTTATCTGCACAAAACACACAACACTGACGATTGTAACCATATATTTAATACCATAAAGCATATAAAAGCACAGATAAACTCACTTATACAAGGTTTAACACTAAAAACCACACAAAATCAACATAATTTCAATGTATAAATTTGCAAGTTGAATTTTCTGACACATGACAGATAAACCAAATGAAGTTAGTTGCTCAATTGAGCTTAATAATTAAGCTCAATTGATCAACTGCAGAATTATTCTGTTTTGTTATTGGTGGAGCAAGAGCATATTTTAAAAATTTATTTAAAATATTTAGAGAAAGAAATGTCTTTAATACTTCTATAATACGTCTCGTTTTCAGTCAGATAATTTGACCCTTAAACATATATTTCATAAGGGCCGTTATAATAACACTTTGAAATTAAACTTATTATGACACAAAGTACCGCAGGTTGCATACTACTGCGACGTCACACTGATGCGGTCCATTATCGTATTGTCTGTTGATAAATGTATTTCTCTACGTTCATGCAAAAAACAAAACTGTATTGAACTATATTTAGTGGAAAAAGTGGTTCTTCATTGCACTAGTGCAATAAAATGTTTATTGCATCCATCTGTCATTCTACTACAGCGTTCTGTCGTCATGACAAACATAAACGTTCAAATCGACGTCATATTTTCCTAGACTAGTGTCATCTAAATAAAACATTTTTTGGTTTTTGCATGAACGTAGAAAAAATATTGTATGCAACTCGTACAAAAAGTGCTTATTGCACGCGACGTGAAATTGTCCAAGGAGGCCGTCAGGCCGAGTAGGACAATTAACACTTACTTTTTGTACTTGTTGCATAAATAACTATTATTACCTTTTTGTTCTGTTGCATCACAATATTAAAAGGCAAGGTATTCTTGCCCAGAGGACTCCACAACGCTGAATGCCGGTCCTAAATATTTACACATTATTTTAAAAATATTCTACAAGATATTGTTGTTGCATTTGTAAACAGATACCTATTTAATTAATATGTTAATTAATTGCAAAATTATAGTACCTACCTAATTAATAATGAAACTGTAATTGAAACCGAATATAAAATAACTAGACTGTGAAACTTGTTAAATCCTTTTAAAGCATCACTGACCTAAAATTCCTTGTTACAGCCAGGCTTCAGGTATTTGAGGGGACGCTCTGTTCTTATTGTAGGAACGCGCAGCATTTTGTCCAGCTCTTTATCTCGTCAGATTGGATACAGATTGATTCCCGTATGACAAGTTGATTAAACCGCTTAATTAAGTTATTTAATTGGCACACCAGCGGTAAACCGCGTTCCAGTGTACCGCCACGGTTCTTTATAAACGTATATTAATAACTTTTTATTGTGTTGGCTCGATTTTTATACGAGGCACATCACTTCAAGGCCGGAGTTAGCCTATTGTCCAATAGAAGATTTTTAAATTACTTGAAACAAATGTTCTGGTAATTTAACCAGATGCATGAAGATATTAATCATATCGTGCAGACCGTGCCCATTTATTTTCTTCTTTTTTCTAAACCCACTACGGAGAACAGAAGTATCACTGTTATAAGACTTAATTACCATTTTATTCAATATAAAGGTTCGAGAATGAAATGTGCGATTTTTTTAAATGCCAATATAAGCACAGGGTGATCAGTAAGTAATGACATATGCAGACATTAGAGATTTCACTTCAAAATAATAAGATTTAAGCCAACTTGTCTTAATAAAATGTTGATAATAAAAAAGATACAGGATATCAAAGATAGAATTTTAAGTGATTTTTTATAATAATTACACTGTCTTTGACAGTGAATAATAATCTGTTTTCTATTTCGAGGTAGTTCCTACAGGGCGTCACATTCGCCATATTTGTGATGTAAATATGAGCGTAACTTTTTTGGTCCTAACGTTATCACGTTTTTTTATTAAAAAATCTTAAACCTACATTGTGTTTGAAAAACTAAGGTATACTTGTCATTAGTCTCAGAGGCCATTTTCGAGAAAATAGCTTTTCAACAATCAGCTGCATAGTTCATTGTACAATATTTTAACGTAGTAGGCGCCAAAATTCCCTTGCAAATTGGATATGTTGAAGGTAGATCGACAAGCAATAAAATTTGCACTGGTGTAAAATGCTGTGGATAGTATTTTACAACATGCAACGTTTTTAAAATGGAAGTCATACTATACTGACTCTTGCAGCTTCAGATAGTCGTCCTGAATTAGTTTGTGGATAATCCCGCGGCGGGTAGACCAGCTATATTTGCAGAGATTGATACCGGTTGGTATTTGACCACCCCTCTAATTAACAAGGTTTGCCTCATTCCTGCACTAAATGGTGGTTAGAGCCTACTAAGTCGTTCCTGGGCGCAAATGCGGCCTGCACAATAATAATATGCTGCCCTCTCTCCCGCACAAGTCTCCGACTTCTGGGCAAATCTTCGTGATTAAAATGAGGGGTAGAGATACTATTATTATTAATATTACATTATTAATCCGCAATGTGAAGAAATTTTTCGACTTTTTTTCTCTAAATTCCTAAACAGATTTTTTAAATTGTTGATTATCAGATTGTAATCTATTTCGAAATCGACGTGCAATACTTTACATTTTATTTTTAACGTCGAAACAGTCAATTTTATCAAAAAATATAAGAGAGAAAAAGTTTCTAAATGAATCGGCTTAACCTAATTTATTTTTTCTACGTCGTTAAGGATGTTTTTGAAAGTATAGTTAAAAATCTGAAAGGGGTATTTCAACCTTTTCCAATTATTTTCATAAAGTGAAAAAATATGTCAAAAGTTTTTTTTATGATGGTAACACTTCTACAATATTTTACCATTCCCACGCTTTTCGTTTCCGAGAAAAACAATAAAAACACTCTTTTTCCGCCATCTTTGCTACGCGATATCTCCCTAATGGTTGACTTGTGACCCAACGTTTATATAACAAACTACATTTTATTTTTAACAAGAAATCACCCCCTGAAAGTTTTCGCCTTTGTTTTGAAACACCCTGTATAAAGAGAATGCGAAAGGACTTTATCATAAACATTTAAGAATTGCAAATACTTCTTTTCTATATGTTATGAACAAGTTTGTTGTTAGTTAAAAATTTGTTCAAAAATGTAGTAGTAAATGAGTAGATTAATTTAAAAAATGAAATAGATATATTTCGATACCAGTTACAATTATAAATGTTGTAAATTATGATGTGGTTTGTTGTTTATGTGCATGCAGTCATGAAAATAGATCTTTAAACTTCGTAGTAATTAATCACTAATGATTTAAAATCTTTTTAATAGTGTTATAACGTGATATGAATGTGTACCATGTGTGCTGCGCCCACTCCATTGTGTTTGAATATTCATTAAATTTTTTATAATCACCAAGACATTTTAAGTCCCTCGAGGTTTCTGTAATTACACAAAATCTAATTAAACTTAATGGCTTTTATTATAAAATTCAACAAAAGATAACAACTGTACTTTCGGTGCTTAATTACGGACCGTTTTCACCTTGCGTTCCTTGAAATATTAAAAGCGCTTTCTGTTTCCTTATAAAGTCCAGCGCCGTAAAAATATTTTAGAAATTTTGATGTTTATCCTGTCCAGCGCGTTACATCATTTCTTTACAATACAATGGACCATTGTTGACGTACCTATACCTATTGCAATACATTACACTGTCAGTGCTCAACAGATTTTAATAAATGATTATGTTATTCACCGGTTTATTATGTAGCCGTTCCTCTATACTTTGTTTCTAGAAATTTTATATGTTTTGTGATTGTATTTATTATAGATACAGTGTAACTTTAAAAATAATTATTTTCTCCAACAAAAAACAATTTTGAGAAGAAGGAAACAACATGCTACAGTATTAACAGCAATTAATACCTACTATTACATAGAGAAAAAAGAGGCCCTTCCAAAAACAAAAAAAAAAAACAAGAATATAACGCGAAAGCATGGAATGCAGGCAATAATAAATTATTGACTACACGTACAAAATAAAAACCATAAACAACTGTAGAACCTTTGTTAGAGAAGCAGGGTGCAAACTATGAATGCATAAAACTTGCATCTGTACCCAAATCAATACAATAGTTTTGGCTAAACCCAACCGTCGAAAATCTAGAGAGTGACTCATAACTAAAGCCCGCAGTTTGTTCGCAGATCTCGAGTCCGGACTTGGTAACGACTTCAATATTTAAATATACTTTTATACAGGGTGTCCGGAAAGTAATGAGATCCAGCTTAAACATAGCTTCCTGCGATCAAATAGAACTGATTTAGACAAACTTAGCTTAGTTCCAAAGTGCCTCGTTTAGAAGTTACAGGGCTTCAAAGAAAAAAAAAAAATTTCTTGTTATGGGCATAATTAATAAACGAAACGGCCAATCACGTTCAAATTTGGTACAGTTATATTTTAGATAAGTACAAGCATTGTGAAGTAGTACGTAGTGCCGCATATCGTAGAGGGCGCTCTTGGCAGTTTTTTTGCAATTAATTTTTATCGTATCTTTTTTGTTGGTCCTAATCTGATATATTTGACTGAAAATTATGATGGAAAAACTAATTTTGCGTAGAAAAGCTATACTTGTTCCATATTGATAAAATGCAGCGTTTTCGGTAAAAACGCATTTGAAAAGTTCCGCACATTAAAATAGAAATAAATTTTCTAATTCGATCAAGTTACCACTTGTCAAACTGACGTTGATACGCTTAAATTAGATAAAATTTGATCAAAAGCTTGTCAGAATTATATTATACTGAGTTAGTAATTATCGTTGTGTAGTTGTGTAAAGTGTAAATGTAATGTGTAAATAATTTCAAATTATTAATATTATTTTGTCAAATTTGGAAAACATACCTCGACATAAACAGTTTTCCAACACGGAATGGCAGATATGATTACTGTTTACTGTCAAAATCAATTTAATGGAGGAGCAGCAGAAAGAAGGTACAGTTACATGGATAGCTTTTCTACGCAAAATTAATTTCTTCATCATGATTTTCAGTCAAGCGTATCAAAATAGGACTAATAAAAAAGATACGATAAAAATAAGTTACAAAAAAACTGCCAAGTGCGCCCCCCCCCCCCCCCCCCCCGATATGCAGCACTACTGACTCCATCGCAATGCTTGTACTGATTTAAAATTGGGGAATTATTTCACACGGTTTTTGCTAGAGGAATACAAAGCTTCAATAATTGAACCAGTTATTTGGAAAAGGTCGCAAACGACAATTTCGGCCATTTTTATGTTATACGATTTTTGTTTAATTTTATTGAAGGCGCATCATTTGGTACGAAAAGGACACCAAATATCACGCTACAACTGCATTAATTTGATACTCGTTTCACTGGGTTTGGTTCGAAAAGGTCACATGCAACACCAATATGACCTTTTCGAACTAGGCATATAAAGCCTATACTGCTAAAGTTTCCATAAATATAAAAAAAGTTAACAATTTGAGATCCAATATATCCCCGAGAAAAACAAAGAATTTTACAATGTGATATTTGACTGGCCAACAGCGGCCTCCGAGGAGATAGCTGAAGAAGACTTTTAATGCTGTTATAAAAATTCTTAGATATTATAAACTTACCCAAGTTGCTAAATAATACGCAAAACTATGTTTTTCTAGTAAATAATATGTTAGATTTTTATTTTCATTGTTTTATTCTGAATAAGTTTGGAAAAGGGCACAAATGAAATAAATACAAAAATATTTTTATGATATAAATTTTTCAAATAACTATGAGAAATTACTGCAAGTAGCTTCCTCACATGTCAATAAACATACAACAGCATCTGCATATCTATATTTGCACACAATCAGATTTAAAAATGTTTTTCCTTCCTACTGTAAAATTTAATGTTATGTAGATGTGCCCTTTTCCAAATAACGGATTCAATTGTAAATATACACATAGATAATAATATACTAAGGAATTTTTTAAGTGGAATGAATTTCCACTCGAATTTTTATCACTGCAGTCTTGAATAGAGTTTCAGGAGTGTTGTTTTTATTTAGACACGTTTAGACTTACTTACTACTCGTAAAACAAAACAGTTGCAATGGAACCGTACGTTGAGTTACGTATAGTTAGCAGCAACGTCATATTACTACGTTCATTTTGACGGCATAAAATGCACCCTATAGCGACTACACTCCAGTGATGCTACTTCTATTTTATATGCTCAACGGATATTTAACGATCCTAGAATTCACGAAGATTTAGCATACTCGTACATACATTTTAATTATTCATGGATACATTCAGTTATTCACAGTCTTGAAACAACTGTGATATTAGGATATTCAATAAATGACGCAGTAAATAATGTTTCTTATTTGCGACAGCTTATTTCCCAGTTATAAGGACCTAGCGCTGAACATGAAAAAAAAATTGAGACCGTTTTTCAGTAGAATCCGGATTTTCTTGACTTTATGCCGTATAGTAGATCATTTTGATGGCAAAAATTAGATTTTTCTGAACCCACCCTAAATTTGCCATCTATGGAAAATTATATAGGTATACTTTAAATATGCCCCAGTGACCTCTGTGGATGTTGAACATTTTTACAGCAGTTGCTGGTTATTCAATTTTATTCCAGTACTACAAGTGAATAGTGGTTTGTAAACTAATAAACTTAATATGAATAATGTTGGATATTATAAATTACCAGTATAAATTATCATATTCATTTTAGTAGGTATATGTTTGCATCTCGGTTTCTACAAACATTAACTTCGTCCTAAGTGCGCCTGATAACGACGTCATCTGCAAAAGAAGGGCTTTACTCATAACTTCTAGCGTTCAGATATAAAAAAATATATACAAAAACGACAATAGAAATAACTGTATTACATAACATTCATTATTTTTAGTAGATACAGAGTGACACAACAGTTTTTACCAATTTCGAGACCAATTTCCAAATTTAAAGTCTTTATCTTGTATCGGTATGTCCCAATTACCCAAGGTCGAAAATAACAGAAAGTGACTAATTCACAGCACATAGTAGGGAGGGTGAGAGTTGCAGGAAATAAGATTGCATAAGCGTGCCACTTGAGACGGGTTAAAAGCATATAAAATTTCCAAAAATAAGTTGATGTGATTTAAAACATTATAAACTCACCCGCCGTTGGACGGCGATGACCCGCCGCCACCCATTTCATTGTTATAGTTGGCGAAATTCGCTAAAAGCAGAGATTTTCCCACAATTGAATAAATCGCGCAAATATTCGTAAAGTTCGCATCTATAAGGACAAGGCTTTAGAGTACATTGCACTATACATACACACCATTTGCTAATTCTTGTTTCGAATAAGGCATTTGCAACCAAACCAACCACTACGTTATGCACACTAAGACTGAACTTAACCTAATTAGTGCATTGTAAACAGTTAATTAAGAAGAGCGGTACACATTGAAGTAATGCATTTATTTCAGAAACACCCTGTATTGTAATAATGCTTAGCCCTTATTTCTATGTCACTATGATAAATTATTAACCCTTGTATTGCTATGTACACTATAGTAGTTTGCAATGATAATGGCACCCTTTAAAATTAATTTTACGATTTTATTTGAACTGCTGACGTATTTGTCATGAAATCTACTTTTAACATTAGTTCTTAGTTGTTTCACTCATCAATAAAGATTTAATGAAATTTGTACTTAGGACTTCTAGTAGTTCAAAAACTGTTTTAAGGGAGTGTCATTATTATTGCCAAAGGATGTAGGTACCTACATTATTAGAGGTGATCAAATATAGACATAAATTTGTTCTATGAAGTATATTTTGAATTCTATAAATTAAGAGCTTGTTACATGATATTAATTTTGAAAATTATATCTTTTCTATAAAAAAATAATTGCTTATATAAACTTTACACATTTACATTCAAAGAATGTTTAAAAATGCAGAAAGATTGATGATATGTGAATACATGAATTTATTATTATTAAATATTATAAATAAATGGCTAATGTAATTTTAATTCATTGACTGTCAAGATCGAAACAATACATAGGAAAATTTGTTTCTTTTTTTGTAAAATATTTGTATTGTCGGCAGTTATTTACTTCTCTACATAAAGCATTTATAAGAACGTTTTTATATAGGAAGGTTGTAATATTTTTAAATGTTATGAACAAAATAACCATAACTCTTATATTACAGTTTTCAAAAAGTAATTTTTGTATTTGATTTTGGAACTATACCTAAAAAATGATTAACATCGCAACTAAAAAAAATTTTTTTGAAAATTATTTGTATCCTTCATAAATTGTATTGTAATGATTATGGAATAATAAGTTGCATCCATTTCTGTATTTATAGTCAGAGAAAAGTTTACTTGTTTTACTAAACAATAAATTACATAGAAAAAATATTCAATAAATAAAAATTATTGTTACCACCAAATGTGAAAACGAAAAGAGTTTTGCTATTAAAAGCTACTGCTACTGCGAATCTGAAAATATAAAATTGAATAAATGTATGCAGAGACAAAGATGCACAGAAAAAATACACCCAGTAGATGGAGGTTCTTATTAGCGTTGTACTGAAATATAATTCTAAAACTGATTTGTTTCCTTCAACTTTTGTAAGGAAAATGCGTTAGAAAACCTGAAAATCCGTGAATTGCACCTTGTAAGAATACTTAATAAATTTACATCAATTACCTAGTGTTACCTACCTACTAGTTTTTTTAAAGAATTCTGCGGTATGTGATAACGTTTATATGTCGTATACAATATTCTCAATGTACAGTTGGCATGTAAATCTTAGGCAATTTATGATACGGTTTTTAGAACATTTTCATAGTCTTTAACAATTGTACACGCTGTATAATTCTTACGATAGTTTAGCCAACCTTAACTGTAAACACGTGTCAAATATCATAAATCTCTAAAGGCAGACGAAAATAACATCCTTGCTAGAGGACTATACAGTTTGGTAGGATGTATATTAAGGAATTAGAAATAACCATGCAAGTTAACAGCAAGCATTGCTATGTTCTGTCGATTATTAGTCGTTTTTCATTAGTATTACATAAATTTCTTGCGTGTCATTCAATCATTATTTTTGTATTTTCAAATAAATGTATAGATATATTGAGTTATTGATGGAATGACGCTATATTCAGTATTGTACCTCATTAACTTATTATTATCATTTCTTGATCATAAGCAAGAATCTACAGTTACACAGAGAGAAATAAATATTTATCGCAATTTTCATTACCTCTTCAAAAATCAGTCTCCTCATTAGCATCTGCGAAAACTATCGTAAATAATTAATGAACGGTGCAAATTTACTTCCTACTGACACTGCTTTCGTATTGAATTACCTTTTTAGCTTAAACGTTTCTAAAACAGCGGGTCTGCTTTTCCCTAAACGGGAGATTTGTTACGACAATAAGATCGTCAAATGGGATCTGCTAACGCAAACACAGAAAATCCTTATTACGCACTCTCGCCGCTGTTTCTCGACCCGGTAGATCGCATCGGACATGCAGTAGGTACAAATAATCATTTTAATTAGTTTTGCGGAATCGGAACTGTTCATCCATAACAGCGGCACGGCCATCTGAAACAATCGTTAAAAGACAAAAGAAGTTAGAGCAAGTCCATTAGAATGTGTATATGGCAGAGTTTATGGCAGAGTGCTATCCATACCAAGCTATTTACCTACTCCAATTAAAGACTGATGAATGATTATTGTTCGGAAAACAATCCAACTTTCACCTGTCAGCCGCGGGTCACCTGGCCTTAGCACAGGCGGAAGATTCAAATAGGAAAAGCAACAATTCCATTTTTTTAGAATTGGTACGAAGTGGTCGGTATATTTCTTACATTCAGAACACTAAAATTGTAGGAAAAAACATTTTGAGTTTTGGTGGAACGCTTTTCTATACAGGGTGTCTCGGTCAGTATTTCTCCAGGATGTTCTACGTCGAAAGATTACTTTTTCTTCATATAAACCTAGGTCTAAGAATTCTTCTTAAGAAAGTTATAGCCACAAAGGGGCCACCGTGATCTGTTAATGTTTTTTTCTATTATATTTCGAAAACCAGTTGAAATAAATTTATGAAAACTGGTAACTGTTTGGACGACAATGCACTCTATATAGTTCAGTCATGTTGTCATGAGATCTATTGACAAGAAATAGCGAATGTGTGGCAAGAAACATCAGTAGTAAAAAAAGTTAAATTGTACCGGCAGAATAAAAGAATATATTTTGGTCCTTCGAGTCGGATGTGAAGAAAAATAGCAAGACAACAGTATATATACAAAAACAAATAATAATAATATTTCTACACCTCATTCTAATCACGAGGATTAGCCCAGAAGTCGGACAGTGCGGGATAGGGGCGGCATATTATTATTGTGCAGGTCGAATTTGCGCCTAGGAACGACTTACGTTGGTAGGCCCTGCAGGAATGAAGGAAACCTGGAAAACTTAATTTCCCCCATTAATTAGGGGTATGGTCAAATGTCGACCGGTATCAATATCTCACATTGACCCAAGCCAACATTCTTGTACCCTACTATACTCACAGAGGGTACCGATCTTCTACACAGATATATCTGGTCTACAGTATACAAATAAAAATGTTTATCATCTACGTTCCAACCTGAGGGAGCAGCACATGGGTAATAATTACCACAACTTTTTTGTGCTTCGACTTCGTTTTTAATAAAAATGGATGATACTCTTAGTTCATATATTAATAGTGTTTTTTTTTGAGCAAAATCCGTTTAATATTATTAACAACATTAGTTGCACGCAGAATCGAAATTGTAGGTAAGTAAATATTTCCTGTCAGTAGTGTGATAAACAAAAACAAAAATTGACGTCTTTTGCATTGACAGTTTAGTTATTTACTTTTTGTGCTTTGTTATGAGTCAAAAATGCAATATTGTACCAATGTAGAGTTAGCATACAATATTTTATGAAAGTCATCTTCAGGACCGACTCTTGAAAAAGCTCTAGTTCCCTTAGGGTCGAGCTATATTTATAGTTTATAGGGGGCTATAGATATAGCTAGAACTTGTATGTTAGAACCAGGACCACATAATCCCTCCACAACTGTATTCCCATCATTTTCCATGGGGTTTATGGTCAAGATATTTGTTCCTCGAGGATCAGTCGACATTGATTTTTCTATTTCAATGCTTTATGCTGATTTCAAACATCGAAAGATCTGGACATTGGGTAACGCATAAATTAAAATTAGATTCAGAAAAGTTTATAAAATCAAACATATTAATAAAAAAATTGTACATATTATATTGATTTACGTTGAATGCAATAATTTTATTTTCATAGAAAATTATTGATTGGTTTTGCTTTTCCGAATTATACAATTTACTTTTTATGCTAAGATGAATAAATTTATAGTCATTTTTCATAAAAAAGCTATAATCAATTGCCATGAAATTATAATTATAATCAACTGACTATTATTGATTTAGAAACAATTAGTATAATTATAAAGTAATCTAAATATAACTTCACAACGAGCGCATTGGATATTAATTTTTTAACAACCTATAATTAAAACTAGGTCTGTAAACAATTTAACCGGCAAATATTGGCGTAGTTCTCTATTAGAAACAAATTAATCATCTCAAATTTAACAAATCATGCGATGATAAATAATAATTACCTATAAGGTAGTGCGACTTTTTCTTCCTTGGATTGAAAAATTGATAAAAATGAGCGGAAATTACCATGTTTTGTTATGCTCTTTTAACATAATACTTACTGATAATTTTTAATTTACATTAGGTATATATTAAGGAAATATTAAGTATATCTGTTTGTACATAATAAAATTAGCAAATTTCAGGAGCAATGTGGTAAATACAATGTACTACGTCCTTTATTTACTCAATTTATTTCGAAATTTTACAGAATTTGTCTTGTTGTTCTATTTACCCAAACTGATGCACATGCCTAGACACACATCAATCTAACCTCGCGTTTTGGTTGTTTTAAGGTGTGGTAGACAAACAAGTACGGTTCATTAATAAGGAGTTTTTGTAGGATATTCGGAAAAGAGTAAATATAAGATTAAATTTTGTAACGTATGGATTTCAGTTTATACCAGTTTAAATGTTATAGAATTCGTAAATATAATATTTACATACAAAGTGAAACAGTAGGCATGTTGTTTAGATGCCTGCATCATAACTGCCCCATTACCTGTGTCTGTAAACCATACAACAGCATTAGTTCCAAACAAGATATCTATCGTTATGGCAGTAAAAATATAATAGTTCACAACAGATATCAATAGTTGAACCGTAAATTTATTGTAACTAAAAATATTTATTTTGATACAGATATACGTATATCCAAAAATATTTGCAAAAACAGAATATATACTAATGTTACAAGAATAAGATGTCATTTTCAGTGAAAACATTTCAACACATTGTCTAATGTGAATGAATTACATTTTTAGATAGATGCAACAATACACTTTTAGACACAAAACGTTTTTTTGTTCCCAACAAGGTCTTCTTAACTATTTAGAAATAAAAATATAGCTATTTATGTATTTCTTAATTCGCATAGTATATCCATTGTTAAATTCTAATAATAGAATCTACTGTTTTCCCAATAATTTATTAGTAAGAGACATACTGCATATTATGTTGACTCATTTAAACATGTATTATTGTACATTTGATCACAAGTACATTTTTAACCAGAACAACTTGTTTCATGATATTAAAAATAAAAGATTTTCCTCTTTTAACTTCTTCTGTAAACACACTCTATATGGCAATAATATTAATTATTACATTTTTAAATTAACTTCTGTTACATTATTCAGGTTAAACAAAATGAGAATATTTGAAGTGATTGATGAGCTCATTGGTATTTCCTATATAGTTTTATTATTTTGATGACTTGGGGTTTAAGGTACATATGTTTTCTTTTTTATTATACAGGGTGTCCGGAAAAGACGTGTACAACGGAAGACCACAGACTCCTGGGTTCAAAATGAGTCGATTTAGCCCAGTTTACTTATTTCCAAAATTTCTTGGTTTAGCCGCTAGAGTGCCAAGTTCGCGAAAGATTTTGTTTATTCTGAATATCTCGAAAACGACTTGATCGATTTTTGGGCTCCGCATTTATAAGTCTAACCGACACTTTTTGACATTAAAATCTTTTGCAGTCATTAGAAATATAAGAAAAATCATGTATCATGCAAATATAAGTATATATTTTTTTAACCCCTGTACAATTACTCTCAGTTTTTATTAGTAGCTGACTTTATTTAGAAACTTTTATACTTTCAGCAATTTTGAAAATAAGTAAATTGGGCTAAATTGGCTTATTTTGAACCCAGGAGTCTGTGGTCTTCCGTTGTCCGTGTCTTTTCGGACACCCTGTATATAGATATAATGTATGACCTATATTGATATTTTGTGCTTGTATCATGTAACTGGGCACTGGCCTGTTAAGTATGTAGTTAAATTAAATAAATACACTTTTTTGTGTGCATATTGTGCATGTGCATATTGTTCATTATTTATATTTTTAGACACTAATATTGCCATGTATGTAAAATAATGATAGTCAAAAAATTGTTTCTATGCATAATTAAAGTTATAAAGGTAGGTATACCTACATAAAATATAAGAAAATTAAAATTTCTCAGTAAAATTACATATATCTTACAATCCCAACCCAAAAATTACAATGTATAAATTAACACAAAGTATAGTGTCGGAAATGTACAATGGGATTTATCATAATAGTTGTAAAATCGGATAACACAATATGGAATTTTATTTGTGTAATATTACAGGGTACTTATTTCATTTATGAAATTATTATGTAATTTCACATAACTTTACGCTGGTCACAAATTGTCAAAGTAAATTTTATCAGTGAATGTGGTCTAAACAACATCTACTACCCAGTCTATAAAACTGCTAACATTCCAATCCTATCAAATCAGGACTGATGTCAAGCTGTTTGCGCTTTCACATCCTTACAATGGCTATGCTATTGTTGCCAGCCGTCATCCGTATTTCCTTTAAACGTCATTTAAATCGCTCTTGGGTCTGCACCATAATTTCACTGCATAATATGGAAGTTTACTGATGCCCTGCAGTATAATCGGACTGGATCGGTCAGTGGTCGCGCGGTTTAAGGCGTCAGTACTTGAATCGAGGTGACTGGATCGCTGTGGGTTCGACCCCTGCAGCCGGTAGACCGTATATGAATAATTCATCATATTTTCATCAAAATATTTAAGAAACTGCACCTGATAGTAATAAAATTATATACTACACTAAAAATTTGCATTATATATTGCACTAAATTGCAAAAAATGATTGTTTTTAACGCGGCCAATTATCGAAAATTACGTTGTCAATAAAAACAAATGTGTAACGTCAGCCGTGACGTAAGACGTCTGAATTCTTGGCGCGAGTATATACTGAAAAGGTTTATACAGGCTATAACTTTGAATGGGTGTCATATTTATTCGAAGGATATCTTTGATCTTTATTAACGTATAAGTAAATCATAGGTTTGTTTCCTAAAATTCTGTCACGAAAAATTATTGATTTTAACATTCTTCTTATAATTTTCATACTCCTTTACAGAGCAGGCTAGTAAAAGCATTCTGTTTGATTGAAGTCAAAAATAATACTTTACACATAAAGTCGTAAAATTCTCAAAATATCGAGAAAACTCGTGAAATCACGCAAAATTCCGAATCATCTGGTGGTAAATTTACCCATAAAGACTGACAATACTGTCCACCTTGCGTCATTTTCGACGTTATTCACGGTTACATTTCGCGAATAACGCAGGTTCCAGCTCACACTATTATGTGCACGACACGCATCACTGTTATTTGGAATTACTGGAAGGCTGTTTGTTCTCAAAGTTTAATGTTTTTTGTTTAATTTTACTTTCTGCATTACAATCTGAGAGTTTCAGCCAATATCGGAACGCGCCATCTTTCGCATTTTCGCCACTGGCATCGCAAATTTTTTTTTTCGTTTTTTTTCTTGTTCTACAGGGTGTGACTAGGATCAAAATCAGTTTTTTGACCTAGAATGTTACAATTCTGAGCAATCTTAGAAAGATTATTTTTTATTGAGTTAATACATCAGGATGTTTTTGAAATTTTGTATGTATCTCGTGTATACAGAGTGTCTGTAAGGTTGGGAAAACATACAACTACATAATCCGAAGGCCAAACTGTGTTGATCTAAATTAAGTTACTTAAATTCAAAATTTTATAGTTTCTGAGATAAAGGTTGTTAAAAATAGAATTTTATTTTAGTTTTTCCTCAATAACTTCATATAAATTGTAGCAGAGCATCAAACTTGGTAGAGAAATTTGCTGTCAACTGTAGAAGATGCCACCTACATTACTTCACATGCATTTAAATCGTCATAACTTTTTGGTGCCTGTACTAGTACTTTCTTTAAAAAAATCTGGACAATATGCTGTCACATATTCCTAGAGCCAAGATATGATGATCTAACCCAATTTGATTCACCTTAGTCCAAAATTTAATAGTACTTATTTGAATAAAATATGAAAGAAGATAATGAGTTCATGTTTGTGAAATAAAACATTAAAATCCTATCCAAAAAAACGGCTGTTCACGTTTCTTTAAAAAAAACGTCAAAGAATAAGAATTATTGATTAAACAATCAATACACCAGTGCCTACAAAATTAATAACCATTTAAATGCATGTGAAGTTCTATAGGTGGTGCCCTCTATGGTTGACAGCAAATTCGAGACCATAATCTTTTGTCAGAAAACTCACCACTACCTTGTTTTATGTATTTATTACAATTTATAATAATAATAAATAATAATAATAATAATAAATGCATTTATTGCCCAACAGTTACCCATTTACAGAGCAGTTACACAAAATAAATTAATACTTTCAGTTAAGTGATTATTTACAAAGTGTACCAAATACAACTATGACAGATACATATTAAGTTCAACAGAATTAGAAAGATAATTATAGGTATTCTTTACAAGTTGATACATATTAAGTTCAACAGATTAGAAGAGATAATTATAGGTATTCTTTACATTTACGTTTTAACTCAACATAAATCAAAACGGAAAATTACACATTTGCATTACACACATTACATGTATTGGTGCTTTGTACATTATAAATGTTTGGTTCTTTTACAGTAAAATATATTATTTTGTTTATCAGTCTAAAATATATATATGCGATAACAAAGCAGGACAGTCATTTTAGTAATAACTTACATAAAAATAAAACAGATGCTAGTTTTCTACGCCAAGGACATAAAATAAACTTATTGTTAATGAAGAATTTTTAATAAAGTTTCAGCAGATTGTCAAATTTCAAGAAAGTCATGCGAAAGTATCAAACAAATTGTTCTGGATCATCTTTGAGTCGAGCAAATGCTGTGTGAAATTATCCTTCTTCCTAACCCTTTTAGCTCTCCATAAACGGTTAATTCCAATCTTCCTCTTTCTTTTTTTCACCTCTTCCGTTAATACTAGATACGCTCCGCATGCTATAACCACGTCCTCCTCTCTTGGATCCATGATACAAACTAACCAACTGTGGCACGTAATAACATGATTGGTGTGAATATGCACAACACAACACAGTCGGTGCACGGTTACGACATAGTCAGCGCACAGTACCGCATGTGTGAATTGACCTTAACTATTTTATTTTGTAGTATTATTCTTACAGTCTGTTTTGTTCCTCTAACCTTTTTAGTTTTATTCTTTCCACAAGAAACTATTGAATGACTTATCAACCAACTATAGTCTGTTTAGAAATGAAAGAGTGTAATAAAAGCTTATTATGTATGCAAATCGTAAATAAATGTAATAGTATATTCAATATATTTATATTATGTATTATCGGTATAGATGAGGTGTACTTTTAAAACAAGTTTGTGTGATCGAACCGTACTAAATTGTAGCAAGTAACTAAAATTTAATCCCCGACAATCAGAATTTGTCTATGTCTCTTCAATTTCACGGTTCATTTCTCTTATAAGTAAACAATATAAAAACAGCATTTCAAAACATGAGGCTACTTTAAGCATCATAACCGGGTTAAGAGGGTTTTTAGTAATTCAAATAAAATTATTCAATATTATTATCAAAATATTTATTTAAATTTAATGAATAGACTTTTATTCCACACAAAAATATATGTATTTGGAAAATTCAAACTATGGTGAGTAAATGTAGTGTTGTATAAATGTACAATAAAGAAAATAAAAAAGTAGGTATACTCGTATTTAAATTCATCCTCTGAATAATTCTGATGAATTATCTTCGTCTCCTAGATTGATAACGATAGGTTCCACAGTAACGTCAATTAAATTATCGAGTTACCACATTACCTCATCTTCTTTTTGTACATGATATGTGTACATCTTTGCCAGTTATCTGCAGTTGCCCGTTCCAAGGAATTTTTCAACAAAATTTTCACGTCACTTAATTTAAACGTCGTATTATTTCGCGCTACATCTCCTTTTACCTGCGCCCAGACTAATTCGATTGGGTTAAGTTCACAGTGATAAGGTGGTAACCGTAGTACCGTTATTTGGTGATTTGTTGCCATTTCATCGATAACATATTTTTTCTGATCTTTATTAAGATTGACAAGTGTCAAAAGCTCCTTTTTCACCATATTTGTTTCAAAACAAATGTTTTTTCCGAATAACCATTGAATTATATTGGCTTTCCTCCAAGCATTCGTAGGCGTCCGCTCGGTCTGCCGTGAATGGTAACTGGCATTATCCATGACAATTACAGACCCCGGAGGAATAAGTTCCAATATCTGTGTAAAATACTCTTCGAAAACATCTGCGTTCATGTCTTCGTGACAGTCACCTGTATTTTTAGATTCAAATAAAAGTAAACCGCCATCTACAAAACCACTGGCACTACCTATATGTGTCACTATTAATATTCTCCCTTTACCTGAAGGTGCCTTGAACCCTCTTGAAAGTCCATTAAAAAATGCTTGTGGAAAACTTTTTACATTTTTATCTTGCCATACTTTTGTTACAGTATATCCCTCGTTGACCCAAGTTTCATCTAGATAATAAATATTCCTCCCTTCGTCACGGAATTTTCTAATTGATCTTAAGTAGGATCTTCGCCAACAAATAATTTCATCTTTATTGATAAGAACTGACATGCTGTTCTGCTTTTCCCAGCAAAAATTCAATAAATAATTATCATTTTCAAATTCTATAGTTTAATAATTAGAACATTTAAAACTACTTTGTTGATTGTTGCTTGTACCGATAGCTAAAAAAGTGAATGCTGCTATGAAAAGATTATATCATCGCTTGAACATAAGTGTGTATAATGGACAATGGAAAACTAAATGCTTACATCAGTGCTATTTAGAAAAATAAATACGAAGGCATTATTTACTCAAATTCGCTTGAATACATTTTCACTTACATCACAGTTATTAGTTAATATTCAATTCAGAAAGATGAATAGATTATTGTCATGCCAAGGAGTGTGAGGTATTTTTATGATAAAGACAACATGGGAAGCTGCACGAAAACTTTCTAAAAGATTTTAATTGTCTGTTTCTTTTATTATAAACGCACCCAGCTAACTGTAAAATATAATGATGTTATAATAAAAGTAGAAGAACATAAGTGTTCCTGATATTCCGGATGGTCAACCTGTTTCTTTAACTGTTTTCAAATTATAAAGATGTGCAAGGCAGAAATAAATTGAGTTTCAATTTCTAGTCATTTGGGTATTATTTCACTTTTTTTCGGTAAATTTTAGTTTTGTAAGACAGATAGAAGTAAGTATAACTGAAAAAACATATTTTTTGATAAGGCTATGGGCACCTGGCAACCGACTTTTAAAAATTAATTTTTTTCTTTGTGAATCTTATAGATTATCGTTTGCAGTAATATATTTTTTTCATTTGTAGTACTTAATTTAAAACAAATATATATGACCTTGAAAAAATCGAATATAGAAAATCGCTTGTAGTTGTAGCATTTTTGTAGCAAGGAAAAAAGTTATAGCTATTTTTAATATTTCCATTCATTCCTATTTTAAATAAAGATACTAAACAGTAATTTTGAAAAAAAAAATAGGATAATATTTCCACGATAATCTATAATAACCACAAAGAAAAAATTGAATTTATGAAAATCTGGTGCCAGGTTCTCATAGCATTTTGATAAACACAAAACTAGTCTATTCAATTTCATTTTTGGGAAATAGTTTTTTAAGTATCGTTGTGCAAAGGTGGATACAGCGCTGTCACTAGCACTGGTTAATGCATAATACAATTTCTGTGTTTCAAAATAGCAGTGCCCAAAAATTTGTGTAGCCTTTGCTCTTTAACACCTACTCGAACAGTCGCACGGCAGCGTGCGTACAGAGTTTATCACTAAATACAAAACTGGCAAGAAATTCATTTGGAACCAACAGAATGGGGTTGGAAACGCAGTGCTAGTAGCCACTGAAAAAGAAACAACGCCTCCAGCATTACTCAAGATAATCTCCTGTAATTATCGAAGTGGGTACAAGGGCAATTGAGGCTGTCGTAAGTTTGGGCTGAGCTGTTTGATCATTTGTACCACTTGCGAAGGTCGAATTTACAACATCGATGAACATGATTGACATCGATTTAGCGAATTTCCTGACAGTTGAACTATCAGATGAGGAAAATGAAGATACTGAAGAAACTAGAGAGTGCCAGCTACTAAAGCCAAGTCACCTCATTGAGCATCCCAAACATAATAAACAAATATTAATTAAATAAAGAAAACAATGTATTCCTTCATCATTCATTCCATGTTGTATCGAGTTTTTGGCAGTCTTTATTTTAAATATATACATAAAGGTCACTAGCTGTCAAAACACTCGATGCGGGACGAATTCTAGTAGTCGTTCACGCAGTTATACCTTGAAAACTATTGTCGCAATTAAAAAACCGACATAATTTATGCAGAATTAAGTGAGGAATATATATGTATTCCCAATTTTTTCTCTAAAATGTATACTTTCTGAAATATTTGCGAAAATACTAAAACTTCCCTCACAGTAGTTCAAACAGTATGTTATGCATTGAATTTTGGTGCCCATTTTTAATTTTCGTCCTCTTAAGCACGAAGAAAGCAATAGAAAAAAGAAAACTTTCAGTAGGAATTTTACGCTCAACATAATCTCTGACGCCTGGATTAATAGCATTGTACACAAACTTGTCTTCAGCAAAGTTTGATCGCAATACGAGTACATTTACCGTCTTTTACCTGAGAACCAACACCGCTGATGATTGTGCTCGTCTTTTCAACAAATTACGATGTATATCCAAAATGGTAATGACTTTCTTTTGTCACTAATTACTGATGAAGTTGGGTACCGTAATTTCGTATAGATGATTAAAACATTGTAACCCGTCACCGTCAAAGACCTTTAAAAAATACTTTTGCGGACAAGATGATGTTGATATATTTTTCCATCATGAAAGACCGTTAGCGTTGTAGTTTAAAGAGCCTAGTATGAATATCAGTGCAACTATGTTATTCTGCAATTCCTATATTTTTGGACTACTAAAAAGATGTTCAACTAGTAGCCAGAAGAATTATATGCAAAACAATGGGATATTTGCCTAAATGCCTCTAGACCACAGTAAAAATAAATAAAAAAGCCACATATTGATTTCAACTGAATATATCTCGTAGTACTTAGATGAAAGTACGACAAGAAATAATCAAATATTATGCTGAAGATGTACAAACTAACCTAACATAATAAAAACCAAAACTGCCAGGGCAACTCATAAAGGCATGTTATGAATCACCTGCTTCACAGACAGAAACTGCAAATGATAATAAAACATGCATCTCATATCAAGGTGGAGAGCGAATGTGACCTAAAGCCATGTGTCTGTGAAATTAAACAGAAGTTCCTAATTTAAGTCAGTTAGTTAATTTGGCTGTCTAAGTCGCTGCCACAGTAAGATGTTAATAGTATTGCGCCTTGAGCTAAAAGAAGAGGTGAACATCCATGTTCTCCTACCTGTTCGTGTCAGTAGTTGAATTAAAACCCTTTGTGGGTGTTTATATTTCTATTATGTAGGCGACCTGCTCCTTCTGCAGACAAACAACTGTCGATGTCTTTACGTTCGTGGGTTAACACCACCATTATCTTAAATGATGACTTTATGAGTCCACTTAGGACATTTGTTTTTTAAAGGCAACATAACTGTTCTGTGTTTTGTTTGTCATTCGGGTACCTGTAATTAATCTTTTCGATATTTCTCGGTTGTTTATACCGCACCCATTGAAGAAATGGTGCTTACAGCTCTGGTACGAGTCTGGCTTTCATTTTCATTTCATTTTGAAATACTTTTTTATATTTTTTGGAATTAATCGACCATTCACAATTTCGGTCAAAATGAAAATATGTTTTTCAGTTTTTTAATGCACCTTTATTATTGTTATTTATTATCCGCCATTATTAACACAAAATCAACAATTTTAGTGACTAATAAAAAACAATAACTACTGCACCAATTTAACAGTCTATGTAGTAAAATACGTTCTATTTGGATGCCATCAGAGTTATAGAGTATTAAAGATGTAGAAGTTAATACAAAAAAAAAATAATAATAATATCAAAATGGCTATGTTGAAAACTAACAGAAATATAGCTTTGACGTTGAATTGAAATTGCTGCTGAGAGTAAATTAAATAAAAGCTTCGTTTTTACAAAAACTGTAGTGGTCTTAGCAAATAGTAGTTATGTTTGAAGTCTTTGGCTTATAATATCTTAGTCCTTACTGAGGCCGATAAATGACATCAAAATATAATTTTTTTAATGTTTAGATTTCCATAAGTATAATATTTCTTGAATATGTAAGAAAATACTATGCAGACTGACTGACTTTTTTAATAAAAAGGAAGATATTTTTTAAATTTGGAATTCTGACATTTCCAATAGATTTCGAATAAAACAAATATACATAAGCAAATTTTCAATGAATTTCATAGCTGTTAGTGCACAGTATAAAAAAAAATCTGAATAAGTCGGTTTTCTCCAAGCATAACAGTTTCCAGGCTGACAAGTCATTTAGAATAAGAAACAGCATAATGTTCACCTATTATGTTTTATCATAAAATCTTCTGAATTTTACATGTCAACTGCACATTGAGAAAATTATATAAGACATTACCACATCCCGCAGAATTCTTTTTAAAAATTAGTAACACTAATAATTTAATAACTATTAAGTATTTCTCATGGTGTAGGAAACACAGTGATAAGGTACAATTCACGATTTTTCGTGTTATCTAGCGCATTTTCCATTCGAAACTTAAAGGAAGTGATTCAATTTAAGCTTTATATTTTAGTACTACGCTTATAAGAACCTCCACCTACTGGGTCTTCTTCGTCTTTGTCCTTCAACCGCTAGCCTTAACCATTTAATAATGATATACAGTACAATGATGTTTTAGGTTTTAGAATTGAAATGTTTGCAGGAGTTCGGATGTTCCTCTTTCCTGCTGTTCCCGAATACGCAGATTATCAATAATAATGTTGATCCCTTTATCCAATTTATTGATATTTTTTACTTCAGTACTGTATACTGGTATGCTATATACTGTAATTACATTACATTAATTATTACATAACATAATTTCGCACTGGATTTGATATCCACCTACCATATTTAATTTTAAAGAAAGGAGGCCACCTGAAGAAGCAATCCTAAAAATGCAGAAATAGGTCAGATCTCATCTATTGTGGTTGAATTGTCGTGTTCCCACTGCGAAAAGTGAAGTTAGATATTTATAGAGTGTCTTCATTAAAAGCAGGTTAGTAAATTTAAATAGATTAATTTCTTTAGATAATTATTGAATAGAGCTTTGTCTGTGGAATTGTTCATTAGCATACCTAGATGTTTGGTACCAGAGAACATACATATGACTCCATTGTTAGGAATTGTAGGATATTTGATTTATATTAGCTTAAAATACGTTTCTAATTCAGTAAAAAATGTCACAAAAGCTAATAATAAGGAATATATGGGTATATATTGTGGGTGTAATTCAACGCTGGTTGGGGCTTTTGTCCACAGAATAGTTAGTTTCACACAATATTATTAATACCTAAAAATATATAAAAACAATTTTATATTTAAAAAGATAGTTAGTCATATGCACACGATGATAAAAGTGTTGGGTGCACTGCCAAAAAAAAGTTACTCTGTAAATGAGATATTTTAGTGTGTAATTCAAGATGTGTACAATTTCCGTGTTAATTGTTTTACACACTCTGGTTGTTGTAAACATTTTACCCAAAATGTATTAAAAGTACACCATTTTGTGTTAATACACTTCTGTGTTCTGCATCCTTACTCCTAATTGGTTGTGCACAACTCCGGAGGTCCAGTACCAATGGCAGGTAGCAATCCTAGCACACCGCATGCCCTGGTCGTGTTGCGTTGTTGTGTTCAGTTAATTCTCGTTCGCGGTGTTGAAATGAAAAATATTAAATTTAAATCAAAGTTTGATGAAAGAAAATGGTAAGTACCTACCTATCGAATATTGCTAATAATTGTGACACAAGTAAAGATAATCAGAACCATAAATCTTATAAATACTCGTATTAGAGCTTCACGAAAACTCACTCTGAAATTCTAGATTACTATATTTGTATTTTGCTTTTCCTGTAATTTTAGAGAATGATGTTCAGATCTCTATCAGTTAATATTCGTAAACTCCCATTAGCAGGTACCTAAATACATCTTTGTTTTATGTTTGTTGTTTCGTTGTTTATGATTTACTAGAATGTTATTTCTTTTCTGTGTTTTTTATTAAAATATGTTATTTATACTTTTACTATTATGTACTACTATTTTATTAAACATAATAGAAAACTAGGTTGTTCATTTGAACTGAACTATATATTTTTAATAAAATCGTAAAAGTAAAATGTCTTTTGATTTACTCGTATTACTATTGTAACACTATAATTCTGTACCTAAATAATATGTGTTACACAATATAATTAAGATGTTAATGTGTAAAAATATAAGTTACACATACCATTCGTTATATTAACACAGGATTGTATTTTTGTGTTAAAATTGTGCAGCGTATAGTCAAAGGAATATCAACCTAAAAAAATAAAGCCATGTGTGCCATGTTTTTGTACAGGGCGGTCCGTAAGTAATGATCAATCTCAAAATATTACAAGTAGAGCCAACATGCCTTACTAAGATGTTGATAATAAAAAAATACAGGGTGTAAAAAATGGTAAATAAAAATTGAATTTTTGTAATAATTATTACGTTTTTGAGTGTGTGAACATAAAAATTTGAGACCAAATCTTTTTCGATACGATAAATCATAATCTGTTATCTATTTCCATGCATTTTCTAGATAGTGCTACATAAGCCACATTTTCTTTATTACAAAATCTTAAACCTACATCATTTTCATAAAGCTAAAACCTGCGTTACCCAAACTAATTTTAAATATAAGATTAAGATAAAAGATTAATTTATTTTAATTTTGGAAATATCCCAACAAAGGATTATAATAAATCCAAAACTTCATGAAAATTCAATGACTCAGTAGCCAATAATTCCTTTATTTTACTATATAACTTACCACAACTACCAATAACTTAAATTCACTGAATTAATTACTGTAACATATAAGCTGTTCTTTCAGTGTGGGCAGAGTAAATGTCGCCCGAGCATTCTAGTAACATTAAAAAGATAAATAAAATAGAATGAGATACAACTCTACAGATAATAAAAGTTTATTGTGTCCCCCGAAAACGCGTGCAGATAAATATCTAAATTCTTTTTTGTCAGCGAAGAAATTATAATAAATTTGGATTCCCATAGAGCAACAATGATTTTGTTCTCGGGCTGTATTAATAACATGCCGTAGCATCCGACACCGAAACAATTATTTAAAGCGTGTGTAGGCATTAGGGTCTTGCTGGGAAATATGTTACGCGTGAACGAACATTAAATTAGAGAGACAAGCAGCGTGGTGAGGAATACGGCGGAGCCGGGTATCATCCACGAGACGTTGTAGCTCAGGAGTTGTAAGTTACAATTACCATTTGCGTGTAATTTTTACTACATATTACTAAGATAAATTCAAATTGAAAGGTGTAATAGTAACTAGATGCATTAAATAAGAAAGTAATTTGCAGCTACCACTAACTAGATCTTCTACCAACAAGCGCTTTTTGTTCTTCAATACAACAATTTATACAGGGTGGAGCCGAAAATAAGGTTTCTTTTTGTTGTATAAATGTCGGATTTTAGGACAGCCATTGTCCAGCCACAGCGTGTCAAAAATTAAAAAAAAACCTTTTTTATTTGTAAATCACTTAAGATAAATAAACCAAATTAGGTATGCATATTTAGTATGACAGTAAGTGTGAAGGAAAAATTACCAGGTTTGGAAACTTACCAGTGGCGGAAACGTGGGTATCATCGATCATTATTTGCTACATTATTTGCTAAAAAAATATACCACTCTATATAATATTATAAATTATTGTATTATATTTACTTTTTGTTTCTTTACACTTTTTTGTATTCGAAACCGATTTTACGAAATTGACTTCGATCAGGTGCATTTTTACAGTTACTTAAATTACTTAAATATATCTTAAGGAGGCAATGCAAAACAAAAAAAATAAAAAGCCATCATTTGTGTATTGCAAATTAAGCTTATAATTTAAAAATATTAATAATGACTTATGTATATTCAAGTGCTGAAATGGCCAATATAGTTTACTTGTATGGCCTTGCAGACAGAAATGATACTGAGGCTAGGCGAATTTATATGGAAAGATTTCCAAATCGTTGAACTCCAAATCCAAGAATGTTCAGAAATGTGTTCCAATGTCTTTCGGAATAATAATTTCAAAAAGGTCTAATTCCTGGAAGACCTTTGAGTGTTAGAACGGCTGAGTTGGAAGCAGCTATTCTATAGGAAATTGAAGAAGAGTTCCCACAGTTTCAAAAGTGAACTTAGATATTTATAGAATGTTTTCATTAAACCAGGTTGGCAAATTTAGCTAGATTAATTTTTTTAGATAATTATTGAATAGAGCTTTGTCTGTGGAATTGTTCAACAGCATACCTAGCTGTTTGGTATGAGAGAGCATACATATGACTTCATTGATAGGAGTTGTAGGAGATTTGATAAATATTAGCTTAAAATACCTATCTAATACAGTAGAAAATGTTACAAAAGCTAATAATAAAGAATATAAGGGTAGATATTGTGGGTGTAATTCAACGCTAGTCGATGCTTTAGTCCGCAGAGCAGTTAGTTTCACACAATATTGTTAATACCTAAAAATATATAAAAATCAATTACATAAAGGGTAAAATTTTGATATTAATTAAGTAGGTCGTTATCATGTTTAAATTCATTGACAGGTTAATCAGTTTTGACATTGTCGATATTTAATCTCAAATAATTTTAATTTATTGGTATAATAACTTTTATAGTTAGATATTTGACTCAACTTAAAGGAGGCCACCTGAAGAAGCAATCCAAAAAATGCAGAAATAGGTCAGATCTAATCTATTGTGGTTGAATTTTCGAGTTCCCACAATTTTAAAAGTGAACTTAGATTATTATAGAATGCTTTCATTAAACCAGGTTAGTAAATTTAGCTAGATTAATTTTGTTAGGTAATAATTATTGAATAGAGCTTTGCCTGCGAAATTGTTCATATTCTAATGTATTTATAATATTTATTTTTTGAGTTTTTTTCTTTTAACTACCTAGGTATTACTTTAATTAAGTATATTTTTTTCTGCTGTATTTTTTTACCTCTATAAACAGGAAATAAATTTACATACATTTCTAATAAAAATTTGGCAAAAGTGCAAATTATTTAATCAAAAACATGCCTTTATAATGAAAATATGAGCCTAATCTAATTACTTACTTTGAACAAAAGTTTTCTTATTGTGACCTAATGAAATTGGCTCCATATTTATTGCACCTAAATGAGTTTTTATTTGAACGAGCTTCTAAAAATTTTGTTAACAATAAATACTGAGCATTCGTTCTTCAAATAACCCATATCTAGAATGAAAATACCTTTTTTATAATATAACGCGATTTTCCCGGCCAACCTTGATTTTAAAACTAAGGAAATAATGGGAAATGTTATTAATAGCAATAATAAAAATATAATTTATACATTATTCGAATACGGAAATTTAATTTCTACAAGATACACATTCTCTAAGTAATATTATGCAAAAGGTTCAACTTTACAAGCTTCTTTAAGGATGAGAAAGTAAACAACCCGGTAGAAAAAAAAATAATTCGTTAAAAGGCACATCACGTCTTTTGTATTAGATACCACTGCATCATAAATTACCAAATAGTGAAATATAACATTAAACAGAAAAAAAAACGATAATTTATATATGACCATCACGAATTTCAACTTAAGCCTCATTATTGGCCGTTGACCGCATATTATGTTTCAAAATGGTATTTAAAAAAACACCAATACAAACGCTATTGCAAATATCATAAATTAATGCTATAACAGAACTATCACTTCAAAAAAAAAAAGACAAAGCGTAACTGGTCTTTTCCCAGTAAATTTTAATCCGTTTTCAGCTACATAATCTACGGGCAGTATATCATAAAAAAATCGCTTTGAACAACTCCCAATGTAAGCGACCACACTACGACCACCACACGTCGCACGGTATTAAAAGGTGGATTAAAAAGGATTAGTAGAGGAGTGGGATAGAAGACGTGGGGTAAAAAATAGGAATGATCGATGACAGTGAATCTTTCTCCACAATAAGACGCAAAGGAGCAAAGTCTATCCCGCTGTTACTTCTTTGCCGTGACAATAAAAATTATAGGCTAGCTGAACTGGAAAACAACAGGTCGAGCAAGCAGTTACCGCGCGGATTGTGGATTGCATTCATTAAGGATGGACACGCAAGCTATGATACCTCTAAGTAGTGGCCCAGTGGCTCAGGACTAACACCTTCCAAAGGGGCGACTGAGGATTTATTTACTTTGTCTTCGTAGAGGAACATTCATGCACTGAAAACATAATTTATTTATGAGCAATTAGGTTTATTAACAATATATTCGTAGTATATGAATTGAGTACGTATTTGAATAGTCACATTTAATAAAGGTACCTATTTTAATAATAACACAGATGGTTATTATGCAGGGTGTTTAATTGGCGGATGTACATACCTGACTGTGAATACAAGGCATCTAGAAGTATTCTAAAAACCTGTTGTTGAAGGGTGGGGAATTTGGCTATTTCTTTAACTTGCCCTAAAATGTATTCTGTTATAATCAAATGATTTTTGGTAGGGGTACTATTCGTGCTTCGCTCAATTCACTAACGTCATAAGCGAAACATATATGTAGGATAATTTTACTTATTTTATTCGCAACAACAACACTCTATATGTAGGATTTTGATTAATATGTTCACGCTTTTGAGTAGAGTAGAGTTTATGGTGAATGTCTGGTGACTTTGAAGGCTGCTCACAAGCCCATCCCGATCTATGCACATGTTTAGAAAATTGTCGTTCAAAATGTTTTTTCCCCCAAATGGAATGGTCTTATGTATAAATTAACAATTAATTGCGAATTTAATGATAAAAGTAAGTTTACTAGATTTTACTTGAAGAAATCTGACACAGACAGATATTTCATCGAACAATCAAACACGAAGCCTACAGACTACAGATTACATTGGTGTCAGAAGTCGGATGTTCCACAAAGAAGACATTTGGAGTATACAAGTGAATGCCAGTCACGAGATCAAGAGCGATTCAAATGGAGGAAACATTCAAGCAATTGAATGATGAATGATGGTACATGAAGCGAGAAGGTAAAAATAGAAAGCGACAGAATGAAGACCAGATACGACTTGCGTGCCAACAACAACGGGTTTCAAGAGAATGTAACCTCTACTTTGACAGCTTTAAAATAAGTCACGTAGAAAAACAAACTTTATTGTCACTACTTGATTACACAACAAATGTTGAAGGACAATTGAATGATGATTGATGGTACATGAATAAGTACGAGAGAAGCTAAAAATGGAAAGCAATAGAATGAAGACCAGATATGACTTGCGTACCAACAACAACGGGTTTCAAGAGAATATAACGTCTACGTTACGACTTAGCTTTAAAAGAAGTCACGTAGAAAAACAACTTTATTGTCACTACTTGATTATACACAACTATCCTTCAAACAAATTCACAACTGTCAAATCTTGACTTTGACATTTTTGTTACACGCGTATGACTCGCGTTCGGCAGCTCAATATAAACTCAACACAGGAGGCAAAACCGATTTATCAAAAATAACCCACGTAGTACATATTTAATGGATCAATACTGACCAAATATAATAACAATAATATCTCTACCCCTCACTCTAATCACAGGGATTAGCCCAGAAGTCGAAGACTTGTGCGGGAGAGGGGGCGGCATATTATTATATATGCAAGAATTTAACATTATTGGTATTAATAATTTCATTTAGTGAAGCAATATTTCAAAAACTATATGAAATCAATACTAGATAATTATATTGTAAATTATTAACTAACTAAATTAATAATGAAATAATTTGAAGGCCCAACATTTATAAAGTATTAGGCCAATAAAATAAAAATATAAATATATATGTAAAATATTAGGTCTATAACGTGAAACTCCGAAAGACGAATATTATAAATTGTTAACTTGTTATCTATATCTCACCGACATAGCTACTCAATATACAACCAATACTAAAACCACCATTTGGCCAATTGTGTGCTACCTGGAAATGAATAAATCGCGACAGTATTTAATATTTGTCATTAGAGAACAGTAATCATTATTTACTGAATACCAATATTTAGTACACATTTTATGAATAATTTTCTAAATACTTGATTATTACAGTATTCGCGTAAATATTTTACTTTATTGTAGAATACCTTAAACTGAAATAACTATGGAATCAACTTTGTATGTTTTTTATTTGCTAGAGAAATAGTGCAACCTCACAAAAACTACATCGCTGTATAGTGTACCTACTCTCAGTTTCATATAAAACGATCAAATATATATTCAATATTTCTACAAAATAAAAGTAATCATTATTTAGAAACTGAATATTTGTAGAAATTTATCACTGATTGATGAATAATTTACTGAATACTTGAGTATTCATACACAATCACATACCTAATGGTATTTAGTATTCCTAATTATTCGATAAGAATACAAATTTACTGAATACTTGAATAGGGCAATATTAAGATATCTAATTCTGAATATAAAATATGAAAACAAATATTAATCAAAAATAGTCCATAATTAAGTAGAAGATAATAAGATAATACATACTTATTTAGTATGCTATGAAATTACACTAATAATGATTTACTGAATACAAATATCTAGTACGTAGTATTAATAATTTATTGAATATATTAGTATTCAAAAAAATTATATCCAGGAATGCAAAAGATGGAAATGACTAATATAGAATTTAATATTTACTATCATAGGACAGTAATCATTAGTTATTAAATACAAATACTGAATACAAATTTTGTGAATAATTTATTTAGCATTAATAAAAACATTTATATATAATACTTGCTATTAAATATCATCGGGTACCTACGGATTATATGAATAATAATTTACTGTACACGTGAATACTGTATGCAACTAACTTCTAACCATGAATACTAAAGATGAAAACGACAAATATTTATCAAAAATAATGACTAATCACGAATAAGTCAGTAACATATATTTGTGATTACATGACAGTAATGATTATTAACTGAACACCAATATTTATTCTGAATTTTAAAAATAATTTAGTTCCTGACGCATGAATATCAGAAACAATATTTGAGTAATTTGTATTCATAGATACAATCATGAATAAATCAGGAATAATATAATACTTACTTAATACTTAGTATATTTATATTCAGTATGAATTTTACGAATAATTTATTGAATACTTCATCAAGTAGCTATGGTAAAAGAATTAGGTATAACGTGAAGTGGTAATAAGCTAACCAATCGGTAATTTACCAGTTAGAACAAGCTGACTCCTTCTTTATTCGTATTTCTACATGCCTATTCAATGTTACTACGTTAATAGCGACATGGGTCTACAACTATATTACTTATTCCTTGTTATACCTTACAAATGGTTATGATTTCCATTTATAAACGCCCAAGATTTAAATATGGTCACACAACTCAGAATCCTGAAGTATCCCTCTCTTGTACGTATAATATTTGGAAGAGAAAGAGTAATTAGATATGATACTGATTCAGTAATTAAAAAATATTTAAAAGGCGAATTAGATCTTCTATATTCACATTATCTCAGAATTACGATTTCAAATACACGCTGTATATGTAGAAACACTTAATGGTATTTATTTGATACAAATACAAATTAGTCAGTATTCATAAAATGGTTATCAAAACTGAATACTGTATGAAATATATAGAATGACTGCAGCACAACGTATTCAGTAATCAAAATTCGATTAACAAGGTTCAATATGCAAAAATGTGGTTGAAACAGTGTTTGTTCACTATTTAAAAATACATAAAATTGATATTCACATCAACTGATGTATAAAAAAAGTTGAACGTTATTTTACAGGGTGTCCGAAATATGAGTGTCATAATATAAGTTTAATGGTTTATAGACTTGGCTGAGAGTAACAAAAAACTCTTATGAAAAAAATGTGTAAAACAAATAGTTTGTCTACAAATAGTACCTATGTTTAGGGGTACCTATTTGTAATTATTATGTATGAATACATAACAATCCTAACATAGTATGTAAGCGATGTTTTCACATATTCAAGATATAATTCTGTTACCGTTAGTCATTGAAAAAATTGTTAAATCAAATATGTTTTGTTTAATACAACTCATCATATGACAAAATTAAGGCACTCTTTCCGGACACCCCGTATATATGTATATGCTTTGTATGTGTCAATTATGATTATTTTCTACAATGTAGGTGTTCAACTATTTACAAAAAAACTACTCGTAATAATAAACTAGACAATAAAATGTAACTGTTAGAATTTTTATAAAATATTTGCTATTATCTGATACCTTATGTATGGATACAGTTGCTGCATTTCCTAAAAATAATAATTATAATTATTTATCTGTCCGATAGATGCCTATTATATTAAATTACACTTTAATATTTCTTGAATATGTACACCGTATAACTTGTTGCTGGCTACATGTTTTTATTACCGTTTATCATTTCAATGTAACTAATGCCTTTCATGTTCTTATACAAGCGAAGCATTATTCTCTTAGAATGCAATATTTACAAAAAAATCATCAGCTTCACGCTTCTTAATCATCTGTGGCATTTGTGATAATCAAAGCTAGGCATCTCTCAAGTAAGCTTTAGGTATTCTATAGCTAAATTGTATCTTGTAAAATTTTATTAATACCACATGGTTTTAATATATTTTACCAACTTTAGGTCATCAGAAAAATATATTTTAGTTAATTTAATTTAACTATCCATCGGAGGAACACAATGTGTAGAAGTAAATGGAATATGAAGTAACTCGATGACGGTTACTAGAGATGTACCCCAGGGGACTGTTTTAGATCCAATATTGTTTTTAATTTATATTAATGATTTATCAAAACTTCAAGTAAATGGTGACAAAGGGTTTGTTCCAATACAGCAAGAATCGATTCCGAACCGTCCAGAACTAGTTAGTCAGTTCAGTTATTAATGTACTCTCGGCGAATGTGATGTAAGACGGTGTTGGTGAAACATCTCTCACGGTTCTGAACCAGTTCTCGATGAATATTGGAACAGACCTATGACGCCTTTTGCAGATTATACTGTTATTGTATTTGTAGGTAACTCATGGAATGAAGTGTACAATAGTGCAACAAGTGTTATAAAACTATGTACAGTTATCGATAGAAATCAATTTTTGGTGTCTCTACTTTTATTCATAAAAGGACATGTAATGAATTGTTGATGGCTCATTTATTAGAAAGGTGATAACGTAAAATATGGAGTTACGGTTGATTGTTATTTAAAATGGAATTCCTACCGTTTCCTAAATTCTTTGTAGGTGTCTTCCTTAATAATTTCATCAAAAGCTGACAACGGAAGTATACTGGAGGGACTAGGACCAAGAATATTAAGACCTGATGCACTGCTAGCCAGCTTGTCAGCTACTTTATTGCCACTAAACCACTTGAATCCCTTTATCCAGCATGCAGATATGCTGTTGTAGGCTGAGGCCACTTCCAGTGCCTGGTGACTTCCCATACGGATCTAGTTATTATCTTATAATTATGTAAGATCAGTAGTGATTCTGATGGTTTTGCCCATTATGTTTCGAACAATTTTTTGGCGACTATGGTTATACCTGTTAATTTTGTTTGTACCACGGTAGCATGCCTATCCGTTGCCCACTGATATCGGTAATGTAAGGATCTGGATCTTTCTTCCGTTTTGATCCGCCTGTGAAAATGTTGATTACTTCCTCACTGGCGCTCTCTTCAGTACCGTGTAGGGTCTGCCAAACGCAAACTTGTGAGAAATACTGTCAGTGTCTGCCTACAGGACAGGCACCTTCTTGACGACAGCATTCTACAAGCGACTCATAACATATCCAAATCCTACATCAGGTATATTGCCAGTGTTCTTGAGGCGATGCATGGTTGTCGCAACCACTTCTTTTAGATACATATCTAAAGGTAGTACGTATTACTTTCATTGCTATGCTGGGTATCGTTCGCATAGTTTCAGTTATACTCAGACAGGCAATCCTTTGTACTTGGCTGAGCTTTTGCTTCGTTGTTGGACTTTCAGCCACGAGACGACAGCCCGTAAGCTAATATTGGTCTAACAGTGGCAGTATATTAATTTCTTTATGGACAGACCTATTGTTTTCATCGGTAGAATATTCCAGATGTTTGGTCAACATCCTATACTAATGGAAACAAAAAAAAAAACAAATTTCTGTTAAATAACTACTTTATAGTTTAAGAAAAAAGTAATAATTTTTTCCAATAGGCTTGTTTTTTTTTTGAAAATATGAATATGAACCCTGCACAATGTTCTGACTACACAGTTGCTCATATTTTGCTAACATATAATTGTTGTTTTACAAAATTCTAAAAACTATATTGTTACGAAAGCTCACCTACCTTTTTAGCTGGTTAATTATGTTCCTGTTTTCATTAGAATTTATAATTGAAGCTCACCTACCTCGTTAATTTGTAAATTACGTTTCTGTTTATGTTAGAATTTATAATTTTTGTGATGCCTTTATTTTGACGTTTTCCGGAATATTCCAGGCTATAATTCTATTTGTTTCTCAACACGTTCTCGAGATCTCCGAAACTTCGAGAACTCTAAAAACCTATATAAGCGGACCATTTTCGGCCGCTGCAGTCAGTTTATATTGAGCAGTCGAACGCGAATGACTGAAACGTCAAAGTAAAGCATTTGACAGTTGTGAATTTGTTAAAGCAGACTTCTTGTATAATCAAGAGTGACAATAAAGTTGTTTGTCTACGTTACGTGTTTCAACGATAACTTAATTTAGAGGTTACAATATATTTGTAATATTTAAAAGCGCCGCCTCTGATCTCTTGTATTGTTCTCTGTATGAAGAAGCTTGAAGCTATGCGTGAGACACCTGGGGCCTTACGCCCCACGGACCTCACCTTCCTTACCAACCAACATCATTGTAGTAGCATATATTGCTACTAATTGCACTTAATTCCACTAACTCATTGATGCCAGTAAGTTGCAGACCTGGAATATTTTCGGTATTTATTTATTGGCCGATACAGGCGATGTTTAAGACGTAACTTAGTGTAAAACTATACATACTGGCAATACAGGGTGTGTCACGACGAGGACGCGTTAGACATATAACGAAAACCGATCCAAAATGAAATCAGAAAAAGGTTTAGCAGGATAAGTATACATATGTGCCGGATTTACTTCTGAACGAATTTTCTATAGATATCAGCAAGAATATAGGTGAGCTAGATTTCCCAGAATGTTACGCTTCAAAAAGATTTTTAGGGGAGAAGTAAAAATATATTTCTTTCTCTAAAACTGCTTGTTCAATCTTGAAGTCCAAAAAGTCCAAGCATTAATACCAAGGGATCCCTTATAAATTATATTTTGTGAACGGTTGCTGCAACAAAATGCTCAAAATCGCACATATACAGGGTGTCCCTGAAATCAGGCCAAGTCGTGACAGTTAGGTATTAGAAAAATATAAAAAAAATCTTGGTCATGTACTTTTCAAATTATAAGTATCAAAAAATAAATTGGAAGAACTGACATTCTGTGATGATCTATCAAGTCCTGTGACTACAAATATTAATGTTTCGTCAATCTTTTTTCTGTAATGTAATCATGAATAACCCTTCTGTAAATTACAGTTTAAAATTAAAACATAACTGCCTAACATTAAATTCAAAATAATTACATCACCCGACTTTAACCGACTGTACTGTAAAAAAAATGTACTACACTATTTTGGCAAGAAATTTTAAAAGATGGCGCATTTAGTCCGGATTCTAAAATGGTATGATACTTGCTAGATTACTTCTTTGTTTAGGAAAAAAAATTTTTTTTTTTTAGTGGAACCGGATTTCAGGCCAATTTTGTTTGACGAAACATTAATATTTGTAGTCACAGGACTTGATAGATCATCACAGGATGTCAGTTTTTCCAATTTATTTTTTGATACTTATAATTTGAAAAGTACATGACAAAGATTTTTTTTATATTTTTTTATAACTGTCACGACTTGGCCTATCGCCCGTTTCCGGCTTAACGTTGATTTCTGGGACATCCTGTATAGCTGGCGTGTTAGTTACACATGAAGCTATTTGTACACGAATTGGAATGTATAACATTTACATTATTCATGTTTGGGATTTTGAAAATCCGCACGCAATTCAACATCATTTCCAACACTTCTCCTTAATGTTTGGGCAGGGATTATCGATGTTCTCTTGATTGGACCCTTCATGTTACCAAATCAAATGGATGCCACATTCTCCTGACTTAAATCCTTTGGACTTTTGTGGGAATATTTAAAAAATGAAGTTCATCGCACTGAAGTGGACTCTAGTGATGATTTACACGTACGTATTATAGCTGATGCCAATAACTTACGAGTTCAAACCGGGCAAGAGACAAAATAAATAACATTTTATTTATTTCTTTCCTTCTTCTTTACATTTTCTGTACTTTCATGTTTTATTACACATTGCCGTCGTCCCAGTCGTCTACTTCTTGCGCAAAGTCAGGTTTATACTAGACCAGTCTCCAGTGCCCTGCAGGAGTGTATTTTTAAAACATCGACATTCGACTGCCCTTTTAGATTTTTTTTACAAAATTGTATTTGTAATCCCTTGTATCTACATTAATTTTTTTTCAAAGATAAGTTCTAAATCACCGTGTATATGTTGTTGTTGATCCATTATCTGCATTTGTCTTCTACAACATTTTTCAAAATTAATATTTATAAATTTAATTTGATTTCATATTAACTATAGTTGTCTACAGTTAGCAAGTTACACCAGATTACACCGTAATTCTCATCAAAATTGATAATATATGCAAATTTTATAAACGCCATCTAGACATAAAACTTTCCAAGGCACTTAATTATTTTCTAAGTCAACACACTTAAAAGAAGTACACCATATTTTTACTTGGATTGTGTATCTCTTGTCTGCTGTACAGCTTCCTTAATTGATAGTTCAATTTAGAGGAGAATAGATCCAGATCGAATTAACATTTGTTAACTAGCGTAACGTAAATAAACTCTTTTATGACTGTTGTCTATAAATACTTCTTAGTGCCTACCTAGTATAGAAAACTGTAATAGGCGAGCCTAGAGAAAAAAGCACAATTGCTGGCAGTCTGGTCTGCATTGCCAGAGCAATTTGATACAACACTTTATGGCATTCATTAGAAGAGAGCATCACGAGCTGGTCGTTCAACAGCGGGGAATGTTTATCTGCATCTAGCGGTTCTGTAGAAGGAATTTGCAGAACATGAATGATAACCGCTGTAAACAATTGTCAATTAGAAGACATCTAGTTAGTCCACAATGCGACAGTAGGCTTTGTTCGCCGCCTGACGACCAAACAATTGCGGATCGCAACAAATGTACCTCGGATTCTACTTATCACACGCCTATCTGATCGTTGGTCCATTACGCGAGACAGCAGCGGCCCAAGAACAGCACCGTCACAGCAGCCTCGATTATGACCAATTATACAGGAGTTAAGAAGCACCACGAGCGGCCAATTCAATTCAACGTCACTCCAATTTCATGGATGCGCGCGTTTCACGGTTGCGAAGATATTAGAAGGACAAGCAAAACGTTTTGCAGCCATTCACATAAGGTAATTAGCGATTATTTTTAACATGCCATTGAAATTTTAGTAAAATAGCGGCTTACAAATCACTTTAGGTATAGGTATTAAACAAAATAAGAGGAAGATAGATACACATGGTATAACTTTGAATAAGGGTCATATTTACGGAATGTACTTTTGACCTTTATACCTTATAAGTTTGTTTTTTTCGTTATTTCGTAAAAATTGAGATTGATTTTTGCTAGGAGAGGCTAGTGTGGCTAGTGTGAGCTGCAGCATGTACTCATATTGTTGTCAATGCAAAATTAAAGAGCAAAGCGAAGATTTTTTTATTAGAAATCAAATTTCCAGGGCTCCTCTGGAACAATGCTGCACAAACGCACCATAACGTCATTAAGCACTGAAGTAGATACCTTATATTTCAAATTATATATTATATAGGGTGTACCTTAAATAAGTACAAATAAATTCACTGCAGTTGTAGTTCGTTGTATAGATGAGTCTAGTGAAAGTAATTTTTAAAAATTTCAAATACAGGGTGAACCTTAAATAAGTACAAATATTTTAACCAGCAGTATAGTTCACTGTGTAGGACACATAATTAATAATTTTTTTAGAAAAAAATCAGAAATAAAAAAGTGCAATTTTTAATAAATTTTGTAATTTCTCTGTAGAAAACTTGTTGAGGACCGCTGACTTTCATACATTTATGAGTCATAGCGCTTCAGATTGAACGTGTAGTTCACAGTGTTGCCAGTGTTACACAGATGTCTTTGTTTGAAGGAACTTTTTAATTTAATATGTTGTGTGAAAATCATAGTTTTTCGTTTTTATTCATAAAATAACTTAAGGAAATTGTGTCTTGTGTCTCTTTCTAACAGTGTACAATGGCATTTAACTTGTGAAATGTGGATTACTGATTAAATAGTTAATTTTTTAACAAACAGGTAAGCTTGTGTACACGTTTATGTATAATTTTTTAACATTGGACATAGTAATATCTTCCTAAATACTTTACGGTTGTTTTTAACTTGCGGAAATTCATTTTTAATCGTTTATAGTAAGGTCAGTTAAGCAGTTAAAATGTATGTTAATATTGCTGCATATCACATACTACATACCCAACTTTACTGCACTTATGCTTCAAACAAGTATTTGTAAAATAGAATTAACCATATTACTTTACCGTTACGTTAAGGGAAACGTAATATTTATTTTAGAGAAGATATGACAACCTCGCAACAAATCATATGGTTCATTAGCTTGGTTAAGCAGCGGTTCTCAAAATGTGGGTATTTTAAAAAAAAATAATATCTCCGTAAATATTAGACATTTTTAAATATGGCTTTCACTAGACTGATCTATATGACGAACTACACCAGCAGTTAAAATATTTGTACTTATTTAAGGTTCACCTTGTATATTTTTTTAAATACCCACATTTTGAGGACCGCTGACCATTATAGACCACTGACGCAACCTAATAAAATAAACCATATGATTTACTGAAGGTGAGGTTGCCATATTGTCTGTAAGATAAGTAATTTTTTAAAGTAAATTAAATTTTTACCGTTGCTTCTAATTTCAAAACACTTGTTTTTAGCAATAAATAAAGTAAAATTATCATAAACGATTAAAATGTCAATTTCCGCAAGTTCGATACTATTATATCAGTATCAGTGTTAAGGAAGTTACTTTGCTCAATGATTCCAAAAATTAATACATAAACGTGCATAATACCTCGCCTACTTACTGAAAAACAACTTTTAAACAGTTGTCCATATTTCACAGGTTAATACCATTGTACGCTGTTAGAAAAATTATCACAAAATATCCCCTTCGTTATTTTATGAAGAATAACAAAAACATGATATTCACACTACATCTTAGAGTTAATTTTCACCACATAACCTCAAACAACATGTCAGTGCTAACCATTTCGCACTTCATAGTTTCGTAGTGGATGAAACAGATTTTAAAAATAAACACAAAACATGGAATAACAAAATAATTAGCTTGATGTATGCGTTCAATATCAATCGCATGCAAAAAAGAAATTGGTGTCGTAGGCACAGGTGTCACGAGCAGTAGGCGAATTGTCCCGTAACCGCCCCCTCTTCTAGGATTGATAAAGGTTATGTTGATACTAGTATGGCTGAAAGTTATTATGAGATACTTTTGAATCTTCTGAAATCAAACTAAGCTAGTGGCTTCTTTAAGTAATGCACTGCTTGACGCATCTGTTTTAAGAGTTGCGGCACTAACGTATAAAACGTATTAATCGCCTTATTATTTTCACGGGCAGTGTTTTTCTTTTAAGTGTCTTGTGTATTTAATTCATATGTTTCGTGAAATACAGTGTGATTAAATAAAATATGGCTCATTATTCAAACAGTGAAAAGGTTGAGATGCTAAAAGCATATTTGTTAAGTAGATAATAATAATCACTGATAGTGATAACGATAACGTATTGTGATAAATCTGTTGAAGTATAGTAAAAATGGATAATAAACAAATTCTAAATTAAATTATGATTCTGAGTAAAGAATCTGGTTTAAATTTTCAATTTATTGGTGCCATTCCTATACCTAGGCGATCTTGGAGGCCATAAAACAGATCAGGCGATCTTGGAGGTCATAAAACAGGTCCAGCCTGATCTGAACTCTCTAAATTTCTTTGTTTGGGGATATTTGAAGACATTAGTGTATGATACTCCTGTAAATAGCCTGGAAGAGCTAAAGCTACGGATTAATCAAAAGTGTCAAGAAATCCAAACCAAGGAGGGTGTTTTCGAAAGAGTTTGAATATCGTTGAGACGAAGATGTCGTCGTGCCTGCTTGGAAATGGACGGAAGGCACTTTGAACATCTTCTGTAAGTTTGTTTTTTTGTTTGCTAACATAGTAGACAAGCTGCTTCATATGTCCTTATAAATGAAAATCTAAAGGATTTAGATTTGGGGGACGCAGTAGCCATGCTACTGGACTTTGTTGATCTATCCATTTATTCCGGAAATGATCATTCAATCAAGCAGTTACTTGTCTTCCTCTATGCTGATATTCCAAATTTTGAACAATATTAAGCCATACGTCATCAATAAAATCAAAAAGTTTGTTTTCTAAATAAGTTGTATACAGATCTGCATTTAAACGATCATTTAACAGGCAGTTTGCTGTTGAAAATGCCAAACGTTGACACTGAAATATTGCTGAAATCGTCTTGATCTAATTGCATGCAGATTTTGTTATGACCAAATATGTTCATTATGATTATTATTTATGATGTCCCTAGTAAAACATGTTTCATCAGAATCTATCTTTTTGTGCATATTGTTGAAGTAACCAGCGACAAAATTTTAATCACTGATAAGTATCTCCACCATATAAGCTTACATTTTGGCGAAGAAACGAATGTAACATTGTCAATGACAGCATATATCGTGTCTTCTTCATTTTGTACATTCACTTCAGTAGGACCAATGGTCTTTTTTGGAGCGGGATTAATTTCTTCTCTATATCTACGAACTAATGCACTAAAGACTGTGTGAGCAGGTTGATGTTTTGGGTATCTTCGTCGGTATTCTCGGGCTGCTTATCTGGCGTTCCCATTGTAATACCCATGTACAAAGACATTGTATTTTCTTCAGTTGTAAATAAATACATTTTTTATTTAGCACTTTAATGTGTAATGTGTAAAAATTTAAGTTTTACAGTTCTTTTTCATAATATTTTAGGAAATTAGTAGTAAACTAAAATGAATGCAATAAAATAAAGCTGGGGCATATCTGGTCATTTTCGTTTCGTTGAATATGTAATGATGATCGTTTGGTTTCTTACTTATCTAGAATCATAGCTTATTGCCTATCATATCATAATATGTATCTCAGTAGCAGAGGTTATTGGCATAGAAGCACCTAGCCATAAGTAATGTATTTTTGTAAAATAGTTTTATACGGTTGAGGTAAAAAGACAATAACACGCTGCACTGATAAGCACTCTGATAGAACCATAGCCAATGTTTAGATCTCTACACGGTGAATTCTGGTACTGCTCAGTGGCGGCGTAGACAAAAATTTAAGTACAGTTTAAAAAACGAATTATTATTTATTTATATGTAGGTATAGTGACTGGTAAAGTATGTTACAAACTTTGGGTGGAGAAAGTATTTAAAAAATATGACTAAAAACTCTAATAAACATAACTTTAAAAGGTGTAACTTCAAAAGCAGTTTTTATGGCGTAACTCGTTGTTGTAAAAAGAAAACATAATGACATTTTCAGGGGCTAGTCAACTTTAAGAAGCAATAAATAACGTGGATATGAATCAAAGAGTGATCGGAAGGGTTTTTGTATTACCTTATAACCTATTTTATGCAAAATAAATATACAAAGGTATAACAACTAATAGCTCACTTTTTAAAAAGGCCATTGAATTAAGAATTTTGTTGTCTCTTGTATTTTGTTGTATGTAAACTGTTCAGTTCTTTAGTGAATTTACAAAATGCAGCGAGATGAGTGCTCCTGTTCTACTTAGAGGTACCCGAGTTTCAAAATAGTAGAAAGTGAATTTACAATACTTAAATGAGTAAGGCGGGTGAGGGTTGCAGGGAATAAGATTTCAAATTTCGTAGACGTACCACTTGAGAAGGATTCAAAGGACACAAAATTACTAATAGTAAATTGACTTTGAGTGAACCTAGCACATTAATAGTTTATTTTTATATTTTTTAACCCTTCTGAAGTATGAAATCTAAAATCTTTACCCTTTATTCAACTTGTTTCAAGTTTAAATAGCATCAAATTGAGTAAATAAATTTTCAACCAACTCTGTATATTTTCCAGGATAAAATTCTATATAGCAGTCCTTGAAAATGGGCTTACTCTATATACAAAGTTATTAAAGAAAACAACCTATGAAACGAAATTTAGATTTTATAATACATAACGGTAAAATCTTCATACCAATTTATCATATTCGGTTGCTAACAAAATCATAGACTTTAAATAAAACGTTAGATGAAAAAACCAGAACTGTTACCACCCTAGACAGAAACGTTATCCGAAAATAAATGACCGCGTATATTAACATATGAAGACGCTGTGACACTGGACAAATGTGTGGATTTGTTAGATAATTATAATTTTGGGTTTACTCTCTGACAAATAAACCGATGTCACTACGAACACAACACAGTACATATCTTTTTTTCGGTATCCTGCAGGGAGTTGGCTGGTGGATACATTAAAAATTTTGAAAAATGGGAAGGAATTTGATAGGCGTTTGTTTGAAGCAAATTCCAGACAGCTACACTGCCTGAATCCTAATGCAGTACTTAATCATGTGTAGATCACTTATTTATTTAGTAATCAATACATGCATTTTATGTTTTCATTTGGTGCTCGAACATGACTTTATTCCATAGTTATGATTATGGTAAAAAAGAAGAAATATTAAGATTATACATTACTTTCAATTATACAGGGTGTCTCACTTTTAAATAGCAGAACTTTAAGAGTCTTTAAAGGACATCATTTTGAGACTAAAAGTTCCCATAAATATAAGTCCTATAATGCTTCGTTTCTGAGATACAGAACGTTGAATTTTATTTTTTATTTACTAATTTATTTAAAAAAAAAAAATAGATATCAACTCATAATAATACCTAAAGATTATTTTATAACTAAATTAAATAGTTCAAAAATTCGGTCAAAGTTGTTTTTAATTCAGTGGAAATTAATACTAAAAAAATAACTAAAATAATTATATTAAAAATTTGAATTTTAAATAGTAAAAAATAGTGATTCTGAAATATTTTCATTATATGACAACAACAGGAAGGGATCAGCATACAAATCTTTCAGAAAAACTTAGCACATTACTTCAGCGATAAATTGTGGACAAGAGGGCTATTTGAAAAATTCTCGACCACCCTTAAGTGGCAACAATATTTGAAAAGGTTGTTAGAAAACCACAAAATTTCAAAGAAATCTGTTAGCTATTTGATTACAATTGTAACTTAAAATACATTTTGAAGTTTGAATTAGGTAATTTTAAAAATATTGTCATACTACTTTGGCAAAACTTGCTCGATAACTACCGATAGTTACCTTAATTGTACTGTAACTAAAATTCAAGCTAAAAGTATTTATTTTCACATAGACATACGTAAATCTATAAATATTTACAAAAACCAAGGAATATATGTACCAATGTTTCAAGGATAACATATGATTTTCAGCGAAAACATTTAAGCACAATATAATGTGAATAAAATACATTGCAATACATTTTTAAATGATGGATGAACAATACACTTTTAGACAAAAGGATAATTCACATTTGGAGCATGGATGAAGAAAATCCACTAAAAAAATCTTCCTGTGCAGATTATTTTGTTCCTGACACGGCCTCTTTAACAATTAAGGAATAAAAATGTAATTGGCAAAGTGTATTTATTATAGAATTCTAATAATAAAATCTACTGTATTTCTAATAATTTATTAGTAAGGGACATCCTGTTTATTATATTGATTTAGTTAAGTAATCCTGTACTTTTGAACATTTTAACAAGTAGAAGCAACTTTTTTCCATGACATTAAAAATAAAAAGTTTTCCCTCTTTTCAACTTTATCTGTCGACACACTCTTTATATAGCTACAAAAATAATATTAATATATTTTTAAATTAATTGATTTCTGTTACACTGTTCAGTGATGAACTCTTTGGTATATATATTTTCAACCTGATTTCACTGTGTACGTGTCAATTTAAAAGTATGTTATAATTTTCAAATCGTATAAGCACGTGCCGGCGCGGTCTACCATAACCTTAAATTTCGAAAATTATAAAAATTATGATACGAACGAATTTGCATTGTTTTCATTAGGTCTGTTCCAATCGCCGTTGAGAACTGGTTCAGAACTGTCAGAAATGTCACGTCGAATTCTCCGAAATTAAATTAACAGCTGAACTGACTGAATAGTTCTGGACAATTCGGAATCGACTCTTGCTGTGGTTGGAACAAACCTATTGTAATTAAGTCCACACTGAGATGCGTAACTTTTCTTCCTTTAGCCAATCACCTATCCCTAATAATAAAAACGTCACCACATACGAGGTAGTATAGAAAATAGCCACCCTGTATAGTCACTGGAACATCTGAGTGCGTGTATCTGGTTTTCTCGTAAACCCCGATATTAATATGGCGACAAGTCGATGACACTGGACGGTGTAGGCCGCTTAGACAGCGAGATATTGTGATGCACTATCTAGATTGTGTTTCTTATAAATTACTGGTATTCCTGTGTCTGCTACAAGAACTAGTCACTGAACCGGCTGTGCTTCATGCGCCTTTTCAGGCGCTACAGTTAATCGGAAGAAATAACGAGCCAAAGACAATAGGAAAAACTTATCTTATTCTTGTTCGAATCGATTGTTTGTATATCGGCTAAACAATACACGTATCGGATATTCGATCTTCTGATGCGATAAAAACGTCTCATATTGAACGTATATAATTTTACTGTCGTATTTGATCATTGTTTTTAGTTCCAAAATTGCCTTCACATGTAGTTTTCTTCAGAAACTTCTTTAATGAAAATATCGTTTAGGCTTCGTTACAAACTAATTTGTAACGTCGATGAGATTATACATATAGAGTGACAGATTAATAATTTTTGGTACCTACACATGTTCAGGGTCACTTATTGAATGGTTAGATTTTCAGACTCTACTGCAAATGATGGTTCAATAGTGTGTTGAGAACCTACGATTACTAATACACTTATTGATACGCCTGGGCTTGAATCTAATAAGGCTGTCGCTCTTGGGGTATCTCATTTCAAGCTATCTGAACTCTGTAAGTAGGTAAGAACTAAGAAGTCTATGGGGGTGTTGCAAATGCAGCAGTCGACGGACAAAAATGTCCCAAGCATGTTCAATATGTAAACGGTTGATTTAATGTTCCTATTTGTCTGGCAATAAACAGGCCTAGCATTGTCTTGCTGGAAAATAGCGTTTTGGATGATGTAAAGATATGGAGTGACAAATGGCTACACCACTTACATGTAGCGTTGGACTGTTCCTTTGTCTCTATTGAAAATTAGTGGCAATCTGCTATCATACGCGATAGCACCCCATACCATAACGCGTACTGTGGGATGGGCATGACAGGCTCTTTCAAATTGTGGATCGCGTCTTTCACCATGTCGCCTTCTCATCCTTACACGATCATCATGCGTCCCAAGGTAGCAACAGGATTTGCCACTAAATATCACCTGATTCCATTATTGGTCCCATTGAAGCCTCTCTTTACTCCATTGTATGGGATTACCACGAGTGAGAGGCAGCACCCAATGTAGATAAGAGGCCGAAACTTCGTATTAGGTGATATACTGTTCGCATATCAACCATCCTCCTATGCTCTTCAAACCACTGGTTTGCAATAGTCCGACTGCTGCTAAATGGGTCTCTGAGATCTAAAAGTCGCAATCGACGATCTTCACGTTCTGTGGTTCCTCTACGACGGCCGGTGTCTCCCCCTTTGTATCTATGGCCTTCTTAGAAACACTGTACTATAGTAAGTAAGGATCTGTCAGTCCTTCTAGTAATCTATCTCACAAACAATCCTGCTTCGCTTAACCCAATAAAGTTACTAAGCTAGGAAATCTGTCCAAATTTACATACTGTAGGCATATTCAGACGTAAAAAATGTCGTTTGCAACAAGCTTCACAACACAAATGTGAGCAAAAATATTTTAATCAGAATGCAGTTATCAAAGTACGACCATAAAATACTCCATAAAATCTAAACAGGTAAACCTAAAACTTTAATTATCTTTTACTTCCATCAAGAGAAGTACATTTAGGTACCGAAATGTAAAACATGTAGAAAAGTAAGTTAACACAAAAGATAAAATTCTTGATGTTTTGTTTATTCATTATTACCTATTTATATATTATTCAAATAAAATAATAACTTTTAAAAAGCATCTGGAGGACACGTCATAAAATGTTGACCTCCCTAGTCTTAGCTGAAAACTCTTGACCTAAGTACCTTCTTTTGCAATGAATCGACGATACACTTGTTCTTCATGAAACCAATAACCTGGCCAACAGTATCCCCTATTTTCAAAATTGCTCATAGGATTCCCTTATTTCCCACATCGATAACGTAGCAATGTCAGCATTATATTTAAAAAATGTACCTTTTTGAGAGTTAATGAGGTAACAAGAAAATAACCAACAAAAAAACATTTAACTAATACAAAGTGCACAGAAGGGTACTGCATGAGGACTATGATATAGAAGCTTCATGGAGGCGCTGTGCTCTTCCAATCGATGATACTGATCTATTTTACTTTACTGCAGAACTTGAAGAATCTGTATATGATGTATTAAGATGCTTCTGTGAGAATGCCAAAAATTTACAGTCATAAATACTTCTTTTCTCGGGATCTCGTCATCTTTAACATCGAACGCTTAATTTAAAAATTAATTAAAAAACATTAGTGTAAACTCCACTAAACTTATCATTTTAACTTTTTGTATTGAAAGCAGCAAATTGAAACTTTAAAATATTTTTATTCTAGATAGATTCAAACTATAAGTTTGTGTTTTATGTAAATAACAGGGATTATAAAATATACTTAGATAACAAAGTTTTCTCCAGTGATTTTATATACATTCTAATATGTTCTGTTTGTTCGTGATAAATAATGGAAAAGTCCCTTTTCCTTTTGATGAAAAGCAAAAAATAAAAACTTTTTAATTGACAAACCCCTGTTTAATAAATAATTTCATAGCGCTCGCTCCCGACCAGCCACTTGTGAAAAGAATATTCCCTCCTTTCATTTCGTTTGATTTCCTTGTTCCATATTTTTAATTATATTTTTCTTTTAAGGAGCCTTCGATGCTATTATCGCCCTCCTGTGCCGTAATTTCTTTTTTATCCAACTTTTCCTTTGGGTAGGAAACAAATTTGCCTTTTGAAATTCTCCCGTATGTATCTTTTCATGAGCGACGGAGACGGATCCTCGTCGAGCATTCACGTAGATAATGAGCTTTGCGTTTGTGCCCCACGTCGTTATTTTTAAGAAATTGCATATATTGTGACGCGGGGGGTAAATAAAAACACTACAATGGCAAACCCCGTGGAGGCAATTAAACTGTCCGAAACACTCCCGCTATTATGTCGCGCTGACTTATCGCGTTGTTTGTTCGGATAAGCGGGTAAGTTTTAGGTTACCAGAACATTAAATATTAAGGTCCTAAACGCGATATAGGCCGGGGACAAATGAACGTTTAAGTGACGCATTCATAGATATTTTTATTATCAGTGGATTTAGGATAAATCCGGGAGAGTTGTACCAGGATAGAGCGACCAGTACCGATAATTGAATAAATTGCATGATTTTTACAAACATTACATATATTTTATATTGGTTTGAAATTTATTGCAGTCAAACATATTGAAAGGTCAGGACATGTGTGTGGCGACAATGATCACAATAATTAAAATAATAACATTAATAAATTGTCACATGAATGTAAATAAAACCATATGACGTTACACGCCGTTCTGCGTGGTTTGTTTCCATGGATACGAGATTGGTGATGTAAACAGGCGTTTGTTTATCGTATTTTTGCGTTGTTGTGGTATTTGTAGGTCATAGATACATGGTGTAAATACTGTACTATGCCATAATTATTAATGGTGATGTGGTGAGCGGTATTGTTAAACGTATCTTATCCCTTTGTTTACAATATACAGGGTGTTAAAAAAAGTGTAAAATATTTCAGGAGGTAATAGTATGAACCAAAATAAGCAGAAAAGTCTTAATAAACATGGATCCGCAAAGTAAGCGTTGCGGAGAATGGACCACTATTCGTTTTTCAAACATTTTATTTTATTAGGAATAAACCGACAAAGGAAGCTTTTAACAAACAAAAACCAAAGTTACAGAAGATGTTCAAAGTGCCCTCCGTCCATTTCCAAGCAGGCACGACATCTTCGTCTCAACGATATTCGAACTCTTTCGAAAACACCCTCCTTGGTTTGGATTTCTTGACACTTTTGATTAATCCGTAGCTGAAGGTCTTCCAGGCTATTTACAGGAGTACCATACACTAATATCTTCAAATATTCCCAAACAAAAAAATTTAGAGAGTTCAGATCAGGCGATTTTGGAGGCCATAAAACAGGTCCGGATATTTAAAGAAATTAGTGTATGGTACTCATGTAAATAGCCTGGATGAGCTGCAGCTACGGATTAATCAAAAGTGTCAAGAAATCCAAACCAAGGAGGGTGTTTTCGAAAGAGTTCAAATATCGTTGAGACGAAGATGTCGTGCCTGCGTACACGTCATCAGAAAATTTGTAGCGTAGCAGGAGTGTCGTGTTACCTATTGTTATGGGGTGATTTTCTTATCTCTTGAAAGGCTGAGTATACATTTTTTTTTCGATTTTCTGTCTTTATTAGGCCTTCGGATTACGTGGTTAAAATTAAGGACTAATTATGATTAATGAATCACCCTATATACATGTTCCAATACGAGAACAACCAGTGGCCTAGAAGCAATGACCATTTAGGTAGGTACATATTTTTTCTAAAATAAATGAACTCTGTTCAATCATAATTTTATTGAAAGTGACATATTCTAGCAATTTTAGGCAAGTTTTGGTTTCGAATTTGAATGATCCTAGAACCAGTTCTAAATAGTCGTTCAATTGCATTATCAACTTGTCATCATTTATTAGGTCTAATTAATGAAATGCTCGGCTCTTTTGATTCGTTCTAAAACTGTTTGCTGTCAGAACCAAAATATACCTCATATACAAACAGTGACAGTATTACGTATAAGAAAAACTGGTGATTACTTCACGAAGCTATTACAAAAAGGATAACGCCTTACAACTTTTTCATGCATAAAATAATCACCCTCATTTCTTTACTTCCTTCACAAAAAATAATTAACTTAAAGCAACTGTTAATTAAACTTCTTATAAAATAATTAATCGTAGCTGTGAAACTTTCACTCAACTGCCCATTATGAATCAACGAATTTATTAACTCGGATTTATTTCTCTAATGCAATAAACTGAGAGGTGAGGCAACAGATAAATCGTAATTACAAGAACGCCGAAATAAATGTATTCAACTGTAAACGGAACGGCCCGATACCGTTTCAAACTTACAGATAACAAAGGGAATATCCTTAATTAACAACATTTTCGAGGTCGTAAAATGCAGATAGTATAAAAGCAGCTTATAACGACTGCTTCATCTATAAACTTCAACAACTACAATAAAATACCTTCTTTATTGTTTATTAAAATGAGGTTAAGACGTTTACTAAAGGCCGCGCGTATTATTAAATCCGTTGAGTTTCTAAAATCATCTACATATGGCTCGGACAATAATTAAGTAATTTTTATAGTCTTGTAGAACGCACAATTATTTACGTGATATTATCACATGCCATACGCCTTTCATATGTGCTGACGTGAGTATCAAAGACATTAAAAAACTTTCATGCGACAGACTGATATCCATTATTTGTCTTAAAGGGTAGTATATTCAATGATTTTATAATATTATGTAATTCTCTTGGTAAACAATCAAGAGTTTGTCAGTTCTTTGTGTCAATACCGTTTATGATACTGATTCGGTTTGGAAGCCTTTATGTTGCGGCGAATGTAGACTGACTGTTCAGTAACTATACACGGTTAACTATAAGTACCAACTATTTTAAACATGTGTTCAGGTAAATTGTAGAAATGAGGAAAATGAACATTAATAATATGTAATACCTGATAGGTAACAGTCAATCAGATTAGTTGCGGCATTTTACATTCGTTTTTCAGTTCAAACCAATGCGTTTTGACTCATTACAGGTGCATCAGGATTATCCTCTAAAACACACACTGCGTACTAGTTAAATAAAATTCCCATTAATTCTAAGAAAATCGAATGAAAGTAATATTAAAAGGAAATAGAAAACTGCATCCGCGTTAATCATTCATTATAAAATCTTATCCGATTACCTAGAAAAACAAACCGACATACCATAGGAAAATATCTGTACCCGATACAAATTTTTGTATTTAATTAGATACTACAAAACGTTTAAAATTGAAAAAATAGCCATTAAAAACTGATGAAAACAGAACATTACAAACGTAAACACAAAGGGTTTCAACACGGTTGCAATTATTGCTGGTTGCCTAACTCTCTAAAAGCCAAACGTGCAGTCGGCGATAAATTAAAGTTTTAATATGGTTTCGAAAGAAAAATTTGTTCGCTTTATAAAGAAGGACATTTTTTAAAGATCGATTCTGTTAATTCTTATTTTTCTCTAATCCCTCTTAAAATATTTATACCTAGTCATAGTTAAGCCTGTATATATTGCATATTATAAACTATTTTAGAGAAACATAGCTCATGTTGGGAAGTATCACTCTACAAACTTTGTTAATTAAAAACATATCTTACTTGTTTTTAAAGGTAAAGTTTAGCCAAATTTAATGATGTTAATGCCCTGTATACAAATCTATAGACGAGAAAAATAATATACTTAATAAGATATGTATAATTATTCTAATACCTCATAAAGCAGACCTTTCACTGATAAAAGTACGCGTTTGAGACCACTACAGAAGCCATTTTAATGGTATATAAATATATGTCCCCGGATAAGTAAAATGACTGTAAGAAACAAAACAGTTGAAATATGCCCTTCAATTGGTTAGTTAGTTAGTGAAACAACATGTGCGATGATTTTAAATTTCAATCAAGTAAATAATATAATAATAAACTTTCAAATTTAGGAGAGTCCTTTTCTTCTATAGTATAAGAAAAAATGTTATTAAAGGATGATTAAAATGTAAAATTAGGTGCTTATGCAACATTTTAGACATTGCAACTTTGCGCTAATTCAATTCCATTTTCAGTCTGATGATATTTTCTTAACAACATAGTGTTTTCTTTGAAAGAAAGAGCACTTTACTGGTAATAGTTATTTATGCAACAAGTGCAAAAAGTAAGTGTTTATTGCACGCGACGTGTTAATAAGCACTTTTTGTACGAGTTGCATACAATATTTTTTCTACGTTCATGCAAAAACCAAAAAATGTTATTTAGATGACACTAAGTCTAGAAAATGTGACGTCGATTTGAACGTTTATGTTTGTCATGATGACAAAACGCTGTAGTAGAATGACAGATGAATGCAATAAACATTTTATTGCACTAGTGCAATAAAAAACCACTTTTTCCACTAAATATAGTTCAATAAAGTGTTGTTTTTTGCATGAACGTAGAAAAATATTTAAATATTTCTTCTCATATAAATGTCAAACCTTAAAATAACTAAGATCCGTAAATCAATCGTCCATTACATTGTTTTTTTTTTCACATACTAATGATTCATATTTTTTAGCTTATATATTTCTCCGCACTTTATTAATCATATAAAAGAATTATTGCGATTGGGAGATTTAAATTAAATAAATAAATAATTAAATATAAAATATGTTTTGTTGAAACCCAATTTTAAGAAAAAAGGAAGATATATTGTTACTTCGGGGTCAAAGGCTCATCTATTGTTTAATCTATGTAAGTCATTTAAAATACTTAGATATAAGTAAAAGTATTTTTTATTATTAACAAATTGGCGGATATAACAATAGATTTTGGCAGTTAAGTACCTACTTATTTTTGAGAATGAAATTAATTCATTTAATTTGGTTTAATAATGTATAATCTGCAATAAATTAACTAAAATTATTATTGCGGTTGGACGGTCTGGCATCAAAGCAAGTGTTTAAATTATTATGTCTACTACTAAAGTGCCACCACTGCATCATATTGTTAATTAAAATTTAATTTTATAATACATTACTGGTACACTTTTGATTAATAATCACTATTTTTGATAAACTATAACCGGTGTTAACGGTAATTAAGACTTATTTAAAACTAATAACTAACGATGAATAGAATATTCCGTGAAATAAGAATATTTTTGGTTAGTAGATGAGCTTGCTGATAACTGCTTAATTATTGCGTAGCCAATAAAGTAGCAAGTATTTATGTAAATCTCTTTCCTATGTCATCATAACCGATTTATGTCGTTACTGAAATTTATCTGAGTTTTCTATCTTGTACTCTCAACGATATCCTTAAAGTTTTAATATTTATTAATTTAGTTATTGTTTATTACATAGAGAAACAAATAATTTCAAAATTAAATTAATAATTTTAGTCCTCCGGCACTATTTCACATGTTAACAAATTTGAATTTATTTTAACATTAAAAATTATTTTGAGTTGTTTATACAGGGTGATTTTTAACTTATACGCATAAACTTGTGAAATTATAACCGAACATAAATAATGAATAGTGAAGGTAGTAAAATATTTTTAGTTTTGGAAGTTTACAACATTACCATACATATATTATCATATAAGTATTGATTGATGTTAAAATTGTTTCTTTTCATTTAATTTAAAAGCCAACTGTGTTTTAAGTTCCATTGATTTTTAATAAGATTTAGCACATTATCAATGTAAAAATCATTTGAGTTTTAATTTTTGTTAAGTACAAATATTTTAAGAGAGGATAGAAAAAAATTAACAAAATAGTTCAAACTAATAAAGCGAAAAAAAAATTTAAACCCCTATTTATCGCCGACTCTGACCTTTTGTCAGCCGCGAGGTTAGGTATATTCCGCAAGTCAAAGGTGCCAAAGTTTCGATTTATGCCACATTGAAAAAATGTATTTACAATATGACCTAATGAGAAATACGATATGGTAGCACAGGAAGGTAGCACCTACCTTACTGATATTTATTTACAGGATTGTTATTTGGAGAGTCAAAAATGTGGAATCATTTTCTGTTTTCTTACTTGTTTACATCAAAACTCGTGCTGTTTGTTTATACTTGCTGGAGATCTCACCTCCCGTCAAACGTTATTTATGTTTAAAGGGAGGTATTCGACATGACGACCACGACCAGGTGGATTTTCTACGTCGGTAAAAATCCCAAACAGTAACAAAAACACGCAAGTGTTCACAAATACATGAAAACACTATCACACGTTTACCGCCAAGGTATTACCGTTGTTCAATGTGGTTAAAAGATGAATATATTTTGCCTACTCAAAAAACGTCTTTGGTATTATGCTACCACACGATAATATGCACTTGTTTGTAAATATATAAAAAGCACGCGAAAAAATTAATTTGTGAAGAGCATCTACTGAAAAATTATTGCAAACTGATAACCATATGCGATATTTTATTTTTGACAGAATTGGATGCAGTCAGCATCTGTAGGCTAGGAGTGCAAAGTGTGCTTCACATCGATAAATTTTTAAACTTCTTATGTTGTTGGAAAATTAAATTCCGTTAATGTTAATAATGCAATAATATTAACAATAATCCTCAATGTTTGCATAAAGTAATTAATACTATTTTAAACTATCTATCCTGAGATGTTTACAGTGTTCTGGAAAAATCAGTTTCTTGACCCTCAGAATATAATAGGTTTGCCTGTTCAAGCAAGGAATACTGAATGGTTTCAAACTGTCAGAAATATTCGACTAGTAAAGTTATGTTTTCAGTAGACATCGTCCAAGAAGTAGTTAGACGAACGTTTTTGACAATTTGGAACTAGTCTGGATTCCTTGCTTGAATATACCTATTATCCTAAGTTTTAACCAGTGTCTAAGTGGTTCAGTTTTAGTAACTGATTTTTAGTTTTAATTTATGTCGGGTACAGATATTTCCTTATGACATGGTTTGCCGTATGCTATGTGCTGTTTGTTTTTCTAGAGTTGAGAGCTCAACGGAGCTACGTCAATCGTACAAAATTTTATAATTAAAGACTGCCACGGGTGCATTCCGTGTTTTCTATTAGTAGGTATTTCTTACATTAAATTTAAATTATCTTAGAATGAATGGGTATAGTCATACTTAACGCTGTATATACTTTTGTTATATTTTGAGGTCGGAGTTAAATTTGTGCTACTAGAATCACTTCGTATATGTGTTAACTTTTTATACTAATTAAATGATGTGATTGATTGTTAATTTAACAGCTACTATCAGAGTCGTTAGGAGTCTGAGGAAATAATAGCTTCAAGTTCTGCTTGAGTTGTTGCAATTTTTAATAACCAAGTGTTCATACAAGATGAAAGACACCATAATTGTTTCATTTAATTGGCTATTGTTAAATGCGGCTAATAATAAGATGTCGATAATAATTATTGTTACGCAAGGTGATTTATAATAATGAAAGTCAATTACTATAATAATACGTGTGGATTTTTTCATACCTTGCCTACTATATTTGATGGTGGAGCTGCTGGCATTGTTGCTGTTTAATCGAGAGGAGTGACGACGCAACGTACCTAAAAAAAATAAATGCAAATATTAATTATGTTGAAGATATAATAATTGCGATGCGTTGTATAGTATTTCTTGGTCTCTTAATATGCTTGTAAATGTAAGCAACTTATATAAATTGAAGAAATGTAGAAATTCCATTTATAAAATTATTAAATTTAAATTATCAGAAATGAGATCTTGATAGACAGGGTCATGCAGAACTTATCCGAAAAACTTTGAGGATATTAAATAAAAAAATAATAAAAGTCTTATAGATTTCACTGTAAAAAATGTTTAAAGTTCTACCATCATAAAATAGTACATAGCTGGGCAACTGTACTTTCAATGGCATCTGATATATAAAAAAGTAAACAAATTTTTGCGCCTGGAGCGCATGTTAACACGCCTTGCTGGTCAGTAAGGTTGGAGTGGAGATATGCTCTCTAGGTGGTAAACGAACGCAGTCAGTAGTGTTGTTTTATTTATCGTGGGAGTGTCAACCTTTACAATTTTTAAAATGGCTCATGTGTACAGGATCCATAGTTAAAGACATAATTCTTATTTATAGTGAAGTTAGACAAAATCATAGACAGCTCGCGCTTGTATGCTGATCAATCCGATCGACCCACGCCAAACCATGAAACTTTGACTGCAGTGTGGTGCAACGTGGACATGATACTGGAAATTTACGTGCAAATCGTGGACCAAATGGTGACCCCGGCCGACCACACCCAGCTAACAATTTCTTGTTCTGTAAAATTGTAAGAACGTTTCTAGAGCAAATTTTATAGATCAATGTTTGTCCTAAAAACAAATTCAAAACGTTCTTACAACACCTATACTATAAAAATGGGCACCGTTCTATAGAACCTTTTGGTTTTTAAGCGGTTCTGTAAAGCTTGCAGGAAATAATTATAGATGTCTTAAAGACTTCTCTCATTCTATAGCACTTCGCTATACAATTTTTGTGTTGCATGGTGTTATATTTAAAGAACTGTAAAATCGTTTAATTGTATCTTTTAAAAACAAAATGTTTCTGTATCGCACATGTTATAAATTATATGGACGGTCCAATAAGAAACATTAAGATGGTGCTAATAAGCCTGCATAGGAGTCCGTACTTACATTATTACGAATGGCTTAGTTTGTTTTTCCATCAAGGATCAGTACATTTTAATGCGGAAAAGTTTTATCGTGAAATATGTGGTACATAATGGTAATTTTTTGACGCGCCCTCAGTTAACCTTATATTTCCTATGATGCTAGAAATTTAATAAAATTTTTTTTTCTAAATTGATGAATTTAACAACCAACTGTACATAAAATAGTCAGAAAGTAAGTATATCCATATTATTGATATCATTTCACCTATTTATATTGTACATATTTTTAATTAAGATTTTTTTTCCTTCTTAACAATATGGCGACTGAAAGAAAGTCTCCATCTTGTACTTCCAATGGATTCTCACTAATATGACATTTTTGTGTCGATTGCAATGATTATAGAGCAAATATGCTTCGTAAGCAACTACTTAATATTCACAGTGTTGTCATATTTTATTGTGATAATTTCACTTATTTCAATCTTATTCTATACAAATGTTTTAACTTCAACATCTAAAACTGAAAATGTTTAAGGTTTGGAATGGTATAAATTAAATATGTTACTAAATTTCTATAAGAAAATCAATTTCTCTTAGCAATCAAATAAATCTTATCTATCGTAATGAAATTTTCTTTCTGCAAGCAGATAATAATTTTTACAAGTCACGACTATGTTATACAAATTTCCCCATTATACTTTGATCAAAATATTTCGTACTATTACAGGCAGGTCTCGTCAGATGGGGCTATGGGAAACCTTTTGTTACTTATTTACTCTATAATGATTTTATAACAACTGTATTATTATTCTCTACAACTGCTTTAAAGAGCTTTTTCTAAGTTCGATAGCAGCTTCCATATTTGTAATTTGTTTTCCGCAGCAGAATTGTAACTTAACAACGCCTTATACAATAGTTCTATAATTAAACTATAAGAGACATTACGGAATAATTTTATAAGAGTGTCACAGGAGATGGTATAATTCTATAAAGCAGTATTTTGCATCGGTTTTAGAGTAATTTGATTCTATAAGCACCGTTGCTGTAAAATTGTGTTATTGTACACACTTATAGGGCTACATTAGCAGTTATCTTATAAGTGCTCTATAAATTATGCTCTAAGAACGTTCTTGCAACAAATTTAAAAAACAATTCAGTTTCTGAAGGCAAAATAGTCTCATGTGCCACATTAATGCAACAATTTAGTATTCTAAATACAACTATAAAATATTAACAGAATATAAAACTCCTATTACTCTAAATTTATAGAACTACTTTGCTAGCTGGGCAATATATTTTAGCAGCTGAAGAACAAGTGTTGAATGTGGTCTATGAAAATCAGCGAATAGGTATAAGGCAGATTGCTAGACAGGTGAATGTGGTTTTTACATGACAGGGCACCTCCTCACCTTCGGCTAGATGTTCGAGATTATCTTCAACAAGTACACGGAGTATGGTGGATTGGACGGATGGACCAGTAGCACGGCTTCCGCGGTCTCCTGATTTAAACTCTCTTGACTTCTTTTTACGCGTGTAAGAAAAGGTTACTGCTTGATTTTGCTTTGTGTTAACAATTATAAACGATATATTATTTATAACAATTAGAAAGAATAACTATACCTAGGTACATTTCATACAAAAGCTATTATAACTTCGGATGGGAATATATACTTTTAAAATTTATAATTTAATCTATATTTTGATTCAAACAATGTTATTTCAAAAATGTATTTCTTAATAACAACATTAGGGTAATATCTGAAGCATATCCCGAAACGTAGGTAGTAAATTAATTATAATGAAAAAGCTTTTTTGAAAAAATTGCTAGTTATGCCCAATATCCAAGGAAGTACTGATTGTTTTACTAATTACATGTTTCGATCAAGAAGTTTTTATTTTATATATAACAAATAAAACTACAATTACTTTACAGTTTACAGAGATATACGTTGTGGACCTTAAATACAAATATTTTAACGAGCGGTACAGTTCACTGCGTAGAACAAAAATTTTATAAAAGAAATCAGGAAAAAGGGAAATTTTAAATAAATGTCATGATTTTTCAGTAGAAACTTATTGAAGACCGCTGATCAGACTTCGGTATTAAGGTTTTATGAGTCATGATATTGCAGATTGGATGAGTATTTCACAGCGTTGCCAGTGTTACACTAATATCTTGAAATATAACTTGTAAAATAGACAGCATACCAAAGAACAATTGAAATATGTTTATTTGTAAAAATGTTAATGGCCACTTTCTTTTTGCCACTTTTGAACACTTTTTGTGTTCTTATCACAATACTCTCATTATAACTGCTTAAAAAATATGCTTTTAGTATCTCAACCATTTTACTGTTTAAGTAATGCCCCATATTTGTACTTGATTACACTGTATTTCAGCAAAAATATCAATTAAATACACAAGGCACTTAAAAGACTTCTCTGAAAATAACAAAACGTAATATGTTTCATACGTTAGTGCCGCAACTCTGAAAACAAATTAGGCATCCCGTTACTTAAAAAAACCGTTAGCTTAGTTGACTCTCAGAAGATGCAAAAGTATCTCATAACAATTTTCAATTTAGATGTATTGGAATTATGAAATCTCTTTCCACAAATATTACATGATTTCTCTCTAACTGTACCGACATCACATAACCTCTTCCTCGATGTCGCCGACTGTCAATTCTAGAATGTGCCTGGTGGTTCTGCTCCCTGCGAGTCATTGTGCATACCGCCCGTGACACCTACCTGTGCCTATGACATCATCTTATTTTTTTCATGCGATTGACATTGTTCATTTAAGAAGTTAAAATTTGGGTTAATATTATTGCGTAGCTTACTACCTACCCAATTTAACTTTACTTATTGCTTCAAACAAGTATTTTTAAATTAGACACAATCGCAATGATTTAATTTATGTTAACGTAAAAAATTATTTATTGTAGAAGCGATATGGCCTTCAGCAGATCATATGATTTATTAGGTTAGGACAGTATCTGGTCAGCGGCCCTCAAAATGTTTTTATTTAAATTAATATCTCCTAATCCCTCCTAACATCTATATGACGAACTACACCTGCAGTTAAAATATTTATATTTATTTAAGGTTCACCCTGTATGTTAGCATCATTCCGCTGCCTCCCTTATCTGCTTTGCATATCCGACTATTTTCGAGCTGGTGTATTTATTTTCAAGTGTCCTGGAACAAATTACCGCAGTTTAAACCGCCGTCTCTACCATAGAAATTGATAAGTTGTCGAATTATAATCCCTATTTCAATTACACCGTTCAATTTATCATGCAGACAAAGTTTTCCGATGACAAGTACAAAACTTTGTTTTATCGTTAGACACATGTCTGCTACCGATTCAATACCAACAAACGGTAAGGCATTCGATTAGAACTTTTCCCCGGTTCGACAATAATTAATTGTGTCTTGTCACAGATATCCAGGCACAGATTGGAATGAAAACGTTACAAAAAGAGGCGTTAGGTAACGGACAATCAGTCACGCCTGTTGGGTTATGAATTTGTCAACGGGCAATACCTGGATAAAAAAATGACGGCCGCCTGTGATAATTATGATTAAATTGTATTTATAATAAATTGTCAGGTAGCTGTACAAACATTTATTAGGTTAGTGATATTAAGTTGCTTCTTTTTTATATAGCATTTTTAAGATACCATCGAAATTTTGTTTGTAAATTTCAAATATCCCTACTTTAATATTTAAATAAGACGGTATTAAAAGTACCAATATTTTGTTTGTTTATCGATTTGTTTTATATTATATATTTTATTGAGATGTTTTAAGGTTGGAAAATATTATTAGTATTTTAATAGTTATGTTTTTCGATCTTTTATAGTAACATATAATAATAATAATACATATTGACATAGACAAATAAATAACAAAAAAAAAAAAAAAAACATTAAAAATTGATATAGCACAAGAATGAAACAGCAGAGAAAGCGAAGTCTATCAGAAATGCTATTCAAACTTAACCCTCTAAGATCACTCCAGTGCGGGGAAAAAATACTCGAAGAAATATTAAATATAAAAATATTATCAATCTAACTCGACTTTTGCTTCTCTAAAATGAAATCTTTAAATCTACTTTTAAACCTAGTTTTTCAAATTAAGTACTATCAACTCTTCTGGTAATGCATTGTAAAGTTTAATAGCATATCGGTCAGTGGTCACGCGGTTTAAGGCGTCAGTACTTGAACCGAGGTGACTAGATCGGTGTAGGTTCGCGCCCCGCTGCCGGTAGACCGTATTTAAGCTATATTCGTAGATAGGATTGGCACTCTCTCTGCGGGTATGGTAGGGTGGAAGAATGTTAGCTTGGATCAATGTGAGAGATTGATACCGGTTGATATTTGACTCCCCCTAATTAATGAGGTTTTCCAGGTTTCCCTCATTCCTGCACTGAATGGTGCTTAGGGCCTTCCAACGTAAGTCGTTCCTGGGCGCAAAAGCGGCCTGCTCAATAATAATATGCCGCCCCCTCTCCCGCACAAGTCTTCGACTTCTTGACTAATCCTCGTGATTATAATGAGGAGTAGAGATATTATTATTATTATTGCCAAATAAAAAAAGGTATTTAATAAAATGTTTCTCCAGCACATTACATTTATAATATGACATATTGTTTTGGTCATATATAGATTATAATAATTATAATAATAATAAATATTTTATTATTTCCCATTACGTATATACCTCAATACAATACGAACTTACACATGTGACAACAAATGGAAAATAAAAGGTTTTATTTTCAGCTTACTGATTTTGGCAAATCAGGAGTTGCTTAACCTTTACTTACACAAGATGCACTAATAGATGCACCAAACAATAACATCATTGAGATCCTGAAAATGCATTGTAACATAATATTATGTGGAAATATATGTATAGGATATCCATATATCTTTAATGCAATGCCCAAGTGTATGTTTCGTTTTGATACAAAGAATAAAGTCTTCGAAAAGAAATTGATCTTATATCTATCAAAAATTATACATGTTCAAACCGGACGAGAAACAGAACAATGTGTGTTAGTTCGTAGAAACTGGGTAAAAGGGGCCCAAATGCGTTCACACGTCTGTAGTTTAACAGTTGTTATGACATCAGTTATGTCAAATTATTTTATTAACTAACATTAGCGGCAAAAGTAACTAAATTTACTGATATAAAATAGGTGCTATAAAATGTTATTTATTTCTTCTTCTTGTCTGATCATTTTTTATTACGCTTTGCCGCCGTGCCGGTCGCCAACTGCATGCTTTGCCTGGCTCGAAATCAGATTTTACACTGGACCAGTTTACACTGCCGTGCAAATTTTACAAAATTGTATTTCGTAAAAGTCTCCTGAACATTTGATTTTTTTGGATAATTTTTTAATCACCCTGTATGTATGTCATATTTATAAGTTTTCAACGTTTGAAAAAATATTTTAGAAACCGTAATATAATTTTTCCCATCTATTTTTAGGGGATAAAAATAGGAGAGACAGTTTATATCTATGTTGTCGAGTTTTCCTAAAAATGCCATATATATTTTATGACTTTAAAATGCCTCAGTTCCTGCTCACATTTTGAATACACCCTTGCGGCAACTTCCTTCCGGTTGGGGTGCAAACAGTGAAGACTTATGTAACTCGTGTTGAGGACTATCAAGGCGAATTACCTCGTCCCGTCACCAGACAATAAGGATATTGCTCGGAAACTGCCTATTTTATTCCCAATTACCAACACAATTTCTGTAAATTGATTGATATTTTGTTAGGGCGCGTTTCCTTCTTCTAACAAACTGCTGCTTGCCGGGGATAATTGAATTTGAAACGGTTTTAAGAATAACTCCTTCATAAATCTGTAAATATATTTCAATTTTCTGTTCATATTGGTATAGGCAAATATTAATTTTGTAGTCATAATGTTTTCGGGATATTTGTGATGCTTATATGGCAATTCACTTGAAACTGATCAGTCCAATGTTGGAAGCACGAGTATTTATGTAGGATTTGTAGAATATTCGTTTGGCTAAGCATTAAATTTATTTAGTTAGTTTAGTTATTTTTCCTAAGATTCTAAGAATGGAAAATTGAAAGTGAAGTTTTTCCCCGTCTTTATTTAAAAAGAATTGTTAAAATTACTTATACATGTTTACATATGCACATACATGTTTTCATATGTACGTCCGCCACAACATAAAAGTTTCCAACCTAAAAGCCATTCTACTTTTCAAACGGTGGCCGGTGCACTATTAATAGAAATTGTGAGAGGCATCAATGATTAAGGCAACTCATATGGAAAAGTAGTTAAATCGTCGTAGATTAAACAAAATATGTTCCAGATTGGAAATCTTGTTGCAGCGAGTGTATGTGCGGTTTGTTCGAAATAAAATGCTCAAGTCAATATGCACCTTCAGACGTCTCCACATGCGCAAATACATATATCTACATTCATGTTGACGTTTTCATAAAGTCAAGTGGTGGGCATACATAAAGCCTGGTACAACATTAGGTACAACATATGCAAAGCATTACGACTGATCAATTTGGACGTGTTTGCGAATGGAGAGCGATCATATTAGCGTGTTCGAAAGTACCCGAAAATTGTTGGTACTTGTAGCGAACACAAAGAGAATTTCGGTTTGTATTTGGATATTGCTCGTAAATAATAATACAGTTAGGGCGTTAGCACATTACTTATTAAAAATTTACAGGAATCACATATTATTGTGGAACTTCGTCTGACGTAAACTATATCAAAAATGTTAAGCAATGCGGGTGGATAAAAATCAGCGACGTGATGAAAAAAACTGCAGATTTTAGAAAAAATAAAATACATAGTTGAAATGGGGCTTCTGAAACATGTTGCATACGCATTATTTTAGATTCATTCAGTTTTCTGTAGTAAAAATTCGAAGTCACTGGATGTCATTCGTAGGAAGTTTTTATATTGACCACTTATGTTGGAGATTAAAGTCTTTCAATAAAGCTGCATCACTTCTCATGTCATATACAGTGTAATGTGCTACCAACAGCGTTGTATTCCTTGTTTTTGTTTTCATGAAGTGTTGTATAATAAAAATAGCACAACTATCGACAGGTATACTCGCAATAAGCTCATCAGACATGTTGCACTCGAATGAATCATATACAGCAATTTGAATAATGCCATATTTTCGCTTATTTGATCGATTACTAACATTGTTGGTTGGTGTAGTTTGAGATTTTACAACACGTGTCCGTACTAGAGCCGTACTTAATATAATATTGTTTACTCTTCTTCTACCTTTGGTACAAATAAAAATGTACTAATACTTATTAATTAAGGGACTTTTTGGATAATTGCACTAAATTTAAGAACAGAGGATATTTTTCAATATCTATTCTAATGTATGCCAATTCCATATAGACGAAATAAACATCAAAATGTCAAGAATAATCGTAGGTATATCAAAACTAAAATATTCGTTTTAAAGAGCAAAATGTATTTACTTGTCACTATTCAAATCTAATTAACTAATTTCATTTATATATTATATAGAAAGGTCACTTTGCTACAATAAAAATGTAAGTGACAAAAATGTAAGCTTAAGAACAGTATCTAATAAATTACTTACTTTTATTTACGGGTTACTGACTTTCATATTTGGCTGCTTTCTTAATTATAATTTTATAGGCTTAAAGCATACTAGATACATATGAGGAAATATGTAGGTATATTTCTTCACATATCTCATGATGAAAAACGCTTAGCCTTAAGTAAAAATATATGGTATTCAAAAAATAATTTAATACAAATTGACAAATCAGTAATCATAATCGTTGAGATTTTGATTTGTTTTATTAATCCCTAAAAATGTATGACTCATACTATAATTTAATAGTTTTTTCTTCAGTATAACTTTCTGAAAATTTTCATATTAATAACCGATATTGAATAAAAACTGTCGAGTTATAGATGACATACAGATACAAGAAACATTTGTTATTGATCGAAAAAAGTTTTATTATTAAATACGTACATATGCCTGTTTTGGTCATTAAAATTTTTAAATACAACCCTGATGTTTCTCCCACCTAAGTCACTCTCTCTCCGGAAAACAACGTAAGTAAAATTTAGTTTTTGTTACCTCTATCCCTTCCAACCTCTTTGGTTGTACCTAATCTGTACCCGGCTTTATAAGAACATACACAAAACATGTCTTAGAATATGTACAAGCGTCTGTACATACCTTAATAAAGTAGATAATGGTGCTATTAGGTAACCATTAAGGAAATATCTTCAATTAGACATTTCCAGTTATTAAATAATGGCTGACAGATAAACACAAGATTGTGCATTGAGCAGTATGACTAGGATTCGTAAAAATATAGATATCTTCATTTCGTGGGAAAGCTAAATGTTAATTCGTAAGATAAACCGAGTAAAATATTCGATTTTATCGATAGAATTTATTACGTAAAAGGTATTATATACGTCCGCTCGATTCCGTTGTGATTAAAATAAATGGTAGCGACGTCTTCAATTTAGAAAATCGTCTACTTAAAAGTAAATGTTTGTATTCTATCCCGTAATATCTGTAACATTGTCTTGTGTAGAACAAGAAAAATCCGTCGGCTTCCTTTGTAGCATAGGATCCATTCTTCCGTGCGTCGCTACACAATCTAAATACGTATAAGGACATTCTTTAGCCGCTAGATAAGTAGACATGTCAGCCGATTCCTTTGGATGTAAATTTGTACTGGGGCACTTGTGCGTAACTGCTCCAACTTAGAGCCATCGTATTCTACAACTTTTTCTGACTTTCATATTATAATGTATTCGGTAGCGGCGGTATCGAAGAAAACTTAATTTCTCTTGCTCTAAAGAACGGAAACTAATTTAATTAAATAATTTAACCCTACAATGTATACCTAATTAACACACTTGAAAAAGTATACTTGGGGTCACCAGTTAGCCCAAAATTAATTTCGGAAAAACAAAATGTAATGTGGTTACCATCTTAACCTATTTTTTTTGCAGTTGATGCAAACATCAAATCGGCGATCGTTACATACATTTTGGAACACATGCAACACACTACTCTGCATTTTCGATCACGTGAGCACAAACAAAGCGTCATGACGATTTGGCTTTCTTTGGGCCTGGACCAGGCTGTTCCTCTTCTGCAATGTGTGGTGGTCCTAATACTTCTCGTATTTCACTCTGCAGCTTGCTAGATATTTTTTGGGGTTGCTAGTTGTAGTCCGAGTGACTGTAAAACCTTATTTCGAGTTACTTTGTTAGTGCTTCCTGTCACATTATATAACACAAACGTATTTTATAGACACAGTGTAGTTATAAGCCATCTGATTAAATGTGTTGACTCCGTCTATTGTGGAGTTGTAAAACTCAATAATTTCTGTTTTTTTCGAAACATCGTCAATATGTTTGTCAGAGTGCATTGTTGAAAGGAGGTACGACGCATTCATTTTTCTTTGGTGTAAATGAAACTAAGATTATGTTGTCTGAGAAAGCAAATTTGGAAGTTAGTATGGTTTATTTCTTGTTAGGTAAAAACGAAGGTGGTATTTCTCTTTTATTGTGTCTTATAATTCCAACGATTGTCAAACCTTTTTCTCTAAGCATTTTTTGGGCCAATGGAATGTAGGTAAACCGGTTATTCATTGTAATGTTTCTATGTGATCTATGAATAGACTTGGATAACTCCTTTACTAAATACATTGGAACTGTTTCGGTTGTTGAGTTGGTGGTTTTACCAATGTATGGAATAGCACTTATCATGTAATAGCTCTTTTCCAACACGGCACCTGACTGGTTGGAAACCTGTTCCAAATGGATAGTCAAATCGTTCACCGACTTACTGCAGCGGAGTTGTATCTAATATTAAACTGACTGACGGCTTCGGACAGGTTCCAAACTAGTCAGGTGCCGTGTTGGAAAAGAGCTAATATATACGTAAATCACACATGCATACAATATCAGGTTTAGACACGTATATACGAAAAGGACAGCTGCTCATATACAGGGCGTCTGTGAAAGGTTGGGAAATCTCGGAGCTGAAGATACTGATGGTGACCAAAAAAAGTCAATTGAGCCTAATATGGCTTATCCGAATGTTGCTGATTTCAAAAATACAGGGAGTTTAATGGTAGAATTTTATTTTGAAATATCTCAATAACTTTTAAACCTGTCAAAGTATTTAAAAAAAATGGCACAATTATGTTTTTTGGCACGGCAAATAAGAATTTTTAACTAATTTTGAAGTCACTAGTAGAGGGCGCCACTTATGGCACAGCATGTTTCTTTTAAATGGCAGAACTTTTTTTCTCCTACCTGTTATATCTGACAAAGGTATACCTTGTTGAAGTTAGGAGTAACCATTTTTGAAATAATCGTATTTGAAATATTCAGTGCTGCGATTGAAAACTGTTATCGTTTCAGGTAAAGTGCCTTTTCTACTGAAAATGAAAAAATTAATATTTGTCACTGAAATTGCAATGCAAATTTTAAATGTACATGAACATGTAAACAGTAGACACATTTTGTTCCTCTAACTGTGGCGGTTTTCCTGTTATTTGATTTCTGTGCTGCTTCTACCTAACCCTATATAGAGAAACTACCTCAAACTAAGATTTTATCCGATTTTGTTAAACTTACTTCTATCGTAATTACTTATTGCTACAGAGCGATTAGAAAAAATATATTTTTGTTCCAAATAAATCTGAAGTAGTTACTTCTGCTGATTTAAATGAAATTTGGTAGTAGTGCTTGTGTATGGATGTCAGTTCTTGATATACGAATATTAATCGAAGCAATTAAGCTGCGTTTCCAATATTTGGAAAAATATTAGTATCTTTTTCCAACAATTTTCCATTATTATGTTTTAAGAAAGAATATTCTAAGAAGAAGAATGTTCTAAGAATAATGTATCATAAAGAAGAGGTAACGCAATCAATGACAACAAACTCCTTTCAGATTGAATAAATCGTTTTGTAGTTATTTGGAAGACACCAAAGTTTCAGCGAAATATTTTTGCAATAATTAAAAATATTCTAAACTGTAAAAAGTTATGACAGCAAGATTGTATGTTTAAAATAAATCGATTAAATTAAACAAATAGGTACTAAAGAAGAAACGTATGGGCGTAACGAAGTACCGGCACAGTGACAAAATTCTAATCAGATGTACATATAATTATGCAGTATCATACTGTAAAATCCGGTTTGTTAATCTCTGGCAGTTAAAGTGAAGTATTTATGTCGCGGTCGTCAATTTATTGACACTCTATTCCATTGAATCGTAATATAATTCACCTTACATAACGACTCAATCATTTGTACAATGGTGACTCATTTATGTATTCGATTTAATTTTCAGTTTCAAAGAACTGTACATTCCCGAAGAATTTCAAATAATTTTGCTCCTCCATTATCAGAAGATATTATTCTAAGCAACAGTTCCTTATATTTTAAACTAATACCACAATATTTTCCCACACAGGCTTCAATTTGCATTTAGAGAGAAAATGAATATTTATTAGCATTGTGAAGATTGTTTATTACTTAATTGTTTTTTATTTACTTTTCTCTTATAAATGAAACAAGTGTTGATGAGATCACATCTAAAGCTTCGTACAGAACTGTACCGCGTCACGAACTTAGCAGCGGTTTTGCATTTGAATTATACCAGAACAGTTCTAAAGTGATTCAGCTGCATTATCCCTTATTGTTGTTTGTTATTAATAAATTGGTTCCTTATTATCACGTTATAAGAACTAAAACAAGCCTTATATGTACACTAGACGGAAAGATCTGATCTGTATTTAAGTATAATAATATACTGTATACAGGGTGTTAAAAAAAGAGTGTACAATATTTAAGGAGAGAATAATAAGCAGAAAAGTCTCAATAAACATGGGTGCGCAAAGTAACGGTTGCGGAGATATGAAATGTTTTATTTTTTTAGCCCCTTTTTTATTTTGCAAAAACGTTGTGTATTTTCTTATAATAGTTGGTTGATGACAGTTGTTCCCAGTGCACAAGTTTTCTTTCGCTATGGGTGGTTCCTCTAACGCAGAATTAACAGACATGCATTTCATGTATGGTCGTGCTAATGGGAACGCCACCGAAGCGCGACATCTCTATGTTGACGCTTATCCAAATCACCAGATTCCTTCACGCATGTTTGGAAGAATTCATCAAAGATTGTGTGATACTGGTTCCTTGAGCAAACAGTGCCATTTATCCGGAAGACCAAGGTCGGTATCCACTTCTAGAGCAGAAGAAGAAATTCTAGCACTGGTAGAGCAGAATCCAGGTACGAGTGTGCGGAGAATATCAGTATACATAGATTAATTTCATAGATATATTGACAGGAGTCGAACAAATATCAACATTTAAAGTAAATAAATTTTATAAAATTTTCAGAAATGTCAAATAAAGTCCCTAGCCATGGACAAATGACAGTTTTAAGTTGGCTTCACAAGACCTATCACAATATACCTAAAAAGAGTAATATTTAAAAATATTTTAACATTTAGCTATAAGCAAAATTGTAAAGACATTAAAAGAAATGTAGTAAGTTAAGCAGTGTAGTGAAAAACAGTCCCATCAGTAGGTGAAGCATCCTTCAATATTTGTAGCCCCATATTACAGTTATGAGAGATTTCTAGACAATTTCCAGTTGAAGACCTATAAAGACCAATGTTAATACAGGTAATATTACATGTTCACAAAATTTTAAAAGCGCTAGCAAGCCATTAAAGTCAACAAAATAGACAGCCTAACATACTCACAACTTTCGTAAAACAATAAAGAGATTTACCCTGTAGTTTTAATAATAGTCACTTTTTCATGTACTACAAAATTTTATTTTGTGGAACACAAAGCTATTCCTGTCAGAACAGGGATCATTTTATAATTTAATATATCAGCGAACACCAGTTCATAGAATACTACAGAATAGCATAGTTTTGGAAGTTATGTTCTTTATTTTAAGAATTTTAATTCCTAAAGATAGGCAACACTCAATAATCAGTTGCATTTAAAAATTTATAGTGTTATAAATTAGATGTATGAAAAATTAAAATATTTTTAGTACGTATCAGACAACAGTCTGAGAGAGGAAGTGGAAGCTAAATAAAGTATTATGTAATTTTTTTTATACATTGTTAATTTTTGAAGTATCTTTATTTGCTCAAGTAATATACCATGTGTTGCAATAGTGTTTGACGAGCGAATCGACTATTAAAAAAGTGTCTATGTTCTACAAACAGCTAGGGTAGTTTATCAAGGTAAGCAATAAAAGAGTTACAAAGGTTTGTAGCCCAATTAATACTGATTTTCTCTCTAAAAGACATACGCACACACAAAACATAAAGCAGATATAAACATATGCAAATCATTAAAAACAAATGTTATTCATAAAGAAAAAACACAACTATAATATATTCTTGACATTCAAACATTCATATACTTAATTCAACACTACTTTCTTATGACACTAAGTTTAAGATATACTTAAAGAATAATAATTTGTTAAAATAAGAATAAAAATTATTAATTATTCTTCCTTAATTTATAGGCTTCCAAATTAGCATGAATTAAAATCATTCAAATTTTGTAAAAAATATCATATTGTAAAATTTAAAATACAGCTACAGTGCAAAATAATAATATTTGTAGATGCTATTAATACACACTTGTGTATTATTGTACTGTGTACAAGTGGATCGCCGGGTTTAGCATGTGGGCGCAAGATGTAGTTACTTGTTGCATAACGGGTACTCAAGTTCCCTTCTGTCGCGAGCGGAACCATCATAACGGATTTTATTTGGCAACATCGCGTTAGAGTAATTAATATAGAATATAGGTATAGACTATCATCTGCATCGAAGGGACCGCATAGACGGAATTGCATGTGATGTTGCCAAATACAATCCATTCCGTGCAATGCTACTAGTATGCGCTTGGCTTTAGTAGCCTGTTGCCTCGACTCATATGGCGGAGGAGAGCCAACAAGTTCAAAAGCTATATGTCTGGTGTGCCGCTACTGAATGGCTTTGACAGTTTGCTTAAGTCTTTTTTTCCTTATATAAGATGGGTAGAGCAGTAACTACTCTAGAAAGGAATACAATAATATATCAACAATACTGGAATACTAATTATGTACTTCAGTTTTATTTTTTCTTGCAATGCAATATTATTGTTTACTTCATTCATAATTATTGGGTTAACTATGACTTAGTACAAATATTTTAAGAGGGGATAGGGAAAAATAAGAATTAACGGAAACACCCTTCAAAAAAATTCCAAACTTATTTATAAAGCCAAAAAAATTTTTTTTCGATATTATTTTAAATCCTTATTTAACGCCGCCAATGCTTGTTGGTTGCATACTCTACAAGCATGCAACAGTCGCTCATTAGTCAGTATCGCTGTCATGTCATAATTGAATTCCTGTGTTTACGTTGTAATTTTGTGTTCTTCTTCAGTTTTTAGTGCCTTATTTTGATTTTTAAACGTTTTATAGTTATTAAATAAAGATATTTGTGTTGGGTGCAGATACTTTCTCACAATATAGTTCGCCGGTTTGGTTTTCTAGGTTATGGGACAAGACTCCCGCGGTTACATTAAAACGTCTATTATTCCTTTCGTTCGATTTTGTTATAATAAATAGGAATCTAATCTATCTAATTGTAACCTACGAAAGTGTCTTTTATCGGTAGTGAGTGGTTGTAATGAGCGAATATGTAGTTCTACCAGTTTATAACAAAATAATGGAAAACGAATGCAAAATACTGGAGCTAAGTGGATTAACTGTTACCTATCTATCAGGTATTATTACTATTAAGAATGTTAATTTTGGTTTGTACATTTAGAAATGCTACAAAAAACGACGATGGTAGTAGATATTGTTGACAGCTGTAAGTTTTATCTATGGATCTAAGCCATCTCAGTCGGTTCTTATCATAGGCGCCGACTTTGCGTAGGAAAAAAGGGTTTTGCCCCATTTTTTAAATATCGAGCTAAAATTCGGGAATAATTTTTTTATTGTCTATTTGGCCTCCCTGAGCACGTGGTTAAATTTTTTGTACTTAGTCATAGTTAACCCTGTATAATATGTAGGTAGTGACTATTATGGAATGAATTTAGGTTAATTAGCTATGCTGTTACAATTTTTGTATTGTTGTATTACTAGTTATTTACCTTTTAGGAATGAATCGCAGTACTACTAAGCTTCTGTAGGTGACAAAATTTAAATTTTGCATTATAGGTACTTTATAGATAAAGATATACTCGTTTACGGACACGGTAAATCACATTTATGTAAGCAACTTTAAGCAAGTTATCACTCAGTGCTCATTTAGTGCTTCATGTGGCACTGCTTGGTGTTCCTTTAATAGAAGCCAGCCTTAAATCGCAGTGATTTCAGACTCAGACAGATAAATCTCTACGATTTGCAGTTACTTGTGTTGGAGCTACTATATTGAGTAGAAAGTGACCACTAGATGTAGACACGTACTACATCTCGCGTATTATTAACTCTACGTCAGTTATCACAGACAGCCGCTTATGGTAGCAGATCGCTACTAGTTTTCATTAGAGGTAACATAACAGCCCAACGCTACATCCAGGAAGGAATGGAACCATAAGTCATTCCCATACCATTACACAAACTAAAACTCCTTATTCCAGCAATACTACAGTTCATGTTGCCAGACAAACAATAGCTTTTATGAATCAACGTCAGATCAACCATATACTCTAGATCTATTGAACATGTCTGCTGCATTTACAACACCCCCACATACTTTAGCAGCTCTTACCCAAGAAGTTCAGATAACTTGGAACAGGATACCCCAGGAACTATCGACAACCTTATTAGATCGTGGGTTCTCAACATACTATTGAACCAAGTTTTTTTGCATAAAGGTAATCTGAACCTGTGTACCAAAAATTATTAAAATATATGGGTCTTTACTTTTCTTAGTCACGTAGTACCTATATATTAACATCAAACATTAGGCCTACATTAACAGCAGTGCAGATTATAACAAAGTTAATAATTATTTTTTATTTTACTTACGGTACTTTATATTTTAAGGAAACACATTACAAAAAATACAGTGTTAAGTACTCAAATACCTAAACAAATACATGCTGGGAATTCAATTTATTCTTTATCATTAATTTTTTTAGACAGTTTTATGTATGAGTTAATAGATACGATGCAAGTTGGTTTTAATGAGAACATATTATTTATTTGCTTACTGAAAATTGTAAACTATACATACGGTTAGACAAAGTAAATTAATTATCGTCAGTTAAAGGTCATTTTTTAATTGACAGGTTATAATAAATCATAGGCTAATTTGGTTTCTTTGAACTAAAACAAATGCTTCAATAATTAATTATTTGAAACACAAAAAAGGTAAGTAAGGTGTTTACTCACAATAATTGTTACATAGTTTTCCATTTCTTAAAATGGTATTTCGCTAATTCTGCTATGTAAAGGTATCATGGATCAAATGGGGTTATGTAGATTCTATGATACCAAATATTTAAATAGCTGAACAATTAATTGTCTTAAGATTTTGAGGCTTACAATAATGGTACAATTCCCTATGCTATTTTATCAAATAATGAAAATTGATTGCATAACCTCAAATGCATTTACTATGATTAATATTTTATCATAGTTTGATATACTTATTCAATTTCTCTCAACATGATTTGAAAGATTTTAATACTTTCAACTGTAAAAGCAGGTTTAACCCTAATTACTTATGTATAAAAATGCCTCCATTAAAAGATACAGCATGTAAAAGTTGAGTTTCAAAATTGTTTTTCCGCAATAACGTCTATTTTTCACAAATAATTTGAAGCTTAATGGAGATATTTCTTGTAGTTAACCAAACCATCAAGAGTGTTATTATAAACGGCGCATAAAAAATAAACGAAGAAATTGGAGGGATGGGGGCTTTACCCTTCCCATTCATTTTGACGTACGCCCATGGACAATTGCTATCAGTATCGTAGCATGATATTTTATTTAAATTATTTAATCACTCTTGACAAGTTTTTGTATAACTCTTAATTTTCAAGATTCGATTTTTTAAAGTCATGCAGCTTTAGAAATAGCCGCGGAATATTTGATTGCACTTAATAATATTTTGATTCTAAACACAAAAGGAACAATTTTAAATAATTTACCATTACCGAGGTAACTAGTACGAGGTATTACCATAGAGCTAATCAACTTTACCAACCTTACAGAAACAAATGATGATGAAAATCTAATGTCTTTGATTAAATTTTCAACATCTTTTGTATACTTCCATTTGAAGGATTAAATGACTATTTTAAGTAAATAGCTACTACTTTTGAACTAAAACTTAATATTTTCTAATCTATATATGGAAGAGATGCAACTAGTGGCCACCACACTCTCCCAATTTTAGTTTATTGGATTTTAGTTCAGTTTGTGGGTTTATGTAACACAATGTTTATCCTGAATCGATGGAGAATATTAATCAACTGAAAAGAGCGTAGGTATTAAAAATATGACTGAATAGTTTTGGCAAAAATCGCAAGACATGTGGAGCAATTGCAATAAATTAAAATATGGAATTAGTGAATTAAAATGTTAGTATTACTATATTACATTAAATTTTAGTGTGTTTCACTAATCCCATTTTGTTTTAATTTTTCTTAGTGAATCAAATTACCTACATTAGGATAAAAAAATGTTTGCGTAAAAATGGTAAATCTGTAAATTTGGTTAGTCCATGTTCAGAGACACTGTATAAAATCAGTTGAGACACGTGGACCTTCTTAAATTATTTATGAATTGTCATTTTGAACGTTCCTTTGAAAACAGAATAGTAAAACTATTTTCCTGCGGCTATTTCTAACGTTATATTACTTTTAAAAATCGAATTTATCTTAAAGAGAAGAGTTTTAGGAAAAAGGAGTACTTACAAAATTCTAAATAAAATTTTACACTAATATTGGAAGAATTTCTCAATGGGCGTAAGTCAGAAAAATGGGGAGGTAAAGTACCCCCTTCCCCAGTTTCTACGTTTGTTCTTTAGGCTTCGTTTACAATAATACCCTTAAGAATTTGGTCAGCCACAAGAAAACTCTCTATTAAATTTCAAACTGATACGTGAAAAATATTCAAAGAATTTTTAAAAGTCCAACACTATCTTTTAATGGAGACAGTTTTATATATAGGTAACTAGTGTTTAATCACCCAAAATATGCAGTTTATTACACTCTGTATAACAAAACAAAAGTGCATTTATGTCCAAATCTTTCTATGTTTGTACTGCAACATAGATCAATTTTAACTATTACAATGGTGATTCTAAACATTTTTGTGACTAGAACTTTCTTCCACATTTTGCATGGTTTGCAATCGCTCTGTATCTATTTATAATATAAGTACCTATGTACTGTAATTTAAATCAATTGTAGCTGCAAAATGGATAATTAACTTTGATATTATTCAATGCAACAATAACCTACATAAAAAAGTGTTATATTTATTTTTCAGTTATAATCAAGTGACATTAATGTGAATGGATATCTACTATATTAAAGACAACTTCATAGTTAATTTAACAGATAAACATTAATGAAACAAAACATAAATGCGGATAAATATTCCGCCCATACAAAATCTTTTTTATTGTGAAATAAGTAACTGGAAAACTAACTAGTGTTCTACTACCTTCAAAACTATTTTAATTATAGCAGTTTGTCAATTTTAAATTGTATTTTTTGTATTCTATTAACACAAGCCTATTTTTCGAGTAACGCCCGAATTATATTTCACTTCCTTTAATTATCTACATTAAATTATACTTATTAATTTGATAAAATCGAATGTCTTTAATTTTCCAGTCATAAATATATTGATTCACACTCCGAATACCATATGATTTTATCTAACCAATTTAAAACAACTGACTTAAAAGCAAAGTGGGAACAACTCTACTCCAGGTGTGTCATTATCGTTTGGGTTTAAATTCCCTGTTTTAATAGTTCTTGCTTTCTATTCTCTAATTGCTTGGATGCTATGCTAATGTGTTGTATAGGTTTGGAATCGTATGTGGACCTCATGTAATCTCGATGAGAATAAAATTTGGAATTGCGCCGGCTTTATGTTACCATATACAGAGTGATTTAGAGTTATAGTTCACTATTATTTCATGTTTAGTGGTTACATGTTTTCGCAAGTGTGTCGTATATTAGGTCTATTTAAAGCATTGGAAATGTTTTACATTTGTAGTTGAATTCATTAAATTCAAAATTATTTATTAACCGCACATACTCAGTAAAAACTGTTAAATAAACGCTAAAGCGCTATTTACAGTAACAAGTTTAATAATAGTATCTGGCTATACGCGTGATGTTATACGTACATCTAGTGGCAATGGGCTACTCCATATACTGGATCTGAGCGCGTACGATAGGATTTGACAGAAACATACAGTTGGGACTAGTCGTCGGTTACCTCGCTTATGGCACACTAATAAGAGCCAAACATATCGAAACCGATATATGTCTGATGGCGCCTCTGACGCTATGAATTTTGCAGGTATAATTTATTATTGGTCGGGGCATTATCGCGTAGAGTAGTTGTTTCCTGAAATTCTTTACAATATCGTTATCGCCAACGGCGATATATGTAGTGGGCTTTCAATGGTATCTACAATATGGGGTAGCCATTGGTCACTAGATGGGCATCGCTCGCTTTGCAAGGCAAGTCGGTTAAGTCTCTTTCCGACGATCGTATTGCCAATCCTTGGCTTTATAACAAAACGCTCCTGAAGCCAAGCCATCAAATAACGGCCCTCAAATTGCCTACCAGGCTCCCTCTAGAGAGAATCTGAAACCCGATCTGGTGGTGCAGAACCAGAAAGGGGTCTTCGTGGTCGATGTAACAGTCCGCCATGAAGACAAGGGTTACCTCGCTCAGGGACGAACAGATGGAATTCAGAAATACTCTAGATTGCTTCCGGACCTCCGTGCTCGTTTCGGAGCCGAACACGGAGAAGTTCTGCCAATTGTGGTAGGAACGAGGGGGCTATGCCCAGAGAGACGATCACAGCTCTAGCCACGCTTGGCATTACAGATCGCTCAACGCTTAGGACTATTTCTTTTATAGCGTTACGTACGTCCATTATAATTTACCACACTTTCATGGACTACGATGCCCGCCCTCGGCCAGCTCGGCAGTAGCCTGATGGTTAGCTGTTGCTGAGCATAGCAGAAAAATCTCCCAGTCACGGAGCCATAGAGGGTAGTTGCCTCGAGCGAGCCAACCATATGTGTTCTTGTGGATGTCCCACTGCATGACTGCCGCTATACAGCAGCCACGTTTTTATTACCTTTTGACTATACCAGATTACCGGCCTGATCGGTATGAAGGTATTATGGTTTTTAACCTGTGATGCCTTCGCCTACCAAGGGCCCTATTGCCTAAGGTAGGTGAGGCGGCCGAGTAGTGCCGCACCTTCTATGGCGAGTCACAGTGCGGCAGTGTGGTGAGTAGGTTCCCCGCGGGCGGAAGGACGTCATAGACGTCTATCCGGCTAATTGCGCTCTTCGGATCAATATTTGCTCTTTTGGCAAGATCTGACTCTGCTTAGGACTACTTCTTCCAAGCTCGATGAAGGCATTCCCTGTGATGTAAGAGAAAGAGGGTCGACTGGGAGTCCTAGGTAATGAGCGCGAGGGGATGCGAGGATCCTTTTTTGGTTGAGTATTCTGTGCAAAGAAGAATCACTATTCTAAGTCGCGTTTGAAAGTGATGGTCTTTTATCGTGTGGATTTAAGTAATAATTAGCTATATGTAGCTGTATGTTACTGATGACAGACACAAACAGCCAGGGTTAGTCTTCCGTTGCCTCACCTATGCCATACTGATAAAAATTCGAACCCGGTGTATGTCAGACGGCGGAGTGTCACTTATAACACTGTGTCAGCAAATTACGTATAACACAAAATGAGTCTACGCACACACTAAAAAAAATACCTAAATTAATAAAAATATCAGGATTCGTTTACGTACGTGTTACATTATTATTTAAGGTTAAGGTTATAAACGACGTGACCTCACCAAAGTTTTGTAAAATGTATTGTGTTGTATTATAGTCAACGTTTGGTTGTTTTAATACATTTTCAAAATCTCATAATTTATTATTTTGAATCAATTTAAAATTAACTGTGTTTAAGTAACAAGAAATTTAAAGAATAATATGGAATTGAATAATAAAGTCTCTGTCGTCCAAACAAAATTCTTTATGATTTTTAATTTATGACTGACTAAAATCCATATTTGTAAGCATCTAAAGAATGAAACAAGGAAATGCAAGCCATTGTATAACTGTTGCTTTACATAAAATTTATCAAACGTGCTATAAGTCAAACAACATGAAATAAATTCTGTGTGGAATAAATTGTCTGTTCTTTTCTATGTACTGTTTTTTTACGTGTTCTATTTTATTATGAGATAAGTTTTCATTTATTTCTTTAACTTTAAAACAATATTATAAATAACTTAAAACTATATTATATACAGTGGAACATATTCTATAAGTACGAGCTACCTGAACGGTGTAACAAATTCTATAAGTACGAGCGCTAATAATATTTGGTTACTATTGATAATAGTCGAGCATTATGATGAAGTCAAAAAAAAAATAGTATTTAAATGTATCTATCGAACAAAACATGTACATTGTCTCGTCTTCTTAGGAGGAATAATTTAGATAGGTAAAATAAATACACGTATATCGTACTGCAAATAATGAATTATGCACAACGCCCACCTTCTCTATGCTTTATACATAATGCTCGGACATTATACATAATGATCAAGCAATCACATGCTCTATACATTTCTACGTAATTACGTTATGGCTAATTTCCTACCATATATTAATATTGTTTTTATACAATAAGATTTTTGTAATTATTCTACTTCATAAATTACAAATTTTGCGTTGATTAGAAGAATATTAACCCATTTATTAGCTTTTCTAGTATATTGTTAGTACCGGTAAAAGGCAGTTATTTTAATAATTGTTATTATTAACGAAGAAAATCTATGCATCGCAAATATGTTATTAAGTAATAGAGTAAAGAAAATATTAAACGAAAGGGGTATTAGGTCTGCAATTAACTGGTGGAATGATAATATGCTTTGCGCTATTATAAAGCAAAACATCGCAGTTATAATTTAGTATTATATAGAGTATTAAAAATGCTATTAGACACTTGGAAAGAGGTTTCTTTCTCGTAGACGCGCTTTGCATAGAAATTATACAGGGCGTTTCACAATTAATGTGTCACAGACCTATTGGTAATAGTATAAGCCATAATATTATTTTTCCACTGCGATTCAGCCTCGATGTTGTCACATTGCGCGACATTAACTTTATCGAATTTTATTGATTAAGAAATAAATTCTTCTAGCTAAAAGTAATTAACAGAGATAGCAAACATTGTATTTTATGATCTATGTAGATTATGGATAGATTCCTAAATTACTAAGCTTTTGCACATCAAACTGAATATTTTGAAGAAGACAGTTGGGATTAGGACCAATGTTATAAAGCACTTTTTATTTTGATGTATACTACTTAAGGTAGCTAAATTACTTCTAATACTGTTTGTATCTGACGCAAAGAACGATATAAACTCTTTTTTACTCGTAAACGGTTCATTTTATCGACAATAAATAAGAATATCTTTTTTTAGTCTAAGGTTGAAGCTACCAAGATTTATTATTTTAAAGTCTTTATCATACAGGGTGTTAAAAATTTAGCCATTAAGTTGTAATGATTAGCCCGCCTCTGAAAAACTAAAAAGCTAAATATGTTTCAAGTGCACTATTTTAAGAGATCCTTACTAGGCGTACATCACATTAAATTACTAGGTGACCCGGCAAACGTTGTTTTGCTATATGAATTACGAGTATTTCTAGTGAATATTTTGGTAGTCGGCTTCGTTCTCATCCCTACTCCGTGCTGTTTACTGGGTGAGAAGCACAAACCTAGAAAAAATATAGACTGTGCCAGTGTCATATTGCCGGCAACCGCTAATTCATGGCTGCCCTAAAAGATCCAGAATCACTAAAACTTGGCTTTTATGCCAATTTACGTTGGTAGTATTGTAGCGTGAATTTCATTTGTTTACTGTAATTGGTCACATTCATGTCACATTCTAGTGAATATTTTGGTAGTCGGCTTCGTTCTCATCCCTACTCCGTGCTGTTTACTGGGTGAGAAGCACAAACCTAGAAAAAATATAGCCTGTGCCAATGTCATATTGCCGGCAACCGCTAATTCATGGCTGCCCTAAAAGGTCCAGAATCACTAAAACTTGGCTTTTATGCCAATTTACGTTGGTAGTATTGTAGCGTGAATTTCATTTGTTTACTGTAATTGGTCACATTCATGTCACATTCTAGTGAATATTTTGGTAGTCGGCTTCGTTCTCATCCCTACTCCGTGCTGTTTACTGGGTGAGAAGCACAAACCTAGAAAAAATATAGACTGTGCCAATGTCATATTGCCGGCAACCGCTAATTCATGGCTGCCCTAAAAGGTCCAGAATCACTAAAACTTGGTTTTTATGCCAATTTACGTTGGTTGTATTGTAGCGTGAATCTCATTTGTTTACTGTAATTGGTCACATTCATGTCACATTCTTTAATGACAGCAAGTTAGTTAATTTCATATTGCAATGCAGCCATCATATTTACACAACCGCCAACATAAAGCAAATATACTATCAATTTTCTGGACCTTAGGTCCCTAGAAAACGCGGCACCTGTCACATGACCTATATCATGAACCGACGCACTATATTTTTTCTAGGTTTGTGGTGAAAAGTGACACCTGTAGACGCCTGGCGGGAATAACTGATCGATCGATCTCAGTTATCTACCAGGGTTAAAAATGCAAAATTCCTAAAATGGCTATTAAAAAATAGGGGTTTGTGATAGAAGGGGGAAAACTAAGGGTTGTATGTATTTTTTAATGCCACATCATAAAAAAATAAAAATAAAAACTTTTGTCCAATAAATAAAAAAAAAATGTTTGGGGTGGACCACCCTTATCACATAGGGGTATGAAAAATAGATTACGACCGATTCTCAGACCTACCGAATACATAAAACATTTCATAAAAATCGGTCAGGCAGTTTCCGAGGAGTATGGCGTCTAAAACTGTGACACGAGAATTTTATATATTAGATATTGAGTACTTTAAAAGTTATTCAAGAAGAAACGATTTCCAGCGGCGTCCCTCAGGGACACATATCTCCGTAGGGAGGGCAGTAGGAAAAAGTTTTATAGGAACTTGTCATTTTATTTTTTCGTGCTCTATCTGCACCCAAGAGATTTCCCGCATTTTCCCGGACGCCCTGTATATTTATAGAATTAAAGAACTCCACATAGGTACTGTTTTCTCATGTGAACGTGTGACAATGCATTTTTTGTAATATTTTTAGGCAAGGTGATATAAAGCGAATATTACGGTTGTTACCTATAATTAATGACATGCCAGAAGGTTTTGTTTGGCGATCCTTTTTATTTCGGGGGGAGTCAGTAACGACCTGCACTAACCTTAACAAGGGGCTAAGCAAATGCTTATTCTTCTCATCTTTCAGTATACAGGGTATATCTGAAATGTCTTGGTATCTTTAAACAGCGATGTAGTTTATTGCGTACAGGGTGATTTTTTTATCAGGGGAAATGCTTATTCCTGATAAACGGTTGAAGGAAAGTAAGAATTGCCAATCACAGTTTTTTTTTGGCTGAATAAGACTTGAAATTAGAGTAGATAATGCAACCATAACAAACAACGCTAAGAGTCATGACTTCAACATTTTTGTTAGAAGCATATCACTATTTTTTTATAGATATTGAAACAACTTTTCCTTTCAAGCTTTTATCACAAATAACTTTATCTTGTGTTTATAACAGTTCAAAAGTTTATGGAATATTTGTTATTAATACAATATAGTGTTGCAAGTTACTGGACTTGTTTTCTTCAAAAGCTTCTTCGTATACAGGGTTAACTATGACTAAGTACAAAAATTTTAACCACGTGCTCAGGGAGCCCTAAAAGACAATAAAAAAGTTATTCCAGAATTCTAGCTCGATATTTAAAAAATGGGGCATAACCCTTTTTTCCTACGGAAAGTCGGCGCCTATGATGGGTATCGACTGAGATGGCTTATGGCTTAGATCCATAGTTGACATTACATCTGTCAACAACTACCATGCGGCCGTTTGCAGTGTTTCTAAATGCAGATACGACAAAAATTAACATTCTGATTAGTAATAATACCTGATAGGTAGGTAACAGTTAATTCAGTTGGCTCCAGTATTTTGCATTCGTTTTCCATCATTTGGTTACAAACTGGTACAACTACATTTTCACTACCGATAAACACACTTCACACAATGCCTATATATTATAACAAAATCGAAGAAAGGGATGAGCCGCGGCAGTCTTGTCCCATAACCTAGAAAAATATGTGGGAAAATATCTGTACCCGACACACATTCCTTTATTTATTAACTATAAAACGTTTAAGATTAAAATAATGCACTAAAAACTGAAGAAGAACACAAAACTGCAACGTAAACACAGGAATTAAATTATAACATGACAACAAACCGACTCGACTGGACCGACTGCCGACTGTGGGCGACTGTTGCATGACGGTTGCTTGCTGGTTGTATACTCTGTATCTCGCATTGGCGGCGTTAAATAAGGATTTAATAATATAAAAAAAATTTTTTTTTCGCTTTATAAATAAGTTTGGAAATTTTTTGAGAGGAAATTCTGTTAATTCTTATTTTTTTCTATCCCCTCTTAAAATATTTGTACTTAGTCATAGTTAACCCTGTATAATTGGGATTCAAATTTAAAAAATTGAAACACTTGGCGCAAGGCTTTTAAACTGTTATAAACACAAGAAATATTTATTTGAAAAAATCTTGAAATGAAAAGTTCTTTCAATATCTGTAAAAAAGTGGTATGCTTCTAAAAAAATGATTTGGTTACGGTTTTATACATCTACCTTAATTTCAAGCCTTAGTCAACCCAAACAAACTTTGATTGGCAACGCTCACATTGCTTACGTCGTTTACAAGAAATACGCATTCCCCATAAAAAAAATACCCTGTGGTAATAAAAATAAAATATGTTGAGAATCACTGACCTATAAAATTTGTCTACGTCACTTCATTCTGAACGGAAAACCAACAATGCAGTGTTATACAGAACTGCTGAATTCTAACTTGTATACAGTTTGTTTTACAAATAAATGCGTTTCATTAAAGATGTTATAAAGAACATGAAAATAAACAATGTAAATATAGTCAAACCTCCTTTATTGCCTATATTCAACTGTTTACAATGCATTAACTGAATAGTTACTAGTCTTGACGTGGGTACTAACATGTTCTAAACGATGGATCTACGTTCGTTCCTTTATTTGTAAATGCTTTATTCAAATCATGAATTAGCAGACATGAGATGGTTCTAGCTATAAAATTTGAAATCATGGAAATTGTTACGTCTACTACATTGGCAGGCCAACATTAGCGGCCCCCAAAAACAAGTAGAGGATATTTGCTAATTTGCACCACCAGTTTCAATTTTGTACAAATGGTGGTACAAATTAGCAACAAAATATCCACTACTTATTTTTGGGGGCCGCTAATGTTGGCCTGCCAGGATAATACACGTGAAATTGTTTCAAAACAGAATCAAATCGTTAACGGTATGTTAGTTTCCACTGCAGTCCATTAATTTGAAAAATAATTTTAAGTTAAAACTAAACGAAACAGAATATCAGCGTGGCAATAAATTAAACGCTAACATGTCAAAAAAGATTGTCTCTGCTCTCGACAATTTGACATGGTTTAAAATGTCTATTTTTTTGAGATGTAATTTTGAAATTATAATGTAATGAAATAGGACTTATGGTTGGTTGGACCAGCCGGGTACTACATTTGTATAATATGCTATGCAATAGGTACATCGTTTTCAAAGTAACGGATTACAGTTTTGGTTAAATTACCCACTTTACACATAAATTTTTTTCATTGAAAATTTTTCGTAAACTTATCTAAAGTCATTAAAAGCGCAAACATTTTAAATACTACACACCTACCTTAAAATGTTTGTAATTTTATAAATTCACATATATTTGAAAATTCTTTTTATTATAATTATATGAGTATAGGTATGTTTTAAAATTTATTATTTAATAAATAGTTTTTATTGGATATCTGTCACATCTGTTAATATTTTTAATAATATAAACTATCCAATTTCTTTTGAAATTATTTTTTAATGCTAGTTTTATGTTCTATTTCAGATATTTATCTAAGAATCATATTTAGAAGCAAAATGAAACAACAATAGTAGACACTTTTAACACATTATAAATACACACTAATTGTAAAATTAATAGGCAAAACTAAAATAAAATTTAATAGCCTCATAAATAAAGTCTAAAAATTAATTGCTTTAAAAGCTTCAGTATATCTTGTAGTTTTGTACTCTTTGTATGTTTGGTGATTATTTTTGATATTGTTTGAAACTGCCAGAGAACCTACACAAATACTTTGATATTTAAAGTAAGGTAAGATTTAGGGCCAACTATATCAATGCAAAATTATTTGACAATGTTGTTCAATAAAAAGGCATTAATTATTTATGTACCTAGTCATTAAAGTTCAACTTTTTAATCACGGATGTGGAGTTTAGTAGCAAGGTGCAAATAAACCACATGAATGACAAAATAGTTATTTATATATCAAGGGCGTTAAATAGGCTATACTGATGTACATTATCTACGTATTTTTGGAAATAAATGTCTCTATAACTAAAATCATATAATTTTTGTTGGAGTCGAATTGACAGTTATGATGGATGCCTACCAATAATATCAACATACGCGGTTTTCATGTACGCCATATTTAGTATACGACAAAACCTCTTGTATAGTGACAAATTTTTTCATATATAATTAGTAAAATACGGATTTAGTTGCTACAATAGCAATACACAGTAGCACAGAAGACATTCCTAGCACGGCTGTTGCCGGAAACGTGGCCGGAAAGGTCAACAAAAACTTTACAATAAAATTTATAATGATTTTATTAAATAGTATTCCCTAAAAAACATAAAACACTACACTGAAAATGTACTCCTAGCATATTTTTTTGAAAAATGTGAAAACTGTAAACCGTCCTCTTTTATATCGTAACATCGACATTAGCAAAAAAAGTCGATTGAGCCAAATATGCCTTATCCGAATGTTGCTGGTTTCAAAAATACAGGGCGTTCAATGCTAGAAATTTATTTTGAAATATCTCAATAACTTTGAAACCTGTCCGAGTATTAAACAATATTTACAATAATTTTCAGTTACGGCCGGTTTCATAAGACCGTTAAAGTCACTTTAACTAAAGAACACATTACATTAAAGTTGTCTTTAAATCTGTTTTGGTTTCATAAACGTTTCTATTAGTTACTTTAACAAAAGACCAAAATGTCATATTTAATATGTTGTGGTAGAACTGGGGAGGTTGACTTGGCTTATTCCTTTCATAGTCCATGCCATTATATCTATGGTCCATGCACTATGCAACCCGAAAAAGGCGGACCAATTTCGATGTTATGAACATTTACAGGTTAAATTTCATTAGCATTAGGTCTTTGTACTTATAAAAGCTCATATTTTTAAGCGTGCTTTCTGGAACGTGTTTTGGTATCTTGTCGATTTATTTTTCTTGTCAATATGTAGAGATTGAGACATAAAATTAAAGGTGGCAGAACTAATGAGAAAACAAATGTAGTTTATGTACCTAATGCAATATAATAAATATCTAATAAGTCTCACGGTGTTTCAAATTTGTCTTACATGTTTGCAAGTTTGTATTATATCTACAGCAGAACACAAATACAACAATGTTAAAAATAAACTTGGGTATATAAAAAAATAAGTAGTAAAATTCTAATTAAAAATAATATAGATTTATTAAGCACATCAGTATTTATGTAAACAATAATTTCTTTGTCTATTTAATAAATATGATGCTTTGTAGTGAAATCTTTATTTTATAATACATATAAAAATAAAATTTGTTATACCTACATGAATTTCAGTAACACATTACAAAAATTAATTAATTCATACAATGAGAAAATAATCAGTACTCCACTAAGTTTATAGTCTTGAAAAATGTTCATGTATAAGTCTCTCACTTGCCTTCCATCATTATTTTCTACATTTCTTTCTTCAGGTTCTACATTTTCATCATCGAAATTTCATCTTCTGAAGAACTAGACCTTGATGATGAGAAATATATTCTTTTTACTTTTTTCTATTAAGTAACTACACAAACGGTTACCAAAATATTAGGTTAGGTTGTACTTAAAATCACATTACTGACGTTAAAGTCTCGAAAATGGCGCTTTAACTTTAAAGTGGCTTTAAACTTTAAAGTGACTTTAAATTTGATTATGAAACCGGCCATTATCCACATTGAACAAGTATTAAAATTAAATAAACCACGCACTCTGCCACTACCCTCATTCATGGAGCAATTCTCAAAGCAGACCAATACGTATTCATTAATATTTATATTATTTTCAGATGCTGTGAAATCAGAAATGATAACGGTACTTGGTATATCATTACCACTATCAACTTTCAGTATTCTTTTCACAATATTTCTTTTATTCAAAAGTTAGATCACCACCGCCGTGAACTAAAAGCGTAGCAGTAGTCTTTCCAGTTGTACAGCTTCAAAAATATTTCCACTTCTTGCGAGACGGCTTCATTTTATTTCAATTGTGCTTTGAAATAATTCATTATTAATTTGTGCTTTGGAAGATTTCGGTTGGAGAAAAAATAGCATGTTTTATTCGGATTAAAAGTGTCATTTGCGTCTCACAATTTTACATCCGGTACGCTTCGCCTGGCAAATACAAAATTTACTCGTCACAAAAGTGACACTTTTAATCCTAATAAAATAATATACTATTAGAAATTGTATCTACTTACGCTCTAGCAAGTAAAGCAGTAAAATTATGTCACAAGCACAGCAGAAATTATGTTTATCTGTCACTGCCGCCTGCTACAAAAGATTGTAAAATAATGCATTTTTTAATGACAATTTTTTGTATTTTAATAATGATTTTGAGGTACATTAACGGCAATATCAGAATAATATACTTGTATGGTAGTATATCTACGCCACTGCTTAATTTATAAGGACTAATGCGCTTTATTTCACCTCCCTTTATAAGGCTCTCTTTTCCATTTCATTTCCTCTGCTACACAAAGCTTCTATCGTCTCTGAATAGCATTGTAATCCGTCTTCAGACCAACATTACATTGTTCTTACGTTTAACTGGATTTCTTAAATAGAAGGTTGTTTACTTCAGTACCGAGTTTGTGATTGATAACGTTCGAGAGCTTCGGTGCCTCAATAGGTCCTTTCATGTAAATTATACAAACGGAGTATGAAGTACAAAACTCGTAAATTTGTTGATAGCTATAATAAAAACGCAACAAGATTCTTATGGACATTTTGTGAACCATATTTAAAATGTTACGAGAGTATTGAAAGAAGGGTATACAGAATGTAAAAGCAAAAGTATGGTCGATTTTGACATCTTAAGCATTAAAGTTACACTATACTGGGTTTCTCTTGAAACATCAGAGATAAATGTACAAATGACCTTTACAAATACAATTTTATAAAAAATCAAAGAGATTACGAAAATGATATAAAAAGGCACTTCTGCAGTGCATTGGAAACTGGTCCGCTGTAAAACCTGACCTTGCGCAAGGCAAAGCATGTAGTCGGCGATCGGCAAAGCGTACTAAAAAAATAAAAAGACAAAAAATTGAAAGAACTTATCAAGAAAAGAAATAAATAACATTTTATAACACCTATTTTATATCAGCAAATTCGACTGCTTTTGCCGCTTTTGTTATTAATTAATAAAATTAATTTGTGGTTTTAATTAATACAATAATTTGATATAACAAATGTTACAGCAACTGTTCAGGACTTTGTCCACCGACCTGTAAATACATATGGGCCCGTCTTACCCAGTTTCTACAAACTAACACAAATGTTTATTGTTCTTGTCCGTTATTGGCAGCAAATATGATACTTTCACATAAATCATCACTAGTGTCCACTTCGGTGCGATACATTTTTTAAATATCTCCACAAAAAGCAGTCCAAAAGATTTAAATCAGGAGATCATGGTAGCCATGGTACCGGTCCTCCTCGTCCAATCCTTTTTACCCCTTGAAATTCATTAAGGTACTACGAACATTTTGTCGAAAATAAAATTACACTCTGCATTAAATAATCTGAAGGGAAAAAAGTATGCCACAGTAGTTGACATGTAATAATTTGTTTATTACGGATATTAGTAGTACAGTAATAGAAAGAATGGGTCAACACTAAGCTGGAAATTCTAGACACCAAAATATTATGTTTGAGCTCATCATGCCTTATACGAATGTCTCTGGTTTTAGAAATACAGGGTGTTCAAGGTTAAAATTTTATTTTGAAATTTTTCAATAATTGAGAAAGGTTTGGTAGCATGACTCAAAATTGGTAGTGTTTGGTTTTATGATGTGAGAATTACGAATTTGAAGCTTATTTTGACGTTGCTAGTTTCATTGTATTATTTAGGTAAATCAAAACATATTTATTTATCTGTTGAAGTATTCTTGAAAAGAGTTAAAAATCAAAAAATTTGTGGTGATTTTCTTTGGGAGGGTTGGTGTCAAATATTCATGTGGATAAATATTAGCGCATTTTTCAATCACGCAAAGTACGCTAAAGAAAACTAGACAGTGAATAGTTAATTTAGGTTAATTTCATAGCTGTCTTATGGTATATTTTTTTTCAATCAAATTATAATATCCTTGATATTTTACATTAAAGCATATCTTTCTTTCGCCATAACTCGACTGCTCCCCTCTCCTCTCTACTTTATTCATAATAATTTATATACCAATAATTATTTTTGGATTTATTTAGGAATTATAAATCTAAGGCTGGCGAGTTAGAAGAAAAAAGAGAACCGTTATTGCCGGGATCCTCATCTCAGCCAGCCGTGCACTTAACATACTGATGAGGACGAGCAACAGACAACTGATTGAATTCATTCCATCGCCTACTTTTGTTTGAGCGCTTCGCAGTTGTCTTTCATTGTATTTATTCAGAGCAGTAATGTATGTTCCCCTCGTCAATATTTTAAGCACTGCCTCGCAGCTTATTTGCAAACTTTAAAATAAATGTTTATTCTAGAATCACCGACATCAAAGGAATACCAATAATTATTGTTGGAAGCAGTGTTTGGTTTGAGAGGCTAATTGACAATAAAACAAATGGAAATAATGTAAAATACGAGGTGTTTCGCAACTTATCCAACAATTTTTCACCACTTTTTAAGAAGAAGTGTATTTGCAATGCAATAAAAAGCCAATAGAAAAAAAAATCTTAAAGTTGTAATAACTGAAAATAATAAATTAGACTCTGCTATCTCATGTATTGTAGAATAAACACTGCATGAAAAAAACGAGAAAAAGAAAGTTCAAAGATGTTTTTTTTTTTAAATACCGTCCAAAATTTAAATACTGTAATAAGAAATAATAGGTTATAGATTTGAATAGGTCTAAACTTGAAAGTACACATCTGTATTGTGATGGATGATAGATATCTGTGATAGATAAATACAATATCGAAATGTTCCGAATAGGTTTATAAGATATATAATTTAAAAAATATAGAGAATTTCGCAATTATAATATTGTTAAGACAACGTATTTGAGAGAAGAATTTAAAATAATTAGTTTAGGGAATAGAAAAATTGTACAAATTGTCAAAATATATTATAAAATTTGTGATGGTCTGAAGGGCGCCGTATTCTTGAAATAGTGTTTTCTGCAAATACAAGTAATTTTAGACATTTAAGAAATGAATAACATAGAGTTTAGCAAATAACAAGAATATTATCACATGCCACCTGCGAATATTCCGAAGATACCGAAGTAAAATAAATATATGTACATATAACGTCAGAAAGCGATCTATCCAACAAACTTAGGTACTGAAATCTTTCAAAATACATAGTTTTAAATTAAAATTTAATTTTTTTTAATTCATCTATATATCTAACATTGCTATAACATAAACTTACATAGTTCTACATATAAGATTGTTCACTTTTGTAAATGATACTGCAGGAAATAACTACTCCGCGGACTAATGCCCCGACCAGCCTTGAATTACTCCTGCAGTATCTGCGTGAACAGCCAAGAACTAATGTCGGACACACCACCAGACATAGACCGGTTCCAGGCTTGTTAGCCCTCATCAGCATGCCATAGGTGAGATGACCAACAATTGAACTGGCTGTTCCTTCATATGTATGTTCACATATAAACTGAGTGCAGGTGAGATGATAAGGTCTACTTAAGGTACTGTTGTTTAAATTCGATGTCGCGAACAGTTTATGAGAAAAAAACAATTTTGAAATCAATCAATACTAATATGTATAGAAATGCCAAAATTGTTTCTTTTATTTCATTTAAGAGTCATCTGTTACAAGTTCCATAGATTTTTAATGAGATTTAGCATGTGCCCAGATATATTAATACATTTTTCTCAAAAACAATTTTTAGAGTTTTCAATCTTGCTATAGATTTATAAAAAAATATATAGAAAAATGTGTGGGTATTTTTGAAGCATAACCGCCCTTGTTTTACCCACCGCTGGACAAACTGTGTTCATTTTCAGGAGTTTCAACTGGAATAGGTATACTTTTTCCAAGAAGTAAGTACTGCATTGTTAGTGTTTGTTTATAAATAATATTATTATAATAATATCTCTGCCCCTCATTCTAATCACGAGGATTAGTCCAGTTGAAGACTTGTGCGGGAGAGGGGGCGGCATATTAGTATTAAGCAGGCCGCATTTGCGCCCAGGAACGACTTAGTAGCCTTAACCTCCATTCAGTGTAGGAATGAGGGAAACCTGGAAAACCTAATTAACCGGTATCAATCTCTCACATTGACCCAAGCCAACATTCTTCCACCCTACCAGTCACAGCGATCTAGTCACCTCGATTCAAGTACTGACGCCTTAAACCGCACGACCACTGACCGATAAAAACCGATAAAATACTGAATAATTGTAAATAACTCGTATATCCTTGTATATACTTGTTTTAGTTGCGTTCGTTTTTTTTTGTTACTGATACTACTAAGCTATGTTCTACTGTTACTGTTGTTACTATTCACATTATTTGAAAAGAGTTAAATATTTCTAACTTATTCCATGTGACTAGACACGTGTTTAGAATGAATAAACAAACAAATAAATAAACTTTAACAATTTTTGTCTCAGTTTCTGTTGGACCTTCATTATAATTTTTTCAACAAATAGACCTGATTTGAAAGTGTATATGTGGTTAAAAATTGTCGGATAGATTGTGATATGCCATGTATAAAGACCCAATTTTGCACCTATTTTTACAGAACAACTTTCCGTGAATGTTCCCGGCTCTTAACTTTATTGGTGTAAATATTTTTGACCATTATTGTATCAGCTAGTACTTTATTATGTATTTTATTGGTTGAATTATAACTCAGCCCCAGGTTAATTGTGTGCTTCTTTCGAGAATCGGTTTATTTATATGATAAAATATTCAAACGCAATATTTTACACCTTTAACGAACCCGTTCTAGAAAATTTCTCATCTCGCCACTTACGGATTCCAAAACGACACAAATTGCCGTTATCTTGTATTTAATTAATCTAAAAAAATCGTTACGGATTATTTCTTTTTATCGCCCATAAAAGTTGGAAAGTCCATAAATCTTTGTGATAATGGTAAAAAATGTTAATTTTATATCGTACGTTTAAAAATTAATAAAACAAGTGTATCTTTTAGATGCAAATCTATTCCTAAATCGACATTTTATATTAATTAAAATAAGTACGCTTAGTTAGTCGTAAGATTAATTAACAATTTATTACGAATTGGAAATAATAAGCGAATCTCTTTTTAATGGAAGATATGAAATTAAGTATTTTTAGTTAGGAATTGGCTTTTAATTTAATATTATATGCAAAATTTTGTACAAAGATATTAATATGTAATTCATGAGATGTTTGATGTTGCATATTAAAAATAAACCAATAAACATGTAATATCTTGAATACAGTAAAAGATAAGTATCCTGTATAATATATTTTTGAAAGGTTAAGTTGACGCGCTTTCCTATAGTGAAAAAATATACAGAGTGTTTAGTAAAAACAAAAGTAGACTTACATATGGAAAATGCTATATACAATGGTTTTTGTGATATTGCCCTTAGCCTTAAAAATATTTAAAATTTCGTACAACATTCATTTTTACATATTTTTTTGTATCTCGAATAATAACGAAGAAAAAGCGGGAGGGACAATTTTCATGTGACCACCCTGTACATTAAGTTTTAACATGTTTACTAATTAACACTACACTTTCATTTTGCTTGATCTAAATTATTACAACTACTATGACTGATAATCTCAAAATGAAATATATTATTTACAGTATGTAGGGTAAAGTCGCCCATGTTGAACCGGCTCCCAAATTGAACCTTCACTAGATTGAGCTGTTGCAAAAAAATTAGCGCCATCTTCATACCAGGTTTTAAAAGAACCCTTTTAGTGAACCTAAATTCGGTAGTACACTGCACCATGCCGATTCCCAAATTCTGTTTGCCGTGCACAGTTTTGGCAGACCTATTCGACTATAATATTTGTGTGTGTTTAGCTAAGGAATTCCACAGCTATTAAACAAGGTATGATAAGTTTGATGTTGCCATTAAAAAGTACAATGTTTGCACTATTTATTACGCTAGGAGCAATACTTTATAAGTTTCTAGATTTTTAGTTGAGAGGTTATAATATGAACTTACTGTCAGTTGCCCAAATTGAACCCCTAAAAGTTGCCAAAATTGAACTGGGGTTCATTCACCATCGCCACTAATTCTGAATCAAAAGGTTCGGAGAAAGTAAAATCTACCGTTATTGCTATGAATCAAAAATCGAAATGTGGAGGAAAATAAAAATCCATTACCATCGCCACCAATCCAGAAACAAATAGTTGGTACTGTAAGGAATGCGGAGTGGAAGAACAAAGTGACATGATCCAATACCTACGGTGTAAGGTTTGGATGCACTGCAAGTGTGTGGATGTAGGTGCACGCCAAAAGAAATTGATTTGTGCATCTTGTATTGAGTAGGTTATTGTATAGTATTTTTTGCTTTTGTGGTCATATTCAGATTTTGTTTTAGTTATTCACAGAATTTTAATGTTTTTTTTTTTATAAATTTTATACGTTTTATTAAAAATAGTGTAATAACAGTTTTCTCATTTCAAAACTACATTTTTATCCGTCATAAAGCATGGGTTCAATTTAGAATACCGCAGGTTCAATTTGAGCAACTGGTTTCTCAAATTGAACCATTTACATACTCTCAAAAAAAATCGCCCTTTGGACGAGAAGTTCTGTAAAGGCTGCAAAATAACGGAAATGTGCTTCCCAATGTCAAACACATATTTTGCCTGGGTCGCATGGAACCGTTCATCAATTCTTCTCATGTTACAGTGATTTTTTAAAAAATTGGTTCATTATAGGCAACTTTACCCTATAGGTACCTATACTTGATCAAATCGATATTTTATCATTGATGTAATTTTTATTAGACAATAAAAAAAAACTTTCTGATTAAAGTCTATCTATCAATTTACTACCTAAAGAAAATACAGGTGCGGACAAAGTGTCTCAATATTAATTTTTTGGGTGATATTTTCGACAACTGAAACTACTAAATTAGAAAAATATGCTAAGAAATTCAAATAAATCATATGTTCTTAATGAAAATTCAAGATATATACAAAATATACATAAAATGCGCAATTTTGAAAAATTTAGTCTCTATTCGTCACAAATTGATACCATTTTGATTTTCTCTTTTAAATAAAAATAATTAACAATGACATTATCGATTCTTCTCTAGAGAAAATAACTGCACACTAACATTTATTTTTTTCTATTGATAATACGAGGTACGTCCAGAAAGTAAGTTCCGTTTGGTAATAAAATTAAATTGTGTACAGATACAGAAAAATTATTTATTGCACAAAATTCTACAACTCTTAAACTACTTTTCCACATAACTGCCGAAATTTTGCAGGCATTTGTCATAGCGTGGCACAAATTTTTGTATACCTTCTTCATAGACGTTTGCCGCCTGTGTCTTCAACCAGTTGTAAGTTCCGCTGCAGCGCTGCGATCGCAGTTCCGCATATGCGCGGTAGACGCTCTGTATCAAGCAGAAGAAACTGCGAGACACTTAGGAAATTGCGCCGCGCAATACAGAATAAGCGCCGAGGATTGCTGTCAAAAGGTGTTGTTTTTCTTCACGACAACGCACGACCACAAACTGCAAATGTGACGAAAAACCTCCTACAGGGATTTGGCTGGAACGTGTTTGACCATCCTCCCTACAGCCCTGACCTCGCTCCTAGCGAAAGAAAATGATTCCAACTGGTTGAAGACACAGGCGGTAAACTTCTATGAAGAAGGTATACAAAAACTTGTGCCACGCTATGACAAATGCCTGCAAAATTTCCGCAGTTATGTGGAAAATTAGTTTAAGAGTTGTAGAATTTTGTGCAATAAATAATTTTTCTGTATCTGTACACAATTTAATTTTATTACCAAACGGAACTTACTTTCTGGACGTACCTCGTATTAAAGTTACACTTCTTCTGTTAAAAATTGAAGATAAGTGGTACTTTAATGGCAAGGGTAGATAAAATGACTGTAATAGAAAGGACATATAAAGATTATTATTTTTTAATAACTTATAACCATTAATTTAAATCATTACTTACTATTTCTGAACATAAATATTAATATTACAATGAATATTCCCAAAAATATATAAATATGCATGGGAAGGGAAGAACCTTTTTGTTTTTTTAAACATGATACCGATGTAGCGGCGCCAATTACTGTCTTTTCACGCTGTTAAGATTGCATACAGCAATCTTGTTAGTCACTCATTCCTCGATATATGTCTCTGCTACGGAAGAAGACTGCCAACCACCCATCCGCTTTACTGTTACCAAGTCTGCGCTAAAGTTTGCAACCATCGTAGCTGCAGAACAACGGGAAAACGGTATAGTATACATTTCTGGATTTGCTAGGTCTGAAAACTCAACTAACATCTGTGGAATTTTATAAATGGTGTTTATTCTCACAGTTGATGAAGAATTTGTTATGAGGCACGTTCTGGCGGCGATGTATTTTTGTATAATCTTCAAGACACTGTCTCCAGATTTCTTATTCGTAATACAGAACGACCGGTATTTCTTGGTTTTGGTATCGAGAAGAAATGTAAGCATTTCAGATTGTCCGATCGTTAATGTTTCTATCATCTAATCTCTGCAATTCATCCGAACGGCACACTCCATGTAAACTCATTATAGCAACAACCTATTAGCCAGACAAGTAATATATACATTTATTTTAGAAATCATCCCGAGTTTTACGTTGACAAGGAGATATTTGTCACCTGCAACAGTTTTATCACATTTTCGGGGTTATAAATGTTGAACATTTGGTTTGTAACTACTAGTTACTTGTTTCAGGAAAGCTGAAAGATTGCTGTATCTAAAAACAAAAATTCAATTGATACTACGTTGTTTTAAACGGCTCATCAGTTCATCCTTTTCTTGAAATATCGATAATTCCTTTCCAGTCAATACCATTCCATTCAATACCAATATGGTAGTTTTAACCATTGAGTAATACGACCATAAACTTCCTTGATATCCTTGATATTATTTGCGCTCTTCCATTTTTGAAATTTTTATATTCCTTTTCATAGGTCAATCGAGATTTTGATGGTAACAACTTGAAAATGGCTTCTGACGCCTCAGCCAGAATATCGGATGGCAATAATTCCTCTTTTATCTCGTCTTTAGATATTTCTGTCTACACAATGATAACTCACAGGGATGACTATGTTTAATAATCAAATTTCCTAGAAAGCAATGCGCTTCAAATAATGTCTAAACTTTTCATCATACTAAACGCGTCCATATACGGACTAAAGAAAAAAACATTGTTTTACTGATAACGATAAAATTACATTATCGTCCCTCGAAATTAATTAATCTTCTTCGGTCGACGATAATTTTATCGTCTTGTATAAACAATAACTACGGTTGTTGTTATGGCATCAACTTCGATGCAGCTTAGGTCTACATACGAATAAACTTACGTAAGCAACCAGTGCTTATAATTTTGTCCCCACCAGTGTATAAAAATATGATTTAACATGAGAACAGAGTCCAATAGTATTATGAGAATTCTATATTACTTTACGGTGGACAAGCTTATTAGGACAAGAAGTAATGATACAATAAATACCAAGCGGAAGATAATAGCATCAGTTGTATTCTATTTTGTCGAGAACAATGACAGTCATAACGACAAATTATGAAACAGCTTCGTTAAAATTCCTGTGTCAGAATCGGCCTGTAATTTATGGTTTATGTTTTTCTACGAGTTAGTGTTATGTGAACAATCATTAATAATTTTATTCATATTGTAATTTTCGTAATGTATCGAAGCTGGACAGAAATAAATTTAGTACTTGGACTTTAGATATACTCGTATCCGTGGTAATACTTTTATAGGAAGTCCAATGGAAGAATAATCGTTTATTATAATCAGGTATTAAAACTGATATACAGGGTGTTTATGTTATATGTTACAATGGTGCTGTTTTGAAGAATACCAAGGATAGAAACATGGGTAGATGAAGATAGAAGAAATCGAATATGGTTCCTCAACTAAAATTGTACAATTATTCTTTTGGTCTACATTCACTGAATAACCATTACCTGAATCAATATATAGATTGGTCAATATTTCTGATGTTTTGAAATCAATTCATAATTGTTGGTAGAAGGAATAAATCTTAACTTTTTTCATTTTGCGTAACCTTTTCTCTTCTTCTTTTTATAACTATGATTATATTATCAAACCAGGAAAATATTATTTAAAAACATTAGACAGCTGTATGCAATAACAAACCAATATCCAGTACGAACAGTTACTACATACATTTCAAAAAAAATACAAAACAATGTTACGAAATTGCAGGGTATGGTAAAAAATACAAAGCAAAAACTCCTTTAACGTAGTTTGTTTTCAGGATTAACAAAGCAAATAATAGAAGTTTTCCTAAAATAATTTCAAATTGTAACGTGTCACAACATTGCAATCCATTAATTACCTGTTTTTGTTAACCTCAAACTATAGATCAAAATAGTTATGCATCGTACATACCTAATACGTGTTGTGAAAAAAGCTTTAATAAAAGTTTTTATATATTTTTAGGTATTAATAATACTGTGTGAAACTAACTACTCTGTACTACCCATATATTCTTTATTATTAGCTTTTGTAACATTTTTTACTTTATTAGAAGGGTATTTTAAGCTAAAATAAATCAAATCTCCTACAATTTCTATCAATAAAGTCATATGTATGTTCTCTGATACCAAACATCTAGGTATGGTAATGAACAATTCCACAGACTAAGCTCTATTCAATCATTATCTAAAGAAATTAATCTATCTAAATTTACTAACCTGGTTTAATGAAAACACTCTATAAATATCTAACTTTCACTTTTGGCAGTGGGATGTCGAAAATTCAACCACAATAGATGAGATCTGACCTATTTCTGCATTTTTAGGATTGCTTCTTCAGGTGGCCTCCTTTAAGTTGAGTCAAATATCTAAGTATAAAAATTATTATACAGGGTGTTAGGTAAACATGCGGCAAAAATTCAATGGGTTATTCCTTGACCTATTCTAAGAATATTTTGTCCTATGATTATTTCTGAAAAACTCCTTTGTTTCGAAGATACAGGGTGAACAATATTTGCGACAGTAACATTTTATCAAAAAGTACATGTAAAATTGCTCAATCTACAGCAATCTTCGAAATGACTTCCTCCAGCCTGGATACAAGCATTGAATCTTCTCGTCATTGAGTGCCGAACTCTTTCAAACACACCAGGGTTGTTTCTAATTAAGTTACACCCAGCAATTATCCGATTTCGTAATTCGTCCAAATTCTCCACTGGAGTCAACTAATGACTTCAGATAGCACCATAACAAATAATCCAGAGGGTTTAAGTCTGGGGATGGAGCAGGCTATGCATGTAGCGCACCTCGAACTATCCAGCGATCTTCGTATGTTGCTGTTAAAAAATCACGAGCAACCTTATTAATTTTTTGTACTTGATAAACTCATTGGTGTACGCCATACTTTTATTTACATTAATGATTTCGACAAATATCGAATATGGTTGTCGCAAATTATGTTCACCCTGTATCTTGGAAACAAAGGAGTTTTTCAGAAATCATCATAGGACAAAATATTTTTAGAATAGGCCAAGGAATAACTTCTTGAATTTTTGCCGCATGTTTACCTAACACTCTGTATAAATTAAAATTGTTTGAAATTAAATATTGACAATGACAAAAGTGACATTAGCCTGTCAATTTTATATTAAATATGGTTGAATTTTCGAGTTCCCACAAGGCAGAAGATAGAGGTTGATGACGACATAAAATACGCTATTCGTAGAACAAATTTTGGATGTTATAAGCTTCCGACAATAAAAAAAAATGGGTTGCTATCTTACAGGATGAAACTAGTATATCTAGAAGGGTGTTGTTTGGAACTGTTTGTATGAAATGTTAATAGTGCTCTGCATAAATAACGACTGGTGACTGGTTCATATTACTTTAACAACCTTTATTAATAAAGTAAAGTACAATGACTTGTAGGTGCTTTTGAGGGTTATGGTGATGAATGAATTATTACATGTGAATTTCCATTTAAAAAACACAGTTGAAAAGTATGCTGACAGAAAAACACCAAATAATGAGATTTGACAAAAAAAAAATATTTAAAACAAATTTAAAAAAAAAACTATACACTGTCAGAAAGTACTCGACGAGTAACACAATATGGTGCGAAAATTGTTTTGCTTTTGTTTTTACTTGCACAGTGATTCGATGGCTGCTATTACGCTAGCAGCCATAATTTTTCTCGAAAACGGCACAAAGTACAAAATTGAAACTGGTGATACAAATTAGCAACAAAACATTCAGTACTTGTTTTTGGTGGCTGCTGATGTTAGCTTATCGCGAGGCTTGCCATCAAATGTCATTATTATTGTTATAGATTGTACATGCCCTGCTGCAAATAGCAGATGCTTATTTAAAAAATCGTGCTTCTTTGTGGAGCATTTACTTCTAAACACTCTTTATAAGAGAATACCAATATACTCGTAAATTGCCAATGAGCGTTGTTTCAATGCTGTGCAGATGCAAGTGATGAGCCTTTAAGCAGTAATATACAGGAATAGTAATTAAAAGCCATGCTCTCTTGATCATGCGCTTTTATTTGCAGGTATGAGTTTATTTTGAATATACAACATTTAAAAACTTCAGCAAGATAAGTAGTCCCTGAGGTAGCTAATGCAAATGTTTTAGATGTTTCTGGCCGGTCTCGGGAGGGCGACCCGCAATGACCATTAATCCCCATCAAGTACACAATGCTTAGTGGACATTCCTCACTAATAGACTGACCACCTAACAGATTGCGCCACTCGCATTCTTCTTATTTATGTGCACCGGCACCCATTTGTTACTATCCCCTACAATGATAATATTCACAAAAAGCTGAATATTTTTACGGCGCGTTTTTGTTCTTTGCTATTAATTTAACGACTTTCGTGGTATTGGATCTAAACTCGTTTATACATAAACAAATCGTTGAAATACTTTCCACGGTTATCGTTAGATTATAAAATGATGTTATTGGTAAGGCATGAGCGCGACTTGCTGCATGCTATTAGGAATGTCTGTAGTTTGAATTTACAGATGAATGTTTCCGAAGGAATAGAATGATGATAGAATTTTTCTTTGCTTAGACAGAAATTACAACATTGCAGGGATATCAATTATAATTAGATAATTTTTGACGTATTTTTTTAGTTTACTATACAGGGTTAACCATGACTAAGTACAAATGTTTTAAAAGAGTATAAAGAAAAATAAGAATTAACGGACTCACTCTTCCAAACTTTGTAAATCAAAATGTAATTTCTTGCCGAATCATATTAAACCCAGACGCGCAGGGTACCCCATCTAGAAGATTTTTTTAATAAGAATGAACCAGTTCTCTCGGACGTCCCTCAGGGTTCTGTGTTGGGACCTATTTTGTTCCTGATTTATACTTCAGATCTTCCTCAACACCTTAAATTTGTACACGTGTCTTATGCGGATGATAAGAAACTATCTGTTGGTCCAATAAGCAATAAAAACATCTTCAAGATGATATTAGGTATAGCTATAGAACGCTGGTGATTCCTTTAGATTTATTTATAAATGTAGTGTGTTACACAACAATTCGAAACACTTATACACCTTTAGTGATGGAGAGTCAGTTAAATCTGTTGATAGTCAAAATGATTTAGAACTAATTATAAACAGCACTCTTTCTTGATCAAACACATCAGTGACGTAAAAAAGCGAAGAGTGCCTCGTATGTAATAAGAAAATCCTTCCAATAACTGAACAAACAAGTATCACTAAATCTATATAAGACGTATATTCGCCCTCTATTGGAACACTGTGGAAATATATGGCGCCCTTCTCTCGTAAAGGATATATCTACAAAATGGATATACCCACGTCAAGAATTCAGACGTCTTACGTCATGACTGACGTTAGGTAATTGTTTTTATTGTCAACGTAATTTTCGGTATTTGGTCGCATTAAAAACAATTACTTTTTGCAATTTAGTGCAAAATATAATGCAAACTTTTAGTGTAGTATATAGTTTTATTACCCTCAGTTGCAGTTTCTTAAATATTTTGATGAAAATATAACGAATTATTCATTTGCTCGTATGACGTAAGTCGTCCGAATTCTTGTCGCGAGTGTACCTGCCCTTAGTAACTTATTCTATCACAACCGTTTCCATGAACTTGTTATTTCTGGTTTAACAACAGACGACTTCGAGACGACCTTATTCAGGCTTATCGGATATTATGTGGTAGTACTTATAATAGTGATTTTCCTAACTTTTCCCATTTAAATTCAGATTTGCCTCTTCGGAGTCATGAGTTTAAATTAACCAAAGACAATTTTAAAACTTCTGTACGACAACATATCTTTCCAAATAAATTGTTTACTCACTGGAACAACCTACCTGCATCAGTTGTGTCAGCACCTTCCACAAATGTCTTTAAAAAGCGACTGGATGAGTGGATGTCACTGGAGTTAGTGCAAGTGCGTGATATATAGTTCTCTACTGAGTGAGAGTATGACCTGTTAAGATGGCTTCGTGAAACAAATGTTTATTTTAAGGACTTTTTCGCCTATTTTTTTTATTGCTTGTATATTTGTTTAATTGCTGTCTACTATGTTGTTTTTTATATGCTTTTACATGTTTGTAAATACACAAAAAAATATTAAAGTAATTAAATATACAAATACTGAAAAAATATTTCAGTCACATTTATTTTAGACAGAATACACAATATGACACTTCTTGTGTTGCTGGGGAATTAAATACTGTTAAGACTAATAATAGCAGCAATATTAAGAATAATCGACGATGTTTACATAAAATAACTAGTAGTATTTCAACTTCCGGAGAGATCTATAGTGTTCTATAAAAACCCTTAATAATTGTCATGCTGTGTGTCGTTGTGATTTATAATGACTAAAATCCAGATGAGCTACGTTATAGGACAAGATTTTACACCTAATTAAAGACCGCCGTGGATGCATTCGATTTTCTTAGAATAAATGAGTATCACGTGCTCATTGAGGCCTAAAAGACAATAAAAAATTTTTTTTCGGAATTTTAGTTTAATGTTTAAAAAATGGGGCAAAACCCTCTCCAAACATCAAAGAACACTGATCAAAGCTTAGAAGGAATATTTAAGGGATTTTTCCAGAAAACTGTATCTCAGGGTTATATATATATATATTGAGACAATATGAAATATCAGCTTCAATACTTATGAGAATTTACATGTTTATTTTAAAAAACCATAAAATAGAATAGAAATTATTATTGTTATTAAAATTAAAATATAGAAAAATTAAACAAAATAATATAAAAAAAGGTATAATGCAGAGCATATAAACAGTTATTGTAGTGTAAATTAAATAAATTACCATTTTTGAAAATAAAATAGTTAAAATTCATTAAATATTGGGACATGATCTCATATTTATCAATAGTTCATAAACAAAAAAGGAGTAAAACCAAGATTAAAGTATATAGAAAGAAAAAGAAAAGATCATTTAATAACATCATACACATAGCGACGAGAGTCAAGCGAAGATAATTAAAATATTAGCAATTTAAATAAATAAAATTTGTAAAATATTTAGAAATGTCAAATAAATATCATAGACAGGGACAAATGTCAAGTCTAAAGTTGGCTTCACAAGAGTTATAACAATGTACATAAAAAGAGTAATATTGAAGAATATTTAATAATTAGACATAAGTAAAATTGTAATAACATACAAAAATTTGTCATAGTTTTAAGTAGTGTAGTGAAAACATAAAAAACAGTGCATCGAAAAACTAAATAAGATCATATGTATGAACCATAATATGTGTGCAAATTTTACAACAAGGAATCAAGATATCAACTTGGTAGAAAAATAGAGGAAAAACAAAAATTTGTTGATTAGATACGAAAGAATGAAAGAACGAGTAGCGTCGGTTTTGAACAGAGGTTCCAGAAAATTTAGAAATTAGCAAGAAAAGTCCAAATAATAGTTAAAAGTGATACTCACGTTACAAGAAAAGTGTCTAACAACAATATAAACAGAGATCCAGGTCCAATTTAGAAATTTGGCAGTACCATATAGTGGGAAGAACCAGTCATCAATACCTGCAGCCCAAGCACAAGTTCTGAGGGAGTTCCAAAGGATTTCCAGTAGAAGTTTTCTTTTTAAAAAGAAAATCAACATCAGAAAGGTATTTTATGTGCACATAAATTCACAGAAATTTACGTAAATTTAATCAGATAAAATAAATGCTAGCTAGCTATAAAATTCACAAAATAGACAGTCACAGACTTTAAAACTTATTAAAACAAGAAGTTACTTACCTTAGTATAGTTAAGAATATTTACTTTTCTATTTAATATATTAAAACTCGTTATTTAGTGGACCATCTGTCAAATAAAGTATGATTTGCAAATATAATACATCACCAGCAATGAACATACACTAGCAGAATACCACTGAATCACGGCTTTTAAGAATGTCGTATACTATTAAGATAAGAATTGAAAATTTCAAAGATAGGCAACTTTTAATACGCAACTGCCTTTAAAATAAAATTTATATGTTACCTATTAATTAAATGTTCATAAAACGTTAAATATTCTTGAATAAGTAGTAAACAAATCTCTTATGAAATAAAACTTGTCCATTTTGAATTGATATTTATTTGAAAGTAAGGTACAGTGTGTTAAAAAAGATTTGACTTGACGAGCGAACCGACTACCAGAGTCTATGTTCTACAAGCAGCCAGGGTAATTGAATAAGCATAAAAAAAAATAAGATACAGGTTTGTAGTCCAATAAATACAATTTTCTTTTATAATCAAAATACACAAACACAAATCATTACAGAAACACAAATACAATTTCAACACAAATATTAATTGGCGCCCAACAAAATTACATAACACTACAATATATATATAGTTTAAAATAGTACTAATTTATTTTATGAAAACACCATCGATTATTGTTAATACTGTTGCTATTATTAGTATTAACATAATTTTATTTCCCAGCAACACAAGAAGTTAAAACATTTATCGGTGTGAAGTACATTTTGCACTAGTGGCCTACAGATGGCGACTGCAGACTACATCAGCAAAGTTTATTGACTGTGGCATCAGATTCATAGACCTGAGAAGTCTATGATCAGATCCTGTCAAATATAAGATATCCTATATAGTAATTAATTCGAAATAATTTTTCAGTACTTTAATAATTCGCGCATTTTTTGTGTAATTTATGGGAAGTGTGACAAGTGCATATTATCGTGTAGCGGCATAATATCAGTAATAAGTTTTCCGAGTAGACAAAATATTATGCCAAATCCTCTTTGAACCACAATGAACAACTGCTGTTATGCTTTGGCGGTAAACGTGTGTCACTGTGGCAGTGTTTTTATGTATTTTTGTATATCGGGAGAAAAAGAGGTCCTCAAGAAACGAGATATAGCATGGAAAAAAATCTTTGCATCAAGTTTTAATGTAAACAAGTAAGAAAACATTCTCAAAATCTCTCCAAATATCAATCTTGGAAATAAATATCAATAAGGTACGTGCTACCTCCCTGTGCTACTATATCGTGTCTTTCATTAAATTATTAAATAATTATCTACATTTTGCAAATCATTTTTTTTCTTTCAATGCTACGTAAATCGATACACGTGACAACGCGGTACCCTGTCGCACTTTCGACACCTTTGTCTTATGACATATACCTAACCTCGAGGCTGGCAGAAGGTCACAGCCGGCGAATAATAAGGGTCTCCTTTTGAAATTTTGCACATCTTCATAATTTAACGATATTTATATCTCCACCAGTTAACATCGATCATTGTTGTCTACAGTTGTATCAAGAAGTAAGTAACAATAAAATAAAAATCATTTAACATCTCTATGGAAGCAGATAAACAAATTTTAAACTGTCAAACTTGACATACGTTTAAAAATTTTTACTACGATTTTGAGAACGAAAACAGAGAGTTTTTCGAAACGTCAATAATACGGAAGTGCGCGATAGTGATGTGATTTTTGTTATTTTTTACTTATCTGCTTTTTTCAGTGTGAGATTTTTTGGTTAGGCAAACTTAGTTTCAAAAATAACCCTTGACTGTTCCGTTTGACGCAAGGGCTTATTTAATTAATCTTTATTATTTTTTCAGAAGTGTGGCAAAAACCCAATAAAACTAAAGAAAAACTAAAATTATGCCACAAATAAATAGCTTCAGACAATATCACCCTGTATAATTACAGTTAAATTCATTTTTACAAAAATATTTTGTCATTTGAAATTCTTTATCTGATGAAGTTTTTGACAGTAACTGGTCTCTAATACAACATACTTGTATACTTATCATATAAAAGTTATATCTATTACTTAGATTGGCGATTTTACATGAATAAATCTGATAGTTATGTAGCATTTGTTATTAGTCTGGAAATATCCAGTAAAAAAATTATATTTCCCATTCGAATATATTTAATAAATCAGTAAAACTTATCTCTTTTAAATGAGAAACTAATGACCAATGATTTTACATCGGCTTTTGAAATAGTCGCTGTTAAAAACAACTTTTTTCTAAGAGACATTAGGAGGTAATAAAATATCACAAATATATTGAAATTATACATTTGGAATCATCAATTTTTACAAACGAGAAAATATAAATAACCTTAATCGTTGAAATTCATTTGAAATCGTTCGAATAATGTTTGTGTTATCTTTTATTGACTGCTAAAGCTTGTAATTTATTTAAGTGGGACAATTTTAACATGGTAAGTCCGACTTGCTAATTGAATAACCAGTATTAAATCACAGACTCAATAAAAATATTTACAGACATGGCCGGTAAACATAGTACAATCAAATAAATAATTCTATAAAATCTCAACAATTTAAAAAAGAAATTTATTGATGTGACAAAAATATAAATATTATTTTTACTGTCACAATTTTTGAAATACAAAGCCAGATGTTAATCAATTTAGAAACTAATATGTTATGCACATTGTGTGAACAGTTTTTAAAATTTCAAAAAACTAATACATATTCAGTTTTTAGTTCAATGTATCCAATAAACTCGGAGAAATTTTGGAATACTGGATTTGAGAATATTTGGTGAACGTAGTACAATCAAATAAATAATTCTATAAAATCGCAACAATTTAAAAAAGAATTTATTGATATGACAAAAATATAAATAGTAATCACTAAATCTTTAGCAAAAATAACTACAATTTATGATAGCATAGTTATAAGTAAGTACGTAATCCTCACCTTTGAAAATGACGTCATGGTGGGACGGTGCTGGTTCTGAAACGTTATGACTGAGGAGAGGCACCTTAAAGTTGCCCAAGCTTTATAGTGGATGGACATTGCTTAAAAGTGACAGTAGTTTTAAAGTTTTTGTAATAGTTTTGGCGACATATTGAAATCGTTTGACAAAGCTTTAATGTGACGGCACTTGATTATACAATTGTGGTAGTAGTTGCCAGGTCATTGCTTCATCCATAAGTAATTACCACATTTTACGTGTCTAGGTCTAGGAATATTTCTAGGTCTATTACGTCATTTTCTTATAATGTTGATAACACTGTTATACCTATACCAATTTCGCAAAATGTTTTTTTATTGCAAAATCTGTGTAGAACACGAATCAAAACCAAATTTCATTTTTGTATCATAATAATTGTTTAATCATTTGCTTCTGTTACGCCTTCTGTATTTTTGCGAGAACAAAAGCAACCAGAAACAGAATTAATTTTGTATAATACTGTATAATTGCGTAAGTTAATAGTCTGCCGTAAATATAATATTCTGGTTGTGAGATGGTGGCAGAAAAAGTTAATTATGTAGGCCATTTCTTACGAAGGCAAACCAACACAGTAATTAATGTTCATCTTGTGCTCAGAAATAAAAGTACTGACAGATGCATTAACTTGTAAGACTTTAATCTGTATTTCAATTGAGATGCAGATGCAGATAAAAGGCCGATTATATACAAAATGATTTGTAACTAATACAAAAATGTGACGCGAAAAATTTATTGCAAATTACGTTTTGCTTACATTTAATATCAAGGGGCATTAAAGAAGAGTAATAATGGTGCAGCCGTTATGCAACAATTTCATTAAACGTATTTGTAAATACCTTTGTTGTTACTGGTAAAAGCTGTTTCAATTAAATACTGAAATATGTTATTTGTCAATTCCATAAAGTGATTTTAACTTCCATCAAATGGTACCATCGTTTTGGTATGCAACGCTAAAATACAAATAGATCTATCAAATTCTAAGCAAGTAAAACAAGAATCAATTTTGACAATATTTTAGAAATAAATAACTTTAAGTTACTTTATCCAAAATATGTGCTGATTGTGGAAAAAAATTTAAGTTTGTTTGTATTAACAAAAACTTGTTTTTTAAAGTATCATACACTATAAGTAAATATTAATTGATTTTAATTTACGGAGGCATTTTTTATCTTTTGTTACTCCAGGCATAATGTTTGTTAAGCGGGCCATTCAATAGGCTAACTCAGACCCGACTTGCGACTGCGACCAGACCCGGACCGATCCTTTCTGCTCCATACACTAAACGGGAAGTTGTGGTATTATCAGTATTTCTCAGTTGACGACGTGTGGACAAAGAAATGGTTACGCAAAAGGAATCAGTATACTCATTTACGTTTGCTATAAGATATCCAATCATCCGATTTCGTAAACTATTTTCGAATGGACAACTGTTTCTCTATAAATACTAATAAATTCTTCCCAAAATTCACGATTATCGTGACATTTTTAGAAAACAGTAAAGAGAGTCCAGTCGCAGTCGTTGTTGCAAACTGCCCACACATAATGAATCAGCACGGATCAGTCCGAGTCGTGTCGTGAGTCCGTTCATTGATTCTGCGGACCTGCGACCATACCACGACATGTCGGTGCTATTACATTCACGATAGGATGGGTCGGCCGACTGGGTCCAACGGACGGGTCCGCCCGTGAATAGCAGGCATTACAACAAACGTCGTCTATTCTTTGTAGATATTAATAACAATAAAAAAGTATGAACAAAATGTGTTAAATTATTTTCCAGTTGACTTACTATAACAAAAAAAAGTTTAAAACTTTTATAATATATGCATTAATGGGTTCAATGTTCATCTGCTGCTAGTTATATCCTGTTTCAAATTTGCTTAACATCAAAAACTTATTTAAAAATATTATTTACCTTATAATTGCAGAAACTGTTCGTCTCTAAAGATTTATCCGATGACCTCTATAATCTTTAGACCGCTTTAGTATTAAGGATACAACGTTATTTATCTTTGCTACTAATAATTCTGTATTAAAGTAAATACGTCTTACAAAGTAAAACAAAATAATTTCAAATTGCAATGCAAATTGAAAAATAAAAATGAAGCAGAAAAGGAGAATTACTTTCAACTTTGTGCCCGAGTGTATTCGAAGTCTGGGTATGGTAATGGAATTGCCTTTAAGGCGTTTGTTCGCGTCCTCTTTCAAACACAACACCGATCTTAAATTAGTATCCTTCGTATTTATGAGCTCAAAGTTTGCTATTTATTATAACGAAAATATATTTTTAAATTGCTGAAAATACAAGGATTCGCTTCCGAGGCTGGAGTTTCGTGAAATCCTTGTTACTTTTTAATTTTAATGAGAACATTTCTGTTTTAGCGTATTTGTATAATATTTATGTTTCAACAAATCGACCATAGTAAAACAGAATAAGAAGTAAGCAACATTATGGATATGAAAATATAGTCCAGGGAAGTTAGGAAAAATAGCGGAAATTTTTAGGCACAGCAGATATTGAGATGCGGTTTTCTGCATTGTGTTCGGGAAGGTTCCAGGAAAAAAGTCTATATCGTCTGGTTGAGCCATTTTTTGATAAATGCCTTCTGGGCCAGAAAATGCATTTACATCATTGTAGGAACGACTGGAAACTCGGAAAAATCGCTCGGAAATCGTTACTCGGGGGTTTTCGGGGCTGCCGAACTCGATTCTGGTATTAGAATTACTCGGGGATGCACGGAGGTAGCTCTGTGGGGGTGCGCGGGGGGTGAACTGGGGAGAAATGGCAGCGTGCATAAAAATCGCTCCAAACTCATTACTCGGGGGTTTTCGGGAATACCGAATTCAATTCTGGCATTGGAAGTATCCGGGGGCGGCTCTGCAGAGGTATCTGGGGAATCATTCTGGGGGGGAAATTGCATGGTCCATGGGAAGCGCTCCAAACTCGTTACTCGGGGGTTTTCGGGGATGCCAAATTCAATTCCAGCATTAGATTTTCCCGGGGGCGCTGGGGGTGGCTCTGTGGGGTTGCCTGGGGGTGATTGGAGGAAAATAAATATTTGTTATTTGAATAAAGTATTATTTTCATAATTTGTAATTTTTCACTTTCTCCTTTACAATTTCCCACAGAGCCACCCCCAAGCGCCCCCGAGGAAGTCTAATGCTAGAATTGAATTCGGCATCCCCGAAAACCACCGATTATCGATTTTGGAGTGATTTTCATGACGCTGCCATTCCCTCCCAATCACCCCCAGACCACCCCACAGAGGCACCCCCGAGCGCCCCCGGGGAAATCTAATACAAGAATTAAATTCGGCATCCCCGAAAACCCCCAAGTAACGAGTATGGAGCGCTTCCCATGGACTATGCAATTTCTACCCCCAGAATGACCCCCGTATACCCCCGCAGAGCCGCCCCGAGCGCCTCCGTGTAATTCCAATGCCAGAATTGAATTCGGCATCCCCTAAAACGAATTTGGAGCGATTTTCAGGCACACTGCCATTTCTCCCCCAATTCACCCCCTGCGCACCACCACAGAGCCACCCCCGTGCATCCACGGGTAATTCTAATGCCAGAATCGAGTTCGGCAGCCCCGAAAATCCCCGGGTAACGATTTCCGACCGATTTTTCCTAGTTTCCAGTCGTTCCTATAATGGTGTAATGCATTTTCCGGCCCAGAAGGCATTTTTCAAAAAATGGCTAAACCAGACAATATAGACTTTTTTCCTGGGACCTTCCTGAACACAATGCAGAAAACCGCATGTAGATATGTGCTGTGCTTAAAAATTTCCGCTATTCGGTCGATTTTGATCTAAATGCCCTGGACTAATATTACATACAACCATTGTAATTTACCTTTTAATATTCAAGACCTAGGATGATTTCATTTTAAATATGAATTAATTCATTGTTGAAATATAAGTCTACTTTGTTCTATAATGTTTTGCTTTAGTCTGGAAAAAATAAACTTTTTTCTACGAACGTGCACTACTATTATCTATACTGTTTAATTTGCAAAAAATACTTTGATCCTCTATTGATTACGTTTAATCTAAAGATTAAAATTCTAATATCTTGTTGTAAAGCTGTTAAAAATGTCGGGTTCGGATAGTGAGGAAGAACTATTTGTACTCCTCCAGATATAATTAAAACAGCAAATAAAGCTACAGCATATTTATTATCCGATAAATCTAATAAGGTGGGTGAAATTTATTATAGACGGTTTATAGACTAGTGTGGCAGAAAATTTGTTAAGAAAACGTTGTTACTGAAAACGTCCTTCAGAAATACTAAAACCATCGACCTTATAACCAGAGAGGCTACACTTTTAATCAACAAAAATGTGGGAATAAAAGTCGGTAGGATACCATCCCAAGGTAATGAAGGTGACACATGCAAATGATGTTAATTTTTTACTTTATACTTGTGTTCTTTTATAGATAGTTGCAGTTTTTGGTACTGCAGGAGTATGCCGCAGGAACCAGTTGTAGAAACTGACATTAAATGATATTAATGACAAGGATTCTATCATAACTGAAAATTCCCAACCAACAAATTTGGATCATTTGTAATAAGCGGTAAAATTAGATGTTTTAATTTTGTCGAAATGTATCGCAAATATGCAGCCCTTCGTCCGCAGTCTACCAGTCACGCTAAATTTTGTGTAAGATATTATAACGCAAAATGTTGAAAATAATATTGTAAGATACTTCAACATTAAAAATCCAATGCAATGCACAGGACACTGTTTTCGCTAATCTTCTGCAACGCTGTTTGTGGAATTGGAAACAGACATGTTAACATTAAAACGCCAAGTAGGATGGAAATCTTCAACTGTAGTTAAGGAGCCAATTTCTAAAAAAAAAAAACTAAAATAGCGGTTCAAAATCAAAATTCAAAAAGGTGAACTTACAAATACAATTTTGTAAAAAAAAATTAAAAAGGCATTGGATACTGATTCACTGTAAAACCTGACCTTGTGCAAAGCAAAGTGTGATAAAAAATAATAACACCTATTTAATATAAGCAAATTCAATTGCTTTTGCCGCTATTGTTATTATTAATAATAATATTATAATAAAATTAATTCATAATTTTATTTAATAAAATATTTTGACATACCTGATAACAACTGTTTAAAATTTTGTCGTGTAAACACTTAAAAACATATAAGTCCGGTTTACCCAGTTTCTACGAACTAACACACATGTTTCTGATTCTTGTCCATTTTGAACTGGTAAGTTATTGGCATAATTGAGCCTCGTATATGATACGCCACACTGTTGATTGGGATATTCCTTTTACTTGATGAGCTATTAGGCTGATACTTATTTGGGAATTCTCTTCACCAATTGCTAAAATGTGTTCCTCGGCTGCCACAATACACCGTGGACGCCCTGGAGCTCCATCTCTTCCACAATTCGGTTGTAAACTTCCCGTACCACGTCCGCGTTGTACTACCGCGGTAAAAATAACTACATTTGGTCCGCCGGGACATCGTTCATTGTACAGACGAAAAGTTGCTAACGCATTTTGTTATTTCACCATAAATTAAAATGATATATATCAACTTCGAGTTGCTATGCAAGTAAGCCATTTTTGACACTTGGAAATCTAATGTAAACACTATTGTAAAAACGTTAATACTACAATCGGTTTTCAGTACTCCCAGCGATGTAAAGGTTGAAAATACTACACTTTCAATTTTTTTATTTTCTCGGAAACTATAAGAATTTTGCAAAAATTATTTTTACGATATTGACAAAATTTTTCATGATGTTTTCATTCCTAATTTTTTTTAGATAAGTTGTGAATCAGCCAGCATTTTAAGGCACAATATAAATTCTATAAGTGTACTTCAGTCAGCAAACAAAATAAAAAATCTCGCAAACTAAAATTGTTACGAATTTGAGCAATAAATACACCTGCTTATTACGCGTTACACATAACACAAAAGAGAGAGAAAACAGCAAATCAGGGCATAATCTTGAGCATATTTCAACATTTGCGAGAGTTGCAAAACAACGTCCGCCAATTTTTACCCGCTCCGAGCAAAGCTAATCATCAATTGGAAACTTTCTAGCTACCTGCTACCTGTTGTTCTGTTGCAACAGCATATGACTATAATCTATTAACAAATAGTGACCGAAGTATATAAAATGAGTAATTAGGCACCGCCTCTACACGTCTGAAGGAATGCTACTGTATCTGGATTGTAATTTGTAAGCGGATTGCGGGCCGCAGGCTTGAATACATTTCTATTATTATGTATTCGATATCATTGCCGCCGCGCTTCTGTTCAGAGGAAATTCAGGCTACACAGTAGTGGCGGACAGTTAATAACATTTCATCAAAACACATTCGTTTTTTCTAGTCTCAAAGTTGTTTAATAACCAACAGAAATAAATATTTGCTAATGAGCTGTAAGAAACAAATACCTGAATGACGTTAAGTGTCAAAATATTTCCTTTCTGGTAATGAGAAATCATATAAAGAAAGAAATGTTGACACAGATAAATACAAGTTAGGTTACCTTAATTAATATTCTACTTAAATACCAGCTAGGTTACTTTAATTAATATTCTACTTTTTCGCGCTGATCAAATTCATTAGTCTTTGATGATTGAGAGATGTTGCAGTTATTGAAAAAGATGGAATCAGCAATCCTATGCCAAATATCTAGAAAGACTTTAAAACATTTGCTATTGTTTATTAGGAAGTTATCAAATTTTCAGCAAAGGAAAACGATGAACTATGAACTTGTTATGTTATGTACAAAGCAGATTCCAAAAGTAAAAGCCGATTGACTATATAAAAAAACCAAATACGTAGGATCGATTGGGGTAAAAATAAAACCCTTTCTGACACTTTTGGAGATTCATTATTGAAAAAATGTAATAAGTAAGAGAATAGAGGCAACATTGCATTCACTGTTCGCTGGTACTTAAAAAATTGTAAGTGGTTTACTAAAAAAAAATTATTCTGTTTCACTTTTAACTTGTTGATGGGAAAATGTGAAACGGGTACTGGAAAATATGAAACAGTCATTTATTGTTTATTTTGATAGGATTACTGATACGGGTAAAAATAAACTTTTCACGAAAAAATTACAGAAGAATTTAAAAAAATTGTTCTCTTTTTCTGTTAAACTTTGTATTGTAATTAAAATTCACATGTTTCCTATAAAGTTTTAATGCAAAAATATTTCTTCAACGTAAATGAATTAAAAACTCTAAAAATGTTAGTATGCAGTTTCTATTATTACCGAGTAAAACTGGGTGGGCCGATCACTCCGGGGGCCGGTTAGCTCCGATGTATACCACTCTTTAAGGTTTTAATATAATCAAATAATATTGTATCGGTCAGTGGTCGCGCGGTTTAAGGCGTTAGTACTTGAATCGAGGTGACTAGACGGAGTTGGTTCGAGCCCAGCTGCCGGTAGGCCATATAAGCTATATTCGTGGAGAGGATTGGCACCCTCTCTGTGGGTATGGTAGGGTGGAATAATGTTAGCTTGGGTCAATGTGAGAGATTGATGCCGGTTGATATTTGACTACCCCCTAATTAATGAGGTTTTCCAGGTTTTCCTCATTCCTGCACTGAATAGTGGTTAGGGCCTACCAACGTAAGTCGTTCCTGGGCGCAAATGCGGCCTGCTTAATAATAATATGCCGCCCCTCTCCCGCACAAGTCTCCGACTTCTGGGCTAATCCTGTGATTAGAATGAGGGGTAGAGATATTATTAATATAATAATAATCAAGGTCCTAAATAGTTATTAATTTCATAAGCATTTACCATGGTATTTCCCGCCCACGCCCCGTCCCGTTATAAACAGATTCATTGCGTCGCGTATAATACACAAAATCGTCCACTGGGAAGCAGCTAAGAATCGAACGTTGAACGGGTTCCAGCCTTAAAAACTTATTATTGTTTAAGTTAGGTACTAGGTATTTTTGTATTGAATCAACTTTATTTAGTATTTAGGTTGTTTCTTTTAGTTTAGTCTTTGTTTGTTTCTTGAAATTTTTATGGCATAACTGCTTATTAACACGTTAATAATTTCTTTAAGTGTTTTTTTTCGTTTTTATTTGCTATTAGTGGGCAGGGTTTACTTAAAAATCCGCTTTTATCCGATAAATGATCTCTCTCTAATGCTTTTTCCAAAAACTATCCTTGTGTAAGTCTATATATTTGTACAAATGGACTTTTTATTGAAATTCTAAGGTGCCAGGAGAAAGCGTGATCTTGAAAATTTTTGCCTGCGGCGCCATTACAGAACCACTAGTGGGCCGATACAAAAAATCGAACTCGGACCGAAAAAAATTCCCAATCCGGCCCTGGTCGATAGATGCAGAAACATTGTAAATCTCGGAGTTTAACATGTGTCAGGCAGTTGATAAATGAGTACTATTGCAGAGATCGACTGGTTGCCTTTACCATAGTTTTTTTTTGCTTTTTCGTCGAAAACAGTGTATTACTAACAAATTTACTAACCGTACAATTTTTTTTGCAAAATAAAATTTTATATATCACGGGACTTTAAATGAGAAAAATTCAACTTAAAAAAAGTTACAGAATCAGATGTTGGGGGAAATGCTAGCGATTAGTAAATTTGGATCAAATATGTTATTATATTTCGCCATGAGGGCCTGAACATAATGACGGTTAGTTTGTTGTGGATATGCGAATATATCTAGCATCAGTCATAACCACAAATCAAGAAACGTCACCTTTTATTTCGTAAGAAGTAAAATACAAAACATTGTATGCACCATGAAAAATATAGGATGATTATACCCTTAGACGACTGCGGGCATAATCATCACTGTATCTCCCTTGGTACATAAATAACTATTCTTTAAAAATACATACATAACTGCATGTTCATTGTCAATGTCAACTATTAACCTGTGGCGGCTCATATATTTATATAAACCCTGTATAAAGTAAAGTATTTATTTTTGTATATATTCGCTTCATATTTTCATCATTCTGCACTCACATATTTCCATACACACTGTATAAGTTAAAATATTTATTTCTTTATATAAATTCACTACTCATAGCTTTTCGTTAGTTCTGGTTTAAATTTCAACGTCTGTTCATAAGTGTTAAATGTAGAAATCATGTATTGTATTGTAAATATTATTTAAGTACATAGACGACCGGCGTTCCCATAAATCTTAAGGGCTGCAAGACCTTTCGAGGAACTGACTAGATATTATTTTATTATTATTATTAAACTAAAGATAAGAGCAGAGGTCGAAACCTATTATGCTCTATAAACAAATATTTGAGGTTGTACAGTACAAGTATAACATATTATAAGATTGTTAAGTGTACAGTGTAAAAAAAAACATCCAATAAACTTAATTAATGCTGACAAGAGAAAAAAGAACAATTAACTCATTATAAATATTTTACATTAATTATAACTATAAGCATGGCTGTAACATCAGATAAGACATTCTAAATTAATTCACTGGCTTTAAATATGTCATAATTTTTCTTGAACACACTTACACTTGGTGAAGACACTATATTAGTTTGCAGGCAATTCCAGGGATTGAATACTCTGTTAGAAAAAAGTTCTGTCTTATTGTCGTTTTAAAGTTTTCTTTGCGAAGTTTGAATGGATGGCCACGAAGTCGTTCGTCATTATTTAGAGTTAATAAATCACGAATAATGTCACAAAACTGATTATGCAGCAGTTTATATGTAAATATAAGATCTCCTCTAGTTCTTCTTTCGGATAAATGTGGAAGACCTAACGTTGCACAGCGGTCCTGGTACGTATGACTTTTAAGAGACATTACTTGTTTTGTAGCTCTTCGTTGGACACCCTCCAGGAGTTTTATATCTCTAATTAGGTGAGGTGACCATATTATGTTAGCGTATTCGAGAGTAGGCCTTATGTATGACTTGTATAAAAGGTGGAATAGTCTAGGGGAAGGGTTGTGGAACGTTTTAAAAATTATGTAGGATTTGGCATTTGACAATATTTGAAATATGGGAAGACCATGAAAGGTTAGAAGTTACAGTTACACCTAAGTCAACTTGTTCATCCACTGATCTTATGGGGCTACCATTCAGCTCGTAAGATAGGTGAGGATTGTTATTTCCAATATGTAATATAGTACATTTTGTGGTATTCAACAATAAGGACCAGGTGTTACACCAAAGTTCAATATTATTAAGAGTGCACTGAATAGCATCGCATTGTTCAAGGGGATTGCCATATATTTTGGTATCGTCCGCGTAAAAAGTAACGAGGACAGTTATAATATTATCAAGATCTGACGAGTATAGAAGGAATAATATTGGCCCTAAAACTGACCCTTGTGGAACACCTGAATAAACCTCACGCAGGGAAGAATAATCAGAACCGACGCGAACTGAAAAGACTCTGTTAGTTAAATAGTTGCTAATCCATGTAAGCAATTCCCCACGAATGCCAAGATGATCAAGTTTTAAGAGGAGTCTATATTTTGGCACCCTGTCAAAAGCCTTTGCAAAATCTAGGTAAATCACGTCAACTGGATGGCCATGGTCTATGGAACGAGTCCAGTTATTCAAACTAGCAAGCAAATTAGTTACCGTTGATCTACCAGGAACAAAGCCGTGTTGTGTCGCGGGCAAAATATTGTGGGTTAAAGAAAAATTCGTAATTTGTGACACTATAATTCGTTCTAGGAGCTTGAGACATATAGGCATCAGACTAATTTGTCTGTAATTAATAGGATCCGTCTTATCGCCCTTCTTAAATATAGCAATAGATGACGCAGTAAGCCAGTCGCAAGAGAGTGTCTAAATATAAGAAATAATGGCGCGGCCAAAACAGAAGCACAGTGTTTAAGTACGGGAGCTGTTAAGCCATAGGGACCAGGAGATATATCAGAGCGAAGTTTTTGAGGTACTTCAACACATCTGCCTCAGTAATTGAAATTCTTTCCAATGCCTGTTGCTGTCTGGGATAACTAAACGGTGGTAGTGGGCCGTATGTTTCTCTAGTGAATGTATTTTGAAATGTAGTAGCTAGAGTTTCCGCGCAGTCTCGGTTGGAAGAACAAATGATGCCGGAATCATTTCGAACAAGTGGAATGGAAACTTTAGAGGACAGAGAATTTCTGGTATATTTGTAAACTGCTTTACGACCTTTGTTTATTAAGTTTTGTTCATAATTATTTTTGGCTATTTCTATCTCTTTTTGTAACTGATTAGAAAAATTTCTGTGTGCAATGAAGTCGACGTCAGATTGGGTTGCCTTAAATTTTTTCCAGAGTCTTCGTTTAGTAGCACATTTTGCAATTATTTTATCAGAAATCCATGGTTTCTTTTGATTTTCGGTAACCGTTTTATATCGCGAACATTCGAGTATATTAGATTGCATTGTGCTTAAAAATGATTGCCAGGCTGTGTCAATATTATTAAAATTGAGGGTATTCTGCCAATTAATGTGTTGTAATAAATTATTATGTTTTGTGTATCTTTTTAATTAAAGTTGTTACATTTTTGAAGTGTTATACGTTAAGATTTGTAGCGTGCAGTCAATCACTTCATGATCAGATATTCTATGGGCGGCAAGTAGTTGATACGTTTAAAAGAAGTTCGTCACTAGTTAGTAATAGATCTACTCTAGATGGTTGTTGATTCGCACGATAGCGAGTATTTTGTGTTACAAGTTGTTTAAGATTAGATTCTAGTATAGTATTACCAAATAACGCAGATGATGAATTGGCAGTTTCTTGATACTGCAAGTTTTCCCAGTTAATATCAGGTAAATTAAAGTCGCCAAGTATAATTAGGTTCTTAATAGAATTATCGAGCTCAACAAGTTTGGCATAGCATCTGGTCTGTAACATACATTGTTTTAGGTGGTCTGTATATACATACTAGATGAAATGAAAATACTGAATTGGAAATATATAAAGTGTAATATCTAAGTTATCGATTGAAAAAGGTTTTCTATAATCCTAAAGTTATTAAAATAATTACTTTTCAAATAGATACAGACCCCAGATATGGGTACGACGGCACTGTCACTTTTGTAACCAACCAGACAGTTACATTTAGGTAGCCAAGTCATAAACATCGACTCAACGCATAACATTGTGGGTGCTAACTAACCGAAATCAATAATAAATATTAGTACACGATACACTGTTTTTATTTAAATCACACCGCCCCACAAACCTTTAAAATATCTGTTATCAGTTTAAGATTTAATTACTAACTTAAGAAAATTAAATTCACTTGGTGGCAAAATCGTTCTGCACAGATGGGTCTCAGATATTGTAGAAGGTATTACCAGTATATAATTAAACTGAAAATATTTGTTTGGTTTGAACTGTTTTGTTAGTCTAAGCTGTTTGTAAATGAAAGGTAAGCACTTCTTTTTTTTCTACGCAGATGAAAGGAAAATGTAGAAACAATAAACGTGAGACGTCCTAATTTCTCCCAGACAAGTGTTGGTTAATAAACCGACTGAATCTGGCTTGTTAGCTGAAAACAATTATCTTACAGAAAGTAACTGGCCTGATTGAGGATGAGCAGGCGCGACGACTTGATACAATACAGTTTAGATCAACAATGAAGTGTTTATCCTCGGAATAAAAACAGCTAATTCCTTTATGTGTGGAGATTGTATATTTAGCTTCTGGAGTTTAATAGATTGGAGAAATGGGAATGCGAGGTTTAGTAGGGGAGATCGGAGAACTAGGATACAATCTTTAACTAAGGACTAAGTAATATAATTCTAGTATTATGATACTTTTTCTATCACTAAATAAATCCATCGGATTGAATTGAGGAATGAGCAGGCATATACGAATACTGCATTAGGCTGGATGTTGCTACGTTTTATCAATCGGATTGTTGTTTTAAAAGTTGATATGTAATGCAAAAATATAATATTAACCAAAAATATCTAGGGTGCTAGAAAAGGAGAGGAATTGCATTGCATCTATATTTCATTTATTTTTTAAAGATTTACTTAGTTATAAACAAAATTTTACATTTCTGAGGAAGGGACAGCAAACTTTTATTTATCACTAATTTCTTTAACAACAACAAATGATCGTCGCTTCAAAGAAAAATAGATTCAGTGGCAACTCTTTTTCTTCATTCATTTTTACATTATGTAGTATATATATTATCAACATATTTACATGAATATATTTCACCATGTCACTTTCTTCTTATTCAATATTGTTAAGCTCCTATATAAATATTTTAAAACTTGTTGAGCCTAAATCTCTGTTATATCTGTACTCTTACTCTAGTAATATTTCATTCTTAATTTTATCACACATGCGGATAATAATTTTATTGTAAGACAAATTACGAGAATTAAATTTCCTAGAAAGGTTGAAAATATACATAATAATTAGTCACAATTTATTATTTATATCTTGACAGGTCATAAGAAGTATACCTAGTAATATCTAACAGTCTCCTAAATTAATTTTATGATCATATTTGAAAATGTGTAAATAAAGTAGGACGAATTTTACTGCTACATTTTTGTAGAGAATTTTAAAAATATATTATATTGTGTATAGTTATAAACTACTGTAAGTACTAATATAAAGTTTATAACCGTTGAATGTATTTTACTGTATGATACCAAATACTGAATTTACTGAATTGTTCGGGGGGAGCAAAATTCACGTTGCTGTATTTACAAATTTTCGTGCTAAATCTATAAAGCATTGACATTGTATAATAATATGGTGTACCTAGTGTGGTATATGTATATAGTGTTTCAAAACATTGCAAATGCAATTTTTTTGAAATGCATCAAAACGGATTTTAGAGAGATGATACAGATTTGCTTGCTGTTCCCATTGTTTCAAATAGGATGTTACAATTTTATTGAATTCAGCATTTTGTAGATGTGCATAAATAGTATTGAAACTGCAAAATTAACAGCCAATATGACCAAATCAACAAACCTCTAAAAAACAAATCACCCATGCTCCTTAGGAGTAAGTATGGATGTATAGTTACTAAATACAATAAATGTTTTATTATTTGCCTTTGTTATCCTCTAAGAGAAATGACAATTTTTATTATAAAAGATGGTCTTAGACTACCTATACAAACTGTGGCTTTACTGATCAGTAAACTCACTGGAGAGATAAATTTGCCCCTATCTCCCCCAAGAGACAGTAGAAAGTAATTGCGGGCGCGAGTTCCAGTAGGATGTTGGCTTTCTGAAACTTAATGGTTCTGCTGAGAGATGCTGCATGAGGGGAAACAAAGCAGTTAATAAATCGCCTGGAACAGATGTAATTGTTTAACATGTACGTGTTGATTGAGTACATAAAATTTTACGGTAAATAAACAATGTTTTATGAAGTCCTTATTAACAAAGCCGTTTAATTTTAATTACATATTGTAACTCACACGCTGCTTAGGTTTAATTGCTCCGCTGCCTTCCCGTTCCAAACATAAACAATGGGGTTTAAATGTGTTACATTTGATTTACTAGAATAATAAGTAATATGGACAGGAATTTTGTTGTTGTGTTTAAGAACATAAATAATTGTTTTTGAATACAACTACAATCATAGAACAAATGAAATAATTAACACTAGCTAAAGGAAGGTAAAATTAAAAAATATTGCATTTTAAACTCCTGTCTAATTATAGGTATTGAATTAAAAATATTCATTTACTTTTAGCGTTAACTAAGAAACTAAACAATATATTTGTATCATTATTAAGACTTCTTAGAAGGCCATTAAATTAAATTTTAGATAAAAGTTTATGATTATTCTCCTGCAAATCTAGACTGAATTTCGAATTTCATTTATTAATGGAAATATACAGTGTTTCTTAAGTAAAGATCAAATATCCAGGGGCGTATTTTGTGGCCACAAAAAAAGTTTTTTTATATGTATATAAATGTGGGGCTTTAGGCGAGCCATTGTACAGCTACAGCGTGCCAAAAAAAATCAGTGTTTAATTTCTAAACAGCTTAAAATAAATTTGACTAAATTCGGCGTGCATATTTAGTATGAAACAGGTGTGGGTATCATCGATCATTATTTGTCAAAAATATATATCATCGTATTATATTCACTTTTGTTTGTTTAAATTTTTTTGTATTCCAAACAGATTTGCAATAAAACTGATTTGTTTGATCAAGCGCATTTTTAGGGAGGTCATGCAAAACAATAATAATAAGAAACTGTCATCTTATATTTAATATTGCATATTGTCAAATTAAGCTTATTTTTAAAATATATTGAGTTTTATAATATAATGTCTTATATTCAAATTATGAAATGGTTAATATGGTTTATATTTGGCCTTGCAGAAATGAAGATGGTACTGAGGCTAGGCGAATTTATATGGAAAGATTTCCATATCATCCAACTCCAAATCCAAGAATGTTTAGAAATATTTTTCAACGTCTTTCAGAGTCAGGCTCTTTTCAGAAAGATTTAATTTTTAGAATATTTGAAGCTGTTCTACACGAATTTGAATACTATTAGGTACTAGGAAGATTGCTGCAAATCTTAATGTAAATTATAAATCAGTGTAGTCCGTTCTGAAGCATCCACAGTTATACCTAAATCACATGCAAAGGTGTCAAGTCTGACTGCCGCAAGGCTATCCTGCTCGCCTACAATTTTACCATTGAATTTTGCAAAAAAAATAACAAAATGTTGACCGTACCACTGTACCACATATTTACCGACGTACCTAATTTTTCCAAAATTGAAAACCCTAAAGCCATATTGGACTCGACTTCAACATCAGTTTTCTCTGAATGTACGAGTGGGTATATTAGTGCAAATTTTTTTGTTGGGCCTTACTTTTTACCAAGAATTTAATCGGTGCCTCCTACAGACATTTTATTGAAAACGTTTTACCTGAACTACTTGACGATGTTCCCTATACGCTAAGACAAAGAATGTGGTTTATGCACGACGGGACTCTCCCACATTTTAATTTGACTGCTCGTGAATTTTTAAATGAGAGATTCAGTAATAACGTGATTGAACGAGGCACTCAAAAACCAAATCAACCTTAGCCATCCAGATCACCACTATTAATTTTTTTGTCTGGGATTATCTCAAGATATTAGTTTACAAGGTTCACATTGATCTGAGGATCACTTACGTCAACAAATTGTACATGGTTGTGATGTGATAAGAGTTACTCCTGGAATTTTTGCATTTGCAATTTCAAGATCTGAAACATGTATTTTGGCTGAAGGTAAAAATTTTTCGCATTTGTTATCATAATTCATAGTAAAGTAATTCCGTTGTTAATTAACTATATTGCAACATAATAAGTATCGTAAAAATTCATTTGATCAAATAAATTAGTTTGTTATTAATCGGTTTATAACACAAGAAAGTGTAAAGAAACAAAATGTGAAGATAATACAACAATGGCGCATATGATGACTTACTTTATTTGAAATATTATATAGGGAGATATATTTGTTGTGCCAAATAATGATCGATGATACCCACACCCACTGGTAAGTTTCTAAAGCTGGTAATTTTTTGTTTCATATCTACTGTCATACTAAATATGCCCACCATTTGGTTAAATTATATCAAGCGGCTTAGGAATTAAAAACTGACATATTTACAATATGTGTTGTCAGTCTGTAGCTAGATAAAGTTGTCCGTCACATTTGTATAATGAAAATAGCTTATATAGAACACATCTCTGGATTTTTTGCCTCTACTTGAAAAACACCCTGTATAAGTACCTAACAAATTCCTTCAGTGTAACGACAATATTTATTTCAGCATTCTAGATATACATAAAGCGTATTTTAATGTGTACTTTCATTTAATTTAAATAGTAAAACAACTAAATACACTAAGAAAACTGAAGTCAGATTAAATGCTAACGACACACTTTTAAGACGGTGATTACTACTGCATATAATTCCTAGTCTGGGTATAGTAAAAACATAAAAACTGACCTACTGAAAAATGTCTATATAATAAGCAATAATCATTATATAAATTAGGCGTTGCCAATAATATTAACCGTTACGACATAACTGCCGTCATTAGTGTTATTATAGTACTAATATATAGTATTAAAATAAATTAGTTCCTAAAATTGTACGCACTACGTTCGTAGGTTTAGAGATAGGTAAGCCAAAAGAAATACTTTACCTTATAACAATAACAAAGAAATGTTAAGCCTGCTAAAATATAACATCCAATATGTTGGTTGTATTTGAAAATACATCAAAACAATATTTAGTTTTAACTACTTGCGACATTATATTCAGATAAAATAAAGCTTTACCTTATTACGATTGCAGAAATAATCTAAAAAATTAGTAAATTTCAAGGCCCGATCAAAAAGTCCAACACTATTTTACTACGCGACAACCAATTATCGTAATGTCGCGCGATTGGCAGGACTGTTTTTATACATAACACTAGTTATATAAGTTTAACATAACCATTATTTACATGTCAAATTAAGGTTCCGCTTTTGTCGACAATTATATCTCCACAGTGAGTTGGCATAACAGCTTACTTGTGAGGTTATGTTATTAGATATATTTGCGGCAAGAATTCGGACGATTTACGCCACAGCTGACGTTACGTAATTGTTTTTATAGTCAACAAAATTTTCGATAGTTTGTAATTTCTTGTAATTTAGTGCAATCACGTAGTGTTATTATTCTCAGCTGCTGTTTCTTAAATATTTTGATGAAAATATAGTGGATTATTCATTTGTTCGCATGACGTAAATCGTTTGAATTCTTGCCGCAACTATATACAGGGCATCCCCGTTTTTCGTTCCTAACTTTGGGAAATGATGGAGCAAAAAATAATAGAGGACATTTTTCTCTATGGCATTGTGTTTTCCTGATACAGGGCTTTCAAATTTTCTTTATTATCTACTGAACAAGTAAATATTTTTTTATAAATGATATTGCAGAAATATTTTTCGTTCAAACTTGGTATCCAGTAATCATAATAAAATGTTAATATTTTAACATAAATCACTTTTTTTAATTAAAGTGCTGTAGGTACGAGGTTTCATTCGCCCATGAACCCTCTAAACTTCAACGCCAATGGTGAAAAGTTTTTTTCAGTGCAATACTAAAATTGTATTATATTTTCTTAAAAATAAAGCTTTTTAGAAAATACACTAAGAAGCTTTATTTTCCAGATATTTATACTTTTTTGGAGTTACCTTATGTGACTATAAGGATCTTACAAAATTATAGGATTAAGTAGGCATTGTTTCTAACAAGTTTGTAACAATATCATTGACATGTCATATCAAATCAGTTTATTTGCTGTGCGGCTAGAGCATATTGAAATTTTATGTTGGTTATATACTCGGTTATTTATTTATTTAGAGGTTATATACGATCTACGGGAAAAGATGGACTGGTCGAGGTGGATCAGTTGTTTGGCCAGCTTGATCACCAGATCTCAAACCACTAGATTTTAAAAGAAAAAGTGTATGCTGCTCTGGTCCATAGTATAGGAAATCTCTTCGTAGACTTGGGTGAAATAAATAATAACATGTTAATTCGAACGACTGAAAATGGATAATTGATAAATAAATGATTGATTGATTGACTGAAATTTTTAAAATTTCGTAGGATAACTCTGATTACAAATAGTGAATATATTTGAAAAACAAAGCTGCCTAATGAATTTGCTTAAGATAGCTTTTCCCGAAAACAGAATATAATTTTAATATTTGCACTGAAAATATACTTTCCACCATTGGCGTAGAAGGGCGTGAACAAGACCCCATACCTACGCCATTGATTTAAGCTGAAAAAAGGTATTCACTATATACCAAGGCTGAAGGAAAAAATATTTATTCATTTAGTAGATAAAAAAAATAAAATATATTTTTTTAAAAGTTAAACGCCTTATATCAGGAAAATGGAGTGCCATAGAGAAGAATGTTACGAAAACTAAGGGACACCCTATATAGGAATAAGAGGGTTTGTCTAATTGTTGTTGATGTTGTCTCCAACTTCTAAAACTTTTAACGCTTGTAAGCCGTTAGTATTCAAAGCTTATTGCAATCGACGTCCTCAAATCTGACGAATCATGCTTTGGTCGTTATTATTTATTAAGTATATTTATTACTTTTATTAGTCTATTATAACAGTTTCAGTAATAAATTGTTTTTTTTTCTGAGGCGTGGAGTAGATACGGCATTGTTTATTGCAATAACCCCTAGATCCTGACAGAGTACAGACATCAAAAGTTATGGACGATATCAACAATTATGCGAATTCTTTTGTTGCTATCTAATTACATAACCTCACAAGTCACAAGATGTTACCACGACGCACTGCGTCAACAGTGAGGTAGAGACGCAACAAAGTAATTGTTACTTTAGCATCCTTAACGGGAACTGATAATATGTAACTTTCAAGTAATATTTACTACACTCGAGGCCTTTGCGTTATTTTAAAGTGACAGGAAAGTTCTGACTGTCACTTCTTAGTAACATTTTTTCTGCTGTTCATTCTGAACGCGACGTTTATATTGAACACACTCCTGGAATTTCATCTGTTAGTAGTAGTTGAATACTTATCCCTACATTATTATTTTTATTACATTCTTATATTTCTTTGTGTGTTTGCTGATTATTCATGTTGCATGTTTTGTAGTTTCGAATTTTTGTGGCATTTAGACCCAGATATTTAAAGTAGGTCAAAGTTTATAGTTTACTATAGGTATAATTTTATATGAAGTTTTGTCCATACGTAGCACCAAGTGAATAGTTATAAAAAATAATAACACCTATTCACAACAATAAAAAGTACGATACATGGTGATTTTCCGGGTTGTTGTGCCGTGACCTCGGTAACTGGTAGCTGCCAGAAACAGAGTTAAAATGCACATCCCAAGCATTAGCCGGGATTCTTTTACCTGCCCTGGTTGTTCTCGGGCTAGGCTCTGTGGGGACAGAGCCGCTATCGGTGTCTCTGGGCCCGTCCATATATTGATTTCGGTCGAATACTGGCTAATGCTAGGGATGTGCATTTTAACTCTGTTTCTGACAGCTACCAGTCACCGAGGTCACGGCACAACAACCCGGAAAATCACATGTATCGAATTACAGCACTGGCCGTGAAAGCCACAAATACCACAATAAAAAGTACCACTTCGCACGTGCCATGATCGAATGGGTACGGGTAGACATTACACGATGACGAACAGCATGAAAGTTTTCAACTTTGGAAAACTACATTTTACGCGTTTTGTACCTGCTGTGCGTGATGATACTAAATAGTTCTACAAATAGCGATAACGTTGCTTAAACTAATAAATCCTACTTAAAAGTTCTCGACTTTAAACGAACAATTAAGGTTTTCTGAACGTCCAGGCAACTATCAAAACTATTTGAAAGTGACTGTAATTTTGAAGTCACATTATATTTTAGTAACATAAGTTAGTCGCTGCTACGATCATTTGCCACTTTCCAGTTCTGAAAACTTAAAGGTTGTTCCACTGGTAAGTGAGACGACTCCAAAACCAAGATCACTACTTAGAAGTCACATAACTGAAAACTAACCGCAAGTAATTGAAAATTCGTAGCAGTTACTGTGACTTTGTTGTATGAAGTTATTTACACAACAAAGTAGCAACTTTGGAGGCGGTTACGTAATAGTTACTCTTTGTTGGTTCCAGTTTCAGTTAGTGTTACTTTGATGCTAGTTGGGAGGTAATCAAAAGCCCCATAAAAAAATTGTAGTCATCTTGCACATGATAAACTGGTAATAGGTAATCGATAAAGATTAGAAGTTTAGTTTCAATTATACAAGAGAAAATTTTTTTAAAAAATGCTGTTTGACTGCATATTATGCGATATACTACCCTGACCTAACTTAAAGTATCTTTTTGCAAATACGTAGATTTTATTTGTGTTCACCAATTCTCTGCCTAGAATGTTATTTATATTGAAGAAACTGAATTTTACCACTGAAATGAAGCCTTTCAGAAACATGAAATTATATCACTTTGTATAAAATCTACGACTTTGTGTTTCATCTACCGCATAAGAGTAGTTTTAAGTATTTCCTATTTTTGTTGACACTATATTTTTCTGCTAAAACAGGAAGCATATATTTCCTTGACGTAACTGTAAAAGTGAAAAATGCAATGGAACGACTGACGATATAAAATGCCATTGCCAGTAAATTCAATTTTCTTGGAACAGAATCACATTATTCTCGCACCCTTTATGTTTCCGCTGCAATATGAGGCAGAGTCGTATTTGCTGCTGTCATATTGTAGAAATTCCACCAGTGTTATGTATATGTGTGCAGGTAACCTGTAATGAATTGTTTCACACTGCCGAAATCGAATTATTCCGACGTAGATGGAACTACGGAGGAGATATTGTATTATTTTAGCCCTTGTGCTGGTTCCTAGCTTAACGCTCGTGTGTTGCTTTGGAAATCAAACGTATTGTCAGCGACTGCCTGCGTTTGAAGCCTGACAATTCCTAATCCCATATGCTGTTTCTGATTTCGACAACAAATATCATAATTGCGTTCTCCTTACACGTGAACCCGGGTTAATTGAAGCCGGAGGAATTACTCCTGATTAAATTTTCCAAAATGATAATTTTACATAGAAACTGGGTTTAGTGGAAAACAATAATTATGAGTAGCAAGTATTTGATAAGGCTGATGTGAAAATGAAGTACAAAATTATCATTTGGTATTTTCATTCGTTTAATCGTTTTGTTTTACCAACACTTGAAAAGAAATAAAAAGGTGCTTTCTTTGATCAAAGTTAAGAATATTTTATTATCGGTCAGTGGTTGCGCGGTTTAAGGCGTCAGTACTTGAATCGAGGTGACTGGATCGCTGTGGGTTCAACCCCCGCAGCCGGTAGACCGTATATAAGCTATATTCGTGGAGAGATTGGCACCCTCTCTGCGGGTATGGTAGGGTGGAAGAATGTTGGCTTGGGTCAATGTGAGAGATTGATACCGGTTGACATTTGACTACCCCCCTAATTAATGAGGTTTTCTAGGTTTTCCTCATTCCTGCACTGAATGGTGGTTAGGGCCTACCAACGTAAGTCGTTCCTGGGCGCAAATGCGGCCTGCTTAATAATATGCCGCCCCCTCTCCCGCACAAGTCTTCAACTTCTGGGCTAATTCTCGTGATTAGAATGAGGGGTAGAGATATTATTATTATTATATTATTAATATTTTATTATATTATATAAAAAAAATATTATTAAAGCCTTTATTTTTGAAGCATAGTGTTGCAGTATAAGATCATCAAATTTATTAATAAGTGACTATGTACTATTATTGACCAAAATTATTTGAATTTATTATGCGGTTTTCTAGATTTTGTATAGGTCGTACTTTGGTCATGCAAGGGTGAAAAGCGTCATGCCATGTCCATCGCATAGTAGGCATTAATATATGAAGTGCTATCGTGTATGGTGGCAGATGATCACTAATTTTCATTAGAGGCCACATGACAACCAAACGCTATTATCACACCATCAATAACTCTTGTAGATCAACATCAGATCAATCGTTTACCCTGGTCACCAAAATCGCCGGATTTGTCACCTATTGAACATCTTTGAGACATGATTGGCCGCAAATTGCTGCATTTAAAGCACCCCCTTTAGAATTTAGCAGCTTTTCCCATAAGCTTTAAATAATTTAGAATAAGATACCTCAAGTGTGTATCAAAAATTATTAAAATCTAATGAATGTATAAGTGCTTACCGTCTTTATCACGTAGTAGGTATATATTAATATGTATGTATACCTACATCAACTTGGGTTTATAGGCGCAGCGCCAAGAAAATACAATTTGGTCACAATCACAATATTTAACTAGGAATACCTTTTTTCAGTTGCACTTGTGTAATACGAGTCACTAGGCTTAATATCTATGATGTAACACCGTCACATAGTAGGCGTTTTAGTATGAGGTTCTATTGCGTATGGTAGCAGATCACCACTAGTTTTCATTAGAGGCAACATGACAACCAAATGCTACATCCAGAAAGTGATGAAGCCATATGTCATTATACGTCTTCTTTACTTTTTATATATTTTTAGGTATTAATAATATTGTGTGAAACTAACTACTCAGTGGACAAAAGCTCCAACCTGCGTTGAATTACACCCACAATATCTACCCATATATTCCTTATTATTAGCTTTCGTAACATTTTTTACTGTATTAGCAAGATATTTTAAGCTAATATAAATCAAATCTCCTACAATTCCTATCAATGAAGGCATATGTATGTTCTCTGATACCAAACATCTAGGTATGCTAATTGTGAAACTAACTACTCAGTGGACTTGTTCATTAGCATAATAATACCTAGATGTTTGGTATCAGAGAACATGCATATGACTTCATTGATAGGAATTGTAGGAGATTTGATTTAAATTAACTTAAAATACCTTTCTAATACAGTAAAAAACATCTCTTCTTTACGCTCTGTAGTTCCTCCCTCTACGGCGGTCGGTGCTCCTCGCTCTGTATCTACGGCCTTCCTAAGTCCACGCCTGGTTACACCGTACCATTGTACGTAAGGATCTGCTAGTCCTTCTATGAAATTTCTTTCACTGACAAACCTGCTTTGCGCAACCCAACGATCCGCCTCCTCTTAAAGTCACTGAACTCGGAAATCTGCCCAAATCTGCGTAAGTATTCTAGACATAATCAGTTGTAAAAAATGTCGCTTGCTACAAGCTTCACATCACACGCATAAGCAGAAATTTTTAAAATAGAATGGTACGTTGTCAAAGTACGACATAAGCAAACTCCAAAAAACTTACAGATAAACCCGAAAATTTAATAACTTTTTACTTTTATCGAAACACGCAAGTAAACATGCAAACATTATGAATATAAAAATATATTTAATTGGTGCTGACTATTCTTCGTCACGTAGTATACTTATTACATTATGACCTATAAAAATATGACAATTTTATCATTTTTTATCATAACCCGAAGAATGATGAACGTATCATTTACATATTTGAATGTTACATCTTATATTGAAATGCTGCTGTAATTATCACATTATTATCATCTTTATTTATTTAGTTTTATTTTCAGACAATTCAATTACCTATTACTATTGATCGTCACAATTTGATGTGTATAAACAAAACTTGATTAATGTAAACAAGTTCATCGTTTTAATTACAGGACCATTACTGTAAATAATATCATCTATCAATTTTTTAAAGGGATTTCTCTTGAATTTGTCAATTATCTTTAAACGTTATGCAGTATTTGTCATATTTTACAGAAAAAATATATAACACAACGCTTCTGCTTTACGGCAAATTTATGATTCTCAAAAGTCAATTTTCAGTCAATTTGAAATGGACTCTAGTTAAATAGCAACACAATACAATTTTTAGAATGTCACTACGAATATCAAATCCGTTATGCCCCTTATTCATGTTTCTACACACATCAAATTCAGTTAACTGCATGTGCAATTTGTTTGACCATATGCTGCAAGATAATTATACCACCATGCCACAAAAGGGAATAGCGATTTCATTGTAACAACCGGAGAAGCTTTTTGTGTACATCTAAAAAATAGGAAACCGAACAATAAAAGCAAAATACAAAAAAGCTGACGTAATACCAGTAAGCTGGCAGTTGTTTAAGATCTCACAGTAGTAAGTTATTCAGAAGAGCTTTTATTTTAGATGACTTGCTTTTTATAAATGAACATCGGTGAAATCAATTGTAACGCTTTGTTTCATAAAACGGAATCTTTAATGGTGCGTCCTAACATTGTTAATTTATAACAAAATAAATTATTTGGATTTAATGGGCATCTGGACATGAAAATTGAATTAGGATTACAGATTTCTTATTGCTGTGAATTGACGAGTCCTGTAAAAATACTGGCGGAGCGGTTTAGGTGTTAATTTTATTCTAATTCCAACAAAATATTTCTTGAACATATAATTTGAAGAAACGGTGAGGATGGTAATTGGCCACCAAGATAGTATCATTTGACACAGTTCTACTATATTTTCTTTGGAAGTGCGTTAAAATAAGAGTTTCTAAAAATAACCTGCAACTTCTCTAGAAGAGTCCAAAATATGTAAATCGTCAACCGTTTTGTCAAACTACTTCATGGTTCATGGTCGATAATAAACTTAAGCAAATGATACAACTTTGTTGCATTTTTGAAGCGAAATGGCAAAAGATATCGACGAAAAAAGTAGAAAGTATTAACCAGGGAACAAATCGAAAATCTAATGCAGAAACTTGGCATAATTTTTAGTGTATTTGAAGGTGAGGAACTGTGCAATTTGGCATTCAATAATATCAAACATTTGAGAACTTCACTAGTTGCATATACCAGACACAAAAATGAATGTGCAACAGACTTTCGTTATTACTGGCACATTATATTTGAACTATTATAAAAAGTATATAGCCTTTCGTTCAGAGAACACTAATCATACAAGAATTTTCATAAAATACATTAAGAATAAATGTGCCATGAGCTCAGTTGGCATCAACACATTTGGTAAGATGCCTACCAATATATTGCTGAATTTCTAAATTTACCTGACTATCACCTTTATACTGGAGTTGCTTCCGACGATCTTCAGCTAGTTTGTTGGTGCTAATCTTACTATATTAAGAGACATGGTGGATGGACGTCCACTACAATTGCGGAGGGTTATATAGATACTTGTTACAAAACGAGAAGACCATCGCGAGCCAAATTGTGTTTAAAACTTGGAATTACTTATTCTAATTTTCTCTTTTTAACAACATACGAGCATGAGCAACACAATTTATTAGAACCTAGTACCTAGCGACGACATATCTACCTTACGTGGAAGGCTGTACAGATAAAATCGGACGTCTTTTGAAGAAAGGAAATATCAACACAGTATTCAGCACTGTGAAAAACGTGGCGGCAGCTTTTCCGAAGACCTGCAACAGCGACCATCTCCAGGGCCCCGATGTGTACAGCATCCTCTGCTCCTGTGGAAAGGTTTATATAGGACAGACAGGAAGGCACATCAACACAAGGTTAAAGGAACACAAGAGTCACCTCAAAAACTGGAAAAAATCGGCAGTAGCAGAGCATAGAGCGGACACGGGGACACACGGTGGAAAGTGAAGCCAGCATGCTAGTAAGAGAGAGAAGATTTTTGCCCCGTCTATACAGAGAAGCTATAGAAATTCATAAAAAACCGAACAATTTCAACAGGGACGGTGGCGTGGATCTGCCCGGTATTTGGAAACGATTCATCCGTGAAAGCAAACCACCGGAACATCATGGATCAGTGACCACCCCTGATAAAAATAGTGCGACGACCAGTAGATCTCCAGTTTCAGAGTAACTTCTGAAGAAAAGAGCGATATGTCTCTCGAAACGTCAAGAGTTCTAAACCGACGACGTGGCAACCAGCCCGGAGATCACCTGACCATTAACGACAGCTACGGAAGCCTACAAACTAAACAATTTATTAGAATTTTTCTAATATCTAGTTACGCCTGACGGTTGAAGATAAAATTCTAATTACGGTTATCAAACAACTTTATTGTTAATTGGATCGCATTCCAAAGTGAATTTAGGGTTATATCGTTGCGCAAGATCGACGTAGTCGCGGATTTTCTTAATTACCCGACAAGCTAATGCAGGCTAATTTCCTAATATTTGCTATAAAAACACTTTCTCGTATTCCCAAATATAGCGCTTACTAGTTAGCATAATCCAGTGGTGTATAATTAACTACAAAGTAATAACATACCGAATGTGCCAGAACCCGATAAACACTTTATTTTAACTAATTAGATAATCAATAATCATTTACGCTACGGAATCATATACAGGGTGATCCAATGTTACTCAGTGAAGATTTGAGTGGTTTTTACACTGAACTATCATTCACATTTATCTACTCTCGGTGTATACAATGTGTCCTAGACTATGCAGGCAATCTCCCGGATTCTAGTAAATAAAAAACAGCAGGACAAGTTTTTATAAATTTTGTTCCTGCGGCGTTCATCTACGGATATATACGAGTAGGCCCATAAAGGCCGACCCTGAAAATCGTTTTTTGTTAATAACTATTAAAATAATTAGTGCAATTTAATGATTTTTTAATATGGTGAACACTAGATGAGATCCCTTAAAAAGGTCCCATTAAAACATATTTAGCTAATTTACTTTACCAGAGACGGACTAGCTTTAAAACAATAATGCCAATTTGTATACATCTTGTACGATAAAGCCAGACTGCCTGGATAATTTTCGTTGAATTCTTATATTAAATATGTAACTGTTATCATCTTCTTCGTAGCACTATATCAAGTTTTTTTTTAGCATAGCAAGTGGGTCAATTTTACAACAAATGGGAATTATTTTGTAACTTTTAATTCCGAACGACATTTGCTAGTCACACTTTTCCGAAAGAGAAAAAATAAAGGTAGTTTACGGTTATGATATTTTCATATTGGACACTCCATACAGGAAATGTCGACTGTACATGACAACCATATTTAAATACAAGCAAAATTCTATATCTGATGTGCACTTTTCATAAAATAAAACAGATTTTCCTTTTATTTACTTTATTCCTGGACATACTGTATGTTAGATGTTTAATGTAATACCTAATCCTTTTTCACGTGAGTGTAAAATTTCTCACTTCGGTGGGTAGTATATGCTTTTCACAATATCTCAATTTTGGAAAAAAATAAAATACCGTAAGTATAATAATGTAAAATATCTCAAGTACCGCAGATATGGATAATCAGTTCCAATATAATACAAAATGACTGGAAAAATATTTAATATAGGATAAAAAAATTGAAAAAAGCATTTAGCAAGCAATATTAAATAATACTGCTTTTTGCACTATTTACTGTGCCAAAAGTTTAACTGTTTGTAAATAGCTTATTTTTTGCACTAGTGCAAAAATAGTTATTTATGCGACAAGAACAAAAGTAAGTGTTTATTGGAACAATTTGGACAACACGCCGAGTGCAATAAACACTTTTTGTACAAGTTGCATACGATATTTTTTCTACGTTCATGCAAAAACCAAGCAATGTGTTGCAATTCAGTTAACATCCCAAGGAAACTAATTTTATTTTAGTTAAATTGCATTTTCTAGTAATTTCGTAATCCAGTATGCAATAAATATTATTTAAAATAATATAAAATATGCAACTGGTTAAAACGTAAAGCAATATCACAGAAAATAAACTAAATATGACGTCGATTTGGAAGTTTATGTTTGTTATGATCACAAAACGCTGTCGTAGAATGACAGATTAGTGCTTGCAATAAAAATTTTTGGCACTAGTGCAATAAAGAACCACCTTTTCCACTAAATATAAAAGAAGTTAAAAAAAGTGTATGAAATTTATTATAGATGGTTTATAGACTGCTGTGACAGAAATTTTGTTAAGAACCTTACTGAAAACGTCCTCCTAGCGTACCTATTTAAAAGAAAAGTCAGAGATACTAAAACCATCGACCTTATAGTCAGAGGATTCAATGTTAAAGGCTACACTTTCAATCAATAAAAAATGTGGAAATTCGACATTTTACGAAATCAATTAAATTTTTGAAGAAATCAGCAGGATATTGTCTCAAGAAATCAAATATTACCTGACAAATTTTTAATTGAAGCTCCAGATGGTAAATATCTAATAATAAAGGTAACACATGCAAATGATAACAATGTTTTTTATACTTAATCGTGTCTTGTTATAGATAGTTGCAATGTTTGGCATTGCTGGAACATGCCGGAGACATAAGTTACAGAAACTGACAAATGATAGTAATGACATGGATTCTGTCATAACTGTGAAAATTATCGATAGTAAGGCAAACAAACCTTGATCATTTGTAATAAACGAAAAAATTAGATATTCCAGTTTTGTTGAAATGTATCGCAAATATGCATCCCATCATTCCCAGTCTATGTCACACTAAATTTTTTATAAGATATTATAACAGAAAATGTTCAGTTCAACCTACTGATGTAAATACTTTCAGTAACATTCCAAGTGTTATTGTAAAATACTTAAATATTAGAAACCTAATGCAATACACAGGACAATGTTTTCGCAGGTCTGCAATATAACGCCATGGATGGAAATTTCAAAAAAATCTGAAATAGCGGTTCAACTTCTGGAAGATGAACCAAGTACTAGTACTGGAAACTTCACAACAATCCGGAAAAGAATTGTAAGTGACAAATCTGAGACCTCCGCAAGCAAACACAAATAAAATTCAAAATGGAAATGAAGTTTGTCCGTCAGTTGCCATAGAAAATTGCTCTAACTGCAATATTAAAATTGAAATTAACTCAAAAAAGTAAATACCTAACTAGTTATATAAAAATAATGTTAGTTTAAGGTGTTCATGTTATCCTTAGAACTATTGTAGAAACAAATTTGTTTGCAACATGTGAAAAAAGCATATTTCACTTCATGCTTCGTACAACAAATACACACTTTTTGCACTAGTTGCACAAATAACTGTACTAAATGAGAATTACTGAACATTATTTCTACTTTTATTGATATTTTTTAAATTTAATTCAAATTTCGATATCTATCTCTAAAATTACTCCTACAAGGGTAAATATTCATCCCTAATTCAGTTTTGTTGTTAATGTTATTTGTGACATTAAAAGCGGGCCACCCCGTATACCGCTAGAGAAATATGCAAATTAAATTATAACCCAGCACTGATGTAACAGATATCAACATATACAAGAACAAAAATCCGACCGAATCTGATATCGTTTAGTATTAAAAGAATGTCAATTTAAATTATCTTAATGTATTTAGTATAATTTAGAACCGGTTAGCGGACAGTTATATTGATGTCCATTCTGTTTTGTTTTCGGATTCCGATTATTGCCTAATAAATTAAGATAGTGGTGAAAGTTTCGGTATTAAAATGGAAACTGGATGAATGCGTTTTGTCTTAAAAGTCTCGTCGAGATTTGGATTATTTTAACGGCATATAAATAACGATTCCCAAATAGATACCGCGTGTCCCAAAATCATTAAGGTGATGCGTAAGATCGTAGCGTTCTTGGTTTCCATGGCAAGAGTACTTTGGAAATTAATTGATGTATAATGTGTAGAGATACCCAAATATGCAAATAAAAATATGTATAAAATTTAGTCAAATACGCACAAAATATTGAAAATATACGAGCAAAAATATACATTGTTCACTGAAAAATAAGCAATCAAACAACAACAACAAACAAATAAAATATAAAATCACTTAGACACAAAACGTAATAGACGTAATAACTTCAAAAGCACAATCAGAAATAAAATGTAGAAATGGATTATTTGCTTACTTGCACCAATCACATTGAGATGTTGTTTTTATTATCTAGAGATAATGTGCATTGTTCACACAACACCAGATTCAGGTTTCCAATTATCAGGTGCATGCGCATTCCCACTAAAACAATGCATTTTCAACTTTATGTCTCAAGTTTCTTAGATAATATGTCTGTTCAAGCAAGGAATGGTTTCAAACTCTCAGAAATATTCGACGTGTAAAGTTATTTTGTTTTCAGTCTCTAAACATCGTGCAAGAAGTAGTTTAACGAACGTTTTTGACAGTTTGGAACCAGTCTGGATTCCTTGCTTCAACAGACCTAATAATTCCCGACTCTTTATTACTCGACCATAAAATTTGTGAACCGTATATTTTACGTAAACGGTCTATAAAAAAAATTAAAGAATGCAAAAGCCTACCAAATATCTATGAAATTCTTTCAATTCCATGGAGTTTTGCACAATATGCTATGTTTTAAGAATATATGCATACAAATGTCATACTACTGTTTATCTGAATAGTTTGGAATCAAATGACGTCAGAACTGATAGAACGCTATTTGTCAATAATTCAAAGAGGATTATTTTAACAAGACCAATTTTCTACGTTTGGGAAGACCATATTCGAATGAAAGTTATTTTGAACGCTTAAACTCATTGATGATCCACATCAGCCAACCAGAGAATTCGGTAGTATGATTGTGACTGGTCGACCATGCTGCCACATTTACAGTACATGGAAAAAGTTAAAAAAATTAGTTTCTTTAAGAAAAAAACAACAAGAATTTGGGTATCAACATATTTGTGCTTCTTTGCTGACTTATCACTGTTTGGCTAATCAACGATATGGATAATTATATCCCAATTTTGTTTTCAATTGTCCACTCAAGAAAAGTAGCATTGCCAAATACTGCTACAATCGGAAAAATGGATAATCATGAATTGAGTTGCGACTGAGAATTATTAATTTCAAAGCATAAAGTATGCCTGAGTAACTTGAGTAAACAAAACATTGTCCAACTAGAAATGAACAGTGAAATAGCAGAATAAAGTAATCTTATTTTTGCTAATATTGTTATATGTAAAACTGATGAAATGAACGTTAAGTCTGCTTTGACATATTCGCACTCTAATATCTTAGTATAAACCATTAAATTTGGTACACATTGTATATTTATCCTAAGGAAAAAGACATGTTACTAGATAGAACAGCGTTGATCATAAATAAATATATTTAGAGTTCTTTATGGTTATCTGGTCGTACCTAATCATGGCTATAATTTTTAGAAGGTATTAACCGTTTTATTAAATTCAGTTCTCATAAATATAGACATTATTTTCTAGTTTTTTTATGGGAATGTAAATAGTGTGAAGATTTATTACAAATATATCTAACTTAACAGTTATTTATACCTATATGATAAATACTATTTTTAGTTTAATATTGACTAACGGAAAAATATTCCTAGAATAATACTTCAATTTCGTAAGAAATAGTGCAGTTGACAATTTACTTTCAAATGTTACGATCAGTGATGGAATCAGAGTGATTCTAAAAGTGGGGTATTAATTTTAACTGATAACAGTAGGCATTAAATTAAATCATCTTAGAAAATATTGCTCTAATAACTGTTTTTTAATAACCGAGATAAGTGAGTATAAAAGTTAATGCAAATCTTGAAGCCGACTCGTGAAACCTTAACCTACTGTAATAAGTCAATGAAATATTGCACAATACGTCATTGATAAGCCACATGAGATAAGTTGCAGTCTTTGAGTACGTCACGTCCTTTATAATCTTAACCATAAATAACAACGTAACACGTACGTAAACAAATCGTGGTATCTTTGTATTATTTTAGATATTTCGTAGTGCCTGCGTAGTATATTTTGTGTTACACGTAGCTTGCTGACACAGTGATATAACAATAGCCAAGGGTTTTGATAAAATTGACCTGTGGATTAGTGATGTGTCGACCAAGCTATTTTTGTATAGCAGTTTCTTCTGCTACTGCTAATTTTATTTAGCAGTTAAAAATAGCTGCTATTTTAATAGCAGCTAAATATATTTTTTAGTGCTGTTTTGGTTAGATGGCGCGTACCTAGCATTTAGCAGCTTCCGTTGTTTGCTGTAAATATATGGAAAACGATAAACATTAGATTTGAAAAATTACTTTCTTAACTCGCTATTATTGTGACATATTGTTTGAATTTTTTTATTGTAATATTTTGTCATGGCAGACAAATATACTATGCCCTTACAACGAAAAAAGTTACTATTTTTTTCCAAGAGCACGGCATTCAAGTGTAACAGAAACATACAGTAAAAAATTAAAATGCTTGTATAATTGGTATACGTAGATATTTATAATAAATCGGGAATAAACGACAGTGCATAGCTATAGTTGCTATCTATTCGGCGCATTGGCCTTTACTCGTTAGGACAGCGGCGAGCGGAGTATGCCAAACTGCTAAATAAATAAAGCAGTTTGGCGTATTAGCATTCACATTCACCCGTTAGGACAGCCATGAATTTATGCCAACCTGTTAAATCAATAGCAGCTAATTTTTGAGCACGTAGCAGTTGCTACTGCTACGAACCAAATAGCAGTTAAAAAATAGCAGGCTGCTAAATAGCAACCCATCACTACTGTGGATATGATATCAGTGTAACAGAGAGTGTAATTGAAATCGGCTGGCTATGTTTCACGAAATGCACAGAAAATTTATTTATGAATTTCATCCTGCACGACGATTTGTTTTTAACACTGGGATACAGGCATACACGAAGCGAGTATCAAATTTGTAATATTTACTGTGAGCATACAGGACCCACTTATAAAAGTAGAAAATTATAAAATGAATTATTTATGCCATTATTTATTTGGGTTATATTTTGCATATCACTTGTTTTTCGAATAAGTAGGTAGACGTATCACTACCCCACTTTCAAAATCGCCCTGTATATATTTTTTCATAAAATCAGAAACCTCAGTTGAACAGTGAGAAGTCAGTCTGTGTTTGAACGTTTGTGTTCTCTGCACAGGCAGTAGTAAATAATGTTTAAATTATAATTAGATATGTAATAAAATATTTAAAAAAATATATCACATATTTATACTTTACCTATATTAATATATTTTTTAATTTAAGCAGCAATAAAATTATAGAATTTAACAGAATAGAAGATATGGTAAGAAAGTGCTTCTGAATAGCATTTATAGATATTGATAACTGTTCAACTGATCGTCTTATTTCTTCAACGTAAATTAATGAAGGAACCTCTAATATCAAAAACATTTGTTTGTTCATAAAGTAATTTTAATAGATACGTACAGTTTTTACGGAATACTATTTCTAAAGCAGTGTTTTGACAAGCCTGTAAACTATTCATAACATGTCTCAAATGACTGACGATACAACCAGTGCTATAAAACTTTTACATTTTTAAATTTCATTATGCTTCTCAAAAAATACAATTTATAAAACAATTTACAATTACGAAGTTTTTAATGTTAAATATTGATTTCTGTACATTTCTTAATATTGTATAGAATTAACTTTTTTAATAGTAGAACAAGGGCAGAATTGTATTACCTGAATTTTACAAGCCGTATTATGTAACATGATATTATCATAGGTATGTTAACCCAAAGTTGTGAGAAAGAAAGAAATAGAAACAGTTTTGTAGTAACGAATTAAATGATTGCCACTTAACCATAATTGAATTAGTTCATTTTCTGTATCTTTTATGTGTCTTCCCAACTATGTCTATGAAATATTATAGCGGTATCATCTGCTTAAAAAATTAACCTTTCCATTATTGAGAAAATTTGCAGTTTCATTCATATGTTAAAAAAGTACCTAGTAGACTCAAGAAAATTGCTTTATGATATACCTGTTTAAATTTCCAGTTCGTTACTTATAGTATTACTAATATTTACTTTTTGTTTTCAGTTTGTAGGTAACATTTTAATAAATATAAACTATGTACTCTAATTCCAATATTACGTAATTTTTGCAATAATGCGACTATATCATATCAAGAGTATCAAGACATATTAATGTGAAAGCTTTAAAGATAGCACCCGAAATTTCCGAAGATAGCCGAATGACCATGGACGTTCGTTGGAAGGTACAAATATCAAAATGATATTGTGATTGTGAGTTCCAAGGCGTTATCTCATACTAAGTAACATCCTGGGGATCAGAGTTCTTCAAGGGATGCTTATCACTCAGAAAAAATATGATCAACTAGAAATGGTTCTCAGGGGGTGAAATATGATATGAGCACCCGAAAAATTATTTTCCAATATCTCGGAAAATACATGCAGTTGCAACTTGCCACTCGATATGTACCTAGTTCCTCAAGAGATACACATTATGTATAAAACATATGATCGACTAGAAATGGGTCCCAGGGAGTGAACTATGATTGCAACCAAAAATACATATTATTCAATATCTCTGAAAATATAGGTACGCCGGGCCAACTTAGCACTTGACGCGAGAATTCCTAAAAAGCATACGTATCACCCAGAAGAAATATGATCAACTTGAAATGGGTCCCAGGAAATATTTTCATTTTTTCATGTGTATAGAGAGATGGGCAATTAAATAAAACTTTGGGTTGATGTAAATTATAAAATGTAATATTGATGAACTTGAAATGGATATAAAAAAATCGCTCAAGGAACAGATATGTTGACAGTTATCTCATACTAAGTATCATCCCCAGGATGTTACTTAGCATGAGATAACGCCTTAGAACTCACAATATCATTTTGATATTTGTACCCCAGCCAACGAACGTCCATGGTCATTCGGCTATTTTCGGAAATTTCGGGTGCTATCTTTGGGTGCTGCTTTCACACCGGTAAAGCTTTTTGTTGAATGCATAAATAGAGCAAGCCATTTTTACTAATTATATGGAAACTAATAAGATTATTTAAGTAATTAATCAATGAAATATTAAAATAACTACCGAAAAATTCAAATTTTGCATTTTCTAAATATGAAGAATTGTTTTATCGCTATTGACTGAAGAAATAAAAAGTAACCAAGATGCCTTGAAAACTTCACTTCTGTATCTATTTATTACTAATCATTTAAAATTTTTGTGCGTCCAATGTTGCATTCAAAAATAAGATACAGGGCGTAGTAGAACTTGGGAACAATTAAAAAATTCGCTTCATAACGTTGTAGTGCATAATGTCAGTAGCAATTTTTACCATGACTGATTACAGAGACGTCAGACAAGTAATATTAAAGATGCAACCCAAGACAAGAGCATATACTCGCGACAAGGATTCAGACGACTTACGTCATACAAACAAATGAATAATTCATTATATTTTCATCAAAATATTTAAAAAACTGCAATTGATAGTAATAAATCTATATACTACACTAAAAGTTTGCATTATATATTGCACTAAATTGCAAAAAATGATTGTTTTTAACGCGACCAAATACCGAAAATTACGTTGACAATAGAAACAAATAATGTGTAACGTCAGCCCTGAATTCTTGATGCGAGTATACTAATAAACTTAGTAAACCTTGTACTTATACTTTCTCAGGCTTTTATAGCATTTTGCACTACCTCCCAAATCAAAATCTATTAGCCTAAGTGGTAAGAGATTAAAATGAAAGCACAACTATTTCACAAACAACTGCCTCACATTACTTGCAAATTGATGACTGATTTCTTTAAATCTTCCAGTTAACCCGCTGACCTTTAATTCAATCACGAACGAAATCTATGATTTAGTTAACAGCACAGACAGAGGCCTTTCACTGTTTTTTTCCTCATCTCTTAGCCCGGTCTAGATGTATTCCCATTAAATACAATTACGGTTTGCAGTTAAATCTACATTCTTCTATAATGACAAAGGTTGTTGTTTTTTAGTAGAATGTTATTTACTGTTTCTGATATTCTGTGTAACGTACGAGAACTGTATTATTACCAATGTTGCTGATAATTTATGCTTATAACAATAATAAATAGGTATTTATTTTCTTATTAGTTTGTAGAATAATTGAATCATTATCTGAAGGTTTTAGATCTCTCAATAAACAACTAGGTTTATGCGTTCTTCAAATATTAGAGTGTACTGTTACTAATTTAATATCCACTTTGGCATTGTAGTTAAAATATCTTAAAAATAATGAAGTTCATGTATGAACTAATTATTAACCAATATAGTAATTGTGGATCTATGGAGGTGCTATTATCTTATGATATCATTGGTCATCACGACTCTGAGGGTTCTAGATGCGAGTGTCTTTCAACAAACAACTAGGGGCGGAATTCATAGTCAGCACTTTACTAAGTGTGACTTTTTATTTACGGTATGCTTAAATAAAATGCCTTCAATATTTTGTTCCATATCTAAACTTAATGGAAAACTTATTAAAGTGTGGTACGAAATTATTAGTAAGTTGTCACCCTTCATTTTTATCTTGTAAATTTCAAAGCTAAGTGCACACTTAACCTTAAGTGTAGACCACATGAATTCCACCTCTAGGTTTATGTTTTCTTCAAATATTACAGTATATTGTTACTAATTTAATATCCTGTTTGGCAGTTTACATAAAGTATTTAATTAATAATTAAATTCATGTATGAACTAATTATTAACCAATGCATTAATTGTAGATCTATGGAAGTGCTATTGTCGTATGATGTCACTGGTTATCACGACAGCGTTTTGTTTGTTCAAAAAAAATAAATTCTGATATTAAAATACTAGCGATAGCATTCTGATACATATTAACGATATTACGGAGGACGATTTAAAAATATAGTCAGTAAAATGAAGCTAATTGAATTATATTGTTGCTATTATGTGACCTTTGTTTTATATGTATACAGGGTGATTCACAACCGAGTTCACAGCGTATTTAAAAAAAACTTGAGAATAGATGCGTCATGAAAAATTAAATCAATATCGTAAGAAAATGTAAATCCTTATAGCTTCCGAGAAAAAAATTAATAAAGTTATAGCATATTCGACATTTACATCTCTGGGCTACTGTAGTCTCTAGCCAGGCGATTCCGAATATTGAAATCCGAATAGAAATTGAGCATTCTGATGTAGCGCATGCGTATTGTTAGTCGGATATAATCGGCGAGGTATGCGGCACAAATTTTATACGATAAATATACGGGTGTATGTATTTATCTTTATGTTGACTGCTTCAAATGGTGAGGGGGTTTATAACTATAGGTTATAATTTTTAGGATCAACGTATAATTCAGGATAGCTTTTACTGTATTTATAATACAAATGTTGTCGCCAAATGACAATAACTAACAGGTATCAACACTTGTGACATTATTATATTTTATTTCATGACATACCAATCGATCTTATCAAAATGTACTTATAGCAAGCGCTATTTTCCTCGTCGTAATTCATTGTATTGTGTAGGTATCCATTTCAGGGTGCCGTATTCCTCAAATAGTGTTTTCTACAAATACAAGTAATTTTAGATATTTAAGAACTGAATAGAGCTTAGCAAATAACAAGAATATTATCTCATGCCACCTGCGAATATTCAAAGGTACCGAAGTCAAATCAATATATAACGTCAGAAAGCAATTTATCCAGCAAATTGCTAGGTACTGAATCTTTCAAATTACGTATTTTTTTAAATTCAACTATAGATATAAACATTGTTATAACATAAATTTATCGTAAATTTCTGCGTATGTGAAAATAATTGTTAAAATATGGGGTTAGAATAGCGTGTCATACAAATACGTTTTAAAAGTTATTATATTACTCGTTATATTATTTGAGGGGAGTTTAGATAGTAAAAGTGGATAAACAAAACATCAATAATTTTATTTTTGATATTACTTTTGCTCTACGTGTTTTATTTTTCGATATTTCAGTACCTAAAAAACACACAAAAACAAATTTGATCATTTTACGGCGAGAAATACGGCGACCTTAATGTATAAGCATTCTATGAAATGTTTCCTTTCGACAATTTTCATATCTTTCACAAATATTGTGATGACAGTATGATAAAGAAAGATTGTAGATGGAAAATTAAACGCAATATGTTTTTATTATTTTTCATTGTATCAAAGAATGTAGATATATTTTTTAATAATGAAACGTGTTTAATGAATGTTTTGCAAGTTCTGCTCTCGACATCGTGATCGAAGTCAGAACAATGTAACCAATTTATTGTTAAAATGTTTGACAAGGCAAAGCAAGGGTTCTCGTGCCATTGTTTTGCTTTACAGGCACAGATTGGACATTGTTTCCAGATAAGTCACTTTTAGTGTGTAATGACCCTCTAAATCAGTTATTTGTTGGCGCGATTATCTTTTAATGGAAAATGCCTGTCAAATTATTTCCCGCCGCGAATCTCTCAACACACTTTTTTTCTCGTATCTGTAATTTTTAATTTTGTAGTGTTTCTGTCTATAATAAAAAATCGACGTGTTACACAACAAATTATTGTCACAAATAAATCAATAGTTTGTCTTTACGTCTAGATAAAAATTATAGGAACAAATTCGAAGAAAATTTCTTACTGCCTAAAAATATACACGGTGTTCCATATAAGAACCAATACCGAACATATAGGGGGTGTCATATACAAAGTTGTACACAGGTAGTGTTACAGGGCCAACTATTAAAAAAATAATCTCTAAATTACTTTATCTTGGAACAAAATTTGGTAGATACATGATTTAGGTTTATTATTGGCCTTTTTTAATTACGGCTGCAAGTAAATTGGAATACTACAAAAAATGCATTCATTAAAACAAGATTTTAATAGTGTTTATTAGATGAAATAAAAAAATCAGTAGTAGGCTTTGTATTTAAAATTTGACTACAAGTAATAAAACTATTTTATTTCTGCTACTGTCTGTTGTTGAAAATAGCTGGAAAATTTACATTCAGCGAACAAGTTGACATGTTACTTGTGCTAGCCCAACAAACAATTAAAGTTAAAACTACGTTAACTTGACCTCTGAATTGGTTAAAAACTTTTCATGACCAATTCCGTATAAGGAAAGTTTACCTATATTATTTGACCTCTTTCCTTATGTGAGGAAAAAAACTAAAGTAATATGGAAGTTAATAATTGGTCGGCAAGAATTTTATTCCAATAAGATAATTGGACCTAAAAAAAATACGGACCAATTTTATGTTAAAATTTTAAAATATAAAAGACGTTAATGCCGAAATATGCCCTAATTATGTCTTTTATGACATACTTTTGCCAGACAGAGACAACATTATATGTTTGATTGTATCCTTGTTTATGTACTTACTAGTTGGTCAACCTAATTTAGCACGTGATAAAATAAGGTCCAAGGAAGTGCTGCTCTCTGACGGTGAGAAGCTTAATGCAATAAATAAAGCAAATGAGAATCAGTAATCTGTACCATTTATTACTACACTGTGTTGCCAAATTTAATACAATTTTATTCGCAATATACGGTTGCTAAGTCAGTTATTTCATAATGATATTATAGCGTCATTTTTACCAGCATTTAACAATGCTTTTCATGCAGCAATAAGTTTTATGTAAATTCAACATAGGTATAAATTCAATGTTGGATATTCTAATAATTATTTTTAAAACTAAATAAGGAGAACAAGATATTGATACTTGAACCGTTATTTATGTTCAAGGACAAATTTGAATTTTACAAACAATAAATATTTTCTTTATTTCGACAAATAACCAATGACTCAATGTACACTCGAATATTTTCAGTGATGTTATTTTGTCTTACTATAGAAAATATAAAATAATGCAAATTGCTAAATAAGTACCTAGTATTTATGATACTAGTTCGCAAAACATTCTTTGGCAAATAACTGACAAGTCTACATTTCACAAAACAGTATACCTATAATATTCTCTTTATTTTGACAAATAATCAGTGATTAAATTATTTTCGAGTATTTTTCAATAATATTTTATTTTGTGCGATTGAAAATAAAAATATAATGCGGTAACATATTCATAACGATGTTGACGGTACGGGGGCCCAAAAAAGGAGCAATTTGAAATTTTATCGTTCCCTGACAATTATTTTCAATGTTTTGAGAAATAAAATTGTTCTTAAAATATTATACCTACATTTTCGGATTATAGCACAAAATAATCACGGAACCGTATTATTTTATACTCATTCCGTTGAAAATAATAATTGCAAACGTAAAAACGTAAAATTACATATTTTTAAATATTTCTCAAAAGTAGCAAAAGGAATTAAAAGAAAAATCAGTTCATAAGTTGCTGAATTTCCTACAATAATTATTATTGTATTTCGAAATACACATGTTAATAAAAAACTTCTTATACATATAAGGTTGAAAATTGTGTCAGAGCTGTAATTAGTCTTACTGGCGTCTGTGGCAAATTACGACTTGGCGTCCGTCCTCAACGAAACTGAAAATTTTATTGGGTATACAAATATTATAGATAATTAGTTTAATAAAAAATATACATAAGATAAATAATAATAATATTAATAATAAAAAATAATAATAATAAACTAAAAATATATTTTCTCAACACCAAACAGGAAACAACATGTAAAAACATTTGATCTAAATCACATAACATAACAAAATTTGTAATATACGTATATACAGGGTGTCCCCTGACAAGTCGATTGTTATTGGAAGAGGGACATCTTTTTGCATAAACTTTCTGGTGTAGATCGTACTCTTAATTTTAAATGGTGATAATGCCTATTTCATTAAATTTCAAGCTTCTTGTTCAATTAACTTAATCTGCAAACTGGCTCAATCCGGTATTAAATTTTTCTGTTTAAGAAAAAATTGAAGACAGAAAAATGAGTTAACTTTTCATAAGCTATCTTCTGTTAAAATTAGGCATACGGTGATGAAAACATTCTATGTAATTACGTAAAGATGGTAGTAGAGTTGTCTTCGTATATACAAATATATAAAAACAAATATTTGAGACTTTGAAATAAATTAGCCTAAAGGAATAAAATACAGATAATAACAAAATATATTGTAGGTCTATACTTTGCAAAACTGACAATTTTAATTTCTTTTCTTTCCCTTACAGTTTTTGATAATCATTAAATTTAACATAAAATATCTGTGTTATGTACATTTTTCGTTGCAAATAAACTATTCGGGTCATTTCTTTTGTAATTCCACTGATATTATGCTATAATACGATTAAAGATCGCAGAATGTGGTTTCTTTGTCACTTAGGTGTGACCTACATTTCGACAATTTTATTAGATCTGTTCGCGCAAGGAAGTTTCAAACTGTCAGAAATATTCGACTAGTAAAATTATGAAATTATTTTAAGCAAACATCGTGCAGGAAGTAGTTGGACGAGCGTTTTTGACAGTATGGAACCAGTCCGGATTCTTTACTTGAACAGACCTCTTACTTGAAGTATTATGCAGTAAAACTTCATTAATGTCTCCTATATAAGTTGCACCGTCGGTTTGACTAAAATATTTTATTGTGAACACTTTTTTTAAATGAACGACAAAATTGTATTTTTTTCATTCTCTTTTGGTTTGTATGGTATATTTTCACGTCTACTATGCCCTGTTGCTGTAAGGCCCATTAGTTATGGGACACCCTGTATAAAGTTATTTAAAAATATTTAAGTTAAATAAAATATATGTCCCAAAATTAGCATACCAAACGTCAACAGAATCTACGTTCTAAAATAGGAAGACAAGTTTTAATAAACATGGATCGTAAAATGTATTCTAAGGGATTTATATTCCTTATTCCTGAAATAATGGTTTTTACAAATAAAAGTAGTTTTAGACATTTAAGAACTGAATAATATATAGTTTAGCAAATAACAGCAATGTTATCACATGTCACCTGCGAATATTCAAAGGTATCGAAGTAAAACGAATATAGGTATAATGGCTGAAAGCGGTCTAACCAACAAATGTTTAGGTCAAATCTTTCAAAAGACGTATTTTTTAAATTCAACTAGATGTAAACCTGGTTACATGGTTCTGTATATAAGATAGTTCACTTTTGTTTATAAATATGTGAAAATAATTGTTAAAATGTGGGGTTAGACTAGCAAAATAATGTGTGTCATACAAATGCATTTTAAAAGTTATTATATTATTTGACAATTTAAATAATTTTATTTTCGATACTGCTTTTGCTTAATGTGTTCAATTTTTCGAGATTTTTGTCCCTAAAAAACACCACAAGTTTGGTCATTTTACTGCGAGAAATACAGCAACCTTAAAGGAAAGGTTTTTTCAAATATCTTTGGGACGGTTTAAAATAATTTTATAAAATTTGAAAATTTTACGGCGAGAAATACCGACTTCCATAGGCAGTACATTTTATGATCCATTTAATAAAACTTTTCTTCCTATTTCTGAACATAGATTCTGCTGTTGACGTTTGGCAGGCTAATTTTGGTACACTTAAGTATATATCAAATAAAACGAAAAATACAAAAATAACATTGCAAGAAATAAAACATTAAATTAATATACAAATATACTTATACAACACAATATAAGGTTTTAAATTAAAAAAAGCAATTCGAGTAGACGACTACGCTAAACAGACAAATAAACAGATATTTTTTTAACCCCTGATATCCAATGATATAATCTGTAACACTGTGTTTTGTTTATGCGGTCGCAAATCGTGTACTTTGCTAGTCATACCCATACCGTCTCTGGTCATACCAACCGACCGCGGGCCATAGGAATTATATTTTAATAAATGTTTACCCAGATATTATTTAGGACCGCGGAAGTCTTTTGTATTATGTTCTGCCGGTTAGTTAATTAAGTCAATCCGATGCTGTTTTTTTTGGCTACTAATACGATTAATCAATTAATAAAATACAATACAATATTTTGGGTACACATCAATATGTATCTACCTTGCCACTGAAATTCGATTTGGGTTGTGCGTACCACTCAGTTATTTTTAATCTAATATAAATTTTGTAATTTGTGTTTTAGACTAAAATACATGATTTATATTTATTGCAAAATTTATCAAAATCAGTAATAATAACCTTAAAACGTAGGGCGCTGAACGCGTTCTCACAGTAACAGTGCTTATTTCGTTGAGCGCGACTACGATTTCTTATAATAATGCAGAAGTAGCGTCTGGTAACGTCTGAGAATTGAGAAACCGGCAACAGTAAAGTAATCTATGACCGGCACCAGTAAAAATCCGCTGCAAGCTATAAATCATCATCAGCCCCATCAGCCGTATGCGGTTGTCAAGACAACGGCGAAACGCATAGTTGACAGTAGTGTTTTTTATATGTACCTATATGTATTCGATTATAAATATTGAAATTTGTCGAAATATATTTAATTCATGGTACCTATCGTTTGTGTCGGAAATACTATTTTCTAGATGAAAAAATGAGGATACTTTTTAAATTCAATTAGACCTGTGCCTTCACTTGAAATTGACAAAAAAGGACAATGAAAAACAAAATGTGCGGAAGTTTTGAAAGGAACGGTATTTACAATATAACTTAACCTTAGTTTTTAATGCGCAAATTCTGACAAATTGTGCCGTCATTATTGTCGCGAACATGTCCACTTTTTTTTTTCTTACAATGGCAACTCCATGTTTTGTTAGCGCCATTTGAAATGTTATTCTTTATACAAAATTATAAGTTTGCTGATGGGTTAGGTATACATAACAAGAATTTTGACACTAAAATTGTTTTCTATTATTCACCTTAGCAATAAATATAACAAAACCGTAAAAAGTTATAAACCAATTAAATATTCAAAGTCAAATTCAAGTTTGTCTATTGCCCTGCTCATGCAATGCGATATTCAAATTCTTTTATGGCACTATATTATCGTGTAATCGTGACGTTTCTCCTATTAATGATTGAAAAAATTTTCTTGCATCGATAGAAAACAATTTTCGTGCTTAAAAGAATGAAAACTTATTTGCGTAACTTAATGATGAAAACGAGAGGCAAAAAATTTAGTAAAAGGGTTATTCATTGAACTTATAAGTACAGAGCCATTATAAGTTTGCTGCTTTAAAAATAGTAGAATAGATCTTATATTTAAAATATAAATGGGTGAATTACATTGCTACATGTTTTACTATAATATAATAAATTTACCACAAACTATTTGTTATCATTCTGCTTCACTATTAATATATCCACGAGCCGCCACTGATTTTTATTACTTTTAATATCAGAAGCTTAAAATATATGTCGCTCATTTTCACACGTATTCTTTTGTATTTGAATTGCTTTTTACATACATGTGAAGTACTCACACAAAACTTTTTAGATAGTACCTATCTTTAATTAAAAAATATCTCCATGAAGAGAAAAATCAGGTTTGCCTGCAGAATGTGTTAAAAAATAAATTATATATTAACTCTTCTGCAGAGTGATTCATTTTACTGTAGGGCAGTGTAGGGAAGAAAACGATTTGACAACGCAGCCACATAGAAACAACGTCACGAAAAGCGCCACTCAGTATGCAAAAGCCAAACTTTGTGTGCGGGATCTGCAATTTAATAAAAATTTAACGTGGATTTTACAGGGGCGTTGCCATCTAGCGGAGGAATCCAAAAATTCGATAGGTTGTCTAACTAGTAAGTACATAAACAAGGATTGTATACATTCTAATGGCGAACAGGGATAGGAAGAAAAGAAAGACTATAAGTCAGGCTACTAAACTACAGGTAAAGCAGGAGGCGTATATTTATAGATATTTAGATTTTAATATAATAAAGTCTGTATTTTCGGTTTCCTCTCATCAAATTGTAAAACCCAGGAAATTTTTTGTGTAATGTCATGACCAAACTTTCATAAAAATACATTTTTACTATTATTTTTAATAATATTACTATACTGAAGAATAACCTAAAATAAAAACTGAATGTACTTCGTGATAAAATGTGTTTAATAATATTTCGTCATAGCAGATTGCCTATGCCAATGTTGACATCACAGCAAAATATGAACTTTGTGGTTGAAATTTCCTTCAAATGAAGATATTCTATGGTAATTTATTACCAATTAAATTATAACTAGGTACCTACATATAAAATTCTACTCTTAGATTTATTTGTGATTGAAAATTCAAATTAAAGCCAATAATATTATGTATGCGTAATAACAAAAACAAAATAAATATTTTCGAACGGATTTCAATTTGAGTTTCAATTCACGTCCACTACTGAATTCATCTGACACGATAACAGTAATAAGAATATGAAGTGTTTATCGATATATTATTATTAGATTGATTTACATAATATGCAGTGTTGGCTTAAATTTGTTTTTAAAACTCAGTAATATTGTTAGGGCTTGGTTTTCACTGATGCAGATCGCCAAAACACAAAACAATTTCTACGCGCTATTACATGAAGATCTGTCGGAATACAAATGACAAGAAGCTTGTTCTCTAAAAGACCTTTATAAAGGTACGGATTCGCTGGTGCGACTGCGACTGCGACTGCGACTGCGACTCGTTGCCGGCCAATAGGCAGTCTAAATGCTGGAGTTGATGAGAACATTCAGACTGTCTATTGGTCGGCGATGAGTCGAAGTCGCAGCCGCAGTCGCACCAGTGAATCGCGTACCTTAAGACACACTTACGTCGAAGTATTATTAACAAGTAAATTTGTACCATAATATAGAACAATATTTCTATTAGGTTAATTGAAATGGTCAAATATTCTTTAGAAGTTATCAACAAAATTGAAAATAGGTTTATATTGTATTAAAAATAGAACTTAACCAATTGAAGGATTTAATAGGGCAAAATAACTAGTTATTACCTTATTTTTAACTACTAGTTGAAGACAAAATAAGTTTTACAATTTCGTAATAAATGTAAATATTCACCTATTGTAATAATTTAAAATATCCTTGGATATTGAAGACAGATTTCAAGGCGAAATTAAGTAAATTATAACTTCGTCTTACACGTTATTGGAATGTTAGCATTGGAAAACATAAAATAGGTAAACAATATGTAATTTTGAACTATATAAATTAACATGTATTTCATGTTACTTGGAAGTCATTATATTACCCTTAGTTAAGAAATTTTTGACTAAAATGTTGGTATTATAAGATTTTGTAACATTGAAGACTATTTTTATGGAGGAAAGTAGTAAATCTTGATAAATTTAGGATAATTTTTCTTGTGTAGTAGTCTGTTAAGCTTAAATGTTAGTTGGGAGGTTTCTATGAAGGAAACTGTAGAAGTGTGGAATAATATTGAGATTTCTAAATCAAGTAATTCTTCATAGAGAAACATTTTCTAATGTTGAAAGACGGACTCGACAGACAGGGAAGGTTTTCAATAATATCCGAGAACGTCATAGTGTAATAAAGGTACAAGATGAAGAAAAACAGTTGAAGATGAACCGCAAATAAGTACTAAATGTTTATCTCGAGAAACTGAATTATCAAGAACTGTACACCGAATTCTTAAACGTGATCTACTACTCGTACATCCATATAACATTCAAATATTGCAAGAACCATTGCCTCAAGATTTGGATCAACAAATGACCTTTTGCGAGTTTATCTTGAATAAGGACATTTTCAGAAAAAACTCTTTTATCGTATAAAATTCTAATTTACACTAAATAGTTTTTATGCAATAAGTACAAAAGTAAGTGTTCACTTTTTGTACGAGTTGCATACAATATTTTTTCAAAGTTCATGCAAAAACCAAAAAATGTTTTATTTAGATGACACTAAGTCTAGGCAAATATGACATTGATTTGAACGTTTATGTTTGTCATGATGACAAAACGCTGTAGTAGAATGACTGATGAATGAAATAAACATTTTATTGCACTTGTGTAATAATGAATCACTTTTTCCACTAAATATAGACATTATGTAAAATTAATTGAAAGATTTATTAAAATTATATCTAAAATATGATTTTACTATTTTTAGAACATTATTTTATAATAAGATCATTAAATATAATTATACAATGATAATATAAATTAAAGAAAGCATAATTAAAATATTTTTTAAATTTATTTTTTATAATTTTAAAGGAAACGTGATCTAAACTAAAGCGCATCATTTTATTGTCACAAACATATCTATAAATTTATCAATAAAATTTGCAGCGCAATAAAATATTCGTTGTATTGTAAGTATTATATCTACCTATCTATCATTTACACAAATGATCGCCATTAAGTTTAGGTTACCCCATTCTTAAATATAAATATAAATAATTATGAAACTGCGTTATACAGCAATCTTAAAATGATTTGGTCTCATTAAATAATACCAAAATACAGACTATAAAAAGTTTTTATAGTTGCTGCATAAAATTGTTTTAAAAGTGTTGTATACATTTTTTATAGAACTGTTGCATTACCAAAGTGTTTTATAAAAGAGGTCCCTTTTCGATTCTATAAGTATCGTCTGTAGGAATTTGAAGCACCTATAAAATTTATTTTATAGCAATTTACATAATCTTTATAAAATATATTTCGCTATTTTTTTACTGTTTAAGAAATGTATTTTAAGCTAATATGCTAACCTAGATGTTTGGTATCAGAGAGCATGCATATGACTTCAAGGGTAGGAATTGTAGGAGATTTGATACATATTAGCTTAAAATACCTTTCTTAAACAGTAAAAAAATGTTACAAAAGCTAATAATAAGGAATATATGGGTAGATATTGTGGGTGTAATTCAACGCAGGTTGGGGCTTTTGTCCACTGAGTAGTTAGTTTCACACAATATTGTTAATACCTGAAAATATATGAAAAAAATCTATTTCGCTAGTTGGGCTATATCTCAGAAACTATATAAAATTTTGATTTAGGTTATCATATTTTGGCCCGGAAGTATCTACTTTTTTCCCAACCTTTTACAGTAAGTACAGTAATTTTCGAGGTAATTTTTTTCAAATGCGAAATCCCTTGGAAATCTCAACTTTGCGAGTTAGGTATTATGAACAGATAAAAGCTAAAATCTGTTGAAACATTGTACCTTTCTGTTGAGCTTATTAATGTTGGATCGCCTTACATGTATTTTACTTATACCAAGAATAATTCTACTTATACGTGGAAGCTAATAACATCGTTTTGTTAAGTCTGGAGAATGAGAGACATAACTTGCCCAGTTAACTACTTGGCGGCGCTCCCATAAATTAAAATATCAATGCAATCTGGTCATTTCTAATCATGTGGCAAGTAAGATTACATCGCCCGGTGTAAAAATCTCAGCGTCTATTCTCGGCGTACCTGTTGCACAAATCATAATCGACTGGCCATATTTCTTCGGAAGAATTTTTACTTATATATGCGTGCGCTTTTCCATAGGAGATGCAGCTTTTTACCCGCAATTGCTCTGGAACACGGTATGAAATTCCAATCAATTTATATTATACACGGCAGACAAGGTAATAATATAATTTATAGTGGCATTATTCCCGCTCGGAGCTGAGCTACATACCTTTTGTTGAGCGAGTCGTAATTTTTAAGCGCGCTTACCTAAATAACACACCATCTCTCTTTTGATTAAATGATTAGCGGTTAAGTGATTTGTGCGTACACCGAGAAGATGTTAATGTGAGTTATTTGGTGCCATTAATAAATTTGACTTCGTCGCTCGTAATCGATAATGACCTTCCTTCACACTACGCCAAAACAATCGCACGTATAGGGGGCAACTTTTTTATTTTGAGTGAGCCAGACCAGTTCCCGTCGATCGGTGACCACGCTGCGGTTGCTGGATTGGTAACAAACGATGTTTACAATTCGTTAATCCTTATGCGTGTATTGATATTTGCTAAGCATTCATGAAATTATTAAATGTTACAAATCTTAATAACATAAGATCGTCACGTGGAAAGTCATTGACGCAACTATAGCGTGGTGATCGAAGCAAAGTATACTATAACTTTCTGTACTATTCACGATTGCACGTTGTCCAACCACGCTGTATATATTTTGTATATATTGTTGCATAACATCTATCTTATGATATATTTCTTATACCTATAAAGCTTACTAAAAAAAAGTTGCCCAGAAATCAAAATTGTGACAAGATCTCTCAAAATAGAGATTTCTAAAGGATTTCGTGGAATTCCGGATAATTTCAAAACATTTCCAAGGTTTTGATAAAATTTACCTCAAAAAATACTATACTTATAAGATGTCTGTAAAAGGTTGGGAAAAAACATATTTCCGAGTCAAAATATGAGGATTAATCAAGTTACCTTAGTAAAAAAAATTATATTTCCCGAGATATATAGGGTGTAGAACTTTTTTTAGTGTTTTCTCAATAACTTTTTTTGAGTTCTGACACGGGAAATTGAAATATGGCCTCGCATTTGCTGTCAATTGTAGCGGGCACTACCTACACTACTTTACATGCATTTGATTTTTGATTTGATTTTGATTTTTGAAACGGTTATAAATTTTGTGTGCATTGATGTATTGTTTTGGTAGCATTTTGTTCAGAGTTTTTAGCGACACTCTGTACTGGATGTACAGTCACAAAAAAATTATGACAATTTAAAGTCATATATGAAGTACTGGAGGTGGCGCTTTCTACAATGGACATCAAATCCGCGGACATTTCTCGTGCCAGAAAATTACTCTGTACAAAGTTTGATATATTTACTACTATTTATATGAAGTTATTGAGAAAATATTACAATAAAAATGTAATTTCAACATTCTGTATATCGGAAACTATAAAATTTTGGACTAAGTTAACTTAATTTAATAATAATATTTTGGCTCTCGGAATATGTTTCCCCAATCTTTTGCAGACACCCTGTATATTCGAGTTATCGAAAAAATTTCAAAAACATCCCGATGTATTAAATCACCAAAATAGAATCATTCTAAAATTGCTCAGAATTATGATATTCTTGGTCAAAAAATTGTTTTTTTTTACGATCCTAGTCACACCCTGTAAGACAAGAAAAACATCGCAAAAAAAACTATTCGATGCCAGTGACGAAGACGCGAAAAATGCGCATTACGACATTGGCTGAAACTCTCAGATTTTAGGTACCTATAAAAAATGTGAAATTAACAGCTTCTTAGAAATAGCGATTTCTTTGTTCTAAGTTTTGCACAACAGTTAAATTGTTTCATAGGTGTTAATCGCCGAGGTTTACTTTTGACTTAACCTTCTACTTTCCGCGCCCCCCAGGTACAGGGTGACCCGTTTTAATGTTTACGCACCTTTAGATAAACTAGTGGATGGAGACACTAATTCAAAATTTAACGTCGAAGTGTAAAGTCAATAAAATTAAACAAAAAACATTAAACTTTACCTGTTAAAAGGACGGGTTTCCATTTTATAAATATCAAATTTTTAATTTACCCTAATTTCCACCCCCCTGACGGTTTGCGAGTGGATACCACTGGTATCAAAAAATTGATAATTTTATTTAATATTTATCTACCGAATTTCAATCTGTTAAAATGCCGGGTTTCAATTTTTGGAATATTTAATTTGCTTCAATATCCACCCCTTGAACGGCTTGCGAGTGAATGCCAGTGATGCAAAAAATAATGACATTTTAGAAATTATTTACCTACCGAGTTTCAGCCTGTTAAAATGATGGATTTCCATTTTAGGAATATCGAATTTTTAATGTACCCCAATTTCCACCTCTCTGGCGGCTTGTGAGTAAATGCCACAGGTATCAGAAAATTGATAATTTTAATTAGTATGTACCTACCGAGTTTCAGCCTGTTAAAACGACGCGTTTCCATTTTAGAAATACCGAATCGAGTACCGAATTCTTAATTTATCCCAATTTCCACCCTCGTTTCCACCCCTCTGACAATTTGCGAGTGGATGCCACTGGTATCAGAAAATTGATAATTTTATGTAATATTGACCTATCGAATTTGAGCTTGTTAAAATGACGGGTTTCTATTTTATAAATATCGAACATTTCTACGCTTTGACGGCTTGCGAGTGGCTGCCACTGCGTTCAAAAATTTTTGTAGAATTGTTTTTTGTCGTGCCCTCATGATGTACGAACTACAAGTACAAAACGATTTTTAATAAGTCTGGAGATATGCAAAGGTAAAGTAATATAAAACCATGCGCTTACCTTTCTCCCCACCTGCTTGACCGGGTCTCAAAAAGTTTAATCTCGACACCCAACTAGAGCACACATCTTCGCTACACAAAAAGTTACACAAAACTCACGAAATTGTTTATCGAACTATACAGAATTATGAAACATTTATGCTAAATCACTACAAATCACTTCACGGTAAATTTCACTACGATTATTAAATTAATTCTTTCAAAAATTGAATAAATTGAGCACACATCAATCGACAATGGAACCTACGCGGCGTTATCAGGACACTGCATTGTTTCGTTAATACGGGCGGCGCCGATTGTAATGGCATACTTGATTTTTGTCTTCTGTAGCATACTGTCTGAGGTGACCACTATGTCAAATTAACGAATTTAGTCGGTTCTTTAAAGCGTCAAAAAATAAATTATATGATAAAATATATCTGTGTAGGTATATAATATATATATATAATAACTATATAATAGTTATAACACGGAAATAAACATATACCTATAATATGTAAATATATTTTTCAATTGATGATATTAATGAAGAACAGTTAAAATTCCATAATTTTCTAGCTAATTTTGAAGGATGATTTTATAATGTAGACTGTTTAATAGCAACATAAAAAATTATTTTGTCATTAGAATATTTTCTTACAATTTATGAAATTATTTGATATTTTCTTACAGTTAAAAAATAATTTTACGAACACATTTTTTCAAGTAGATAATTTTAATTTGGTTTTCACACACACATATGAATCTTCACCATAGGTCTTACAATAAGATTTTTATTCTCAGATATTAGAGTAGTCGAAGTACCTATACAGGGTGAGTCATCAATTATTGTACATACATATTAAATTGAAAAAATGTTTTCGATGTTTAATGACTCATCCTGTATAGAGAAAAAGAATTACATAAAGTGGAAATTATAATGAAGGTAGTCATATTTTTTGCTAATATCAATAGAATCAATACGATAAATTAAATATATATAAGTATTCTAGTACTTATTCTGATAGATATAAACTTTATACATAAGCTTTACATACTTTAGGTATTAAAATTTGTATTCCAAGAATTGACTGGAATTAGGGCGCGCGGCAAATTTGGCGAAATTCAACAACCAGTTGTGTGACTTTTCTTAGTAGAGTATTTGAGTTTCAAATAATAATCGGTATAATAAAATATTTTACAATGCGAAAAGTGTAGGTAAACGTATGTGGATTCTAAATTCAAAAGTATTTGATATATTTTCAAATAAATATAAATTTCAAGGCTGTGAAAGTGTTTCGTAACAATATTATAGCTCTATTTTACCACTTTATTTAATATTGACTATACAAAAAGCAAAATAATGTTTAACACGTTGACTGCGATACATATCTCCGGGGGTATGTATTCATTATAAAAATTATTTAAGACCAGAAAACTGCATTTTTTTGCTACGTGCGAAATCTATAGAAAACGCAGTTTTGGCCGATTTCAGTGAAACAAATAGCTTTTGAATGGGTTTTTTAAGATTTATTCATTAGCTATGCTATAAATGTACATATCTCGGGGGATATGTACCGCACCTAATTAATATACTATTATTAATATGCGGTACATATCCCCGGGGTTATGTATCGATTCTATATGTAAGAGAGATATACATTGAATGCATAAGAAGGGCGTAAGTAGGAGAAGTCTAGCTCATTTGTTTTTATAAGATTAGTACAAAAAATTTACTTGAAAGCAAAATGTAGCGGCGGCAGCAATGTGGAGATTAGTTCTGTTTGTGGTTTCATAATGGCCGAACGTACCAAGAAACTGTTAGCACTTGCTGCGAAAAGACTTTCCAGAAAACTCATGTTTGAATTGCTTCTTGGAACCACAATCGTAAATTCTTGGATCATTTATAACATGATTTCATCTACTAAACTTGGTATAACTGAATTTAGACGACAACTGGCAGATCAATTGGTTCTTGATGAACAGGAAAATGAGGATAATATATCAAAAACTCCAAAAAAAAAAAATCTCATACATTTGTCAAGCCTGAAGGACCAGGTCGAAAGCGTTGAAGACCCTGTAAAGGCCGTTAGAAGAAAACGATCGTCGTGAAGATGATAAAAAGCGGAAAATTATTTAATTTTGCAATAATTGTCCAGATACTTCCGCTTTTTGTTTGCCATGTTTTAATAAGCATTACTCTTGATTTATTAATATACTAACTTATATCTATATTATATATTTATGTATGTATATGTAGTACATATAATAATAAAATTACCATGTAATAAAGGGTTACTTTTGCATATAGTTTTTCTACTTTTTTCCTTTAAAAAATATCTTGCGTCTTTAACAAATATTAGTTCAATGTATATATTTTAAAATTTTTGTATAATTCTGAAACTACTTCTGTTTTTTTATATTTTACAAAAGGTCCAATGTAAAAACACATACATATCCCCAAGGATATGTACCGCACATAGGAAATATTATGTTACATATCCTGGGGATATGTATCGCATCAAAGACAATATACATTGTACCTTCCCACAGTCAACGTATTAATAATTCTGGAAGTATGAGTAAGGCGAAGTAATAAAAACTATGAGTTTACCTTTGTTCCCCCACCTTCTTGATCAGGTCTCAAAAAGTTTAATCTCGATACCCAACTGGAACGCAACTTCACTACACAAACACAAGAACTTACACAAACTACAAACTCACTAGGTTGGTATATTATTAAGGTATTAATGCTTAAATCGTCACAAAACACTTTACAGTAAATGTCACTATGATTATTTATATATTTCTTTAGAAAATTGAATAAATTAACACACAACAATCGACAATGATCCCGTACGCGGCGTTACCGGGACACTGCATTGTTTTGTTAATTCGGGGATTGGGGCGTTGTTGCTAGAGATGGCATACTTGATTTTTGTCTCTTCTAGCGTATTGTCAATCGTGAACCATTTTCGCAGTTTCGAGAATTCAGGGCCGGCTCTTTAAAGTGTGTAAAAAATGTACCTATTAAATAAATTCATGCAAAATGTCACAAGTAGTAGTAAATAAGTAGAATTATTTTATAAATCTGTTTTACGGAAAAGTCTGGGAAATGAAAGCAAATTTAGTACATATAAACATGTACAGGGTGTTTCTTATGTATAGGTCAAATATTCAGGGGCGTATTTTGTGGCCAAAAATAAGGGTTTATTTTGTTACATAAATGTGGGGTCTTACATGTCAAAAATTAACAAAAAAAAATCAATTTTTAATTTCTAACCCGCTTGAAATAATTTAACCAAATTTGGTGTGCATATTTACTATGACAGTAGATATAAAACAAAGGATTACCAGCTTTAGAAACTTACTAGTGGCGAAGGTGTAGGTATCATCGATCATTATTTGTCAGAAAATATATTAGCCTGATTAATATTACAAATAGAATATGTCATCATATGTGCCATTATATTATATTCATTTTTTGTTTCTTTACACTTTTTTTGATCAAGTGCATTTTACGATACCTATTACATTACTTAAAATAATAACAAAATAATTAATTAATAATTGCTTTACCATGATTTTTTGTAACAAATATTGGAAATGGCTACCTTCAGTCAAAAGACATGCTTCAGATCTTGAGAATGCAGCTCGAACAGGTGCAAAAAACTGAGGCGTTTTAACACTTCTTCCAGGAATTGGACGTGCAATATTCCAGGAGGACAAGTAGCTAGATTCAATGTGAACCTTATATATTGAATCTCCAAAAATCGACGTTATACAATATTTTAAACGACGTGAACAACCTACACTCATTCTTAGTCACAAAAGCACGGTTTCTCAATCTTCTGTAATAATATTTCTGGGCTTATTGTTAGAGGAAACTCTTACCTGGTCAACCATATAGATTTAATTTGTAGCAAGTTAAACTCTGCATTTTTCGCGATACGAAACCTGAAGCCAGTCCTATCTAAACCAGAATTGGTAACCGTGTATTATGGTCTTGTTTATTGCCACCTGAGGTATTTGATTATTATTTGGGGTGATGGTGCAGACATAGAAAGAGTCTTTATTTTACAGAAAAAAATCATTCGATTAATATTCTCTATTATGCCACTAGATTCTTGCCGACCAGTTTTTAAACAAAATAATTTACTAACATTACACTCAATTCTAGCATATGAGGCAGCATGTTTTGTTTATAAAAACAGAACTAAATTTACGTCAAATGCTAATAAATATACATATGATATAAGCACAGCTAATCACATCTCCATAAGTAATTATAACCTTTCACTTTTCAGGAAAAGCCCTTATGTCTTATGTTCAACTATTTTTAACAAACTACCATTAGATTTAAAAAATTGCGAGAGTTTCTCTTTGTTTAAGAAAAAATTTATGAAATGCCTTGTAGGTAAATGCTTTTATACTTTGCGTGAGGTAGTTGAGAGCACCTAATTAATTAAGTATTTTTCATTGGTCAGTCTTTTGTTTTATACTATTTTACTATATTGTATTATCTGTTTTCATTGCATGTGTTTAGATATTAGTTAAGGTGTGTATTTGTATGACTTGTCACAATCTATACATGTTATAGCTAAGGTGAAATATAGATTATTATTATTATAAACTAATGTTCTGGGATGTCCCAAATGAAAAAGTCAATACGGTTCACATCAGGTGATTTGCGGATAGCCAAGGTTGACCTGGTTCTTGAGCGAGTTAATCGATTTGGCATACAAAAACGTGTAAAGAAACAAGAAATGAAAATAATGCAATGGCGCATATGATGACCTATTTTATTTGTAATATTATACAGGGAGATACATTTTTTTTTAGGAAATAGTGAGCGATGATATCCACTGGTAAGTTTCTAAAGCTGGTAATATTTCGTTTCATACCTACTGTCATACTAAATATGCATACCGAATTTGGTTAAATTATCTCAAGCAGTTTGGAAATTGAACAATAGCTGTCCAAAGACCCCACATTTATATAAAAAAAACCTTATTTCTGGCCACAGAATACGCCCCCTTACCTAAGAAACACCTTGTATACACGTATGGTATAGTTGGAAAATAAGTAAAATTGCAATAAAAGGATAATAATGATTTGATTCAAGCACGTTTTCTATAATAATTCTATCGGCAGTAGTTGAGACTCTGAATTTTTTAAGATGGGTGAAATAAAAAATCGGAAACATGTTTTCTGACCTTAATCAAGTGTATTTATTATTTATTTCGAGGCGCTAAGTTTGAATTGGTAGTTTATTGAGTTGCACCTACAGATTGTGCAAAAATCGCGAAAAATGCATAAGGAATTACGTTCCAGGCCAGAAAAAAAAATTTCTGCTCTCACTAACGTGACAGCGATTTTTCGGTATTTTCATGATCTAGGTACTCAAAATTTAGAGAGTGTTAGAGTTAAACAGACTTCAGATTCAGATTCATTGCATCAAAATTCATAAAGATGGAACAAAAGTACAGTCCGTTTGTGTGCCGGTGTAATTTTAGTTATTTTTCTTAAACAAAAGATATTAAAATATGCCCATTTCAATTCGATTGAATGGCATCCATTCCACTGATACCCCTCGCCGTATATTTTATTTAGATTGTCCTTTATTGCGACCGAGACGGCAACAATATTTCTGACCCTGGAACATCATGCATATTTCAAAGCTCCAAGGAGAAGCGATCTCGCTGCATTACGAGACGATGATGGATTCGCTCCCCAACCCGTTAAAGTTTGATAGCATGTTGTCATTCCACGATTAGTGGTCCCTGATGAACTGGACGATCAGCGTCTCCAGGCGGGCCCTTTGTACACGCTTACATCAAACAGACCCAACAATCGCATAAACTTTGTCTAATACGATTGGGGTACATAAATTTTCCCTAGCCGTGTATTTACTGCTTTCACTAAATTTACTGGGTAAATACGTTCCGTGAGGTTATGTTGAATGTTATTTTCTTATCAAAACAGTGTTATAAAGTCAAACGCATCGTTTCGTATGTGGCATTTCATAATGATCGAAGATGATTCATAATGATAACAATTTTATTCATAACACAGGAAATCACACACAAACAAATGCAGATGCATACCTAGTAACAAAATTTTATATGAATAAAAATAATAAAAATTACCAAGTCAAATAAATAAAATAAAAAAAATAATACATACATCTGAAATCTTCTCAGACCTATGACGACAAATTGTGGCCCGGAAAATTTAACTATAGTCAACGTCCAAAATTGTAGAGAGTGACTCATAAACCTGTTCACAATGTATATCATTCAACAGAAAGAAATATGCATGCAGCCCGTATATTTTTTCTACAAAATTGTGTGCCGCATATCTCTGAGAGCATACTCGATTACACAGCTTCTGCTGCAGTAAATACGCATGCGCTGCACCTTGGCTGCAAAAAATTGTCGGATCCAACTGTTCTATTTCCAGCGCTATCATGGACGGCTATATGGTTCGTGCGGGCAAAATTTCAGGTATATCTTTTTGCTAATTTAATTATAAATGTAATTAATTTTATTAGTAATTTTGTGTTCTTGAGAATGGAGAATAATTCAAGCTCTACAACGTATTCTCAAAATCGCCCTAATTTAACAAGTGAGGAATATCGGATGATATGTGATAAATGCGTGCGCATCAGGTAAGTGTAAGTGTGTGGTGGTGGGCAATCGTTGTCCAAAAGGACGGCATTCTAATTTGTAGAGAGGATGACGCAGGTGGCACATTTAAAGTAAATTGTTAATGTGCTAGGTTCAGCCGACGTCAACTTATTTTTGATAATTTTGCGTGCTTTAACTCTTTTCAAGTGGCACACACAGGTAAATCATGCCACCCGTATCTTCCGTACTCTGTGTTGCGAATTAATCATTCTCTATTATTTGCGACCTTGGGTAATTAATAATGCAAGATAAAAACTTTAAATTTTGAAATAACTCTTATTATTTTTATTATCAACGCCTCGAAATTGGTAAAAACTGTTACATCACTGTATCTACTAAGGATAATAGGTGTTATGTAATATAATTATATTTGTTATCTTTTACGTATATTTTCTATATCTGAGCTCTTTTAAATTTATTACTCCTCTGAAATGTTGCTCCCCGCACGTTTCTACCGTCGCGCTAGTCAACAAGCTAGCGATGAGTCACTTTCTACAATTTTCGACGTCGCCTATATGATCTCATTCATCCCTTATAATTATGAACATCGGATTTGAATTGAAGTGATTAAGAAATTGATAGAAAATATTTTTTAAAATAGTGTCTCTGTACATTTAGTAACTAATTTGAGTTAGGAACTAGTGCGAGAAACATTTTCTGGCACACAAAAAATACATCATAATTCTTGAACTAACTATTCATTTATTGTCAACTTAAATCATTTCATTTCATTATTATAAACTTTAACTGTAACTTTTTTACAATTGGTTATGGAAATCTCTCCTCATGTTTTTCTTTAGTTTTTGGGTTTTGCCACACTTCTGAAAAATAATAGAGATTAATTAAATAAGCCCTTGCGCCAAACGGAACAGTCAAGGGTTATTTTGAAACTATGTTTGCCTAACCAAAAAATCTCACACTGAAAAAACAGATAAGTAAAAAAATAACAAAAATCACATCACTATCGCGCACTTCCGTATTATTGACGTTTCGAAAACCTCTCTGTTTTTGTTCTCAAAATCGTATTAAAATTGTTAAACGTATGTCAAGTTTGACAGTTTAAAATTTATTTATCTGCTTCCATAGAGATGTTAAATGATTTTATTTTATTGTTACTTACTTCTTCTTGATACAACTGTAGCCAACAAGGATCGATGTTCACTGAACAGTTTGACACACACTTATCTCCGTTCAACAAAATAATCGCGGTCTCTTTTAATTTTCTTTTTGTTGTGTTATCTTCCTTCTCTAAAATTTTTGCCGAACCCCATTGAATTAAATGACCGTTTTCCCAAGCGTGTTCGCAAATTTATGTAATTTTTATGTTCCTCAACTCTAATATTCATAGGCCGAGACGTTTCTCCAACATAGTGTTTATTGCATTCACAAGGTATGCTGTAGATGCAATTTTTGAATTTTGTATATCATTTTTGGACGCGTTTTAGACAAAAATGATCGCAAAGTATTAGTTGTCTGAAAAACTGTTCGAATATTAAATTTATTACCGATTCTTCTTAACTTTTCTGATAATATAGGAATGTATGGAATTTTATTGTATGATTAATTTCTTTTATTTGTCTTACAGTGTTCGTTTTATCTGTAATATTTTTTAATGTTCTATCAACAAAATTTAGAGGGTATTCATTATTTATTAATACATTTTTAATAAATTTTATTTCGTTATTAAAAATATCATTGTTTGATGAAATTAATTTTGCTCTATCATATAAACATTTAACAACACCTTTCTTAATATCGATGTGATGGTTAGATCTAAAATTTAAATATCTATTGGTGTGAGTTTGCTATAAACACTTGTTTCTACAGAATTGTCGTGTTTTTAATTAAAACATCTAAAAATGGTAGCATATTATTATTTTCTATTTCCAAAGTAAATTTTATTGTTGGTTCTTTATTGTTAATATCATTTAAAAATTCATTTAATTCTGTAACAGTAAAAGGCCAAATTGCAAAAATATCATCTACATATCTCCACCAGATAGTTGGTTTTTTATTTTGAATATAATTTTCTTCAAAATCCATAATATTGTTACTTAAAATTGGTGATAATGATGAGCCCATTGCCATTCCGAAATTTTGTTGATAAAATTCATTGTTTAGTTGAAAATATGTTGTTTTTATACATAGACTTAGTAATTCCATTATACATCCTACATTTAATTTTGTTCTGTTTGCCAAATTGATATCATTTTCCAGTTTATTTTTAATGATATTCAATGTTTTGTCTACTGGTACGTTAGTGAATAATATCATTAAAAATAAACTGGAAAATGATATCAATTTGGCAAACAGAACAAAATTAAATGTAGGATGTATAATGGAATTACTAAGTCTATGTATAAAAACAACATATTTTCAACTAAACAATGAATTTTATCAACAAAATTTCGGAATGGCAATGGGCTCATCATTATCACCAATTTTAAGTAACATTTTTATGGATTTTTTTGAAGAAAATTATATTCAAAATATAAATAAAAAACCAACTATCTGGTGGAGATATGTAGATGATATTTTTGCAATTTGGCCTTTTACTGTTACAGAATTAAATGAATTTTTAAATGATATTAACAATAAAGAACCAACAATAAAATTTACTTTGGAAATAGAAAATAATAATATGCTACCATTTTTAGATGTTTTAATTAAAAAACACGATAATTCTGTAGAAACAAGTGTTTATAGAAAACAAACTCACACCAATAGATATTTAAATTTTAGATCTAACCATCACATCGATATTAAGAAAGGTGTTGTTAAATGTTTATATGATAGAGCAAAATTAATTTCATCAAACAATGATATTTTTAATAACGAAATAAAATTTATTAAAAATGTATTAATAAATAATGAATACCCTCTAAATTTTGTTGATAGAACATTAAAAAATATTACAGATAAAACGAACACTGTAAGACAAATAAAAGAAATTAATCATACAAAAAATTCCATACATTCCTATATTATCAGAAAAGTTAAGAAGAATCGGTAATAAATTTAATATTCGAACAGTTTTTCAGACAACTAATACTTTGCGATCATTTTGTCTAAAACGCGTCCAAAAATGATATACAAATTCAAAAATTGCATCTACAGCATACCTTGTGAATGCAATAAACACTATGTTGGAGAAACGTCTCGGCCTATGAATGTTAGAGTTGAGGAACATAAAAATTACATAAAAGACGGGAATTTGAAAATCCAAAATTTGCGAACACGCTTGGGAAAACGGTCATTTGATTCAATGGGGTTCGGCAAAAATTTTAGAGAAGGAAGATAACGCAACAAAAAGAAAATTAAAAGAAGCCGTTATTATTTTGTTGAACGGAGATGTGTGTCAAACTGTTCAGTAAACATTGATTTGTTGGCTACAGTTGTAGCAAGACAAGACAAGTAACAATAAAATAAAAATCATTTAACATCTCTATGGAAGTAGATAAATAAACTTTAAACTGTCAAATTTGACATACGTTTAACATTTGCTATTTGAGAACGAAAACAGAGAGGTTTTCGAAACGTCAATAATACGGAAGTGCGCGATAGTGATGTGATTTTTGCTATTTTTTACTTATCTGTTTTTTCAGTGTGAGATTTTTGGTTAGGCAAACATAGTTTCAAAAATAACCCTTGACTGTTCCGTTTGGCGCAAGGGCTTATTTAATTAATCTCTATTATTTTTCAGAAGTGTGGCAAACCCAAAAAAACTAAAGAAAAACTAAAACTATGCCACAAATAAATAGCTTTAGACAATATCTCTCCTCATGTATTTGATGAAGTATTGGCTGAATTTGTATTTATATTAATCCATCTTTGACCCAATATTTTTGAGGCTACTAGAAGTTTTTGTTGAACAGAATCCTTTATGTATCCTTCTGCCACGTTCATTCCTTTGCATTCATCATGCATTTTAAGAGTGGTGATGTCTGCTCCTGCATCAGTCAGTATCGTATCAGACGTTCTGCTTTATTAGAAAAATAAGTAGTTCGCTGATCAATTATAACAATAAATTACGACGTTACTGAAATGTAGGTATCTTAAAAATAATTTTAGATAGCAGTGGACAATCAACTAAATAATTATCGTAGTTTGCACAGAAAACACGTTACAATAATTAATCTTAGTTGTTTGAATGATTGAATCTTAAAATTCTCTATCTTAATCTTAACAATAATAAATCATTAGGATAGCCGGACTTTATTTATCTTGAAACAGACCAACAAATAATATAATAATAATAATAATATCTCTACCCCTCATTCTAATCACGAGGATTAGCCCAGAAGTCGAAGACTTGTGCGGGAGAGGGGTGGCATATTATTATTAAGCAGGCCACATTTGCGCCCAGGAACGACTTACGTTGGTAGGCCCTAACCACCATTCAGTGCAGGAATGAGGGAAACCTGGAAAACCTCATTAATTTTGAATGCCAACCGGTATCAATCTCTCACATTGAACCAAGTCAACATTCTTCCACCCTACCATACCCGCAGAGAGGGTGCCAATCTCTCTACGAATATAGCTTATATACGGTCTACCGGCTGCAGGGGTCGAACCCACAACGATCCAGTCACCTCGATTCAAGAACTGACGCCTTAAACCGCGCGACCACTGACCGATCCAAGATCTTAAGGATGCTAAAATTCTTGCAATTTCCAATAATAAAACCTAATACTTTAAGAGCTTCGTTGACGGTTACAGTAACATGTTTTGCAAAATCAAGCCTACTACCAAAGATAACACCTAAAATAAAGTTCAGTAGGTATTGTTAAAACTGTATGAAAAGTTTACTGGAGGGTATTCGTGGAGAAGTAATTATTTTACATTTGGCAACATTCGTTTCCAGTTTGTTAGTTCACATCATTTTTCGATATTGCAAATTTGCCTGTGTAATTTTATACAATCTGTAAAATTATTAATTTCAGTATATATTTTAGTCATCCGCGAATAAAAGATTGTTGCAGTCAATAACTTCACATAAGTCGTTAATAAATATGATAAATAGTAAAGGACCTAGATTCGAACCCTGTGGTACTCCTGATGTTGCCAAGTAAGTTTGTGATTTAAAACCATTATAAGAAACATTCTGGAACCTATTATGCAGGTATGAAATAAAAAAATGGTAAAGATGATACCATATACTTATTTTTTTAATAAAACAGTTCCCGTACATTGACAAATTTACATAATTTTTTCCTTGTTAGTGAAATTAACGAACACATAATAAGCTTGGATTTGTTTTTATTTTATTAACACATCTGTCACTCCTGTTTAAATTCTAATAACACTTCTTTATCCAATTATGTCTGATTTATAGTAATTCAAAAGTTATGTTAATTGTTCATTAAAAAACAAAAAATAATGCCTTTCAATTTATATTTGCCATGTGGACAAACGATACACCCTAATTTGTTTGATGTTCTGTTTATTGATGACCCCTTCCCACATGCGTACAGCAACTTATATAAGTACTCAGAAAACAAACATAGTCGCACGGTGTACAGAAACACGGTCGGCAGGGGGTCGACTTTATTCCAAGCACGTATTCAAATATTTTGGTCCAAACTTCCTATCATCCGGGACAAGTATAATTTTCTAATACATTAAAAAGTAGTCGAAAACGTGGCATTTAACGAACCCATCAACGTAACCACTTTTTCATTTAAATTAATAATCATTGTGTGGGTCAGTTGATTGGTTGTCCGAATAGATCGACCCCTGTGGTGGTCTCGTACGGTGGGCCGCGATCATTTGTCAATAAAGGCGGTTTTTATAGATTTCCATGTCGAATATTTAACCTTTAGTAGACGGAATTGTCGTCACGTGCCTAAGTTGTCTCTTATATTGTGCATTATATCTGAAATATCTAATATTAATTCAAAGTACATCTCATTAAAACACAGCCAGCAATAGTACTTCTATGTGAATAATATTTCACCAATATATTTTATTTGGTATTTTAGTCACCCAAACGCATTGTATTAAACATGAAGCAATACGGGGTGATTCAGAACTTATCTAAACAGAATTCTGAGCGTACAGGGAACTCTTACAAGTACAAATTTGAAAAGAAAAAATTAAAAAGGGCAGTTCGAAAATGATTTAAAAATATACTTCTGCACGGCACTGTAAACTGGTACATTATATCGCAAATTTAACTGCTTTTGCCGCTATTATTATTAATTATTAATAGATTTAATTTGTGGTTGTAAATAAAAATATTTTGGGCCCATCTTACCCAGTTTCTACAGACTAACACAAATGTTTCAGCTTCTTGTCTGTTTTTAACTCGTAAGTTATTGGCAGCAACTATGATACGTTTCCGTAAATTATCAATAGTATGTATCTACTTTGGTGCGATACACTTCATATTTTAAATATCCCCACAAAAAAACGTCCAAATGGTTTAAAGTCAGGACATCGTGGCGGCCATAATATCGGTCCTTCTCGTCCAATGCCTTGGTGTTAATACTTGGACATGCTGTACATGATACGGATATAATTGAGCCTCGTATATGAGACGTTACACTGCTGCAATAGGCCGTCGAAGTCTTGGAACTCCATCTCTTCCACGAGTTGGTTTCAATATTCCCTCGCGTTGCACTGCACTTGCACTCACTGCTCACCGCGATAAAAGTAGCTGCATTTGGCACATTGTTCACCGCAAAATCATTCTGCTAAAGAATTTTCACAGAGTAATAAATTATAGCGATTTTTGACACTTGAAAAACTAATGTAAGCACTGGCGTCATAAAAACTTTAGTGCCTACAAAAAGGAATCGGATTTCAATATTTGGAATCGTCTGTCTAGAAACTACAGTAGCCCAGCGATGTAAAGATTGAAAATACTGCAATTTCAATAATGTTTTACTCGGAAACTATAACATACAATACTCAACAAGGCGTAACGTTAGACCGACTAGCAGAGGTTACGCGAAAAATGTACGCCTCTGTTGCGCCAATCTAAATAAAAGGCGTACTCCTATTCACTACTGTGTATAATACTTACTTTGTGCTATGTTAACTAATCCGTAGCACCGAAAAGTACTGTTTTTGAATATAAATAGTAAATATACAATAGAAAAAGCAAGGAAGTAGAGGCCAAAGTTACAGGATTTTTAGACAGGTACATACTGGGTCTAACTTTTGGCGCAAATATGGACGTAAATAAACAGCCTAACTATAACATTGTTCGTGAATAGCTTTACACGGGCGCAAAGCAGTTAGTCCGACTAACGCTACGACCGTTTCATTAATTCGGCTGTAAGGATTTTATCAAACATTTTTTACTATATCGAGTCCATGTATGTTGTATTATATTGTACTGTATTGAATTATATTGCATTGTATATAGGTTGGGCAAAAGTGCGGATTGAAATTAATAATTTTTTTAATCAACAATTTCTAAAAAAAACGCTTATATACGTATATTGTTTTAAATTTTACTTATTTTATATTAATAAAATGAAATATTTTCCTTCAACCCCTTAACTGGAAATGAATGAACAAATGAAAATATATGTCGTGTGTTGGCTCGTTGAAAAGTTCACGGAAAATTTAATGTAACCATATAATTTTTTTCTTTTAGTTATACGGTTATTACGAAATAAAAAGGTAACTCTTCTATAAATAAAACAATTATAAATACAATATTAGTACTATCTACAGGTAATTTAATGTAGAAAATCCTAAAAATGTCCCCTTTACTTGGCATGTTATCAGGCGATGGCAAAATCAAATAAAACCTAATATCGGTATGCTGTTTTTAATTTTGATTGAAATTTTATTTTGCATTGATAAAATAAAAAAACTTTCTTGTAAAATTAAATTGAAGTGTTTATTTTATTAATTTTAGTAATGCAGAGTTTTCTGTTTCAATTTAGTAAACTAAAAATGGTATTGTTAGAAAGGGATCATGTTGATATTGCTGGGATGTAAAGATATAATGAGAAATCAAAGTGAAGTATGTGCTTTATTTAATGCAAAATATCCGGAAAATCCCATTTCACAAACTACTGTGGTAAGATACCACAAATTTACCACAAATTTGAGAAACATGGTACCGTGAAAGACCCCCAAAAGTGACACGGTCACGTGTTTTAGATGACGATCAAAAACTGGACAATCCTCATGTTTAAACGGTTTCATTGGTCCAAAATCATGCAGGGAAGTTTTTGAAAATAGAAAAATGCCGTTTGGGAAGATGACTCTGATAGGCGTTTGCAATTTTGTGAGGATATGATAAGACGGTGTGACAAGAATAATGGATTTGCACTGAATATAATCTTTTCGGATGAAGCTACTTTTTATTTAAATGAAGTAATTAATAAACACAATTATCATCTCTGGAGTCAAAAAAATCCACACTGGCCACTGGATATATGAAGATCATACGCAGCGTAAAGTAAATGTATGGACATTTATTATTAACAATCGAGTTTTAAGACCATTCTTTCTTGAAGAAAATCTTACAGCTGAAGGCTACCTAGACTTTTTAACATTTGATTTTATATCTGCTCTAACTGTTATTTTCTCTAATAAAATAGATCCGTCAGATAAATCCTATGAAACAGTTTGGTTTCAGAAAGACGGCGCCCCATCACACTTTGGCGTTAATGTTAGAGGCTATCTAGATGAAATACTTGCAGGTCCCTAGATTGAACGACAAGCTACAATTGAGATCTCCTGACTTAAAACCATTTGACTACTTTCTTTGGGGATAAGAAAAGGTTTACCAAAACTCGAAACTGGTACTAAAAAAGAACAAATCGATATTACCGAGACACATATTGAGAGGATTTCGGTAGCAAATAAGTTTAATGCCTTTAAGCCGAAAATAATTCACACTCTAGAAGTTGGTGAAGTTGCACATCGTTTGGAGTTCTGTTTAAAAATAGGAGAACGGATTGTGGTAGATATTTTCACAGAAGTATATTTTTTTTTGGATGAGAGCACTTTTTGTGGTATCGTCACCAAATTGCCGATTTTAGTCGCAAGAAAGTTCTTGTTTTACAGTTACTTCACAAAGTCAAAAGTTAATGTTAAGTTAGTTAATGTTTGGTGTGCGATTACATTCAACCGAATAATTGCTTCATACTATTTTGAAGCAAATTTATATCAATATATGTAGAATAGTTTTGTAATGGTTATACAGACATTATTTTATGTTTTAGAATGAAAAAGAGTTACTTTGTCAACTGAAAATTTAACGAAAATGTCGACAGGTTTCGAAGAAATAAATTAATTGATATATAATTAATTTTATATTAATAAACTTGTGTATGAGTTTTTCAATAAAGGAACATTTCGAATACCTTTTCCAAATGTATCAAAAAATAAACCGAGAAAGTCCCAAAATGTCGAGTATTGACTAGGACGTTATTAATGTTCTCATATTTAAGCATAAAAATTAATTTCAAGCAACATTTCTACATTACTTTTCCACAGAGTGTTAAATTTAAAGGTACTTTACTTTTCACTGTTTTTAACACTTTCATATTTTTGAAACCCTGTATATTAAATTGAATAAATAATTATCTTACCGAGGGTGTCAAGATAAGCAAAATTTATTACGAATAATGATTTTTTTTGACACTTGAAATTTTTTAATAATTTTATGAAATACACCAGCAAAAATACCGTATCACCTAAAATTTTTCCTAAGTTTACTACTTTATATTTTTTTCTTTCTCTATGGATTTAGACAATTCCTTTGTCAAGTTGTCGTATTTCAATATCTGTCCCACTACTCTAGAAAATGATATTTAAAAGACCGTATCAATGATTCAAATTGCAATGAGAACTATCTAATATTGTAATGTTTGGCATAACATATTGATAATAGGTAAAAAATACAACGTAGTAAATAAAACGGTACGCCTGTATAAACTTTATGAAATATTATAATGTTTCTCATTCCAACACGTTCGTTATCTTTTAACTTTTTAACAGCACGTCATTTCCAAAGGACATCCAGTGTAGCTGCCAAATATCAGACGCCCATAAGCCGTCCACTATCAGATGTAGCGTCCTATTCTTCAGCTGATATACTGAGAATACAACACGCCAGTTTTTCCCACCGTGGGTCATCATATGGGCACTTTATTTCTATTTTGTTCCGATGATTTAATAGACAATCGCTTGCGCAACATGAGCAGCGGACATTATCACGTACTGGATGAGCCTTTACATACAACATTTAATTATCTTGGCCGGCTATAGCCGCTGTTGATCACCCACCGTTGTTGCTGTTGTTTATAATCACAATAAATTGGAGGCAGTCTTTCCACATCCACGCATTCGGTCGTTGTAAAAATATTTTACATTCTTCTCTTTGCGTCTGAATGCATATTAGATATTACGGAGTCGGACGTAACTTTAATACGTTAGGCACGCTTGTTGGAGAGCCGTGAAGGTGTGAATTTTATTCATTTACGGAGGTCTTCGAGGAAGCGGAGGTAATCAATAAATGTTTCGGGATAATGTAAAAGGTGCAAATTGTAAATGGAGGTTCACGGGACATTTACATTATTTCGCGCAATAGATATTCCTTCAAAGGCACTTTATTAACCAACTATAGTTGTATAATAATTCACAAAATTTTACATCTACAGTGTAGTAGAAAACACTTACAGGAAAATAATCAGTAATTTTATAAATGTATATATTAGGAAATTCGGTGAATCAAGTACATGTTTTGCAATTAGAAATTCTTGTCCCAACTAACATTTATGCATAATATACTACTTCACAAGAAAAGTAAAACCTAATTTGATCGAGATTTACTACTTTCCCCCATAAAAAAAGGCTTTAATGTTACAAAATCTTATAATACCAAAAATTTTAATCAAAATTTGTTAATTTGTATTTTAAGCTAATACAAATCAAATCACCTGCAATTCCTATCAATGAAGTCATATGTATGGTTTCTGATATCAAACATCTAGGTATGCTAATGAACAATTCCACAGACAAAGCTCTGTTCAATAATTATCTAAAATAAAAATTAATCTAGCTAAATTTACTAACCTGGTTTAATGAAAACATTCTATAAATATCTAAGTTCACTTTTGAAATTGTGGGAACTCGAAAATTCAACCACAATAGATGAGATCTGACCTATTTCTGCATTTTTAGGATTGCTTTTTCAGGTAGCCTTCTTTAAGTTCTAGTCAAATCTAACATCTAACTATAAAAATTATTATACCAATAAATTAAAATTATTTGAAGTTAAATATAGACAATGTCAAAAGTGACTTTAACCTGTCGATCAATTTTAAATTAAACATGATAATTACCTACTTAATTAAACAAACAAATTGTTACCCTTCTAATACAGTAAAAAGTGTTACAAATGCTAATAATAAAGAATATATAGGTAGATATTGTGGGTGTGATTCAACTCTGGTCGGGACTTTAGTCCGCAGAGTAGTTATTTTCACACAATATTGTTAATACTAAAAATATATATAAAAAACAAGGGTAATATAATGACTTCCAAGTAAAATAAAATATATGCCAATTTATATAATTCGAAATTACAAATTGTTAATCTTTTCTGTGGTCAAATACTAACATTCCATTAACGCGTTACACGAAGTTGTGTTTGGTTATTTCTTAACAAGAGCGAAAAAATTTGCAAAATTGACACAAAATATGAGTGAGAATGCTGCGAATTTCTTTATTTCTGTTGCAATCCAACAAGAAGCCCAACAAGCACCATTACGTCTTTTACCAGCGAAAAACAAACGTGTGTACCAGAAGGAATTGGTGGAATTAGATAACTGCATAGACATAGGAGACAGAGTAATTACAGAAGAGGTGTTACTATTCTACTATTTCGATGTGGAGAAACGGCTGCTTCTTCGAGGTGAACAAAATGTCATGCTAAAATCAATGTTGAAAGTGCATGAATGTATTTATATTTCGAAGTATGGTAAACTTACTTCATATTTGAAAGTAGAATCAAGAAATTATAAACCAAAGAAAGCAAAGATACTGAAGAGAAACCAAATCGAAGAATTAAAAAAAGCACCGGATGAGGAATATTTACAAGTTAAATTAGAAAATACACGATTTTAATATTTCAATTTATACATTGAGCGTTTCATGTTGAACTCTTTACAGGTTGAAACAACCATGGTAGTCCCAGGTTCTTGTCGAAGCAATGAATTAACCTTTTTGGATATCACTCATGTCCAAGACAAAGGCAGTTACCTATACGCACTCATTCCGGATACAAAAACAAATATTTGAAATTGCACGATCATGGAAGAAGGTTTTTCAGTCAATGCTGTAGAAATGTGTCGAAAATACATCAATGTGTGACCTACAATTGGTGGGAGATTTTTCTTACGATATGTGGCTGGAAAAGGTACAACATTTTCAAATGTGGTTGCATTTTAGTTCCTTGCGAACATGGAATGAGGCGCTCTTCGGCAACATTATTTGCCAATGCTGGGAGTGATATTACCACTGTGAAGCATCATGATGGTTGAACATCGACTACGATAGCGGAAATTTATATTACAGATTCTCTGCCCTGCAAGATGGCAATTGCTGAAGAAATCCAGATCCTACCTCACCAACTTCACCAAGTTGCGGGCCTCTGCATTCCTTCCGAAACTCCTTATAGAGTGAATTTAAACAATCCCAGTCAAAATGACAAGATCGTTCTTAAAAATCCAGGTTCTTCCTGGCGAACTTGTGGATCCCTCCAGTCCTTTAGAAACTCCTTATCGAGTGAATTTAAATAATCCTGGTCAAAATGACAAGATCGTTCTTTAGATAAATGTTAATGTCAATAATATTGATAATTCTAAATAAAATACTATAAAATCGAAGCGTGGTATTATGAATTATAATCCACTAGGTTGTCAAAAGGCCTTTAAGACATAGAAAACAGAGGTATTAACCTTTCTCAATATAATGGTTGTGGATAAAATAAATTATTATATTATAGTTTGATAATCTTGCACGAACACCAAATTTTCAGTCAGAGTTTAAGATTTGGTTTCGATAAACAGTAATTTATTCATGCGCACGTTCTGGACTGTTGGTTGGAAACTATTTCGGATTGTCCTAGAAACAAACCTCCAGATCCGTGATCGTAGCGAACCATAATTTACAACAGAATTCGACAAAAGTCAGAATTTCAAATGTAATATACGATCGCATTAACAGCACGAATAAACGCACGTATATCCATAAAATTATTACCGTAATTGTTGGCTGCGGCCCGTGTGGCGCTCATATAAAAATGATCGCCGCATAACTGACTTTTCCAGCTACAAAGGAATCTGAGTCGCTCCGTCCGGCCCCGTGGCTCCGTACAAACCATCACGGTGCAGGCATTCGGCCGCTAACAAGTGTCCCCTGTTCTCCATAAACAGTGAAATTAATGCCGGGTCCGGGTCCGTTAATGTCTCTAATCTGATGCGCCCGGCAGTAAACGTTCGCGGAATCTCGCAACTATTAATTCCCGGGACCGGCTCATATATTACCAGACACAATGACTCCGCGCCGAACCGACACCGAGATCACCGGGAATTCATTCGAGGTGACCGACGCCGCGCCGTTCGCCAAACAAAAGCGATGTTCGAGATGGCCGTCCATACGTTACGTCCCGATGGATCATCTACCTCTATCATCGCTAGTTTCCTGCTGTATTAAATAATGGTGAAATTGTATGATTTTCCAAAATACTTGCAGAAGAACGAATGTATTATTTCAATCGTAATGACGTTTGTCCTAGTACAAATAAGTAATAGGAGCCGATATCAATATATGGGCGGGCCCAGAGATACCAATAGCAGGTCTGTCCCCTACAGAGCCTTGCCCGAGAAAAACCAGGGTAGGTCAAAGAATCCCGGCTAATGGTAGGGCACTTTAATTCTGTTTCTGGCAGCGACCAGTTACCGAGGTCACGGCATAACAACCCGGAAAATCCCTCTATATGAGGTTTGTCCAACTGCGGCCCAAAGAAAGTGTCAGTGCGGCCCGATAAATAAGAAACGAACGCGAGTTTAAAGAATTTCTAATTAGTTTGGATGCTGAGTATGGCGAAATCGTATACTATACGGAAGTAAGGTGGCTCAGTCGAGACCAAATGCTAAAAATATATTATTATCATATACGAGTACTCGATGAAATAAAATCATTCATGATATTCAAAGGAAAACCTATTCCAGAACTAGACGATACCAATTGGCTAGTAGATTTAGCAGTTATGGTGAATTTGACTACTCATTTAAATGATTAAAACATGCGACTTCAAGGCAAAAATCAACTTATTAGTTCAATGTATCAACCCATAAACGCGTTTCAAATGAAATTGAAATTATGACAAAAGATAATCGGAAAAATAATAAAAATTTTTCTATTTTAGCGACTCCGTTTGCAGGCGATATAGATGTATTGGCAGCAAATTTTCAAATGGAACCAACCAGAAACATTTGTTAGTTCTTAGAAACTGGGTAAGATTAACTCAAATGTGTTTACACGTCGGTGGATAACATTTTGAACAGTTGTTGTAATATCAGGTATGTTAAATAATTTTTATAATTAAAACAACAAATTAATTTTATTAATTAATAATAACAATAGCGGCAAAAGCAGTTGAATTTGCTTATATAAAGTAGGTGTTATAAATTGTATTTATTTCAATATGGTACACCTTGCCGCCGTGCCTGTCGCCGATTGCATGCGTTGCCTTGCGCAAGGTCAGGTTGTACAGTGAACCAGTTTCCAATGCCGTGCAGTGTATTTTTAAATCAGTTTCGAACTGCCCATTTTGATTTATTTACAAAATTGTGTTTGTAAGAGTCCCCTGTACATTAAAAAAATTGTTTGGGTAAGTTCTGAATCACTGTATATTATCGCTTGTTAAAATTATGGCAGTCGAATTTCTAACACCCTGTATATCGAATTTGACATTATCAGATATAAAAATTAAGATAACGTCATCATGTAAAAAACACTACATACCAATTTTTGACTAATAACATGCATGTAATTTATATTTTCCATTCCTGTTTAAGTGCTAATAGCAAAAAGAATATCCGTGCTTGAATTGTACTGTTTCAGAGACCTTTTCTCATTTGCAAAAACCATACAAACATAATCAACCCTAACCCTACAAATAAAATGTAGGTATTAAAGCATTAAGCCACTTTATAGATCGATATGCCCCATACTAACACATGCAGCTACTTTATTTGTAGGATAGCATGAGATGAGAGTAAAAGGTTAAAAGAGAATAACTGCATCTTAGCTGTAGACTAAATAGTTTTATGAACCTTTTGTGTACCGGTTTGTTGTAGCATAATGAGTTATTTTAACCGAGTATTTTTAGTCTAAGAAAACAGAAATTAAATTTTCATCTAATTAACTGAATTTCCAAACATCATCAATTAGACGGTCTGGTCTCCAAATAGTTTATTTGGAAATGTCTGTTACCATTGTTTTCTGTCTAAATATACCAGTCACTGAAATATTTACTGTATTTACTGGGGTTTCGGTTAATTGTGTTTAAGACAACTTGAGAAGTGACGGAGCGTAACAATAGACACGACATGGGACTGCCAGAAGTCGAGGGAAGCACGCCGGTATTTTTAGAAAACTTGTTTGTTGTGCTCTATCGTAAAACGTTTCTTTTGTTTCGGCTTAAATTTTATTGTCCGTTTATTTGTAGTAAAGTCACGGTGATAGGTTATAAAGCTCCCAAATATACTCTCTAAATCGTAAATTATGTGCGCTTAGAAACCACTAAGTCATTTTAATTTGCTCCGCACTTGTTATTGTTCAGTTTACAAATATTTCAAATACTTCCACTGCCAAAAATACCCTTGTTAACCGCGTAATTGTTTTCGGAGTGCATTAACTTTAACGATTCCATGCAGAAACCGAGGCTCAAATCGAGCATCACACAAGCACAGATGCAGTAAATTATACTTGTATTTTTAAAATTAGGTATTTGTAATTTACTGTAACAACGCTGTTAGTTTTGCTAGTTTTCATGGGGAAAAATATATAATTTTCGACGTATATTATCTCTTCAAGATCCTACGAGTAAAACGCTGTTGCAAAGTCGCAATTTAGTAGACTGTGTATTTCTTGAGATTGACACCACTGTAGCAAATTTTTTATTAAAAAATGTTGTTATAACTTGGACGAAATACACGTTCACTTCTATAAATAGAAAAGGGATAATGACCAAAATAAATTTAGGTCATTTCACAAAGGCGAAAATAGGTTACCAACACTACTAATTGAAAACAAATAGGTATCTACAAGCAAAACAGAGAGCAGATGACAAGCTAGAGTGTTGCTGTCAAACATAAAGAATAACAACAGACGAGCTTAATGACGCGTAACATTACTTAAGAAAATAAATTGACTAATTTCTATACTTTTCCACAACAACTGCTACTTTTGAGGAAAATTGATTTTTTTGCTTTACGTTTTACAGGGTCTTTTGGTTTGTCCAGAAGCGGGTAAAACAAAGGGGGGTAGTTCTTAAAATCGTCCAAACTTATTTGTGTATACTTTTTTTATAATTTCATTAACAATTCTAAAGACTTTTATATAAAAAGGTACTCTTGTTGAAATTTGAGTTCAGCTTTCGACAATAATGAATTTTGATATTTCGGCAGATTCTAAGTCTTGAAACCTAGTTGGCATTTACATCTTTAGAGTTTTCATTTTTGCTGCGATATTATCAAAAAGAATATATACCCGAAAAAGTTCGAGCATTTTTAAAGCACTGTCACTAAACACTTAATGCTAATAACATATCCGTATTTAGCGTTTGAAAATTTGCTTATCGCTTGTAAATAAACACTTTTATGGTAAAAATAAATAACCACACGATCTACTAATCAATGCTTATATGTCTGGACATGTTAAAGTTGTTTCTTTTCTTTCGTTTAAAAGCCAACTATGTTTCAAGTCTGAGACAGCATGCTCCGATATACTAAATTTCAATTTTCTCGAAAATTGTTGTCCATGTTGAATTGCAACAAGAGTACCTTTTTATATAAACATCTAAGCTTTTTTATTTTTGCTATGAAGTTATCAAAAAAGTTTGGGTGTTTTTGAACTACTCTACCTCATTGTTTTACCCGTCTCTGGACAAACCCAAACGCTTTTGAGAAATTAAAAACTGTCGTCAGGAGCTAACCTTTTACTCTGTATGTCGAAAACGAAGCGTTTGTGGTCTAGAAGACGCAATTTAATTTATGATACTACGTTGGAGGTTTGTTCAAAAATAAAATAGCAAAATAGTTGTATAAACTAAATTCATTAATTTTCACAATAGTAGTTAATCTTTAAATTTTTTGTCATCTCTAAAAAACAAGTTATCACGTGGTAGGCAACCCACAAACCGCTCGCCTGCCACCTGGTGTATTCGCAGTGGCGCCACGTTGTGATAAAATTCCTTGACATAATAACTCGACTTAATTTAAAAACGACTTGAGTTTTGCCCTTGTACTATTTAACTTTTTTGTTCATTTGTCTACCTTACATTGAAGTTATGGCAGTGAAACTTCTAACACCCTGTAGACAATAGGTTTATTTGTACTTCTCTAAAATGTGTGCCTTGCTGAACCTCATTTAAGTAAATCAATGTCGTCAAAAATGTACAATAGTCACCTATTATTCAAAAGAAAATTATTAAAACTTTACGTACAGGGAACAATGATCAACATAAAAAAGTAAAAGAAATAACGTTTTGTACATCTGCTCCGACCATTAAATTACTCATTAAAATGAACTCAAAATTCCATTACAACATAGCGCCACTACACGCTTGCCATTATACCGAAATCAGGTCTCGTTAGATGAATAATTGTTCAAAGAATATGCCCGCAATTTATATCTATAAAGTAATGGTTTTATTAATGACCATGGGAAATTAAAGTGGCTCTAATAATTCAAAATTTTTTTTGTCTCCGAATGACGGCTTTCGAACAAATTACAACTTTTAATTTATTTCTTTATATCTTTCGTTACTACACAATAACGTGACTATGGCAGTGTCTTGCAGAGAATACCCGCGATGCTTTATGGGATGCTTTATTAAGTTTTACATTTCACATCTATAAATCAGGCACCTCGTACTATCTTATAATGCTCACAGAAACGCCTGTTTTTTTGTGACAGGAATATTGTAGTTCTTTGTTGTGTAAAATCAGCTGCAATTTTGATATGACTGTTATAAAGGGTGATTTTTAAGTCGACGCAATTTTGATGTAAAATATATAAAACCAAAAAAAGAAAAGATTTTTCAGAAAAATCAAAAGTGATTAAAATCATTTCAAGGCAGGTCCTATCCTGTACAAAAAATTAAAACAATGAACATTTTTATTATTCAGTCTTATTATTCTGAATTGTAGATGTAGGGTCATTTGGTAAAATCTCTAGTTACACTATTTCCCTAATTTTTATGGAGTATCCACGATGTATCAACCCTGAAAATTTGAAGTCGATCCGATAGCTGGTTAGGAATCGTCCTCTTCGAACTCGAACAAGGGTCTTTCTGCTTCAAATTAAGGCAGATTGGCAGAAGCTCATTACTTCTTTTAAAATTCGCAATGTATGAATGTAACTGTTTAAAAACAGATATGTCTAATTTACTAATGGTAGATTTAATTATGGTACCTAATGGATTATTTTAATATAAATCACAAATTTGTTAGTGCTGCAATGAGAGGTGTAAAATATAACGGTAAATTCTAAAATAACATGGTAAATAACAGTTAATAGTAAAAAAAATATCTAGTTATTATGTTACAAAGTTAATAATAAAATGGAATGTTTTGGTTAAAAAGAGTTGCATGTGTCATGTAACCTACACCAAAACATTTGATTTCATACCTATATACCTGTTACCCAGAATTCTAAAGTTTACTTAATTAAAAGTTTTGTTACTAATTATACAGTGTGTTAACAAACCTTCAAACTTATTTTTTCTGGCTTTAAATATTTAAAATTTTATATGAAAATATATACTGTCTAAATGATTATATTTAAGATCTTTACGAGAAAGCTACAGACAATGTTGTGGCTTATATTTAAAGTAAAGGAGAAAAGTGTGTCTAACGGTAGACTGATATTTAGTTAAAATCATGTTAAGTATATAACTTAACTAAAAATCAAGAATAAATTCAACAGGGTATTATGAACTATCCTTAAACTGATTTTATATAAATTATGCAACACATATTTTTGTGTTTTGGATTCAAGAAATATGTCGCACTTCATTGCTTTTTGTCACAACTTTTGCGTACTGGAATTTTTGAGGATAATTAATATATAATTTATCTGAGCATTATACTGTTGTACCTGTAGGTACTAAGACGTTTGAGTACAATACAATATCTAAATTTTGATCATTTCTCTAACAATACCTTCAATATTTGAAATAAAAACTGCAATTCTATCGACACCGACGGTCTCTCTACGATTCGTTTTTTAAAAGCAAGTAAACAGTGAGGAACGCAACCTGGCATGGTATAGGACGCATTGACGTCAAACAGCGATTTACAGCTGGGTACAGCTGTACCCCAGACATGAATTTTTGGGTATATTTTCTAAAATATTTTTTTTTACTTTATTTCCTTCGAGCTATGTTTCTTAAATATATATCTAAATTGGTATATATACAAAACAAAATTTTGAATAAATTGCTTTTTATTGTAACTAATTATAGAGAGTTTTGTTGTTTGGGGCAACGTATGTGCAGAACATTAAAAAAACAGCTTGTGATAATTAAATCATTATTTAAAATGTCACTAAAATGCTTGTTCTTTTTTCATAATTATTTTTGTTTTTATTATTTCTAATTATTTCATATTATTTTTTCAAAATGTGTTTACTCATTTATCAATGCTGACAACTTTTTATGTAAAAATATATTTTTTTATAAGCAGAATGTGTTTTATTTTTAATATTCCCTAATTATAACATTAAAAAAATAATAATAAGCCAAAAAAAGTTGGGGTACATTTGGATCCCACTCGGTATTTAATGTAAGTTTTTGACCACGGGTTTATGAAGGTTAAAGACTTTAGAAGCGTCGGAAAGTTATATTTTTTTACACAATCATTCAAAAAATTTAATACAAAAAACTAAATGACCCCATTGTATTCCAAATACTGGCAATACACGGGGGTATCATGAGAAACACTACCTAGACCTACCTGGTAATGTTATAGAAAGAATTTGAATTTGGGGCATGAAGTTCCAACAGTAAGATGACTTGAAACCGTCCGCTTCCAGGTTCATGGGAACCGGACAAAAGTTTAGGAAACTTTGCAACAAAATTAATACTATTCTCACTATGGGTGCAAGCTTGTCAGCGTGTCAGAATACTATCCATAAACAATTCAATTCTGCAGTTTTCTTTTAGAGGTGTGTATCAACAATGAAAACTTTTTAAAATGGTTGTAATAGTGATCTTAGTTGTTACATTTTTCCTTAAATGATTAGTTCGAAACTTCTATTAAAGAAAAACATTTTAATATCAATTTTTACGTTTTAAGGACCAAGATCACAGGTGTGGGTAGGCACTGCACACTAAATACTCATAGCATATTCCGAATCTGCTAGAATGAAAAATAGTCCGAATAATCGGTGAAAGTATGTATTTGATGTTTTTTATGGTAACGCATGATGTAAACAATGTGTAAGTTTACATCATTTTTATCAGTGTATATCTACATATATTTGTAAAATCCAAAGAACATAATATTAATGTTTCAAAAATGAGATGCCATTTTATTTTCAGCAAAAACTTTTCAATCAAAACATTCTAATGTGAATGCAATACATTTTTAGATTGGATGAACAGTACAATTTTGGATGAAGACATGGATAATTCTTCTCCTGACAATGCCTTGTTAACTATCTAGATATAAAAATGTAATTCTCATGGTGTGTTTATAATTGAATTAAAATAAAATATTCTGTATTTCTAATAATTTGTTAGTAAGGGACATGCATATTACGTTGACTCGCCTGTATTTTTGTACATTTTCACACAAGCAAAATTTTTTAACCTGAACAACTTTTTTCCATGACATTCAAAGTAAAAAAAATGTTCCTTCGTTTCAACTTCATCTGTAGAATTACTATATATTTTACGATTCCAACTTAAAAATTATAATGGATAAATGAATACAAATTATAATTCCAGGAATTTAGAAGGTAATCTAGCACAACAGTTGTAACATCACATAACATACTATTTAATTGTATCCATATTTATTTCTGTAATATTAATTACAGTGTACTTATTTAATTTACATAATTATCATGTAATTTTACATAACTTTACACTGGTCACAAATTGTCAACGTATGTCAAATTACAGACAGTGTGGTAGCCAAATAAAGTTCAATGCAATATTAAATACATTTTTATTTGCAAATTTAAATGGTATCAAAGATCAAATAAGATAATATAACAAACAATACACATCCACAAATTTTAATGTGCCAGTTTGTTAATGGCATGAGCGTTAATCTCTTTCACTGGCCAATACCATCGCTTCCTTAAAAAAAATCGCCAGACTTTCTTTTCACGATAACGCAAACTACAATTTTACAATTAGAAGATTTGAAAAAGGAAATAATCTCCAGCAATTTGAGGTTAAAAGCAGACAAAAAAGTGATACGAACTTGTAGAGAGGCTGTCTGCTTCTCCCAGCATGACTAACGGCTCAAATCAATCAGCAGTCAGTGTTGCTTTTACTTTTAGTCACGCTCATATAACAGGTGCTTCGCATATCGTTACCCTGTACTAAGAGTGCTTTTAAACACCGTCAATCTCGAACAATCGAGTTATGTACGTACTTATTTTTCTTAACTAGGAAACGAGAACAAAATGCAATTATAGATACATTATAATCCCGACATTACTCTAACTCGAATATTAGAAAGTGCATTTTTGATACTTATAACATTGTTGTTGAATATTTCTTGGTTGTAATCTCTGTCTAAGGCGTTTCCTTGCAAGCAAACACATCTTTGTTTGTTTCCTGTCTGCAATATATTATTAATCATATAAAAGCAGCATTTACCTGTTCTCAACTAATTGCGTAATCGCATGAGAGCTATTTCTGTCTTAATTTTATTGGATATTTTTCACTAATTTCAACTTCACTTTTAATTAGTACCTACATTTAAATTAAAATATAGCCGATGCAACATTCAGCCGCCACTCAAGATACAAGAAGCACTGAAGATTCCATCTGTTAAATATGGCGAAACGTCTCCAGTTAAGCTTCAACCACGGTAAAATAGCCCAGAAGGTCATTCTATATCGCAGTTCTTTCTGAACAACTCACATATCGTCAAATTTGACTGTTAGTTCTTTTATTCTCCATTCTCCAACATCAAGTCACTTCTCAAAGAAAAAAGATTTGACACAACTGAAGAGACAAAACAAAATTCGTTGGAGAAATTTCAAAGGGTTTCGGAAGAGGTATCTTGCTCCAGTAGAGCAGACGCCATTGAGAGTAGTCAAGATATGACTTGTTATAAGGAGATATAAGATAGAATAGTTGTAATATTTGTTTCTCAAAAAAATTATAAAAAGTCAGATCTGGAACGTTTTGATCAGATTTCGTATATCGTGCAACAACGTGATCAGCACCTCTTGATAGTGTCTGCCTGCATTTTAATCGTATTAAAGTGAATATTCAATTCAAAAGTAGTTATTTATGATATAAGTGCTAAGATGACATTTTATTTTATGAGAAGCTAACTTTTAACACATATACCATATAGTATTTTTCTACATCATTAAAAACATCATTAAAACAAAAAACACATTTCTTATATTATTAAATTTATAAAATATCATTTTAAAATGCAATTGTCCATGCAGTTTATTATTGCTAAGGTAATGACAGTTCGATCGTTAATTGACAACATCAAATCTCTTGACATGGAAAGTGATCAAGAAAATGAGTTTCTCCCATCAGAAACCAAAGAAGCCACTTTCGAGTTATTGCCTAGTAAGTCAAAGCAACGATCGTTTCTTGAAATGGTGTAATTTGAAAAATGTTAGTGTGAAGTTCAGTGACCAAGTGCTTTTTTCATACTTTGAGGAAAAGTCCAAAATACGGAAATAGTCAACGCTTTGTTCAAATTACCCCATGTTGAAGGCGATGATGAACATAATGAATCAGGACAAAAGAAAATATTAAACACTTGTTGCTTTTTTGAAGAGAAATAGCGAAGGATATCGACCGAAAATGTATTGATCAGGGATTTGGAGCCTGTCGTCGGGAAGATTGTGCAACTTGACATTCAATAATATCGAAGATTTGGGAACGTCACAAATTGTGCATATGCCAGGCTCAAAAGCTACGTGTGCAACAAACTTTCTTTATTCCTGATACACTATATTTGAACTACTATAAAAAATAAATGGGCCTTCGTCCAGCGAACACTAACCATTCAAGAATTTTTATAAAATACATTAAGAATAAATGTGCCACGACTCTAATTGAAGTCAGCACATTTGGTAAGATGACTCCAATATTGCTGAATTTCTAAATGTGCCTGATTAAACGAACGAAAAATTAAAAGCTTCAGGACGCTTATGGGCAGAGTATTCAATGTTAAAAAGTATTTTCATTTATGGCTCGCTTGACATTTTCAAATTTTCGACTTTAATTGCCTACCTCAAACGGAAAAATGTTGGTTACAGTCCAAAAAGAGCCAGTGTGTTTACTAAGAGAGACATGTCTCGATTCCTAATTGAGGCATCAGATGAGATGCCAGATATTTAATTCATAAGATAAATTTGGATAATTTTACATGTATAGGTTGCATTTTAGGTAGCATCGATATTAGGAATATCGGGACCATGCATTGTAAAAATTCCACAAACAAAAACAAATATTCAGCGAATATTTACTGTTACAAAGGACAGAATCCAACAAACACAAAATCTTCGCATGTATTTTTGAACTATCCCAATAGAATATGCTACAACCAATTACTAGGAAAAGGGACAATTGGACAGTGACCGTCGAAAATAGCCAAGTAGTTAATACTACACATAAAAGTCATTAGAGATGTTAATGTACTGGGTTAAAAAGACATGGAAGATGGAAATCCTCGACCGTTGCCGAAAGCTACGTCGAAGATTCCGTTCAAAGTAAATTGCAATATGTAGATACAATTCTTCATGAAAATGACAACACATCATCCTCCAATACTTCATCAATCATGTTTTGTACCATTACCTGCTACTATAGCTTCTACTTCACTGACCTCGATAGCTAATTTTACTTTAAATAGAAATATAACTGAAACCGAAACTGAAAAAAAACATGCACTGTTCCAAGTAATTGTATAAACTGCACATTTAATTTCAGCGGCAATAAATAGATTTAAAACACATATTTCTTATAAATCAATTAAATTTTAAATTAAATTCTAGAAAACCTATTCCAAATCAATGCGATGTTAAAAATGTCTATTTTGACAGTTATGTACTTACAGTTGAAGAACAGTAAAGGAATTACTTACTGTTTTATTAGCCTTTGCAACCAGTAAGCGCATCCTACTGTCGTAGAAACAAACATGGTAAGTGATCTAAAAGAGCTTGATCATGCAAAAAAAATATTTACCAAATAGCAGTTTGTTCGTAATGCTGTTGATACAAGTGCCGAGATTAATTTTGCATTAGGGAAACACAGCAACTATTATACCAGCGCCTGTTCTTCCTACATCAATCACAAGGTCCCTAATGGCTTCATACAGTTCAAAATATTTACGAATGCGATGTCCCTTCTTAATTACTTACCGAGATAAAGAGAGAGAGACACAACGCGCGGCAGCAGCGACAAGGATTGATCGCGAGAGCTTGACAGTTGCTCTATAAGGCCAGCAATTACATGATTATCCTCGACAATACCCAGTGATTTCCTGGGCTTTCATTACCCTTATTGTTAGTCTCCTTTGTTACAACCTCGCCCATTCTTCACGTTCGCAGCCAGCGAAACAAAATGATAGCCTCGCAAAAGTTTTCCAACATAAAATAGTTATCTTTGATTCAGAGAAATTTTGAAGGCGCCCGCTGCTTTCATGTTTTCTTTTCTTTTCGAACTCTTGGCTCGACAAGGGGTTATTTGTCGGATCGGGGTTAATCCTCTACCCTTTGTGCACTTGATTAGCGATGAAATTGCATTTGCAGCAGAAAAATTGTACGCCGTGGCACCATTCCAACTTCTGTTTTCACTTTCCCTCGTGAATGAAATTAAAAATTAAATTTTAAAATTATTGACTTATTATTTGAAAAACTAATATCAAAACGTATGACTACATTTTTGGAAACACGGACAATTTTGTCACCGAACCAGCATGGTTTTAGAGAAAAGAGATCAACAATATCTGCAGTGACAGACCTATTACATTTCGTTTATAAGTATTCAAACCGTGGACACAATACTATTGCTATATTTCTTGATCTGACTGTGAAGATCATAAAGACTTACTGCGATATGCTATACGGGGAACGTGCCATCTTTTAAAATCATATTTAGGAAACAGAAAGCAGTTTGTTAACTTTCTTGGATATATTTCTAATGTATTACCCATTAACTCTTGGAATTCCTCAGGGAAGTGTTTCGGGTCCTCTTTTATTTATATTATTCATAAATGATTTAAAGGCTTATGTTTCGGTATACGGCATTTGCAGATGATATAATATCACATATATCATGGCAAACCGAAAAACTACTTCATTTAATCTTTGAAAAATGTCAACGAGTGTTTGTTAATTATTATTCTACAAAACATTTGCAATATTCCATTTAGTTCCATGTTCGATGATTCGAAATTAAAACAATGAGGAGCAATAACTGAATGAACATATCAAAACTTGTGCTCTAATAAAGAAAAATAATTAACATAAATAAGAAACACGTAGTTGAAACAAATTATTAGGCTGATTTAACATCAAACGTGAGAAATCGTTGAATTCAACAGAAAGTCGTCGCCAACTTTGTTTTGATAGTTCAAATAGTTAACATAATTTTATTTCAAGAAAAATATTCTTGCGGCAACAATCAAAAAGTAGAGGTCAAGTATCAAGACAATTGTTGTTCCACGAGTTTGTTTCTTCTCAGTGTAGCATATGCACGCATAAGAGTTAAATTAAGGACGTATGCAAATTAATACATTCAACAACAATTTCTCTTGTTTCAGCATAACCCATTTTTCATTTTGATATGTGTTCTACAATTATTAAATAGTTAAATAATATCTTATGTATTAACCATTGTGTTACGGAACATATCTTAAATATACATAATTAAAACGTCTATCCATGTGTAACATTATTATTAATATCTATACATACTATTTATAATATTGGCAATAGTCTAAATAATAGGTGTGTTTTCTATACAAGTGGATTATAAAAAGATAACATTATAATTAGTTTTAAAGTACCACTAGAACACATTTAGAATCACAGCACGGATTTCTATTCTAATGGTATCAGTAACAATTAATTAAAAGACAGAGAACTGAACCCTCAAGGGATTAAATACATATTAGGAGAATATTAATTAGGCGTGTAATCATGCCATGGCGACATTTGTGGCTCGGGACATTCATCATATAATATATTGCGCCCACTGTGGTAATGTACAACATACGCCGCGTCACGTAATTACGCTATGGGGTTATTTTTTACGGATTAGCAACGGAGAAAAATAAACAAAATGTGCAAGGATCGCGCATATCGAGTTTTTCGTTATCTGTCATCTCTGTTATTTTATGCACACCTAATTAAAATTTCTCATGTATGAACTATTCTCCTGAGACCTAATGTCTATTTAAATAATAATAATAACACATAGTTTTTTTAATAAAATCTAAAACCTAAATTTATTTATCTATTTAAATAAAATGTCCAACGGGTATATACCCAATAACAGGACAAATTTAAATAGTATTTTATACAAACAATGACTTACATTAACTGGCAAACATAAAATATTTACATAGATGTATTGCAAATAAAATGATATAAAACGCAAGTACACATGAAATAAACAGACTAAAAATAACTAATCTACAAACACAAAAATACATGAAAATAATCAGTTAAAAACTAGTAAAAAATAATTAATTCATAATTGACAAAATTATAAAACAATTTCTTTTTCACAAATTGAGCGGTATAAAATATCAAGCCGTGATTCAATAATGGCATAGTTAACAATGATTTGATAGAATGGGGAACTCTTATAGATATTCGTATTATGACTGTCTATCCAGAGCAGGTTGTTGTTTCTAGCATTAAGTCTAGGAATATGAAAATTCAATGGTGAAGTTAGATACACTAATTTAATTAATAATAATTTTATGAATGAAAATAATAAGGTGCAAGACACGTATTCTAACTAGACTCCTCATATTGACGCTTATAAAAAAATTCTTGCGGTGTACCTCTAGCGGGATAGACGTTATCGAGCATGAATGTAGCGGATTTAAAAAATCTACGCTGGACCTTCTCAAGAGAAATAATATGTGTGAAATAAATTGATTTTCACACTGTAGATGCATACTCACAATTGGACCTCACAAACGTATTAAAAAGTAATTTTAGACTATTGAAACTCAAATTCTTGTAAGCATTCGCAACAACATGTTGAATATGACAACTAAAAGAAAGCTTGCGATCAAGTGATTCCAAGGTCATTCATTAAAGTTGGCCTTGCTAAAATAACACCTTGAATAACATAATCACATATTACAGTATCATTCCTACGACCATATGACATCACACTACATTTACCAATAGGTTAAGAATATAGCAGAAGAAGATAACCGAATCAAGGTTATAAACAACGGTTATAAATGAAACAACGCGTTATTATTTGGGAGAGAAACATCATCACTGTCATAAGTACTCGGTTTAATATACGCACTAGACACAAGTGGCACAATGGTGTACAATCAATTGAGGGTCTTCTATAGAGCTATCGTTAAAGGTCATGGCCGATAAAATAGTAGAATTTCCCTTCTGAGTATTCCCAAATGTTTTTAAAGCTACCTTCTGTATCAGTAATATAAATTTACTTTTATTGGTAGCTGTTAAAATTTTAAATTTGCTGTAGATAGTATCTGTTCGAACTGACTCATACTTATTCTAGGTTCGTTTTTTATTTTATTAAGTAAAATAATTTCTCTATTAAATCAAGGTGGATACTGTGAGTTGGTTATTACTGTCGGCCCAATGAAGTGGACATAAGACAACTATGTGCACCATCTTAGGAGGAAATTAAAGATAATAAGTTAGCCTCTACTTATATCAACTTGTTTATGTACCCAGCTAATATTTCACTTGTAGCTTCTTTTTATGTAATGTTTTCATCTAAAAATTGCCGTGTCAATTTGAATAGGCCGCAAGATAATGGGCTGATAAAATTCATTTCAAGTTGTTCATTCAAGTGGACTTCAAGTCGTTAAGATTACATAATTTTTTTTATAGATGTTTAGCTAATCTGGTATAGGTCAAACAATAATGTCAGGAAAAACCAATCTCTAATACATAAAGCCAAAGTTTAGGCTAATATATAGTCTTTTTCATGGTTCTAAAATGAGAAGTATAGGACGAAGCAGGAAAACAACCACTGTTTTCCTGTTTCTTTGGTTATGTACTTGTAATTTGTTTCATTTCTACTCATATGAAGATTCAGTTGGACATAGAAAAACTGCATTAAATACAGGTAATTAATTGATTTTATTACCCTAAACTTTTTCTACACTGCTTCAGTTAATTGTTTATTTTATTCATTCATATATTTTTTTACTTCCTAACACATTTAAATTTACAACATAATAGTTGTAATTTTATTGTGTTTTTGATTTTATATGTGCTTTTTTATGTATATTTTAATTGTTTAGTTATATCACGTACCACTTTCATTTTAGAATCTTGAAAATGGCTGTATATTAGTCGAAACGTTGTTTTTTTTGACATTATTTTTTGACCTGTACTGTACATCTATAATTAATTCAAAAGTTACAAATATAAACATCTAATAATTTTCTTTAAGAGGAAAAATTATTGCACTTATTAGAAGACAGCTGAACCATTTTAGTGATGAGTTTGATAAGTGATCGAGCTTTGAATCAACCAGCTAGCAGAGTAAAAAAATCGTGATGTGACTCGGATAATAACAAAGAGTATATAAAAAATGTTGAACGCCAAACTTGGATAGTTAGGACAGTTCATTCCACCAACTAGGTACACATATCCCAGATTGCACAGAAACTGTACATGAAAGGCTAGCTAGACCGGAAAATCAGGGACTAAATTCAATTTTTTTTTACTTTAATTGAATACAAATTTTGTCTTTTTAACTGTTTATTGTTAGTTATGCCGTTCTCTTTATTTCAAATTACTGAATAAAATACTTAGCGATATTTAATTTGTGGCAAACGTAGCTCGTAAACCAAGCCTCAAATTAAAATCATATAAATGCAAAAAATAGCTTAAAAACACGCTATATTTAAGAAAATACTTCGAATCTATAGTAGTTAATGCCTTTCCTCTTCGTGCTTTGATATTTTAGGCCAAAATTTCACAGAATTTATTTTGTGCGGACTCAAGGTAAAATTATGTGACAAAACAAATCACTAAATCTATAAAATAAAGTTTTGATCGATTGATGATTGATATTTTGATAATGGAGTTCCGAAATGAAAAGTGGCATAAGAAAGTCCTATTATTTTAGTCCAAAGAATATGTGCTTGTCCTACTAATTGTAACACCCTATATACAGGGTTTCCCATAATTAGTGTGCAAAACTTTAGCAGTACATTCTACCATCAAAACCAATAATAATAATTTCTTTTTTCTATAAATAGAAGTCGAAAAATGCTTTCTGAGGGGGCTGTTTACTCTGAAAGGGGCCTCAATAGACCTTGTTTTTCAGAATATTTCTAAAACGAGTTAACGCGAGTTTTGGAATGTAAAACACACGTTAAATGCTCTAACAAACTACAAAAAAGCAATTTTATTGTTTTGGTCAGGGACGTCTCGGGCAGGGAGGCTCACAGGTATGCGCCTCCAATTTTTTGCACGTCAATATTTTCAAATTTAAGCATCAAACCATGATAGATATAACTTTTTTATAAGAAAATGTACTTTTGATTTACTTCGATAAAATTGCTTTTGTTGCATAATCTAAGGAATGGAAAAATATTACATGAATAAGTCATCAAAACAAACGTTTGTTTACTTGAATTAATTTGAGAGTTTATTAAACTAATGACCCATCTAGTCATTATTTTATATAATAAATTCAAGCACCGTCTTGGTATATACACACGGTGCATTTACTAGAATCTCATTCCCAGTTGCCAGTAACTCCGGGAACGCTTCACTAACTTCAGCAAGCCTCGCCCCATCTTTTGCAGCAATGAATAGCATACACAACCAATATCTGTTGGGGTTGACACAGAAACAGTGTGTCTTACTATTCTCCTCGGCAGTGTTTTCCCGCTAAGTTTCCTCCTCTAAGACCCGAGTAATAAGACCAAGTAACATCCGCTTTGATCTTTCCGGCATTAATTAACAAACGACAAAATTGTATTTAAACAATAGCGGGAGAGCAGCTACCGAGGAATCTACTGGTATGAATGTGCGACGTCTCCCTCAAAGCAGGAGTTTGCAGTTTGTAGTCTGATTATGCAAACAGCGTTATATAGCTGAATTATACAGACTGTGTGCAATTATCAAACAAAAGGTTTAAAAGCTATAGGTACATGTGTGAAACCTAGAGTGTAATGTTTATAAAAAGTTGTATGGGGAAATATAAATACGGTTTAATAATTGGAGGATGAAAATTGTTAAAATTTTAAATGAACTAGAGTCTGAGAGAGTAAATAGTCCTTCAGTATTCGATTGAAAATTATCTTTGTAATGCGGAATGAAACATTACCGTATACGTCAAAATATAACTAATGTAATGTTTTTCAAAATAAACTACTAGTCAATTATGATGAAATAAACAGTTTCAAATAATTTTAATAGTCTTTCTGTTTATGTAAAAATATTTTAAAATAAATTTATTTATTTATTTATTTATAGAAAACTGGGACAACCACAGGATTTACAGCCCAAAACAATGTCCACAAGATACTTAAATTATATATAGAAGTACATTAATAATTACTATAATAGAAAATCTTAACTTGCAATAGTAATTCCCTTTAAAGATTTTTTAAAACCGATGAGCGAAGAGTGAAAGATATCTAGATGACTATAGTACAAATTATAATTTCTACATACTCTATTTATGGGTGAATGTTGACCAGAGTTAGTCTGGTAAAAGATATCATATACAAAGCATTTATTCTAAAATCATGTTGTGGTACATGTGGTAAGCCGATCAGGGCTAATAAATCTGGAGAGTCGATCAGACCATTAATAAGTTTAAATAGAAATTTTGCTTCGGCAATAATTCTTTGAGTTTTTAATGAAATAGTATGAAATTTGTTTCTTAATAACGTGCAACGTTGAAAAGAATACACACCACTCTCCTTGTAATATAAATATCTCATAAATATATTTTGCACCGCCTCAAGTCGAGATTTATGCATGGAATATTGAGGATTCCATACTATGGAGGCAAAGTTGATTATGCTGTACACATATGCAAAATATATAGATTTAATAGAAAAAACTGACTTAAAATTTTTGCAAAATATGATAATGAAACCAAGCATTTTGTTACTTTTTAAAGTTATGTAATCAATATGCGAAGAGAAACTCATTTTTCTATCAAAGACAACGCCAAGATCCTTTATTTCTTTAATTTGATTTAACATATTTTTATTAAAGTTATAATTGTAAGATATGTTCTGGTTACGGGTAAAATAAATACAGAAACACTTATTTAAATTTAATTGAAGCTTGTTTGTTTTACAGTACTGGAAAAAAGAGTTTAAATCTTCCTGAAAGGCAAAACAATTATCGAAATTATATGAGAATAAATTTTTAAATCATTTGCGTAAAGCCAAAATCTACAAAATTTGAAAAAATGACAGATATCGTTGATGTAAATTAAAAATAGTAACGGTCCCAAATGCGATCCCTAAGGAACGCCTGACCTTGCAATATAGGGGAAACATTTGTAACCACTGGTTACCAATTGTGACCTGTTGAAAATAAAAGAGGTAAGCCACCTCAGTAAGTTACCATGTACAGTAACTTCAAACAACTTAAAAAGAAGTATGTTATGATTAAGTTGATCGAACGCTTTGCTGAAATCACTGTACACGGCATCCACTTGACTATCCATAGCAGTAGTAATATATTGAGAGTATACTACTAAATTAGATTCGATTGATCTATTTGGAAAAAATCCATGCTGCTCAGGAATTATTGAGGATTAGTCTTTACTGACAAAATAGAATATTGTGATGAATCGAAAGGTAAAACTTATGAAAATTAAGCGTTAGAAGACCAAGATAGAATAACGTACATAATAAAAAAATAGACAAACATACGAATGTTCTATTATTAACATTAAATAATTCCATACAAGGAACATCAGATGTAGTGATAATGATTGAAAATATGAACTATTAAGAAGGAAAGGGGAAACTACGTTTAAATTTGTTCCCACGTATAAATTACCAAAAACTAGTGAAAAATAGCGAATGTTAACCAAAAGTTTCAAAATTAAAATTAAACAGTGTCAAGAAAATGTTGGTGATTGGGAAAAAAGAAAGCCAAGTCGAATTTAGCTTCTGCAGAAAAAAGGTGTTAAATTCGAAGGAAAACCAATAAAAAGCAGCGGAAATCAAACGAAAAGGTGCTGTAATAAAAATTACAAGCGAATAAATATCAAACAGGGTCAACAGACTGTGGATCCTGTGAGAAATTTAAAAAAAATTACATCAAGGGGAAATTTCATAAAATACAATCCATCCAAGGGAGGCAGGCAAATCCTAGCAAAGGACAACACAATAGCCGAATTTTACCATGATTTGAAGATACTGAAGACGAAGAAATCAATTAGAAAGAAATATTACGGAAGTGACAAGAACGGACTGTGCAAGTGAGAAAGGATGTACAAGTATTAAAAAAGTATTTATATTTTAATTTGTGAAATAATCGTATATCTCTGTTAATTTAAGTCCATAAGATAAAGTAAATTTGTGCAGGGTAGGTGTAAGGGAGTAATATAACCATTCCAACTGTTTGTTGTTCAATATCGTACAATATATTAATTTATGTAGGCAAAATCAATACAATCATAATTACTGCGACACAGAAGAAGGCGAAGCCTAGCACAACTGCCGTTGCAGAACTACACTGTCCACAGTCTAAGTTTAAAGAAGTATTGGTAATAGATAAAAAAAATAAATAAATTAAGTTAAGAAATCTGGCTAAATAAGTAAACTTATTAAATTGTGCTAATAAAACCATGGACATGGTATCAAGAATCTTTATTATAAAGAAATGAACGGGTTTTTATTTTTTTATTAATTGTAATGTTGTTGATAATAATGAATGTACAGAGCTATTCATTATATTTAGTCCATCCTTTATTATCGTTATTATTAGAGAATAAAGTTTTGAATAGAAGTTGTAGGGCGGTAACTGAACTCCTTTAATAAGTTAATGAAAGCACAGTGGCAACAATAAAAATTACGTATTTGAATATATAAAAAACAATTAATTAAATTAGGTGCTGGAAGTGTACATCTCTTTATTTCACGCTTACTCCCACTCTCGCAACTAAGATTTTCTAATTGTCACAAAATAGGATTAACAAAACCATTTAAAACGTGTTTCTCCTAGATATCAACAGTTTACTCAGAAACTGTATCCATTTGACAAAATTAGCAGTGGCTAAAAAAATGTTCACCTTACTTCTGTTTCTACTGAGCCACTGTTGTCTATAAATTGTTGAGTAGTACATCAAATAATTGCTCTTTAGGTGTTATCTGCACGTGACAAATTTGAAACAGAAATATTAAGACGTTTTGGACAGTTATCAAAGTTAGTTTATAATTTAAAGAAACTTTAACATCCTGTATCATGTTACAAAGGCGTCTGCGACGCTATATTTATTAGGACATTTTGTCTTAATTTTGTATGTACTCTCTGACCTAGAAGTCTGTCAATGTTTTTTAAATTACCCTGTATAAATCTTATAAATCTCTAAAATGACAGCTAAAAATTTGCCATATTTAAAATAATTTGCTACATTAAGATAATTTGATCCAAATTTGATACATATGTTTTAATACATATGTAATAATAAAAAAAATAAAGTTTAAAAAAATGTATTAAAAATTAAAATATTCTGTTCTAGGAAACCAAGACATTTGCAGAAGCTAGATACATAGTATCAGTTGGAATGATGGTACATCGCTTGTCCTCAAAACTTTGCAATTAAAAATAAATAAAGCTTACATAAAGAAAAGAATCCGAAAAATTCCGTTCAAAGCACATTTACCGCCGAATTTTGTTTTTTCAATATTTTCATTCATGAGCTCGTAGATATTTTTAAATATCGTTTCCGCTCTTAAAGTCACATATTGTACAAATAATTGCCGTTACAAAGAACGCAATATCATGTTTTAACGATGTTGTAAATTTAACAGTTGCGGCTATTATTTTGAATTTTTATGTTTGAAATTAACCAAGGAGTTCATTAAACCACGCGAATCGGCTAATTTAATGATGTTTTTTTTTCCAAATCTCTTAACGACCATTACTAAAATTATATCTAAGTGCAATATTTCTCACATCACATCTATATATCTCACTCAATTTCAAGTTTTGTACAGAAAGGCTATAATTACACAGTCATGAGAGTTGTACGACTTTATTTCTTTATTGACTCTCAAGGCATGGCGACAGTATTTACTCAATTCTCTAGTTTTCTTATTTTCAAATTTTTCCTCATCTTCTCAGTCGTCTTTGATAATTTTTATGCGTTAAAAGTTTTTGTATGAATTAAAACTGAAGTAATTTTTAAAATTCTCGTAGTTACATTACGCTACAAACAAAAATGTGTAAATGGGACTTTCCAATGTGTAACTCAAGATGTACAAAATGTCCGTGTTAATAGTTTAACACACTCTTGATTTTTGTACGTTCCACTCGTCCGGGTTTCAATCCCGCGGCCTGAAGACCGTAAATCAAATACACTTGTGGAGAGGATTGGCATCCTCTCTGTTGATATTATATGATGATGGTTTAGATCAGTGTGGGAGTTTGATACTGGTCGGAGTTTGATCATCCTTACCTTATTAATGGAGATTTTTCCTGAACTGAATGGTAGTTAGGATCTACTAAAGTAAGTCGTTCCTGGGCGCTAATGCTGCATACTTAATAATAATATGTCGCCCCCTCTCCCGCAGAGCTTTCTAACTTATAGGCTAACCCTCGTTATTGGAATGAAGGGTAGATATTATTATTATTATGAGATATGGATAAAATTTAAATTTAAATTGAGTTTAGCTCATAGAAAATGCAAATAATATGATAGACTGCTGATAATCTTTCCAAAACGGCCTTTTTTAAAAAATTGCATTTGTGAAATAATTTGAAATGACTCGGAACTATAACCCTCAAAGTTGTTAGAGTTTTACAAAAATTTACTGTGAGTACTATTTGTAGTTTTAAAGAAAGATAATGATATGTTCATATCACTATACAGGGTGATTCAGAGCTAATCCAAAAAAAAAATGTAGGTACAGGGGACTGATTACAAACACAATTTTGTAAAAAAAAACTCAAAAGGAGCAGTTCAGAAAAAATTTACAAATACACTACTGCACTAAAACTAATATAAATACTTATATCACAATAAAGTTAATACGAGTAAGTAATCGGATATTTAAAATCGCCTGGCTAGAGACTACAATAGCCTAGCGATGATGGTTGAAACTACTATTACTTCAATATTTTTTTTTCGAGAACTATAGATTTTACAAATTTCTTTTATGATTTTGACTGATATGTTTTGAATCACCCTGTATAAAGAGCCATATGAACTTGTATAGTAAGTTACTCAGGCGACCTTTTTTCAGTGTGGACTTCCCTGCACCAAAAATTATGTAAATTACGTGTAAAATATTACCCGTTTTTTTTGCTGTGTAGGTTTACTTATATTATTCGTTATTCAAACGACTTACTATATCAGCTTCTTGATATTTTCTTTTAATACTACTTTCTGAGCTTTGCAAATTAAAATGTAATAATTAATTATAACAAGCTTTAGTTAAATTATTTTATGTTTAACGTATGTCTCTAGCTATAGTAAATGTTTTATTTGAATATCTGGTGGTGTCGTTCACAAATGATTTGCTGATATACGGTCTTATTCGAGGTTACGTTGCTACTTGTATCACAAACTATATTGGACTGGAAGGCTTTATACATATATGTAGAACAAAACCTCCAGTTAACTATGTAAATCCTCTTAAAAGTAATGAATAGCGTCATCACAGCAACATTCGTAGCCAATATATCTTGTTACTAAAGAAGCCTTTTACATATGTGTTTAAATAGTATTCATTCCGTACCACCTTCGCGTAATTAGGCAGGATTGACATAAACGTGTGGCTTATAAATTTTAGCGAAATTAATTGACACACAATCAAATAGACAAATGAAAGTGATGAGGCCGTACGTAGTAGATACATCCCCAATGGCATTCACCTACTCAGATGACCATACAAGTAGTATACACCATGATATATACAATTAATTGTATAATAGTAAATTCAATATTAATTTTTTGCTTGACATATACCTATACTACTTAATGCAATAACACTTTTCAAAAAATACTTTTCCTCAAATATCTCTGAAGATGTATTTAATGTACGAGTAGACTGGTGAAACATGTGACTTAACCAACTACTATAAAAAGTCACTGAGGGTGCTTATTATATTTACTTACTGGCAAGTATAAAAAGTCTCTGAGCTTGTAGATAATGAAGTCTTTTGATATCAAATTTTGTCTGAATTTTTCGATATTATTGCACATCTACTCAATTTAAGCTTATGTTGCCCATGTGACGTTACATATTCCCTCGCATATATCTATCGTTGGTGCCATTTCACCAGCACATACATAAGGAGTCGATAATATTATTCATCTTCTGTCACATTTTTTGTGTTTTATTAATTTGTGCATGTACACAATGGACTCTGATCTTGTTAAAGGGACATTTTATAAGATAGGTACATAAATATTTTAATACAGTGCGTTCGAAAAGTAACGAATAAATCCATTATTTTTGAAATTGAGAAGTTTTTGAAAAAATCCCCTGGCACGTCGATTTTGTTTTTAGAAAAGGCACTTTTTGACATGCGACTCACATTTGTGACATCATTAAATGTTCAAATTGTGTAGCGTTGGCTGCCTGACAGAAGCCAACACGATTAATAAATTCTTTTTGGACAATTCAATAACTTCAAGAGGTATACGATGTATCTCGTGACGAATTCTTGCTTTCAAATCTTCTTAATTAACCGGTCTAGTAACGTATACTTTGCTTTTTAAGTATCCCCACAAGAAATAATCTGGGGTGTCAAATCAAGCGATCTGTCTGGCCAATCTATCGGCCCCCTTCTCGGGTGATACATTTCGGTGAAAATTAAATCTTAAAATCTTGAAACATAATTTTCTTGAAATTTTGGTTATGTAATACCATAATTTTTCATGATGTATATGTAGAATGACACACTCTTTCAAATGGCATGGTCAAAATTGGGGGTTACTATTTAAAAAAATTATCGATGACGTCATATCTTGAACAACGATGACGTCACAAATGTGGGCAAAAAGTGCCTTAAACAAAATCGACGTGCCAGGGGATTTTTTCGAAAACTTCTCAATTTAAAAGGTAATGAATTTATTTGTTACTTTTCGAAAACACTGTACATATTTTTTCGTATGTAGTATATTTTAACTCTATAAAATTATAATTAGAAAAACAGTAGGTACTGATTAAACACTTTTATTATAAATTTAAGGCATGTAAAATATAAAAGTCAGTGACCTTTAAATAAAAATGATTAGATAGTATATTATATACTGTTCTTAAGCTTCTACTATTCTCAATTATATTTTTATTTTAATATTGTGATCTTTGATAGTTACACAACACATAGATGAAATTAGCTTAATTATAAGTATTTGATAAATACATTTTGTTCTTTAAAATGAATATTTTGATAAAAGATTATCCTTAATATTTTGATCTTTATTTGGTGTCTATGAAAGTGAGTGAATGCAGTTATCCAAAACACCTTCCTTTTTCATCTTTAGGAAATTCAAAATTATAATTCTAAATAAAACTTCAGCGAGCAAGCAGCAAGTTCAATAACAATTTATTTTTTATTAGGTATATTTTTATTTGTACCAAAACTAATAGTAGACAACAACATTATTTTAAAGACAGTCCTGTCCATACCAGAACCGTATTTAATATATGTTATGGAATCTCAAACCACACCAACCATCAATGTTAGTAAACGGTCAAACAAACGATAATATGGCATTATTCGAATTGATGTGTGTGATTGGTAGGTGAAAAGAGTGGGAAATTGACAGGACGCGCAATAGTCTTTGACTTATCTTCCTCTTTCTAAATCTATGTGCTACAATTGTGTCGTTGACAATTGCTTGAATATTTCCGATAACTTTTTTTTTATGCATACGAAGGTTGTAAATTACCTTGCTCATTAATAAATGCAGGCAAATACTCGCCTGCTATAAACAAGCCTAACCGACATCTAGTTACACGAGTCTCGAAATTTCACGCAGAAGGAAGGCCTCTAAATGCTCGCCGCTTAATTAAAACCCTTTAACCCCTTACGGTTTTGTTATTTTAAAATACGATTAATCATATTACGGTAATTGTTTACACAACTAATTTCCTTTGTGCCGGTGGAGATTAGCGAGGCAGGAGGGGAAAGGAATTCGAAAGGGGATCATTTGTTTCTGTTAGTTACGGAGTCGGCCATGGGAGGCAGATTACACAGTCTCCGCTTGTGAGGTCAAAATTGAGATACGAGATAAAAGTGTATTGCAAATTGAATTTAAAAATAGTATTAATCAGTGCGGATATTAATGGTGGAGGTCGTACTTAAGGAATAATTATGACTAAGATTAATCTGCTCCAAAGTAGACGCTCATTACTCAAATAAATACTTTATATTTTATTGTTAAGGTGGCCATATATGTGGCACAAAGCGATGGAATGTTCAAGTCATTTTTCTGTTGGAAATTTTAAACTCCATTCAAGCTTGACATAAATTATTTTACCTACGATCACTACTGTATATACTTAAAAACACATCGTCTGCGATCAATGTAAGATTCCTATTACGTAGGGTAAAAAAATTGCACAGCTTGATGAAAAAATCGTACAGTGTTCCTAGCAAACGCGTAAGCAACGGTCAATACAAACAAAACTTGTCTGAAGCTATTTATTTGTGGCATAATTTTAGTTTTTCTTTAGTTTTGTTGGGTTTTTGCCACACTTCTGAAAAAATAATAAAGATTAATTAAATAAGCCCTTGCGCCAAACGGAAGTGCGCGATAGTGATGTGATTTTTGTTATTTTTACTTATCTGCTTTTTTCAGTGTGAGATTTTTTGGTTAGGCAAACTTAGTTTCGAAAATAACCCTTGACTGTTCCGTTTGGTGCAAGGGCTTATTTAATGCCAATATATTGATTCAAACAGGCTGAGAAGTATATTTTCTGCATATTTCAACAGCATTCACGCAAAATCGTCTTGGTGTCAGGTATTGAAACAAGTAGGTAACTGTCAACGTCCTGGACGTCAGTAATTTTCAAATTTGTTAATTCCCAGGCATTGAAACCCTTATTGTTAGTGGTTAATTAGTTATCTGCCTAACAACATGTAAGAGGTAAATAAATATTACCTTAATCATTAATTAAATATTCTTTATTGGGAGCCCCAGTAAAAAATTCTTCAGTACCTATGTGTTCTTTCCAATACCGCAGCATCTTTTTTGCTCTCGTTTCACTTTTCAAATAAGCAGTAAACTTGTTACATTTTCCATGAAACTGCATATTTTTTCATCAAATTAAAAAAATACGAAAGCATGATTTCTTCATTAATTGTCATTACTTTCTGTTTTTCCCTCTATTCATTAAATTCGTAATATTCCCTTGACTTCGCTGGCAGTAAATGGAAAATTGCTTCTAGGACTTCTTCGCAAACAGTCACAGGAACACAACTACTGTCTTGCAACCGTTTATTAAATAATTTACAATAAACAACGCACCATAACAACCAGTAGGTATAACAAAACCTACCACGTTTCATTCAATACTAAGACATATCAAGTCGTGCTTATATTTATTTATTACATTCCAATAATTCTGACTCCACAAATATGATTGTGATGTGGTTATGGATAAAACAATATATTTTATTCGTGTTTTAATTGATTTTTCTCCACTTAAGAATATGAAACGCTCGAACTACGTTTTTGCGTTTAAATATTTTTGCGTGGGTCAGATGCTACTTCAAAGATGATGAAAGATTAAATCATAAAGTTAGTTATCGAAACTGAACGAGTTGGTTGCTTGTAAGTAGTAGACCGTAAACTCGAAATAAACAAGACATAAAACAATATCTGATCATAAATAACATTCTGGATGACAAATTGACAAATGATTTATTTCAGTTAAAGAAACGGAACTCAAAACGATGCCATTATTCCTGTAGTGGAAACACTTGAAAACGAAAGACCTCGACCGTATTCTCATGATTAACGATTGAATGCACTCTGGAAAAGCCCTGGGTGAGAACACGGAAATTCTTTCTTGTTGAAAACGTAAAAAAAGCATCGTGTTCCGTGGCTTTGTGTATTGAAGCGGTGGGCATTTGTCAACCCGAGTCAATAGACACACTACAAGGGTAATGTATTGTGATTCCCATTAGGGTGAGCAGTATAAACATTCCAGAATTCATTGGGTTTATCCGTACGGACTAACGATACTGCTGATTCGAATGGGAACGCGTTGTCTGCAGGAATAAAAGACTAGGTGACTGGATTCTTTAAACAGCAAAACCCTCTCTCTCTCTCCAGGATAGGGGTTTATTTATTAAAAGACGGCATCCACAGCTTTTAAACTCAAGCAAAAATATCAAACGACCTAATCGAATTGAATATAATTAAGAGTGTTCAGATTTAAGTCAACTTATTAATTAACAAATAAGAGTATAATACATAATAACATTTTTATATATCTTTTCATCACTGATAAAATGATTCAGCCTTCAGGTAGCTTTCGAAAAAAATTCAACGCTCCTATTTGTAAACATCGGAAGTTTTCTTCATTTATTTGTCGCTCACAAACAAAATTGCCTATAAAAAACTTAAAACGTAAAGGAACATACATAAAATAGTTAGTATTCCAGTCATATTATGTAATTATGTTTTTTAAAGCTTTCATGAGTGTAACCACTATCAAATAAAATATTCTACAAATTTATACTGCAGGAAACAACTACTCCGCGGACTAATGCTATAACTGACATTGAATTACACCTGCATTATCGTATCTATGTGAACAGCCAAGAACCCTTGTCTGCCACACCACCAGACATAGATACTGCAGGTGTAATTCAATGCCGGTCGGGGTATTAGTCCGCGGAGTAGTTGTTTCCTGCAGTATCATTTGTAAATTTAATAGCGATTCGCCCAGGGCGGGAGGTCTGCGATTAAGTATCTGCTGTAATGTAGGTCGCTTTCTGCAAGTTGAGCCGCTTGGGCGGAGCAGAAAGTAGCAGACCACTTATATCTTAAATAAAATATTATTACGGAATCTCACCTACCTGTTAGGTTTGTTAATTATGTTCCTGTTTGCTTTCAAATTTATATTTTTGTAATATATTTATTTTTACGTTTTCTATAATATTCCAGACTATATTCGATATTGATTTAGATGCGTTCTCAAGATCGAGGAAACTTCGGGAACCCTAAAAATGTATATAGGCAGTATATTCGCCTTCATAGTTCAGTTTGAGCTAATGTTCCGAAGTCGAAAGCGAGTGATACACGTAAAAGTAGAAATCTGACAGTTGGGAATTGTTTGAAGGATATTTATTATGTAATCAAGCAGTGATAATAAAGTTTGTTTTTCTACGTGACTTATTTCAAGGCTAAGTCAACGTAGAGGTTACTTTGGTATCAGAAGTGGGATTCGAACCCACGACATGACTAAAATGCAAATTGTAATTTCTTATTGCTCTAATTAAAGGAAAGTTTTCACAAGGGCTAGTGCAGTACTCAATAACTCATAGAAGAGAAAACATTAATTCTAATGCCTTGGTGTGGTATATGTAAGCTAATAAGTTCACCAAAATTTCTACGATTTTCTAATTGAAATTGAAGAGAATCATCCCATAGTTTCAATATTTCAAACATTTAATTTTGTACGGATTCATATCAAGATTTAGCATATAGACTATTTAGGATTTCGTATTATAGAAGCAAACTTGATGTTACTGTAAGAATATGGCATATTTAATAGTAATTATGGGCCATTACTACTTTATATTACATAATCAGTATGTAAAGAGAAAAACATTTTTATTTAGAATCACGGTAATGTCTTTACATATTCGACTTGATTTGTAACAGTTTGTAAAATTTAAAACAACGATGGAAATTATTACTACAGATTAATGGCCCCAAATGATATTCTTGGGGAACAGTTTACATACCACCAGCCAACCAACCATAGGGAGAGGGTTTGTAATCGTTAATATTTGCACCTCCATCTAAAATCTATGACAAATATAGGAAATAAGTCATCTAATTTATTAAAGATACTATAGGTTTTTAGCTTGTAATGTCATGACGTAGGTAACTGGTTCCCTAGGCTGAGAATCATTGACCTGCCCTAGTAGTTCTCAGACTAGGCTATGTTGGCGGGATCAATATCACAACCCGTGGGCTCGCCCATATATTAGGTGTGTTTCCTACTATTGGTGCTAAAGCTGCTACAGTTGGAACCGCTATTCAAAAAATGGACACATCTCATAGTAGCCTCTACATCTGGTCGCCCCCATATTCTATAAGCATTAAGCACATTAACATTTACTTAGGTACATAAACATTATTTAAGAAATTATGACACTAGTTCCAGTACAGCATGAAATCTGGGTTAGTATTATCATATAGGCATTTGCTTACTTTACTGCAGCAAAAATTTACAAACCTGCAACATCTGCTAAAGAATCAAATGCTAAATCCTAAACTTTATATGACATACTGATGTCTGACACGAGATTTTCTAGATTTATTCATCTTTTCATTTTATTAATTTATTGATTAAATACTTCCATATTTGTTTGTGTATAAATAATATAGCTCCTACCAACTGTTTAATTATTTTTATTTATAGTTGCTACCTAATCGTAGTTTTTAGAACGCTACAGTCATCTGTAAATATTAAAAAATGTAAAATTATGCTACCTAAAGTTTGATAAGTATCTACACATATTCTACTATGGTAAGGACACTTTTTAATAAGATGTGACATGGAAAAACGAGATAAAACTTCACGTTTACATAGCTCATTATGACAGTTAACTATTTCTGAATATTATGTAAAATAGTAAAAAAAATGGTATTTACATGTTTTAAAAATGTGTTAAATCAGAAATATTGTCTAAAGCTATTTATTTGTGGCATAGTTTTAGTTTTCTTTAGTTTTTTTGTCTGAAAAAATAATAGAGATTAATTAAATAAGCCCTTGCGCCAAACGGAACAGTCAAGGGTTATTTTTGAAACTATGTTTGCCTAACCAAAAATCTCACACTGAAAAACAGATAAGTAAAAAAATAACAAAAATCACATCACTATCGCGCACTTCCGTATTATTGACGTTTCGAAAACCTCTCTGTTTTCGTTCTCAAAATCGTATTAAAAATGTTAAACGTATGTCAAGTTTGACAGTTTAAAATTTATTTATCTGCTTCCATAGAGATGTTAAATGATTTTTATTTTATTGTTATTTTAAACTGTCAAACTTGACATACGTTTAACATTTTTAATACGATTTTGAGAACGAAAACAGAGAGGTTTTCGAAACGTCAATAATACGGAAGTGCGCGATAGTGATGTGATTTTTGTTATTTTTTTACTTATCTGTTTTTTTCAGTGTGAGATTTTTTGGTTAGGCAAACATAGTTTCAAAAATAACCCTTGACTGTTCCGTTTGGCGCAAGGGCTTATTTAATTAATCTCTATTATTTTTCAGACTACAGTTGTATCAAGAAGAAGTAAGTAACAATAAAATAAAAATCATTTAACATCTCTATGGAAGCAGATAAATAAATTTTAAACTGTCAAACTTGACATACGTTTAACATTTTTAATACGATTTTGAGAACGAAAACAGAGAGGTTTTCGAAACGTCAATAATACGGAAGTGCGCGATAGTGATGTGATTTTTGTTATTTTTTTACTTATCTGTTTTTTCAGTGTGAGATTTTTTGGTTAGGCAAACATAGTTTCAAAAATAACCCTTGACTGTTCCGTTTGGCGCAAGGGCTTATTTAATTAATCTCTATTATTTTTTCAGAAGTGTGGCAAAAACCCAAAAAAACTAAAGAAAAATTAAATCAGAAAATTTAGAAAGTTATTTCTGTGACACACCGACCAACTTCATATTTTAATTGATTTTACACTACAACAAAAATAATTTTTATTTTTCAGCATATTGTATAGAGGTTATTCATTATATTTAGGCCATTCTCTATTATCGTTATTATTAGAGATACAAAATAAAGTTGCAAATAAAAGTTGTAGGGCTGTAATTGAATCTATTTAATAAGTTAATGAAAGCACAGTGGCGAGCAGAAATTGAGGGGTACAAGAAGCAATAATATATTCTTTAATGGAAATTAATGAATTAGTAAGAAAAAAGCTACAAAACATTTCTTTCAATTATTTATTCCAATTTTAGTTGGTTTTATTATATAAATAACATATAATAATAGAATACTTGTGATTTTCATCTACTTTAATAATTATTGTAGTTTTCGTTCATATAATGAACAGCTTAAATACGATATTCAATGTTCAATAACTTGACATTGGTTAAGGAACAGGAATATCAAGTCACATTTTTTTAAATCAGAGAAAAAAATAATTCAAAAACTCCATAATACACAGGACGTTTCATTAAAAATATTTTATTGCTTTGCTAGCCCTAAAACTTTTATTCCAAACTTTATTTTGTGTCTTTAATAATAGGAATAAAGGGTGGTCTAAATATAATAAATAACTCCGTACCACATTTTACTAGAAAATTTAATTTTATACACAACTTGTAATTAGAAATTTAAATTATTTTATAGAATTTTAATTTTATAATATTTGGACAGAGCCTTAGTCACTATTTTAAATTTATTAACTGCTAATTATCGCTACTTATCATTTTAATATCTGTAATAATAATTAACCACAACATTGCTTTCTTCAAACCTGGTCATTATTGTATGTAACGGCTAGACCATGAATCATTTTCAGAAAACTGGAAGATTTTTCTGCATTTTTATTGATCAGATATTCAGGTTTTTGAGGAGAGATTACAAAATATGCGTAGGTAAAAGGTGTATGAGCTTAGTAGTAGATATCAAAATATCATGCAACAATAACTTACCTCAATAGAAACAACAACTATTTGTTTCAAGGTGGTAGTAACTGATTTTATAAAACAATTTTTATAGTTCACCCCTGTAACAATGTTAATATGATTATAAGAAATCTGTATTAAATTAATTAATTAAAATACTTGTGATACACAAATATCCAAAATAAGTCACTAGTCTAGATTTACTGAAGAACAAAATGAAGTTAGTGCCGTTTCACATGGAGGGTATGATCAGAACGGATAATCAGCGGTGACCATGCTCATCAATTTTCCATACGCGACCCTTTAGTCAAGGACGCGACGTAGTCCTTTCACATGCATATCGTTTAGTCAGTAACCGACTAATCATTGTCATCATATGTGCTGATCGGGTTTTTCATTTTATGTGAAAAATAGTTGCCGCGACTCGGCTAATAAAGAGAAGAAGAGGAAAGGGGAAAAGGAGATTATGGATGGGATGCATCCAGCTTAGTGAAAGGCTCTTAGTAGATACTGAAATTATCATTTCAAAATAAATATGAAGTATCTATTTTGTAGCTCATAGTAGTGGCATGCATTACTAAACGCCGACGTGTGTTCAGGAACTTCTAAAAAGAAATAGTTAATTATCAACAGCGAAATCACCACGCGACTATCAGTTCTCATGTAGCTACTCACTACAAACATGGTTGCACTTGCTAAATGTTCGCCAGTGTGTGTCTGCGCAACACTAGCACTACTTGTTACTGTATGTGTGGCACGCACCAACAATTTATAGTAGAATTTGATAAATTATTTATCAAATACGGAGTTTGCATTTAAAAAATAAAAACAGAATGCAGTAGATTTCGTTACTGAATTGATTAATACAGGGTTAACTATGACTAAGTACAAAAAATTTAACCACGTGCTCAGGGAGGCCTAAAAGACAATAAAAAAATTATTCCAGAATTTTAGCTCGATATTTAAAAAATGGGGCAAAACCCTTTTTTCCTACGGAAAGTCGGCGCCTATGATAAGAATCGACTGAGATGGCTTAGATTTATAGATAAAGCTTACAACTGTCAACAATGTCAACTATCATGCGGTCGTCTTTTTGTAGCATTTCTAAATGTAGAAACGAAAATTAACATTCTTATTAGTGATAATACCTGATAGATAGGTAACAGTTAATCCACTTAGCTCCAGTATTTTGCATTTGTTTGCCATTATTTCATTATAAACTGGTAGAACTACATATTCGCTCATTACAGCCACTCACTACCAATAAAAGACACTTCCCGTAGGTACAATTAGATAGATTAGATGCCTATTTATTATAACAAAATCGAACAAAAGGAATAATAGACGTTTTAATGCACCGGCGGCAGTCTTGTCCCATAACCTAGAAAAACAAACCGCGGAACTATATTGTGGGAAAGTATCTGCACCCAACACAAATATCTTTATTTAATAACTATAAAACGTTTAAAAATTAAAATAAGGCACTAAATACTGAAGAAGAACACAAAATTACAACGTAAACACAGGAATTCAATGATGACATGACAGCAATACTGACTAATGAGCGACTGTTGCATGCTTGTAGAGTATGCAACCAACAAGCATTGGCGTCGTTAAATAAGGATTTAAAATAATATCGAAAACATTTTTTTTTGGATTTATAAATATGTTTGGAATTTTTTGAAGGGTGATTCCGTTAATTCTTATTTTCCCTCTCCCCTCTTAAAATATTTGTACTAAGTCATAGTTAACCCTGTATATGTACAGGCTATTGCGAAAACAGTTGGGAAAATGAAACAGTGAATATTGTAGCCGATTTTAGAGGCAGTTTTTCGTGTAAAAATATTGTAACCTCCAAATTAGGTTAGCGTAGAAACACGTCACGTAGACAAACAAACTTTATTGTCACTCTTGATTATACAAGAAATATCTTCCAAACAAATTTCACAACTACTGTTAACGATTTACTTTGACGTTTGTCAATCTCCTTTGACTGCTTTGACTGCAGCGGCAAAATAGATCCGCTTATATAGGCTTTTAGGATTTTCGAAGTTCCCGCGGCATCGAGTACGTGTCGAGAATAAAATAGAATATACCCTGGACTATTCTAGATAACATCAAAATAAAGGTATTACAAAAATTATAGTTTCTAACACAAACAAGAACATATTTAACAAACTAAAGAGCTAGATGAGTTTCCGTAACAATATTAAGATTAAGTTTTAATAATGGCTTAAACATATTCATATGCTGAAATAGTCAATATGGTTTACATTTATGACCTTGCAGATGGAAATGGTACTGTACTGAGGCTGGACAAGGAAAGATTTCCAAATTATCCAACTCCAAATCCAAGAATGTTCAGAAATGTTTTTCAACGTTTTTCAGAGTCCGGCTCATTTCAGAAAGTTCCAATTCCTGGAAGATCTTTGAGTGTTAGCACGCTTGAATTGGATGAAGCTATTCTACATAAAATTGAAGATTCAAATACTAGTACTAGGAAGATCGCCGTAAATCTTAATGTGACTCATAAATTACTTTGGTCCATTCTGAAGAATCAACAGTTATATCCGTATCACACATACTTAGGGTTCGAGCCTTACTGCCGCAAGCAGAGAGAAAATAATAGTAAACGAGAGAGCCTGATTCTAAACTAGAATGGAAATATTTTGAGGAATATTCTTGATCTCTTTCTAACTTATGCGAAATACTATATAAGTCTTTGTTGCACATTAGCGGGCCAATCAAATCCTACGATTCATTTGACATCTTTTATAAGTTTGACATTTGACAATTTTTAAATTTTCAAATCAAAGTACATAACCTCAATGGAGTAGGTAGAAGTAATCGAAAATGCGATAGAAAAGGCTTTACCACGGTTTTACATTTTACGTTATAAGTATGCTTAGGAAGATACTGCAACCCTAGATAAAATATACTGACTGCAACTAATAATTTGATGATGAGCTATCCAGGTCGACTTCGTTACAGGTGTTCAGCACCACATTGTGGTAATGCTTATTTAACTGATGCAGATAAGTACTATGAAAATAAACATTTTTTCAAGTTTCCCCTGAATTTATCAGTACGTAAACAATGGTATTCTGCGATTGGCGGCTGTGGATGTAACAACATACAATTTTTAGATAACAAAACATATTACCTTTGTCATGACCATTTCAAACTTGAATGCTTCACAAGTACGTTTTTAAACAGGTTACATAGAGTAGCAATTCCCTCAAAATTTAATTGCATTAAAGAGCAGCCTCAAATTACTGCTGTCGATGGCAATACTACTTTGTTGAAAATCCAATTCCTGAATGTTCTGGAATTAATGTCAAACATATTGAACAAGAAATTAGTGTATTTACAACTCCTGAAATTCCTTTTGATTCAATTCCAACTTGTAAAAGAAGACTGTCATTTACGTCTTCGATTGCAGCAAGTGCTTGTTCTGATAAACAAATCAAACCGAAAAACAAACAAAACATTTTGAAAATGATACATGAAAAATCAGTGAAAGAGCTAACCCCTAAGAAAAAGAAATTGTATTATCTTCACAAACAAGAACGTATTAATGTATGTACACTAAAAGAAAGTTGGCTCAATCAAGAAACAATTTTAAAAATGTATATCAATTTATAAGTAAACATTTCTTTAAAGACATAGAGCAAAGATTGGATCCAGCAGGAGTAGCATTGCTAAAAGCTCAGTTTTCTAATGTGAAAAAGAAAAAATTTTGTTGGAACCACACTAATAAAGTGCTAGCTTTGGCTCTATATAAACGTGGTCCAAGTGTATATCGTTTTCTTAGAAATTTTATTTTGCTTCCGTCTCGAACCACATTAAAATCATATTTAAATCGTATTCCATTTAAAACTGGCATAAATAAAGATATGATGTTACGATTAAAAAAGCGATTTGAAAAATTACCAGATATAGATAAATATGTAGGGGTAATGTTTGATGAAATACAATTAACAGCAGGTCTCAATTATTGCAGTGCAACAGATGAAATAATAGGGTTTGTAGATTTGGGTGAAGAAGGCAAAACAAATGCAGTAGCCAAACATGCACTAGTTTTCATGATCAGAGGTCTACATAAAAAATTCAAACAACCCATAGCGTACTACTTTACGGAACACACAATTTCTTCCAATAAATTAAAGCAAATAATAATAAAAATAATTGAAGAATTGCAAAATATTAATTTGAAACCAGTAGTATTAATTTGCGATCAAGGGCCCACCAATCGACGAGCAATTTCTGATTTGTTGTCAAATTCAAACTTATTCGACCCTTATTTTACAGTAAACGGTGAAAAAATATACTCAATGTTTGACCCACCTCATCTTCTTAAAAATACGAGAAATGCACTTTTAAATATAATATAAAATTTAATTCTAAAAATTGCAAAATTTAAGTACATCATTGATTGCTTCAATATAGACAAAGAACGACCATTTCAAATGCTACACAAATTAAGGGAAATTTATTTCAAGTTAGATGGCATGAATCCATATAAAATGAAAGTTAGTGTAGCAGCAAAACTTTAAGTTATAGAGTTGCTTGTGCAATTTATTCTATGTGTGCTTCTGGCAACTTGTTACCAGCTGAAGCTATACAAACTGCTGAATTTATAGCAACTGTAGACAAGTTGTTTGATTCCTTTAATGGGGTAGGAAATTTCAAAAATTGTAAACCATTGTTAAACCCTCTTTCAAAAAAAAGTCCCCATCTTTTATTTTGGAATAAAGTTTATAGTGAAATAAAAACATGGGAATTTATAGACCCCGACAAAGGCACCGTTAAAAAGAGTATGCCCTTTAAACAAGGGTGGTTACAAACAATTAATGCAGTCAAGGGTGTATGGACAGTACTGGATAGGGCTGGTTTTAAATTTTTGCGAACACGTGGATTGAATCAAGACCCTTTGGAAAATTTGTTTGGGACAATAAGACAATACGGTGCTGGTAACACAAGACCAAATTGTTACCATTTTATTTCAGCATTTAAAACTGCAGTGTTAAACAATCTAATATCTATACACAGTCGAGGGGCAAATTGTGAGGAAGACAATTGTAGTTTATTAGATAATTTACAAAATTTTTTAGCAATTGATAGATTGGAAAATTTTTGTAAATCATTAGACACATGTAATGAACTATTAGAATTAAATATTCCAGAGGGAGTAATTGGTGACTTGGACAGTTGTAACATGCAAGCCATCACCTATGTTTGTGGGTATTTAGTGAAAAAATGTAAAATCAAAGACTGTCCAGCATGTATGGCAAGTTTAACATCTGAAGACGTACTTCCTCAGCATATTTACACTATGTTTAGGGAATATGATAACAAGAAGAGGCTGTTATATGCTAGTCTTGATCTAATAAATTTTATAGATCAAATTTACAGAATTGTAAATGTTATATTAAAAACCAAAGGCACGACAGATAATTTTATTAATAAAATATTAGAGTTAATTAAAAATAAAGTAAATTATTCATGGTTTAATTGTCAGGAACATAATGATGAAATATTTAAAGTCATTAGTACAAATGCTGTGATGCTAATCGTAAAGAAATATTGTGATAACATTCACAAAAATTTTATAGACTCAAATACAAGTAGTAAAGTGGCAAAATAAAAATTAAGCACATTTAAAACCAAATGTGTAAATATATATTTTTTATTTTCCAGATATCTATTTATTATATTTTAGGTATAGTTTTCCTGTGAGATATTAGGAGTTTAATTTGTATATTATAATGAAGAGATTATATGCAATATTTTACTTATTTGTTATGTTAAAGTTATTTGTTATTTTCTTGTTTTAAGCAGTTTTATTTGTTTTTTATTTATTACACAGAATGTGATATTTTTTTATGGACGATATAATGTTTAAAATATTTAATTTATTCTACAATATATGACTGATGAATCAGTTCCCCGCTCTTGTAAACATTCTTATATTGTTGATTTTCCGAGAAGACATTATTAACAATGAGAACGTTTACAAGAGTTAGTACCCTTTTCTAGTCAAGGACACTGTATATTCGTATATATTTATATGCATAATAGTGCATAATTTTATTTTTAATCCATCCTGAACTACATATGATAGAATTAAAGCATTTTTTTACTTATTTTGAATTTTCATACATTTATTTTTTATATATCGCCGAACAAATACAATAAAGTCTTGTGTTAACATATCCCTTACTTTCATTTATTATTATTTTTTTTTAAATTTCGATCTGATAATAATGTCCCATGATCATGATATATACTTTTACTTGTTTTTTAATTTGCAACTGAATTCATAATTGACTGATAAAACAATTATGAACTTAAGTGTAAATTACAAAACAAGTAAAAGTATATATCATGAATGGATATTTAAAATTTCTTATTTTAAAATTTGCCTCTTATGGGCACCGGTTTTGATTGGCCCGTCAGTGTGCAACAGAGATAAAGCTATATATCCCTCTTATTACCACGGAAACACAATTGAATAGACACTCTCGTTTACTATTATTTTCTCTCTGGCCGCAAGACTATCCTGCTCGCCTATAGTTTTGCCACCGAATTTTGCAAAAAGTTGAACAAAATACAGACTTTACTGCTGGCATATTGTTTACCGACGAAGCTAATTTTTCCAAAAATGCTACAATAAACTTCCACAAAAAACACGTTTAGTCTGATAAAAACCTTGATGCCATAATCGCTATTACAACATCAGTGTTCTTTGATTGTACCTATAGGTGTATATTATTTGAAATTTTCTTGTTGGGCCTTAACTTTTTACCAAGACCGGTGCCTTCTACAGTCATTTTCTTGAAAATCTTTTACTTGAACTACTCGACGATATTTCCTATGTGCTAAGATAAATAATGTGGCTTATGCACGACGGGGCTTCCCCACATTTTAGTTTGACTGCTCATGATTTTTTTAATGACAAATTCGGTAATAACGACGACGATTGGACGAGATTCCAGAGTCAGGTCAACCTTGACCACCCAGATCACTCGATATGAACTTTATTGATTTTTTTGTTTGGCAACATCTCAACACATTAGTTTACAAGGTTCACAATGAATATGAGAAGCACTTACGTCAACAAATTATAGTTGGTTGTGATGTGATAAGAGCTACTCCTGGAATATTTGCACGTGTTCGAGCTGCAATTTCAAGCAGATCTGAAGCATGTATTTTGGCTGAAGGTGTCCAACATTTGTTACAATAAATCATAGTCAAATAATTCCATTCTTAATTACTTATTTTGTTATTATTTTAATTAATGTATCAAAAAAATGCACTTGGTCAAATAAATTAATTTTGCTGTTAATCGGTTTGGAATAGAAAAAAATGCAAAGAAACAAAAATTGAAGATAATACAACGGCGCATGTTATTTGTAATATTATAAAGGGTGATATATTCTATTTTTTTTTTTTTTGACAAATAATGACCGACGATACCCACACCTCAGTCACTGATAAATTTCTAATGCTATACATGACTTCCAACATGTAGAGAGTGACTAATGTTATAAACCTGCTCACAATTTATAGCAGTCGACACAAAGAAATATACATGCAGCTACACAATCGTGTACCGCATATCTCTGAGAGCATACCCGATTACACAGCTTCTGCTACGCATGCGCTGCAGTTAGTACGCATGCGCTGCTGGCATTTCATTGGCTGCGACAAATTGTCAGATCCAACTGTTTCATTTCCAGCGCTATCATGGGCGGGTAAAATTTCGGGTATATCTTTTCGTTAATTTAAATTTTGAAATAATTCTTATTATTTTTATTACCTAACGCCTCGAAATTGGTAAAAACTGTATCACTGTTTCTACTCTAAAAATAATGAATGTTATGTAATGCAATTATTTTTGTCATTTTTGTATATTTTTTATATCTGATCGTCTTCAAATTTAGTACGCCTATTAAATGCTGCTCCTCGCACTCTTCGCCCGTCGCGCTTGTCTACAAGCTAGTGATTAGTCACTCTCTACAATTTTAGAAGTCTGGTATAGTATAATGATTTTAAGGCTTTCACAGGCGGTGCTATTATTTGATACATATATTCTCGGCTAGGAGAGGATTCTCTCATGCGAGGAATGTGCACTTTAATTCTGTTTCTGGCAGCGACCAGATACCGAGGCCACGGCATAACAACTCAAAAAGTCACTGTGTATCAAATTTTAATGCTGGCCATTCTAAATATGCAGACCGAGTTTGGTTAAATTATATCAAGCGGTTTAGAAATTAAAAACTGATTTAGACTTGAATCTGTGCTTTGTTGAAAAATGGTTTCAAAATCATACCTCGCCGATCTTCTTGAAATTTTGCACGTCTCCATAATTTACCGTTCTGAACAATTTTTTCAAGTATCATTTTGCTGCATTTTCAGTAGAAAAGGCACTTTACCTGAAACGATAACAATTTTCAATCGCCGCACTGAATATTTCAAATACGATTATTCCAAAAATGGTTACTCCTAACGACTTCAACAAGATAATACCTTTGTCAGATATAACAGGTAGGAGAATCGATTGTTTCAATAGACAGATGGATACACTAAACAGCAAAAGAGTTCTGCCATTTAAAAGAAACATGATGTGCCGAAAGTGGCGCCCTCTACTAGTGACGTCAAAATTAGTTCAAAATTCTTATTTTCCGTGGCAAAAAACATAATTGTCCTAATTTTTCATTCTTTTATACTCCGACAGGTTTCAAAGTTATTGAGATATTTCAAAATAAAATTCTAGCATTGAACGCCCTGTATTTTTGATACCAGCAACATTCGGATAAGGCATATTTGGCTCAATCGACTTTTTTTGGTCACCAGTATCTCCAGCTCCGAGATTTCCCAACCTTTCACAGACACCCTGTATAACAAAAAAACCCTTATTTTTAGCTACAGGATACGCCTCTGGCCTCTACTTAAAAAACGCCCTGTATTAATAGAAGTTTAGTTAACCTCAATGTTCAGCTTACCCGCACCCCTGTTGTGTTTCGACCCATCTTCATAGGTCACACAGATAGGCAAGTTACACAGGGCGACTCTGTCGTACGTCGCCGTCTCCACAGCGGCCGAACGCGGTGATATGTAGCAGTGCGAGAAGACAGGCGCTCGCTAGTACACGGCCCAGGTGACAATTGACAAACTTGCGCTCGTACCCGCGTGTTCTTGCGTCCCGCTGAGCTATGCGTTACTTACTGCCAACAGCGTGCCTTCCCCTCTGCATCTTGTTAGATATTTGTCTCTAGACGAGCTATGTGGATTTTTTCGTGTAACCAACCATGTAGGAATTCTTCAGATAATGGAAAAGGTGTGTGAAACAAACAATGCTAGTTTATTCCTTCTGCTTTAACTGATTGTGTACGCACCGTGTCTATTAGAATTGATGCCTCCGAGTCGGTATTAATTTTCTTAATTAACCGTGAGAGCAGTTGAATCTCTGAAATTATGTAGACTACATTAAGCCAAATTAGTGTGTCTAATGGCTGCAATAAAATTTACTGTCAATTAAATTACACCATAAAATTTGTCACTGATTTATTAATGGGATGTTTTCCCACTTTTTATTTTAATAGGGAAAGGATCATGTGGGGCATTAACAAGACAAGATTTCTCATTTACAGAAATCAAACAAATTAACGCGGAATAAATTCTAGAGAAATTTGACGGACGGACTTGATCAGTATCATTATTGCTGCATGAGTAGTAGCCAAAGAGATTGGAAGAGATAGAGGCAGCACAAATTAAATTTTACTTTCGCAAAAACTGCCCGTTTTCCACCACGTGATTTAGATGAGGGAAACATCAGAGTTGTATTCATGGATAATGAATGATTTAAAACTGGCATATTGTGCAAATACTTATTTAATAATAATTTTTCAATCAATAATAAATGTTTTTCTACGTTCATGTAAAAAACAAAACTTTATTGAACTATATTTAGTGGAAAAAGTGGTTCTTTATTGCACTAGTGCAATAAAATGTTTATTGCATTCATATGTCATTCTACTACAGCGTTTTGTCATCATGACAAACATAAACGTTCAAATCGACGTCACATTTTCCTAAACTTAGTGTCATCTAAGTAACTTTTTTTGGTTTTTGCATGAACGTAGAAAAAATATTGTATGCAACTCGTACAAAAAGTGCTTATTGCACTTGACGTGTTGTCCTACTTACTTTTTGTACTTGTTTCATAAATAACTATTTTTGTATCTGTTATATTACATGTAACCGTTTTTATTCAATATCGGTTATTAATATGTTCATATTTAAAGTTCCCACTAAAGAACAAAACAGAAGAAAACTACAGGCCTTAATTTTTTATTACTAATTTGTGTTAATTAAATTATTTGTTGAATATCATATATTTTCTATACTATTTTATCTATACATAAGGATAAACGTTATCATCATGAGAAATGTGAAGTATATATTTTTTCTCGTATGTAGTATATAGCAAGGCTATAAAATTATAATTAAGGAAACATTAGGTACTGATTAAATATCTATATATAGGTATATAAAATTATCATGCCATACTCCTCGGAGACAGCTTTACCGATATTTATGAAATTTTATATGTATATTCGGTAGGTCTGAGAATCGGTCGTAATCTATTTTTTATACCCATAAGTGATAAGGATGGTCCACCCCAAACATTTTTTTAAATTTTTTGGACAAAATTTTGTATTTTTGTTTTTTTATGATATGGCATTAAAAATACATACAACCCTTAATTTTCATCCTTCTATCACAAACCCATAATTTTTAATAATCATTTTAGTAATTTAATCATTTTTAACCCTGGTAGATCGAACGATTATCACTAGATCAGTTATCCTCGCCAGGCGTCTGCCGGTGTCACTTCTCACCACAAACCTAGAAAAAATATAGATAGCGGCGTTTCTAAGGAATTAAGGTCCAGAAAATTGATTTTTATTTGCTTTATGTTGGCGGTTGTGCAACATTGCAATATGAGATTAACTAACTTGCTGTCATTTTAAATGTCATTAAAGAATGTGACATGAATGTCCAATCACAGTAAACAAATGAGATTCACGCTACAATACAACCAACGTAATTGGCATAAGTTTTAGTGATTCTGGACATTTTACGGCAGCCATGAATTAGCGGTCGCCGGCAATATGACACTGCAACAGTCTATATTTTTTCTAGGTTTGCGCTTCTCATCCAGTAAACAGCACGGAGTAGGGATGAGAACGAAGCCGACTGCCAAAATATTTAGTAGAAATAATTCATATTGCAAAACAACGTTTGCCGGGTCACCTAGTTTTTATTATAAATTTCAAACATAAAACATGAGAGTCAACATAGATTTGAGGAGTGGAAATAGGTACATTTTGTTCTTTAAAATTTGAGACCAATTTTAACATTCTGATGTTTATTTCGTCTATATGAATGAGGCACACATTAGATTGTAAATATCCTCTTTCCTTAAATTTAGCGCAAATTTCCTACATTTGTTCATCTTTAGGAAATCTCGTAAATAACTTCACATGTTATCTTATTCCCAATTATATTACACATTTCTGTTTGTAAACTTCGCCAACGAACAAAACTAGTAAACGATGAAACAGGCGATAATACAGTGCCTTCATAAATGATTAAAAGCCACGTGATCAGGGTAGAGATTTTCAAATCAATCGCAGAGCAATTCATATGCGAATATCCTTTTCCCACTACGGCAATTGAGAGAGACAAGAAATCTATTTGCATACGAGTTGTTCTTCGAGAATCACAGTCCTGGTCACGTGGTTTGTAACCATTTATGAAGGCACGGTATATATCAAATTGATGGATGAGACGAGTGAGAAATTGATAGGATGCGTCTCTCTCCTTCCTTACCCAGCTATAACAATTTACGGAACAAATTGTAGGACTTGCCCTTTGGGTAGAAACATAGTGGAAGCAGTTTTACTGCTTACTTGTTGTCCGCGCCGACTCGCGCTTATATATTTTGAAAATTATAAATGAACACACACAGTGAGGGCAGGTTGAAGCCGGTCAGTGCCGAAAACCTTCTCGCCCACTTCTATCAGAATGAAAATTTTGTTTATTTTTTCTTTTACGGTTAAAATTTAGGTTTTTTTTTAACTTGGTAACTAAAGAATCTAAAATAATTATATCGTCATCGATATGATATAAAAATTATAATTTTGAAATCATAAAAGCGTGTGTCAGCGTGGGCTACCAGTAAATAGAAAACCTGCTTCCACTCTGTGTTCTACCTCTAGATTTGACACTATCGATGGCAATATCCCCTGAATCCTGACGGCCTACAAACGTCAAAGATTGTGGACAACATCAACAATTAGACGAATCCCTAAATAAAAGAAGAATCAGTATCAATGATATCAACTGTTGCAATAAAATATACTATAGCGGCACCACACATATTTATAGAAATCGATATGTTGCAAGCCAAGATGTGCACATAAGATAACGATTATGGTGATTAAAATTTGTAAAATAGTAAAGTGGATAGATAATAATGTTCAATAGTAGTAACAAGTTTAAATATTCTATCTTTAATTCTGTGGCTTGGAGCTAAAAGGGCCAATGTCAATTTTTGCCTAGTTGAGGCTAAACATAACTTTGCATTTCTCTGTTTGCTATCTTTCATATGCTAAAATGGCCAATGTCAAATGCAACCAATAACGGATCTATAAATATAAAGGCGGCCAATGTCATTATGAGTTTCCTAACATCAGTTAAATCTAAAACGGTCAGTGTCTACTTTGGCCGTTTTAGCTCTAACTCATATTTTTATTTACTCTAAGAAACAATGGGCCAATGTCTACATTGGCCGTTTTAGCTGTAACTGAAGTGTGATGCATGCACGAACAAAAGCGGCTCACAGTGACATTGGCCGCCTTTGTATTAGTGAGTATATACTAGGTGTTCTGTGAGTGAGTATTTAGTTTACAAATCTACACACACTGACGCGTGTTGCGACGTAATTCAAGTTTTAAAGTTTCGTGAAGTGTTTGTGGAGTAAAGATGATGAATGATTCAAGAACAAGGAGGATTTTACAAAAAATAGAAAAAACCAAAAACCGTACTACTGCTGACATTGAGTTACCCCGAGATTGGGCAAATTTAATACGTATGGTGCCAAGAAAACCCGCTATTAAGGTTATAGAATTGGAACAAAACGACTTTTTAAACTTCAAAACATGTTTAAGTACATCGCATTTGCATCGCAAAAAGAAAACCTTAAATGAACCAGTTCAGTGGCTGAAAATTAAGTGGATGCAGTATTCCGCTGAACATATGCAAACATATCAATGTCTCAGCCAAAGTCGATAAATAAAATGTTTACACTTCGTCAGTTGTAATTGAAGGAATTATTGGTAAAAACTTTCAATGCGATTTTCTCAAATGTGTACTTATTGACATTGGCCCTTTTAGCTCTAAGCCACAGAATTTATCATTCATATTACTTCCCTCATTCTTTGCTAGAACCTTGTCCCTTCTGTCATTTCTCCTTTTTCACTACTACTTTCATTTCGCATATATGTGTCTATTTCCTCTTTTTTATAGTTTCATGTCTTTCTCTTTATTATTATTTTTCAGTTTTATATATTATTTTCATCTTTTGGCTAAACTTTCTTAGCTAATCCTTGTTTGGTATATTTTTTTTTTATATTGCAGTTTTCAATACGTATTCAAGTAAATATATAATTGTGAAATACAAAATGTTTAAGAATACTAACTCACGACTTTCTGCTATAATAAATTTCTATTGAGAAAATACAAACTGAATAGGCACAATCTGGCAAATACTGACAAAATCGTGAGTCTTACGAGTTTTTAGATATTTGTATATGATCGTGCAGGTCTTTTATGAATATAAACAAAGTGGTGAAAGGTACGAACATTGTTGATTTATTATTCTTTCCGCTTCAACTAATTATGATCCCACTTCATTTTCCAAACCGCGTCTAACTGACCATATTACTAAGTGTTCCATTAGTACAATATTTCATATTTCCTTTTGCATTGCAACTTATAAATATATTTGAAAGGAACAAACGAATAGTTCAAAGGAGCGTCAATTTAGAAATCGTAAGAGATATGTTAATACAGGGTGTTCAGTATAAAATGGGCCATACTCAAGGCTTCCGTGAACAAAAGTAATGTGATTTAAATCACCTTAATACAATTTTGCTTTTTTAAGAAGTTATATGCGTTTTTTATTTATTTTTTAACGATTATTTTATTACTTGTTGGATAATTGTACTAATATTTGAATACAGTCACTCAACAACAAATAAGAAAATTATCATAAAAAATTAAATATAAAAAAAGTAGGAAAGTTGATCTAAATCACATTTGTCCAAGAAAACTAGCTTTAAATTATGGGATGTTCTTTACTGTACACCCCGTATATATTCATTATTGATTAAGGCGATCAAATAGCTTAGAGAACATATTAACGTCAACCTTCTCATTCGATTTAAGAACTTGATCCATAACTTCATAACTTGTGATTTATAACTTATCTAAAAGAATTTGGGAGTCACGAAAAATGGAGTCGATATAGTAAACAAAAATTATAAAATCCTTATAGTTTTGAAGTAAAACATTATTGAAGTTGTAGTATTTTCAACCTTTACATTGCTGGGCCACTGTAGTCTCTAGACAGTCGATTCCGAATATTGAATCCGATTACTTTTTGTAGGTACTAAAGTTTTTGTGACGCCAGTGTTTAGTTTTTCAAGTATCAAAAATTGCTAGTGTGCATAGTAGAAGTCGGAGTTGAATCGTTTTAATTTATTACGCTGTGAAAATGCTTTAGCAGAACGATTTCCCGGTAAACATTTTACGCCGACGACATTACACTGACCACACAAGCCACAAATCTTAACCACACCCTAAACACACTCCAGTCCTCCCTCGACCAACTCGAAACCTGGTGCAACAGGTGGAAAGTCAAAATTAATCCCGATAAAAGCTCCGCTGTCCTTTTCACCCGAAGACGCCTCCCCCGAAACCACGTCTTTGACAATCCTACCCTCTTCCAAGAACCCATCCCGTGGCAAAGACAAACGAGATACCTAGGCGTGACGATGGACCAGCGACTTACTTGGAAAGCCCATATCACGGAGACGGTAGCGCGCGGAAAAATCACCAGGGCGAGGCTTTATCCCTTACTCAAGGGTGGTAACACCCTTAGTCTAAGGAATAAGCGCACGCTAATCAAGGTGGTGCTTCAAGCGCAGCTAACGTACGGCTCCGCGGCATGGAGCTACGCGGCAAAAAGCCACATACTACAGGCCGTGGAAAACATAGCCTTACGCACAGCCGTCGCTGCGCCTTGGTATTTCAGAAACACAGACATAAAACGAGACCTAGACTACACCGACCTAACACATACCATACACACACACACACAAAAAAAACCATTAACAAAGCCACAGACCACGACAACCCCCTGGTTAGGCAAGTCGTCGACTACGCCCCGCCCCGACAGACAAACACCAACGTTCCAAACACCACTTCCATGACCTTCCTCCCCCACAAAACACCAACCCCCCTCCCCCCGTTAATCTTTTCTGTTTCAGGACAAGAAGAAACCAAGACCAAGAAGACCACCAAGAAGAAGACGAGAACATAGACAACCCAAACCCAAACCCTATCCTTACCTAGCGCTTGCATCTCCCGAACCGTAACAGGCTCGGGAAGAAGAGCATCCTATGGCTACAAGCCACTCACAAAAACCCACTCCCAACAAAGACCACCCCCGGGGGTTTAGGACGGCCGGCGAAGAAATAACCTAGAAGACACGAAGAGCGCCAGAAGAGGCCCCCCTGCCGGCGGGGGTCAGCCAGGGCAGGAGGAGGTTCCTCGAGCCGACAGCATCGGCCGCAACAGCGGTCGAGGCTGACCGGAGAAGGGAACCCACCTCTACGAGGCCGCCCAGGTCTACAGAGATGGTGAAGGATAAAGAGCGATAATACCGCTCGATCCTAATCCATACAAGGCCACCGTTCGCCAATAAAAAAACGGCTCGGTAAACATTTGTCAAATGCAACTAATTTTATCGCGGTGTGCAGTGCAAGTGCAGTGCAACGCGAGGGAAATTTGAACCCGACTCGTGGAAGAGATAGAGGCTCAGGACTTCCACGGCATATTGCAGCAGTGTAACGTACCATATACGAGGCTCAATTATATCCGTACCATGTACAGCATGTCCAAACATTAAACCCAAGGGATTGGATGAGGAAGACCTGTACCATGGCAGCCACAGTCTAAACCATTTGGACTTCTTTTTGTGGGGATATAAGTGTATCGCACCGAAGTGGATACATACTATTGATGATTTACGGAAACGTATCATAGTTGCCTCCAATAACTTACGAGTTCAAAACGGACAAGAAGCAGAAACATTTGTGTTGGTTTGTAGAAACTGGGTAAGACAGGCCCAAAATGAGGACGTAGGAAAATTCGACTCCGAGCAGGTAGTGACTAGGATTTGAGGGCAATTTTCGACACCAACCCCAAAAGTCCGATTTTATCTTATGAATATTTTCGACACCAAATCAATAGGTATATTATGTAGTTACGGTGTCGAACATTAAATAATAAATGATGGTATTGATGGTTGAAGGGATTATGGATTTATAAGGCCACTAATAAAAATACCATATATTATTGCAAAACATTTTATTTGTTGCACTACAAATAGTATAAATCATTAAAACAACTACAAATTAATGTAAATTTTAGAATTAACATACATACGCAACGATTTATTTGTTAATATTATAGGAATGATATGATACAGCTTTTATAAAATCTAAACTACTTATTTGTTGAGATTGTAGTTTATCTACAATTTTTCAATAGTGTGTATACACACAGTAGTAATACAACTCCTGAGATTAGGTTAAATAATTTTCCTGGTTTAATAATCGAGTCAATTTCAGTTTCAAATATATTATCGTCTATAGATAGTCTCAAGAACAAGCCAACTTCTGGTGATGACAAAATACCTAGTTATTTAGTGAAAGACTGCAAGCATATATTTGTATACCCTTTACTAATTCTGTTTAATTTGAGCCTAAAATCTGCAACATTTCCTGAACTGTGGAAAGTGGGTAAGGTATGTCCTATTCTAAAGTCTGGAAATCCGACATTGCTTACAAATTACCGCCCGATAACGATTTTGAATAATTTCGCGAAGGTCTTTGAGAAATCTTTGTATAACCTAATATATCCTTCTGTGTCTAACCGCATTTCACCAAACCAACACGGATTTATGGAAAGGAGATCTACTGCTACAAATCTTGTGAATTTCACACAGTATTTATCGGAAGTTGTTGATCAGCATGGACAGGTGGATGTGGTCTACACAGATTTTTCAAAGGCGTTTGATCGTATCGATCATAAAATCTTATTAAATAAGTTGAATGCTTTTGGATTCAACATACCCCTTCAAAATTTCTTTACTTCCTACTTGAGCCGCAGAGTTCAATATGTATCTTACAATGGCTACAAATCGAATAATTTTTTCCAACATCTGGTGTACCGCAAGGCTCTAATTTAGGTCCGCTATTGTTCTTGCTTTTTATAGACGACTTATGTTCCATTATTGATTGTCCTTATTTAATGTTTGCTGATGACCTTAAGATTTACTCTGAGATTGATACTGTATCTGATTGTGTTTATATCCAGAATCAATTACTTAAAATTGAACATTGGTGCCAGACTAAGCAACCTTGGTATGAATATTTCAAAGTGTAAAATCATGACCTACACGATGAAAACATCACTTGTAAATTTTAATTATACTTATGGTTCATGTCCTTTACAAAGATGTGATAGTACTAAAGATTTAGGGGTTACCTTCGATGATAAGCTGACATTTGCTGTTCATATTAAAAATGTTGAAGCCGCAGCATTTAAACAGCTGAGCTTTATTATTAGAAATTGTAATAGCTTCAACAACATCAAAGCATTAAAGACATTATATTTATCTTATGTCAGATCCAGGCTTGAATATTGTAGTGTAGTATGGTCTCCTATTTATAACATATATAAACAAGGTTTGGAAAGAGTTCAGAGGAAATTTTTAAAGTATCTGTACTTTAAGAAGCATGGAATTTATCCTGTTAGAGGTTGTGATCACCAGCTGCTCTTAAATGAATTTGATTTTCACGCATTAGAGATTCGTAGGCTGCAGCTAAGTTTGAAATTTCTTTATTTCCTAATTCATAATAAAATTGATTCGCCTAATTTATTACAAAAAATATCCTTTCATTTTGCACCTATTGCAACTCGCTGTCATTTTACTTTTTATCTGCCTCATGCAAATTCTAACCTTCTAATTAAATCACCCATTTATAACATGTTGCTTAACTTTAACAGAATTTCTGAATCATGTGATATTAATATTGATACTCTAAATGTAATTGTGGATACTGGTGGCTTCGGTACGCTAATAGCATTGCATATTGCATGTTGTGTTTACCTATTTCTAGTAATATTCAATAATTTTGTATGTACCTATCAATTCCATTCTATGCATCTAGTATGTAGTATTGTACGGATTATTTTCTCTTTTTTTTTCTGTTATGTCCTGTGTTATTCACATTATTATTATATCTGCTAAACTATATGTGTAATAATATTGTCCTATTATTGGAGAAATCTGTTGGGCAATAAATATGTTTATTATTATTAAATATGTTTATTATTATTATTATTATTATTATTATTATTATTATTATTATTATTATTATTATTATTATTATTATTATTATTATTATTATTATTGTTATTATTATTATTATTATTAATCTACCATTTTCTCCAAAAATGTCAATTGAGCCTTTACAGCAGTATCTTTAATTTTCACTGGTATTTATAAACTATTTATTTTTACATGTTTCCACTTGAAATTCTTTTAACTTTTCGATGAAAATCAAAATAGAGGGATGTGTTGAATAAAAAGAAAAATTGAACCTCGAATGAAAGGATTCACAGGCATTCGTAGTCCTTGCAATGGACGGATTCTGATTAGCCCATATGTTTGGTGGAAAAAGAGCGTTATGAATTATGTAATTTTCAAGTAAGTAATCTGCATATATATCAAGTGTTTTGTTTTCAGGTTAATATGACATTAAATCATAAACAAAGCATTCTTCAACTCCACTGGATTCGAACAAGTTAAAGTGATGTAACATCAGGTATATCAAACTATTTTATTAATTAAAACCACAAATTAAATCTATTAATAACAATAGCGGCTAAAGCAGTCAAATTTGCTGTATAAAATCGGCGTTATAAATGTTATTTATTTCATTCCTTGACCATTTATTTCCATTTTTAGTACGGTCGCAGATTGCCGCCTTATCAGGTTTTACAGTTGACCAGTTTCCAGTGCATAGGTGTTCACCTTTCTTTGTCGCGTAGTATAGTTATAGTTGAAGTTCCTGAAATAAAATAAAAGGTGATAAAAATCATATATGTGAGAATCTGAAAATAGACTTAATAATATAAGTAAGTTTCAAATAGTTTACTAAAGTTGTTTGCAACTGACATGTAGTATAAATATTATGTTGATTGGTTTTATACATTATGCAAATTTTAGATATTGTTCACATATCTGAGTAGGTATACTACTCAAGATATGGTAAATATCTTACACTTTTGCATGGTCATTTTAAATGTCAGTTTGCCAACTACAGAAAATATTACAACAAATGATTCATTTTAACTAACAAAATAAACTAAGTTTTTACGGGTATAACACATCAATTGTCATTATACAGAGTGTTTTAAAAAGACATGGCAATATTGTTTTACTCATTTATTTATTTTCAAACAGACAAATTGTCTAATTACATGGAAAAGAATCTAATAATAACACACTTCGATCTAACGAATGGAATAAACAATCAAGTATAATATTTTTCTATTATATACATTTAACTAATCAAAAGTCTATAACAAAACAAAAAGAGACAAAAAACCATCAACACACAGAGATTCCCAATAAGTATACATATTGTAACAATATGAAATATACACAGAAAATCAAATGAAAATAACACCTGACTGAACCTAAAGTTAAATAAAATTTAATAATTATTAGTGTCAATTTATAAAAAAATATAAAGAATTGTTAATATAGATATCCTGGATATGCATTTACATAGAATACATAATATTACATATCATAAAAATACTAATTTAATAATTTTATTATCAAGTTTAAAAATAAATTTACTAAATTTGCATGACGTTGACTATTGTTATCATTCAGTATATCAAGAAAAGGAAATTAAACTCAGAGCACCATATAAAAAATAAAAGGTGAAAGTCGATAGATTAATTTGATATGCATATTGTATGCAAACGAGTAACATAATGAAAGATATTCCCATTACAAATAAATCATGTCCTATAAAAATAAATTGAAATGTCAAATTATAATAATTATTTCTAGAACTGTCAAAAGTAAAGGTGACTTTACAAGAATCCCTTGAAAATGACCAAAAACACTAAATAAAGACTATTTTCTTAAATAAAATAAGTAAAATTGTATAATAAAGATAAAAGGACATTTAAAATTGTATTAGTTATAAGTTGTGTTGTGAAATTGTGCATAAAAAGACATCCAAAGACTGTGGAAAAATCATGTGAATGGACCTTTTAACATGGCAATCTGCAGCAAGGATTAAAAACAAAGAAGTTGTTGTTAGTTACGGCTTGGGTTTAGGGAAGAGCAGCAGCATTGCAAGAGAGCTCCTGAAATTATACAAAATTTATTAAAACCAACAAGTAAAATCAAGAAAATATCGACTTACCAGCTAAATTTACCATTCTACATCATCCAGGATAGCTTTTATTGCCACAACTGAAGATATCATCCGTATCCAGGGAAATTGTGCAGTTCCATAGAATCCCACAGGATAGTTTCCAGTTTCCAGATAGTTTCCAGTTTCCAAGCAGTCTACAGGAAGGAAAATAATACATTCCTAACCTCAGGTACCTTAAAAAAAATAAAGTGCACTATAAAAATTTCTATAGCTATAGTAAATTAAAATCGATTTTAACTATTTCAATCTTTGCAAAGTATAAGAATAAACTACAGGACTTACCTGTATAAAACCAAGTCGAACTCAACCAATATAACAACCACATTCAATCATTTCACTGCAACTAATAATATCTGTCATCCAAGAGAAGCCATTTTAGAATATATTATGTTCTGTAGGAATGCAACCAAAATAAAGAATATTTTAGCATAATTTATAAACTTCAATTAAATTCAATATCCAAGTTTTAATCTACTGTCGTTCGACCCTACTAAGTGACACATTCAGTTTCGAACTCTCTTAAATTTATAAATTTATGATTAATAAAAATGACTAGTTCTCGCATGAATCATTCAGAAGTTATAATAACTTTCTTAAAGAGTGATGAGTTTTGAACATATTGAAAACATGCATTAGTTCAGAGACGAATAAACTTGAACTACAAATTCGTACGCTTACCAATGAAGTAACACAATTAAGGGAAAGCAATATTGAACTGGTGCATTTATTAACAAACCCAAAGATGCCACCTACTGAGGGAGGTCAGCTATATCCAAATATTGAAAAGCAAGTGAAACAAATGCATATACCACAGAAATCTGCAAATAATGTGAAATTACCTATGTTATCGTCAGCTAGCAAACGTGATAGAAGTAATCTAAAACCAGCTATCAAAAAGTGGGCAGCAAAACACTGATCTACTTAGAGATACTAATGCTAAACAAACAACAGCGGGGAATATACAAGGTGAACCGTCTACAGGTCTAAATGGAGATGAAAACAACGAAGTGAATGAAAACAAATGGGAAAATCCGAAGAGAAAACAAAGACGCCGGAATATTATATTTGGCAGAGGAACCGGTGATAATAATGCATTTAGAGGTGTAGCAAGATATGTTGATTATCATGTTTTCGATGTCCGTTAGATATGACTCCTGAAAAATTAAAGAACTACTTGGTATCGAAAAGCATACAAGGATGTTGTATGTGATGAGATGAAGTCGAAATTTCCTGAAATTTATAAATCATTTAAAGTTTCCGTAGCTGCAAACTTTGTGAATGAATTTAAAAATCCAGAAATATGGCCAGAGTTTGTTGGAGTTGATCGGTTTGATCCCCGTTTTTAAAGAAAACTCAACAGGAACAGCCGCAACTATAGTAGTCAATGACCAGTTTATAAATAATATCTTATATTTAAATGCTCAAAGTTTAGTCCATAATTTTGATGAGATTTGTGAACTGGCAAATCAGGTAAAACCTTTTTTACTTTGTTTGACTGAATCTAGAATTACAAATTGTATAGAAGATAGTGAAATTAACATTACTAATTATAATATAGTTAGATGTGATTCTGCAAATCGTTATACTGGAGGAGTCGTGATATATGTCGCGATGATTTAAAATATACGGTATTAGATAGTATAATTTTGAAAAAAATTGGTTTCTATTAATTAGAGTTTATATCTTGAATAAATATTGGTATGTTGGTTGTATCTACCATTCCCCAAGTTCTAGTGATGCTATTTTTATAATTTTTAGTTAATCTTTTTGAAAATTTTGATTTGAGTAATAATTACATCTTGCTGGGTGACTTTAACATCAGATGGGACTTAGTATCAGAAACTTATAGTAAAAATTACATAGTTTAAGCCAAGTATCTGGATTGAAACAATTGGTTACTTTTCCTACCAGAATAACATCTGTAAGTGAGGGTACAATTGATTTAATTTTTACAAACTGTTACAATATTGTTGTGCAGCCAAATTCACATAAGACTACAGATCATGAAACAATATCTATTTATTTAAATTGCGGTAAAATTGATTCCTCAACAAAAAGGTGTGAAAATCGAAATATTGATTATGATGAGATTTACGAGTCTTTAATAGGGCAGTCATGGTTGTATGGTTGCTGTGATACTAACGTCTTATTTACAAATTTTATTAAAATAATACAAGATACATTAAATGCAGTATGTCCTTTAAAAGCAAAACATATAAAGTGTCAAAAGAATGGTTTAATACAACTGTAAGAAATGCTATTACTGATAGAAATGCTGCTTATAATATTTTCAAATTGAACAAGTCCAACGAGAATTGGTTAACATATAAGAAGAAACGAAATAATGTAGTCACGGTTTTAAGATCTACTAAACAAAAGTATTATGAAAATAAAATTGACAATGTAAAACATAACTCAGCCTTGCTTTGGAAAACTTTAAAAATTAGTTAATAATAAGTGTTGCTCTATAAAATTCTGCCATAGTTAATGGCACTGAAGTACAGGAAGATCTAGCTAATACATTTAATAACTACTTTGTAAGTACTATTTGTAATTTAGTCAATAATTTGCAGGGAAAAGTATTTGTGATCAATGATAATGCATTATTTGTTAATACAGCTTTGCATCCTTTGACACCACTAAGTAGTTTTAAAATAATAAATTTAGCTGAATTAAAAGCAGTTATTTTTAATCAACAGAACAAACATTCTGAAGACGAAATTGATTTCAGGTTAGTTAAAAATTTATTTCCAATGCTTGGTTATCCCATTTTACATATTATGAATACATCCATAAATAGTAGTGTATTTCCAGATATTATGAAATTGTCAACAATTATTCCTATTCCTAAGATTTCAGGAACTAGAAATATTGAGCAATTTAGACCGATAAATATATTACCTTGTTTAGAAAAATTCTTGAACTTATTATCCATAAACAAATTGTAACATATATTAAAAGCAACAACCTTTTAAATGATAACCAATCAGGGTTTCGAAGGATTCTCTTGTGAAACTGCATTACAGAGAGTGATAAATGATTTTAAATATAGTATAGATAAAGGACAAGTTGTAGTAGCGGTTTTCCTAGATTTGCGGCGTGCTTTTGAAATCGTTAATAGAAATATATTACTGAGTAAATTGTATAACTACTACGGTATTGTTGCAGATGCACATAAGTGGTTATCTTCCTATCTACATGAAAGATTTCAACAAACAAAACTCGGTAATGAAAAATCTCAAAAATTTTTTAATTGAAAGTGGGGTACCTCAGGGTAGCGTATTAGGACCACTGCTATTTATATTATATATCAATCATATTTTTATTTAAACACCAGTGACTGTAAAATCCATCTTTTGCTGATGACATCATTATATACTCTGCAGGATCTAATGTGAATGAAGTCGTCTTAAAATTAAATAGTTGCCTTAAAATAATTAGTGATTGGTACGAAAGTAATAAATTGATTATAAATGCTAATAAATCTAAATATATTATTATAGGTTCAAAAACAGCTCGTATACCAACTAAGGTTAATAATAATAATTATAGTATTATATTTAGAAATGAAATGTTAGAATGTGTCTCCGAAGTGAAATATCTGGGGATTATAATTGATAGTAACTTAAATTTTTCGTCACATGTCGGATATATATGTAAAAAAATTTCTAAGAAATTGGCATTTGCTTATAGAATTTGTAGAGATTTAAGTCCGTACTCAAAGAGGCTGATCTATAACTGTATAATTAAACCTCATTTTGATTACTGCGCAACAATATTGTTTATGGCTAATGATGGCGATATAAATAAATTACAATTACTGCAAAATAAATGTATGCGTTTCTTATTAGGCTGCTCCAGATATACAAATATAATAAACATGCAGAATGTTTTAGGCTGGTTGTCCGTTAGAACTTATATAAAATTTAAAACATTGATCTTTTTACATAAATTGTTAAATAATTCATTACCTAAATATTTGTCCACTGATTTGCAGTTGCGTGGCGATGTACATAATTATTATACAAGACAAATTAATAACTTGGACATAAGTCGGACGAACTTAATGTCAACTAAGAAAAATGTTTTTGATAGGGAGTGGTAGAATATAACAAATTGCCATTCGATATAAGGAATTCTAATTCACATATATTTAAAAGGAAACTGTTTTCGTACCTTGCCAGAAGTTAAACTACTACTAATTACCTTATTAAGTGTTACAGAAATTTTATTGAAATATGTAGTAGGTTTACATTAATGTGTATTACCTATTTTAGTATATAGTTTAGCGTGTAGTTCTATTGTTATTTTTATGTTATAAGTATATGCTAGCATTTTTGCTAATAAAGCTCGTTCTCTCTCTCTACATTGGTTTGGTAAAATTCATTATCAGAAAAGTAATATTAAAAGAAAATATTCTTTATTGTTTTAAAATTGATTATAGCACAAAAATTGTTAATCTTTCAAAAGTGTTATTATTTGTTACAATATAAAATAAAAACACCTGTATATTTTGAACTGACTGATTTAAGTTTCTTTTGCTCTTTTGATTTATAAAACTGTCTAGCAAGGGATAAACAAAATTTGGTATAAATAAGGTAAGATAAAAAGAAAAAAATTATATAAAAAGGTTTGTATTGAACGAAATATAGCTGAAACACAACGTACACTCACAAAACATAATACATAAAAGGATCATTGGCGCCCAACAAAAAAATTAATATTTAAATTTTACATTAAATACATAATACAATATTTAAATTTAAAATAAATAATAAAAATAAATTCAAATTAAAATTAAAAACATGCACACACATATAAAATATAACAATATATTAAATTAGTTATGTAAAATTAAGATTTTTAATTGGAAAAATTCTAACTGAACACAAGTTATAGAATAAAATATCATTTGCACAACTAGTGCCCTCTACCTTGTAGTAAAAAGTTGATTACACCAGCGTGTTTAGTTTCACCACGTGCCTCAGTCAAATTTTGATAAAATATGTTGCTATAAAAAAGTACCTACATAACAAAATTGATTCTCTCAAATTGTCGTACCCTGTATCTAAAAAATGAGTGGCTGTGTGACATACGTTTATTAAGCTGGCCCCACGTTTCAATGTTTTTCTTACACTCTGTATGTACCCAATTCTGATATACTAGATCCTGTACCAGACAAAATTCAAAGCAAAAAATAAACAAACTTGTATTTTAAATTTTTAAGCGATTTTTAGTGATATACTTAAGACTTATTATAGGTATCATAATCGTAGGTAGGTATACATGTTATATTTAACACAAATAACAAAATTTTTATTATTTGTTAACCATCTGCGCACTACAGACTTCCTAATTATTATAAACTTCACGAATTATTGTTTTTTTTTTAATAAAATATTCAAAATTTCAGTTTATTTTTTTTGTGTAACCATGTAAGTCAATATTTACATATATACAAATATTTGAAAATAACGTCGAAGGTTACTTAAAGACACATCTTGTAACCAAAAATATCAAATATTTGTTAACAGTAGACGCAGCAGATAGTTCGTGAAAATTAATAACTTTGTAATTCTGGAGCATTAGTTTTATCGAGAATATTATTATGTGGTGTTAAAGGCAACTAGCTCTTCATTTATAAACATAGTTTTACGACCATGTATCTGAGCTGTTTACAATGAATCAAAATGAGAAAATCCCGGTTGTGAACAAAAATAAGCAGGACGAAAGAAGTGGAGTACTAAAATTCCTTGTTTATTTGAATAATCTTGGTTATATTTTAACTAACTTTGATAATAGTCGAAAGTTCTAAGTAATTTTGTAATTAATTATGTGGTATAGAATAACAGTTCTCTGTTCTGTATTTACTGTGTATTTGTGGTTGGCATCGAGGAAGAGTGGGATGAGGACTGCAGGAGTGGACTCGAACAGTTTTATGAATCTCATGAACACAAGGCATCATTATACGGGGTTAACTATGACTAAATACAAAAATTTTTACCACGTACTCAGGGAGGCCTAAAATACAATAAAAAAATATTTTGGAATTCTAGCTCGATGTTTAAAAAATGGGGCAATATTATCTTTTCCCCCAGATACTCGGCGCCAATGACAATCATCATCTGGGATGCCTTAGATCCGTCAACTACCATGAGGTTATTTTTTACAGCGTTGTCAAATGTAGAAACAACGAAATACCTTAGTGCACCTGCGGCAGTCTTTAATTATAAAATCTTGTTACGATTCTCCGTTGAGCCCTCGACTCTAGAGAAACAAATAGCACATAGCATAGAACGAACCATGTTATTCTATTACTATAAAACGTTTAATACTAAAAGTTAGTCACTTTAAAACAACCATAACCTAGAATATTGTATTGCTGGTTGCTTACCTTCCAAACATTAAAGAACACTGGTGAAACCTTGATACCCTCTCGGTATGTTACAGTTTAAAATAGTAATACTTACTTAATTATTTTACGCAAACATTGTCGATTATTCTTATTAATGTTGCTATTAATATTAACAGAATTTAATTCCTGAACAACACAAAAAGTTTAAAAATGTATTGTGAGTACATTTTACACCAGTGTCTACAGGTGGCAACTTCATCAAATTCTAAAGACAATTTTAGATGCAGTGTTTAGTTTGAAATAATTGTGCAGTAGTTGGCAAATTTATTTACAAATATGTATTCAAATACAGAGATGACAGATAAGGTGCTGGTTTATGGTAAATGTGACAAGTGCATATTATTGTGTAACAGCGCAATCAAAATCTTTTAGTTGATCAAAATAGTGCGAGTAGGCAAAATATTATGCCAAATACTTATATGCCGAATCCTCTTTGAACAACAGTGAACAACTGCTATAATGCCTTGGCGTTAAACGTGTGGCAGTGTTTTTTATATATTTCTGTACATTTTCTTGTGGTTTTGCTACTCTATAATATTTACCGACGGAGGAAACCCATCTCGCAAGAGTTTGAGAAAAGCAGAGGTCTGCTGCAAGCACTCAGCAAGTTCAATTTTTATTAACATAAAATGATTCAATATTTTTGAAATCTCATCTACTTTTGTAAACAATGTTTATTCTTTTAAAGCGGCGTAAATCAATACATAATACCCGTAATAACTCGGGGCTCTGTCACTACCTTTGGCACCTTTGACTTTCAGAATATACCTAACCTCGCACCTGACAGAAGGCCAGAGTCGGCGATAAATAGGTGGTTAATATAGCCCCTCTTAAAATATTTGTACTCAATAAACAAAACATGTTGCACGTTTTATTACTTTCAAAAAGGGTGCTCAATTATTTCAGACAGGGTATTATTATTACATCATTTCAACTAAATCTAATATCGGTTGAAATTATTCAAGGATTATTTTAAAATAGGAAATGAACACCCCGTATCTTTACATTCTCGGTCTTATGTTCGCAAATACTATTTTAATATTATTTTGGACAAAGTATGTATTTCAATGTGACAAATTAACAACCTTGTAGAAAAAAATGTAATTATATCTTTAAAACAAACAAAGAATAGTTTAATTTAGACTGCAAATATTATTTTAGTTTTTTATTTAAAAATATTTTGCATACTTAATTCATCAAATTTAGTTTAAAATATGTTAATAAACGTTTATTTTCAATTTATATAAAACTGATTAATAATTTGCATACTTTTGAAATTAAATATTAATCGTCCTGAGTGCGGTCCTGTGCGGTAGAAGGAGCCGCTCTTTATAACTTGTGTGTTTGTTTCTGTTTAGGTAAACCTCTTCGTTCCTTTTGATTTTCCATCAGCAGCTTCATTTGCTGAATAGTTCCCTAGCCTTTAGTATTAAACCAACGTTTCATTATCCAAGTTACTTGTGATTGGTTGTTTAAATTCTTCTCTTATCTCAGACTTATTTACATACGCCAACATCTCGAATGATCAAGAAAGGCCCGATTCCTTTACTTTGGTACCCAACTTTTACCGAAATCTTTATTCCACGCCAATTCTTTGATCTGATCAGGTCGTTTATTTCCTCGGGGCAATATTCCGTTTTCTTTTAATTACGTAACGATGAATCAATACAGCCAGTTTGAGCGTTCCCTCAATAAAGAGCGGAAGTATTTTTTAGATTTCTGTTATTCCTTGCGATTTAATAATGTACAAATAGAACTGGGTATTACTCGGCTACAATATATTCGTGAGTAGTGTTCAGTACAATATTTCATATTCAATACTTGAATACTTATTACATAACACACACACAAGTATTGAATAGTTTTACCTGAGGGTATTCAGTACTCGTACTCATCACGTTTAGACATGTATTTAGAACTCAGTAACCAAAAATAGGATTCATGAGTAGTGAAAATATTTTAAAAATTTACAATATCCATATTGAGGATTCCTGATTTCTGGAGTATTTATGAATTGTGAGGATTGTGTAGACTTTTACAATCTTAAAACACACGAAAAACAAAGGTTTCAAAATTTTGCACTTCAAGCAAAGAAATACGTTGAATATGATAAAAACGCTAGGATTTCTTTATATACGCATAACCGACTTTTTAAGTACGAGCACGCTAGGACTAAACAGAGCCCAAACCTCACTGCTCCTTTAGCTGATGACTAATGGTAACCATGATTCAGTGTTTTTCGGAGGAGATTTGCAAAGTTAAATTAACCGCACTTTACAAATTTAACATTTCCTTTTAATGTATTTTATAGAACTGATATATGTAATTAACTAAAAAATTTAGTATACAACGTATATTAATTTTTTTTATAGTTTGCAGCCGCCACTGCTACTGTGACTTGTGTTCCCTATCATATATTATTTTCTCTTTTAAATTATTTCATTAGATTTAAATATTAATCTACACATTGTAATATAAATATTCATTGTATTCATATAATATTAATACTTCAATATTATATGAGTATTCAAGATTCAAGTACTGTTTGAATGTTGTATCAGGATTCAAGTAATTATTTTTTTTATCAGAGTACTCAGTATCCATGGGCTGAATACTTCTCCTGTATTCATATCCAGCTCTGTGCACAAAAGGGTAAAAACGTTTTACAACAAACACGTATGTACAATCTATTACAATAATAATGGCACTTCGTCCAACCATTTTTTCAAGTCCTGGATATTCTGAGTAGAAATTTCATTAGGCCTCTATTGGCGAGTGGATCAACTAAGAAGGATTGTTAATAGTAGATTTCATTACAAATACGTCAAGTTTGAAACAAATTGAAAAAACCCGTTTTATGGAGTGTCATTATTATTGCAAATGATTGACTTACTTTATTATTTTTTAAATGTTTTTAAATATGAACACACTAAATTATAAATATAACTCATTATACAGTGTGTCCCCGAAATAGGTTCTACATTCTTGTGCTTTATTAATATTCTCTTACTACTGATAATAAGTTCTACTTATCTTAGGAAGCTATGGATAGTAATGAGATATATAATCAAACTATAAAGCATTAAAACAAAATTTAATGTTTTTTATTAAATATATTATTCCTCAAAAGTTGTTTGAAAGCTCAAGAAATGTTTAAATACGAGGCTTAGTCAATAACCTACATTTCACATATAACTAGCCATCGCAATTGTTAATCTTACTTTAAGCAGAGAAATTTTATAAAAAAAACGGTACAAAATTGTATTAAGTATTATCTTCTCAAAACACATCACACCGTGTGTAAATTAAGTAACTTAATCATGCATATTTCATTATTTTATTTTTGTTAATTGCTACTTATATTTTTTATTAATAATAACTAACCCTAGAACAAGCGACTCATAATTTGCATGTTATTTGAAAAATTCGATACCACTGCACTGATGAGGTAAAGAATATTGAAAACATAAAAATGAAATGCAATAATAGCGATGTCATTACTGTTGTAGTTATGTATCCTGTATTAAGAAAATTCAAAAATGTCACTAAGGCAAATTCCAAAAAACATGGGTGTTAACAGATCTCATATTTAGTGAATTTTAGTGTACAACAAAATCTGTCCATTCAAACCAATGTTTAATAATAAATTGTTTGATGGTTCAGAGTCGATCGTTGTATGGAATTTTGTTAATTAACAAGAAAATAATTGGACATAGATTTTTTCATCAAAATATTTTTGATAAAACAACATTCTTAACTATTTTTTCACAAAATTGTACTGGCCTAAAAAGAATAGTACAAACATTTTAAAATGTAAATGCTTGAAATGGTATAACGTATCATAAAATAATAACTGATTCTTTCAATGTCTTTATCAAAATCAAAAGCGTATCGAACGCTATTAACTAATACCTTGTCCTGCGTGGAGACCTGACTTGTTCCTATTTAAATATTTTTTATGAGAATATTTAATGCAGAGAGTATATTAAAATGATTTTGATAATACTGATTTGCTTATACAAACCTCACGTCTGTGGGCAATGAATTTAGAAAGAGGTTGAAACAGGTCGAAAAAGGTCGGTGTACTATACTTACAGATCTGCAAGTTGAATAGTACTGACTTTTAAGCTTATTAATTCCAGTTATAAATCAATATTTTTATTAGTTTAAATTTAAAATAAAATTTGAATCAATTTTGTCAGTTTAAAGTAAAATAGTTAAAAATCGCGGCCTTACTATATTTATCCTTTCTCGACTAAATCCCGTATTGAAGCATTTTTTGGGTAATATATACACATTCATTTTTCTCGTAAAACACAGAATCATACAAAGCTGAATTTGGATTCTTTGCAAATTTTTTTTGAGGAACCTGAAGCAATGAAAAGGTATATAAATGTCGATCATAAATATATTTCAGAACTAATGTTGTTCATGAGTTCGAGTTCAGTTTTTTCTTAGATTTAAATGTTAATACGTGCTTCATGTCCGATATTCTCCCACCATATCCCTTGCGTGTTCAATAAACCATATTTTATAATTGTCAACATACAGATATGTTAGCTACACATAGTCTTCTTATACGATTGTAGTTTCACCTGGCAGATTTGCTAAAAACGAATTCAAGGAGCTACTGTTAATTAAAATTATGAATATATAAAATATAATTACCGATATAACTATGCTTTTGACAGACTAAGACCTTTAGACGCCGTAGGCCGATTGCTAAGTATTTTGAAAATGGATTTAAATATATTTGAATTTAATAAAGCAAGGTGCCTCATTGGAATTACCAATGATTACCAATTTAGATATTAATTTGCTGATTGATTGGGATCTCTGGTGCTCTTCTCTGTTTAATGATATGTTAATAACTAGTTAATTAAAAAGTCTTTATCAGAAGGTTTATCTTCTATAACATATGATATGTATCACATCCAGTTGCGAATATTATAATTCTATACGGTTAAATATTAGATTAGTAGATACTCAGAAAAGGAATAATTAATCAATAGAGGTACTTTTTGGTAGCTGTTTTAAGGAGTTGGTTGTTATTAGCTTAATCAGGTGATTCAAGCGGGAACTATTAGTAGTTACAAATCTACCCCTTGTGTTGCGCTAGGTGTTCTATAAGGATCATATTTTAGGCTATTATTATTCTAGGCCTGTATTAATAATTTGATAAGATAGACACAATTGTTTTAAATTTTGCAAGAATTTGTTTAACGCGGCTGATTCAGATATATTCACAAAGACGAAGAATATGAATGAAGAGGAAATTATAAATAATCTTCTCGAGAAGTTCTAGAGAAATTCCATGTTAGATGAACATAACACAAATTATAGTGTGAATGACATTGCATAAAATGCAGTTGTAATATTTTTTACATAAAGTTTTGACATTTTTAACAAAAATTTTCCGTGAAATTATGAATGGGATGCTTGTATAATTATTGATGTTTATAAAAAATCGCCGAATTAGTCTATTGGTTGCACCGTGTCAGTTTCACCGGACCTTAATTTCTGTGTATATTTGTTTATGGAGTACACGATGGGTTTAGTATTTTAAGCGTCTGTAACTATATGAGAGGAACTGATTGGTTGGATAAATCAGGCTACGAAAATAATACAGAGGAAACAGCTTTACGAAAATACGAAATTCCAGGCAACTACTCTGCGAACTAATGTCCCGACCAGCACTGAATTACACCTGGAAAACCTATAGCAAACAGCTAAAGTCAATTGTTAGCATCCTACCAGACATATGACAGTTTCGAGCTGATTAGCTCTCATCAGTATGCCATAAGTGAGGTATCTGACGAAAAATCTTAGCTGTTTTTCGTTGGTTACCTCGCTTATGGTATACTGAAGAAAGCTAATAAGCTCAAAACCGGTATGTGTCTGGTGCAAGTTGAACACATTCAGCTCCATTTAGGCACGATCTTATTGTTTTCTTTTTAAATAAATATTTGGTGCATTAACATGAGAACCAAATATAGTGAGTTTTGTAAAATCGTCAAATAAATATTCAAAATAGTTTCAACATAATCTTTGATTGCCTTTGCAACATAAGGTTATTGCCATGGAGCAGTTGCTATAGTACGATGTTTACAAAGATTTAAAAAAATTAAATTTGTAAACGTTTGTAAACATTAAACCCCAACAATTAAACTCGGTCATGAAACCTATGTATGTGTGACGCAAATGCTAGTGATACTGAAAATTCTGAAATAGAAAATGAGGAAAGATATTGGTAAATATACCAATGTTATTGCTTTCCTCAAAAGAAAATCAAGTGGTTATAGACCCAAACATTGCAAAATGTTTTCAAAGGAACAGGTTGAAAGGTTTATCAACGAGACATATGATGAAAAGTACTTATTCCAAAAAGTTGTCTTGATTGTTGGTATATTTGGAGCCTGTAGGAGAGAAGAATTAACTTATTTACGTACAGAGAACATTCAAGATGATAAATCGTTCATTAAAGTGACTATTTCCAATGCCAAAACTAATGTTACTAGATTATTTACAATACCAGAGTGATATATAGAGAACTTGACAAATTTTTCGAAAATTTTCCGAAAATATGCAAGTTTACGTCCATCCACCATACCATTGATCGCAACCGATTCTTTATCACGCACAGTAATTCAAAATGCACTACGCAAGTAGTGGGTATAAATAACATAGGTTCAATTCCTAAAAAAAAATCCGAATTTCTTAGGTTACCCAATTTTACTGAGTATAATGGCACTGCTTTAGTCAATGTTCTGCAACCTTCCTTACAGATGCAGGAGCCAAGACTGTGGCATAGGGGTACATAGAAAATTCCATACAAAATAAGCAGGCGACAGTAAGGAAAATTCTCAGGAGAGAAAATATATGTTCACCTAATGCCCAATTATTCGATCTGAAAGATTGTGTTATTAATATTTATAATAAATAAAAATTCGGCTATTTTATTTTACTTTTACGCACATGTGCGTAAAAATTTGTTATTAGCACATGTGCCTAAAAGTCTGTCATTTCGATACTGCAACTTTACGAAAAAATTATTTATTTGTGATAGTGATGTGAAAATATTCTCGACATAAATTCACATGTTAAAAATATATCCATCAACTTGAAGGCACCAACAGAAAGGGATGAAGAACTGTGCCACACTGCATTGTCCCCAGTCAAATGCAAATTCGAGCAGCTTCGTACTAAATCTGTTAAATATTTTCCAAGCCTCACGTGATAAACCTGTTGAGCCGTATGTGAGAGATAAATTCATTGTCACGCTTGATTTGCCCACAATCAGCGTCCCGGACAGAAATAAACCAGAACAAAGACATCTTTATTACAATAAAAGGGTCATCCCCGGTTCCTAAGACGCTCACCTGTGCTTGTATTTTCGGGGGGTCAGTGGGGTCGGCCCTAAGATACCGCTTTCACAATGCACGGTTCGGACGCGTTTCGAACACAGATGGGTACACAATGGCTCGGAGATTGTTGATGGAATAATGGAGCAGTCTGAATAAATAAATGGAGGGGTTGAATTGAAAATACATCCCCACGAGCCATTGTGCTCTTTGTAGGGCACCGCGGCCGAGTAAAAGCCAGTGTCTTTGGTTTGTTTGTAGATAATGCGATGGGATTTTAAGCATTACTAAATAAACTTGGATAGCATTACAAAAATACACGCAGTAGGTACCTATCAAACTGAAATGTATTTATAAATTGCTTAGGTATAATAATTGTAGTTTACGGTACAGGTATCAATTTCGTCAAAAGCCAAGTTTGATAACTCAAATAACAATTTGTTAAACTGTCTAATCCAAATGCGTATACCGGGCACTGTTATCAGATGTCTTCAACCTCCCTTTTAGCAATAATAGCAATATCTCATAAAATGAGACGTAAGTGAAATATATAACATTATGGCATGAGCTGATAATAAATTCTTATAGCTTTTAGCACCGCAGATGGTCTCGAATTTTCAATGTGTCTCAGAAGAGTAAATTTAAAAAAATATGGAGCACCTATGAACGAGATGGTTTAACATTTTATCTTTTCTAACCGAACCTAATACATCTTTATCGGAAATTTGAAAAACAAGACTGCTTCCTTCTAAATAAAGAAATTAAGAATTAAGAGAGACACTATACGAGTGATCGGATCCAAGCTGCGTACTTTGACGGAAACTTGTGTAAACGTTTACTTGCAGACACTCGCTGTATGTAAAGTCCACGTTTCCAAGATTGATATGAAAGTAGCTTCAAAATTAATTATTTTCATTTTAGAAAATGTACCTGTCAACACAGAACTATTTCACATTAGAGCGAATATATTGTGTAATTGTATTTCACTTCCGATTCTTGAAGTTTTCAAGAGAGCTATTAGCTTTGAAACTTTGTCACAGCTTCTCTGTTCACTTTATACCTTATTCAGCAAATTTCTCGTATAAAAATACATTTATCATAATAAATTTTCTGTTATATTTGTTAGTATAGTACGACGCAAATAAAGATCTACCTATGCTTAAAGTAAAGTAAACATATTAGCAATCAGTTTGCATTTAAACGATTCATAAAATTCGAAGAAAAACGTCATATTCGCTTAGACTTCGTAGACTTCATTCGTAGATGAAGTTTCTCACAGTATTTTATGGCGGGATTTTGAACTATATGTCGTGTACCTACATTGTGTTTTGTAGCTGTTTCAAAGCCAATATAGAAGTGTTACCAGACACTTATTATTGTTGCCAATATGGACACCATTTCTGTATGCTAGGTCAAGGGTTACGCACAGTGCACGCCAATAAAGAAGCTAATAGATTGCCTTAGAGGGCAGCAGGAACATTTAAGGCCTGTGTCTTCTAGCTTGTTGCAGGTCACAGTAATAACGTGGATAAGGGAGGGAGAACTCATACGCAATACAAAAAATTGTCAAGGGTTCAAATAAGGAACTACAAATTTACTACGGAATTTTTAAATTTTTAAGGATATGCATAATATGATCTACCTGATCTTGAACCCGAACCTCTATTTAAAGGAATATATTCGCGAAATATAGCTGATTAACAGATTTCAGCAGTTATGAAAAAGGAAACTACTAGAAGCTAAGGTAATATAACCTGGGTAACCTGAAAAGTCTATCTTAGAGTTAGAACCTGATTTAAATATGCATTATGTCCGAATTTAACAGATGAAGTTAACATTTTAAATTCCTAATTTTATTTAATGATAATAATAATAATTTTATTCATTCAATAACACCAGCAAAATGCAGTAACAATTAAAACGAAAAAGAAATGAATAAAAAATACTCGATAAGTGAAGCACTTGTTTCGAGGACACATAAAAATTACAGTTTTTTTTTAAATTACAGTTTGTTAAAATTACAGTATATCAGGACGCATAAAAACATAAGAACATAAGTAGGTACACCTTATTTATCAACAATTTGAGAGTACATAAACATAATAAACACCAGAAAGTCAAATGTAGCACAAGACTATAGTTCACATATTTAATACATTTAGAATACTGTCTAATATACATACATTCAAATACTAAAAAACTATTACTGATTACATTTCATTTCTATATAATTGTGAATTATTTGCCTCGAATTAGTTAATTTCATTCAATAAATGTTTTTTTTCATGCAAAAAACAAAACTTTATTGAACTATATTTAGTGGAAAAAGTGATTCTTTATTGCACTATACTTTATTTTTAAACTAAGAGGAGTGATTTAAATATCTTGCGCTTAAACACTAGCTTCTTATTGGTTAATTTGTCGCCAAGTTTACACAGCTTCACATAAACTCATGTTTATTGTCAATGTCAATACTGTCTTACTAACATTTAAAATGTCAGTTATATTTGGCTAAGATTAACGTTGCCACTTCGTTGATTATTTTGTGTTTATTCTCCCTCCTCGTTAATCCGAAAGCAAATTAAATAGTTCTTTTCACAACTCACAAACGAATTGTATTGTTTTTAATGTATTTTCTATATTTTTTTCAAATTTACCGCCAAAATGATCTAGTTATATTTTCTAGTTACTTTTCCCTGTGTATAATATATGACTTCTTCATTTACTCCTCTTAGTTTAAAAATAGAGTATAGTGCAATAAAATATTTATTGTTTTGTCATCATGGCAAACATAAAGTTCAAATCGACATCATATTTTCCTACACTTGTGTCCTAGTGTCATCTAAATAAAACATTTTTTGGTTTTCGCATGAACGTAGAAAAAGTATTGTATGCAACAAGTACAGAAAGTAAATGTTTATTGCACGCGACGTGAAATTGTCCAACGAGGCCGTCAGGCCGAGTAGGACCACAAATAACTATTAATGAACTGTATGAATATTCTATTACTAGTTTTCGTTCAGAGCAACACATTACATTTGACAGTTGGCATTAACATTATGTAATCGTATCGCAATGGACATATTTTAAAAACATTTATGGATGCCCTTATTATGTAAAACAGTAGCAGCGACAGTGACAGTTGAAGTAGTAGTAACATAAATTTATATGGTCATTGGTCAGTTATTCTTTATTGTATTTTTATAAAACAATAGTTTTGAGAAATACATAGGAAAAAAATGTCGCAGTGGTGTAATAGTATCTCACAGGGGCAGAAGTATTATCTTTCCGCTAATTTAATTCTGTATGTAATTAATTTATTAACGATTTTCTGTTCTCAAGAATGGAAAATAATTCAAGCTTTACATCGTATTCTCAAAATGGTAAACGCCCTAATGTAACAATTAAGGAATAGCGGATGATGACATGTATGAAAGGATTAGGGCGTGAGATCAAAATACGAGTGTAAGTCATGTGACTGAAATATGTAGTTCATTAACCAGAATGTGCTTGAGTAGTGTGCGAGTATATGTATACTACAAAAAATAGTGACAAACAAGTACAACTGCGAAGCCGAAAATAGTATAAACTCGCGGAAGATGGTATTCTAAAAATGAGCTTTCGACAAAAAAAAATTGGATTGCTATATAAGATGAAACTTTGCCTAGAATGTATAGAAGGGTGACTTTGTGAATTATAGGTGGCATATGAATTATGGTATGTGAATTTCCGTATAAAATTAAATCAAAAAAAGTGTACTGCTAGAAAAATACGAAATATGATATGGCGATGAAATTATTTAATATCTAGATTTTTGGCGGTCGGCTATAGTAATATATAGTTGAAGGTTATGTTACTTTAGTTTTGGAAAAATAAAGAACATAATATATTAGTTTTCTGTAAATGTATATATCGGGTAATAATACAGAAATAAATGGACAGTTACATATGAATTTTACATAAAACTGGTAACAATACATTACACTTCAAATGGTAATTTTGTCATAAACTTAATATGAATAATGTTGATATTATAAATAACCAGGGCATCTCGGTTTCTACAAACATTAACTTAGCATCCTAAGTACGCCTCTGATTATGACGTCATCTGTGAACGAAGTTCGAGCTTTAGTAATAACAAATAATTGTTATCGGGTACCTGATTTTATAAGTACTCCAACCCTAGATAACATTAGTATGAAATTTTAGTGAAGAGGTGCTTAATTTTCCTTGTAGCAGAAAGAGCTAAAATCGTTGTGATCTCTGTATAGCTGGGACGTTAGCTCAGTGCCCTGCTGTTTAAATAAATAGATAAATGTAGAAGTATTAAGCAACGGGTTTATTTCATGCTTAATACGTTAATAGCATAATCAAAATCGTATTTCCTCAAGTCTTCCATCAATCTCTATCATCTTTCTATGTATGTTAATATTAGTGAATGCGGTTGATGGTAAACTCAACCCGTGGTGTAAAAGACTTGCTTGATGCGTGCAGACTTATTGTTCTTTGTATTGTGCACAGCGGGGAGCTAAACATCCTCAAATAGAGCCTGCATGATATGTGGGAACCAACATTTAACAGGTATTTATTTTAAAATGTTAGAAAGTACATCAATCACGAACCGTGCTTAATATGTACGGTCAGGTCTATTTGTTTTCTGTTATTGTTGAGTGAGTATTTCTAATCAAATGTACTTTTATATTAATGATATCTATAAAAGATTACGTTACCTTAAGTTATACTGAACAGTTATGTGTGCAGTATCAATCATTTATTTTGAATCGTGGAATAGAAAAAAACTCCCCCTCATTTCAAAGTAATTCGGAACATGAAATTTTAAAACGGTTGTATAAGAGAATTAATTGCAGTGGAATAGAAAACATAAAAAACTCAGAATAAATATCTTGATCTATTTTAGTGCATATAATAGTATGTATATTATTCTATGAGCATATAATGATGAATGTAATTTGCGAGAGTGAAGCCGAAGACAAGTGTCGAAAATCTCCCGAGTGAATTACAGTCATTGTATGCAAGTAGAATATTATACTTTGATCATATTGGAAAATTTCAAGGAATCAGGAATCCGCAAGTTATTTCACATTTATTTAATTCTAAGTCGTGATTATTGTTTCTCTGATTCATTTACTCACCAAGTGTGTATGTATATCAAAATTTTTCTCAAATTAATTATTCTTTGTATTAGGAACATATTTAATAGTAATTAATTAACTTAATATTTAGAAATTAGTTAGCATTCGATAAGATCTTATTAGCTTATTATTATTTTTTTCATCCACTATAAGTTAATTGTTCAATTCTCGTTGAATTAAATTTGTAGGTACCTATATGATTAGTATTTAGATTAGGGTTATTGCTTATTGTTATACAGGGAGTTCACTTTTTTTTCTCTGATTGAGTATTTGAATTTAAAAAAAAATATTTGCAATTTCCAACAAGACCTGATTCGTGCGCCTGTTTGTATATTTGTTTATTTCTACCTACTATTGGGTGGTAAAGCATAATTATTAATGTAGTAGTTAGGACTTATTCTCTGTGCTGCGCTTGCACCACTTATATCTGAGCTTTATTATAAGCGGAAATTAAAGTGGGTTACTACGTTTTGCGTTGAACAATATACCGCTACGTTTGCGTATCGCCTGAGCTCAAGCGCCGCTGTCACGTATTCGGTTAAACGCTCACTATTACTATTTCTTTTTTTTTCTTATTCATATTTTTATATTGTTTTAATTTCCGCCTTTTAACTTCGGCTTAAAATCACTTGGTGTAAGGGGCCGGCACAAGTTACTATATTTAAGAGTTAATTTGTTTAATGCTTAATCCCTTCTAATTTATATACATATAGCTTGTTTACATTATTATGTCTCATATTTGGCGAAAACCAGACTCCGATTAGTGTCAGCAATAAATAAGTGCAAAAATACCGTAATAGTATTTTTTTGTCCTGTTTGGTAAATTTGGGGATAAATTATTAGATCAGTATCGGTATTCGCTGGAGGTAAATTTACCTGGCGCCCAAGCATTATTTTTTTATAATAATTTTTTTGAACCTCCCCTTCTCCACTGAGAACTAGCGGCGAATATCCAGTTGCCTACCATATTAGCATACGAGTATTTATAATTTTTTTATTTGGTGGGTGACAAGTTTAACACACTTTTTAAAAATTACAAAATATTTTGACATTCATAACATAAAAATTCCGCGTAACGTACGGATCTTATTTTCAGGTTTGACATTCGTCGATCATCATCCTTTGGAAAAACGTTATTGCCGTGACTGGATAGAGTGTTTGGCATTCACACAGGAGGTTCGGTTTCAATGGTTAATTCCATGAATTTTCTATTGGTTTCAAATGTATTACAGGGTGATCTTTCAGACATATTCAAAGGTCAGATCATGTGCCTGGTGGTAATAATCACATAATAATAATTAAAATATTAATATTAATAAATTGCTATAAAATGTGAACAAAATCACGTGGCTGAAAATGCGATGTCATTTATGTGACGTTGCACGCCGTTCAGCGTGGTTTGTTTTCGTGGATACAGATGCAGGGTAAGGTGTTGGTGATGTAAACAGGCGTTTGTTTCTTGTATTTTAGCGCTTTTATGACATTTGTTGGTCATAGGTACATAGTGTAAATACTGTCTAGGTCATGCCATAATTATTAGTGGTGATGTAGTAAGCTTGCAGTATTGGTAAACGTAACATATTCCTTTGTTTACAATATGGATCTGCTTGTGACAATTTCGGCGATAATGTTGTTGGGTAAAAAATAAGTAGAAGTAATGAATAGGTAATGATATTTTTTTAAATTAATTTAATACATTTTTATGCTGTTTACTACTGACTTAAAAATTTTTTAATCCTTATTTATTACTTTTGTTTATTATGTTTTCAGAATAAAACAGGTAATTTAATATAGTGAGTCAGATACCTAGATTTTATGAAGACTCCAAATAACATTCTACATCACGTAAGTGGTAGGCGCAAATACATATCATGTTAATTTACTTTCTATAATTGATACTGCAGGAAACAACTACTCCGCGGGCTAATGCCCCGACCGGCATTGAATTATACCTGCAGTATCTGTGTGAAACAGCCAAGAACCCTTGTCGGCCACTCCACCAGACATAGACCGGTTTCGGGCTTGTTAGCCCTCATCAGTATGCCATAGGTGAGATAACCGACAATTGAATTGGCTGTTCCTTCATATGTAGTTTCACATATAAATCGAGTGCAGGTGAGATGTAACTGGTCTGCTACTTCCTGCTCGGCCTAAGTGGCTCGACTTGCAGAAAGCGACCTACAATATCGTAGGTACTTAACCGCAGACCTCTCGCCCCGGGCGATGCGCCGATAAATCTATAAATGATACTGCAGGAAACAACTACTACGCGGGCTAATGCCCCGACCGGCAATGAATTATACCTGCAGTATCTGTGTGAAACAGCCAAGAACCCTTGTCGGCCACTCCACCAGACATAGACCGGTTTCGGGCTTGTTAGCCCTCATCAGTATGCCATAGGTGAGATGACCGACAATTGAACTGGCTGTTCCTTCATATGTAGTTTCACATATAAATCGAGTGCAGGTGAGATGTAACTGGTCTGCTACTTCCTGCTCGGCCTAAGTGGCTCGACTTGCAGAAAGCGACCTACAATATCGTAGGTACTTAACCGCAGACCTCTCGCCCCGGGCGATGCGCCATTAAATCTATAAATGATACTGCAGGAAACAACTACTACGCGGGCTAATGCCCCGACCGGCAATGAATTATACCTGCAGCCTACGATATTGTAGGTCGCTTTCTGCATGTCGAGCCGCTTAGGCCGAGCAGGAAGAAGCAGACCAGTTACATCTCACCTGTTAATTTACTTTACCATTGATTTTCTAAATGCCTTGTATATATTTCCGTAGCTTAGTAGACGAGTTTAATTAATTCCTCAGAAATTTATATATTTTATGATGAACTTAAACCTACCTGATGTATTTCCAATTCAACTTACATTAAAATGGTATTCACAGACAAACAATGTTGCAATGCTTCCTTTCATCGCACTTCACTGCCCTACACCACATTTCTCCATTGAAGTCTGAAATAATGCCGACTACGTACACATTCCCGAATAATTTCAGAAAAATAATTTTCATTAAGCAACCTACAGTTTGTCAGTTATACTTTTAAAAATATATTTTTAAATTAAATAATTATAAATTTCTTAATTACGTCGCGATTTTTCTTGTCCTTGACCTCCATACGTTCGATCCATTCAACCGGTGTTTTTACGACTTATTTACATGGATTTAGTAAATAGAAACAGTTACTGAAACAAGTTGCTAGCTGAAAAATATTACAAGCTAGTAACTTGCCACTGACTGTTCACATCTGTAGCACAGCTTAAAGAACATATTATTTTAGCTGTGCCTGTAGCATTAGTGAATCAGTTTCATAGTAAAACCTTGTGTGCAAAAATATCGAATCAAATGCCACTTGGAAATCTGCTGTAGCCAATTCATCTATAATTTTTAATAAAGTTGCCGGCAATCCTTGTTTGTTTCTGTAATTTGGGCTATTTACGTTCCATAAACCATTAATGTTCTCTGTACTGTTCCACGAAATCTATAGTTGTGGTTTCATCCCGCTTCGACATTTTAAAGATCTAAAACTGTATCCCAGAAACACTGTATTGTCAAAGCACTCAATACAGGGTGTTAAAAAAATAGTGTATAATATTTCAGAAGGTAGTAGTATGAACCAAAATAAGCAGAAAAGTCTTAATAAATATGGGTCCGCAAAGTAACGGTTGCGGAGATATGGACCACTATTAGTTTTTCAAACATTTTATTTTATTAGGAATAAACCGACAAAGGAAGTTTTTAACAAACGAAAAACAAAGTTACAGAACATGTTCAAAGTGCCCTCCGTCCATTTCCAAGCAGGCACGACATCTTCGTCTCAAAGATATTCGAACTCTTTCGAAAACACCTGATTTGGTTTGGATTTCTTGACTCTTTTGATTAATCCCTAGCTGTAGCTCTTCCAGGCTATTTACAGTAGTACCATACACAAATGTCTTCAAATATCCCCAAACAAAGAAATCTAGAGGGTTCAGATCATGCTCTAATAGAATCTGGACATCAGGCGCGTTTTTCATTAAACATTTGGATGGGTATTTTAGATGACAGGTTTCTAGGTCCTGTTGTTTTACCAAACCGATTGACAGGTGCTACTTACCTCATCTTTCTGCAGAACGCACTGTATGAGTTTTTGGAAGACATTCCTTTGAATCAGAGGCAACAAATGTGGTTCCAGCATGATGGTGCTCCAGTTCATTTTTCCGTGGCGGTTAGAGAGCATTTACACCAAACTTTTCCACATAGATGGGTAGGAAGGGCCTGAGCTGTTTTATGGCCTCCAAATTCGCCTGATATGAACCCTCTAGATTTCTTTGTTTGGGGATATTTGAAGACACTAGTGTATGATACTCCTGTAAATAGTCTGGCAGAGCTGCAGCTACAGATTAATCAAAAGTGTCAAGAAATCCAAACCAAGGAGGGTGTTTTCGAAAGAGTTCGAATATCTTTGAGACGAAGATGACGTGCCTGCTCGGAAATGGACGAAGGGCATTTTGAGCATCTTCTGTAATTGTTTTTTTGTTTGTTAAAAGCTTCCTTTGTCGGTTTATTCCTAATAAAATAAATTTGTTTGAGAAACGAATGGTGGTCCATATCTCCGCAACCGTTACTTTGCGGACCCATGTTTATTAAGACTTTTATGATTATCTTGGTTCATACTATTACCTCCTGAAATATTTACACTCTTTTTTAACACTCTGTATAATGACTGTATTTAGGTACATACAAAAATATTTCTACTTTAATTGGTGTACAATCGTAAGGAAACGACTAAAATTAATTGCCATTCAAAAATAAAATTTTAATTTTTTATCGACTCGACTAGCATGGGAAACAGTCCCTGTCATAAATAAGGAATTTTATACAGAAAAGACGGGTATTAATAAATATGAAAAATACCCGAACAAACGCACTGTTTCATAACCTCTAGCACGGGCGACAGTTACAATAAATCTCTGTTAATTTATTGGGAGAATGGTGTAAGTCCCATAATCGGCTAGTGGTGCCGCGTTTAGCTAAATATAAAAACAACAAACACCAGCAACAACGAATTCTCGCCATCATCTTTTTGCGAAAGGAATCCGTGAGGACTTTGATAGATAGCCACCAGCGAAGACGACAAAAAACCCCTTTGTCTGTTGCAGCTATGTTAATTCTATCATGCGATAATTCATACCAGTTGTACTTGCTTGCCGGTGTCGTATTATAATAACATACGACGAGTTGGATGTGTAGGGGAGAGTAACCTCAAGTAATTTCCTACGCACATATTTGACTTGTGCATTTTATCAAAATTATATTTGTTTTAATACAACAAATTGATTATAATCTAAGTTATTTGACAACTTTAACAACACAGGTTTACAAGATTTTTTCGCAAAGATATTAAATGGTTTATCTGAAGGAATTCGCTGTACTGAAACTTGAGATCTTGTGTTTCAGGGTATTTTAGGAGTTTACTGCCGCTTGGAGAAAATTTGATCGACAAAACCTAATGAAAATAACGCAAAGTACGACTTTTCCTTCAATTTCTACTTTAAAACGTTCAAATACGATTCTTTTCCACCGATTTCACAGTGGATTGAAGTTTGAATTGAGAGCAGAAAACCAATTAAAAATATCATGAAGGTTCACTTGAAATCCCTTAACCCATTTCATTTTAAGCAATTCTGGTTTGTAGTTCAATGGGTCCTGAACGTCAATGATCGCAAATTTGGTTTCAAAAATTCATTGTGGCGCATCCAATATGGCGAACGTAGATAAAACAATGGAAAACGTAAAAATAAATATTTCCAATATAAAAAGTTATAACCAAAAAGGTTAAGGTGCCTCAAGTGAACCTACATTATCGTTTAATTTAAAAATCTATATGTAACACAATCATCAATGTAGGTACCTCAGTGAATTCCAATTTAGACACTTCAAAATTAAAATTGAAGGGCAAATACCATGCTTCATGATAGTTTGTTATCTGCAACCAGCAGTAAACTCTAAAAATTCCCTGAAACAAAAATTTTTGCACATTTAGGTTACAATATCTCAAAATACTGACGTGATCTGATGCCAAATTTAAATTCAAGACATTAAATTCCTTCAGGAATCAATATATGGTTACAGGCAATATTAAAGATCCTTTCATTTGTAGTCCTGTATATATTAATGATTACTAAAACTGATTAAACATTTTTAAACCTAATCTGATGTGTCTTTTTCTTCGTCCATTAAATTCATGGAGTTAATCACACATAATGCAAATATCACTGTCCTGAAACTGGAACTTGTACTCACACTAAGTAATCAGTACAGTAGTACAGAAACATTAAGTTTTAGAAATAAGTGAGAGATAATGTAAATGGTCTGTTAGTATTGTTAGAACCAGATCTGAAGAAAGAAATGCCCTTATTTATGTCATAATGTCATAAAAATCATTGCTTTCCTAATCGACGTTTTTAGATCGGGCAAAACAGCAGAGCGAAATACCAATGTCTATTATTCAGAATACAAGGTGTCATAGTTTTGATTTTACTGCATTTAATACCATTAAAACCTGGTAAGAATTTGATAAATACATTGTTAGGAATTGAACGAGAGACCATGTAGAAACAGGGTAAGTGAAATACTGTAAAATCAAACTATTAGTGCATTCTCTTTTGCTGATTCTATGGAACCTGAATATATTTATGAATATTGGTTATACTTGTATAAGCTTCTTTATCTAAAAACAGTAGAAACACGTGACGGAATGGTCAACTATTTAATACAACAATAACATATTATCTAGATCTAAAAGAAAAATATTTTGGACTACTGTTGTTGACTGATTTTTATTGTAGATTGGAGCTGTTGAAGATGTTAGCGATTATTAAGAAATTTAAGGAATGCAACTAAAAAAATTTTAAAATTTAATTTGTTCTTTCTTCTATTTACAACATATGTGTAAAGAAAGTATCTACATCTACCTTTCTGGTAAATGTGCGCCTATTTTTTAATAACTGTTAATACATCACTAATATTACAACAGATACAAACTACTACGTTAAGAGGTCATGTCAAGAGGATGGAAACAGTTAAAAATGTTATTCATAACAATAACACTATGAGGAAGTTCTTTAAACGATGGCTAGGCAATGTCGATGAAACATTTAAACTGTCAAATATGAGAAAGGTGAAATACCAATTTCCTATTTTTAAATGAAACGTAAAAAATGTTCAACATGTTTCTATACTATTCAAAAGGTTACATAATTTTTAGTCTCCTGCATCTTCAGTAGAGATGCCTATAAACAGTACCCACAATATAATTTCAATAAGAATTAATGCAGAAGTCAGTTTGTGTGTGTAAGCATAGACTATATACAATATACGTACGCTAAACACATCCCATGTTATAGAACTCTACGCCAGTTGTGGTTAACACTTATTCTATTTGTTAATGTATAAACTCTTATGAAAAAAATGTCCACCACAAATACATTTCAAAAATATAACTGCAATAAAATGCAAAATTCTGTTACGAAATTACAAGCTTAGATACAACTAAGATTAAGTAAAAGCTGCTGCAATGTAATATTTTTTGTATCATCATGAACGAAGTAAATAATTAAATTTGCCAGAAAATTCTTAAAACTATAGAGTACTTTAACGTACGATAACACTGTAATCTATCACCTACTGTTGTTAACCGAGTATTATTAGTCAGAGCAGTATTGTGGCAAGTGTGTTTCATTTTATGTACTTGTTTGATATTTGTGAGAATATATAAATAATAATGGAAAGGTTTATAATAACCATCACCAGCTGCATGACATGTTAATTTAAGGCGAATCTGGGCAAAACTGTTTGGCTATGAGACGTGTGTAAGTTTGTACGGTAAACGCTTCTCGCAAGCAAAGTCATTTTGAACACTTGTATTTCACATTTTATTTTGTGTTGTGAAAATACCTCTAAGAAAATTATTCACAGTAAGAATGTTCCGTTGGTCAGAGAAGTAAAATAGTACAATTTATCATTCAACAAAATCACTCTGAATATTCCTTTCTCATAATATGGTTGTTATATCTTTACCCTACATATTATACAATAAACTCGGCGTGTTTACTTACGGGAGTAATAATTAGGTGTAGGGAAAAAGTTTCAATTATTCAACAAAAGACATTGAAGAACCAAAACTTAAAAATAATGTTTTCAATGTCAGCACTAAAAATACACCAAAGTGATGACATGACTAAAACGTTGCGTGCTTACTCCACTCTCCCCTACGACGTGTTGTACCTCGGCTGTACCCCGACCTCCGATCCTCTGCCATGTCTAACTCTTGAAATATGAAGCAAAAATGTTTTATGCATGTAAAATATCTTGTATCACTACCAGCCATGAATGTTGGAATAAAAAGTTATTGCAATTAAATGGCGAGTTAACAAGTAGAACTCCGCATAAATTGCGATTGTTATTTTATTGGAATAATAATCGCTGAGGCTGTGGAAAGCCGTGTAAAAATTGCAACACCTAGAGTTCAGTGTGGTGTTAGATTAGAATAGTAGTTATCAGATAAGAAAAGCTTGTTTAATATTTATATGTACATGGTATGTTTAAGATAATTATTCTTCATGTCAAACTTTATTTGCACACAAAGTGTAACATATATAGTTTGTTTGATTAGAAAGGTCCCAAGCTATAGCTAATTTATCTGTGCTATAACTCATTACTTACTAATGTTTAGACACGCTGTTATTATTAATATTTTTTAATGAGATGTTATTTACTTAATACCCAAGTACAAATATTTTATTTTCGTTACACTGTAGATGAATCATCGATATATTTTTTTAATTTAAAATAATAACATCTGATTCAAAAATATTATATACTTTACCTGCCTTTATAATCAAACATACTTTATGTGTCAAAAATTAAGAAACATTCAAATTTAGGAATATTTTCTTTGATTTTGTAGTTCCCTTTTTCATAAGATGTTACGTTTTTAAATAGATATTGAAACAAAATTGTATGTGCTCAGTAACGTGAATGAAATGATAAATATCTATCGGAATTCGAAGCATAAGAATGCTAGTTTGAACATTTGTAAAATCATGTATCTAATCTCAAATTTATCAAAACGTGTAGCGTGGATAAATCTAATTGACAAAACAGTAAAAGCTGTGAAAAGAGTAATTTTCTTTCAAATAAAATGTATATTTCAAAAAACATTTTTCGTTAAATGGTGTGACATTGACAAAAATGTAATCACAACATATTATCACCCTATATCTAAAAATGAAATATTCAACTACTCCTTAATTTTTGACACAATTATTATATCCTGTATAAAAAAAGTACTAAGGGCATTTGTTCAAAAACTTTTTATTTCCTAAACAGAGAATACTCTGTAGCCTTATTTTTTGGCTGATAATAGAGAAATGATATCATAAAATAATTGAATTAAGTTGCTTTCAGTACAAAAACTGCACGATGCTAACCGAAATTTGACAACTCCGATGGTAGCCTGGAAATTAAGTACTATTCACAGATGATATGATCGTTCAATACACAATACAAAAAAGAGATTAGATGAAAACCAACCACAGCAAATTCTTGCCTTCATTTATTTATAACCTTCCTTTGTAGGACTTTCATATATGCTATGGATATTCAAGATGTTCTTTTGGTAGATAAATCCCCAACAAACCAGCGTCCAGGAATGACTTACGTTGGTAGGCAAGCAGTACCAACACCCAGTACGCCATTTTAGTAGTATTTTTATGTTGAGTTCAGTTGATTCTCATTCGCACTGGTCTAATACCTAGTAGATATTAAAATTTGGTTGACCAAAGAATGGTAAGTACCTAACTATAATAAATAGCAGCTAAATATAAATCAAACTAATTTTGTTAAATAGGTTATTCAATTGAATCGAATTTTTAATAAAGTCAAAAAAGTAAAAATTCACTTTTACATGTAAAATATATTATACATAAAATTATCACTTTAATATGTAAACGCTACACTTTCAATAATACAAATAACACTGAAATGTGTAAAAGTTATGTATAACTTTTGTTATATTAGTGAAATATGTTTAACTTTTAAGACACTGTTATATACATATAGAGAAAAATTCTACACTACTCGAGTGGACCTTAATTAAAACAGGATTGATTTTTTCATAACAATAATACATGTATTTGTCCGACAGTACAACCAATTACAGGACAAAGTTTATAAACAAAAATAAGAAAAAACAACAATGAAAATACAAAATAAAAATTAACTTACACGAGCGCAAGTATATTTGATTAATGAATGTCAGTTTTAAAGGTAGAATACAATGTTTTAAAATACAATGAAATATATATCACATGCTGTAAATATAGTGTTGTAATTACATATCATTGCATATATAGGAGACTTCAATAAAACGTTAATATTGGCGATGGGACAGTAAAAAGTTTGTGGAGTACGACTAGCCATTCTATTAGTTAAAAAATGTAAATAATTTAAAATTTGAGTACAGTCGATATATCATTATTTAGAAGTGCATGTAAAACCTTCAAACTGTAAAAAATCGTTCTAAATTGCAGAGATTTATGTTAACATTTCGCTCTATTCAATATTACTCTACCGCCTACCGCACTATTCCATATTAACCTCCATATTTAATCATCGTAAAAACTGGACTTGTTTATTATCTTAAGAAAAATTATTTAAAATAATTTTGATTTCTATACAGTGTGGAAGAAAAGAATGGAATAAATTATTTCTAAAACAAGTTTCATGAAATTTCCTCGGACACGTCGATTGTGCTTTTTAAAAAGACTCTTTTTTCTATACCAACGCATTTCCGACGTTCATTTGTTTTCGCGTGATGACGTCATCGGATATTTTTTTAAATAGCACCCCTATATTTTTTCATCGGATTCTTGTAGAGCTTAACTTGCTGAATTCAAAAATTTATAATTTCAACACTTTATTCCTTCAACTTTCCGAAAAAAAAATAATAACCGATCCAATAAAATCGGCATGAAAAAAATGTGATTATTCCCATTTGTGTCTGTTATGGGCTGGTTGAGAGTAAAGTGGATATAGTGAATTCATCGGCAGTATCACAAAATAAGGACTCTTCATTTTTAAAACAATTTAACAATAAGTAACTAATTAATTAATTAAATTCTGGTTGCTTCAATCGTATTTGACCCCCTAATTTATTATTTTGTTTTATTAGATTGCATGTTAGAATATTACATCTTTTGATAGCAAAAACAACAAATTAAATCAAGTCACTGTCAGTCAGAAACTGTTTCTGGCAGTTAAACAAAATCTAATCAGAATTGACCTGTCAACTGCAGCGTTTATTGGATCGGTTATTATTTTTTTTCTCGGAAAGTTGAAGAAGTAAATTTATGAAATTATATATTTTTGAATTCAGCAAGATAAGCTCTACAAGAATCCGATGGAAAAATATAGGGGTTCTATTTAAAAAAATATCCGATGACGTCATCACGCGAAAACAAGTGAACGTCGGAAATGCGTTGGTATAGAAAAAAGAGTCTGTTTAAAAAGCAAAATCGACGGGTCCGAGGAAATTTCATGAAACTTCGTTGTTTTAGAAATAGTAAATTTATTCCATACTTTTCTTCCACACTGTATATTAAGTAGTGCCATTAGAAGACTCGCGCCCTAAAGGAACGGTATTCCATATATGCCGACTTTACTCTATTTAATACAGCATTTTTTTAAATTAGGTCCCAAGTACTTGCTAGAAGGACTTAGGTATATGCCATACTTTGGATAGCTAAACTTTAAAATTTCATAATGGACACACACAATTCATACATTAGACTTGTACTTGTATCGCTACTAGTTATCATTATAATTTGTCGGGGAATGAGATAAGGTGTATAAAATCTTGTCAGTTCGAGAAGCAATTTCGCCCATCGCGGTGTTTTCCTCAAAGGAATCTACCCGCCGGTATTACCGTCCGCATAAAATGTAGAGAAACCGTTGGCTACTTGAATATTTCGCATTGTTACGACAATCGCAATCGGACAATATCTCCCGTTACAAAATAAACAATGGTGTAAGAAAAAGAAGTAGATGATCCAGTGTCAGGCCGCGGACAATGGATCGAATCATTAAATATTCCGCATCACGTCCGATTTCGCGAGGGGAACCCGATAAAAATAACAATAGCGGCAGGTTTGCAACGAGTTCACTATAGATGCGAACTCAGATACGGTTAAGCACACAATGCGCACGTCATTCCGTGATTAATTAGCCAGTTCTTCTTCTTCCAGTTACGCATCAGACGGAGCAGCCCTATTCTTTAAACTGGCCCCGAAGGTGTCAACAGGTTTGCCACTCCGTGATCCTTTCTTGAATTAAATGTAGACGAAAAATAGAAAGGTGTGGCCCATTAGATGTCCTGGTCTAAACCTTTTCTAATATGAAATGATTTATCTTTGTTTATACGTAAGCAGGGTACAGATAGGTGCAATACAATATGCTATGCAACAGGAGTGGTCAATATGGACGTGGTTGTTGATGGCTCGCAAGCACATACTTTTAAGCCGGGTACAGATTACGTGCAACACAACATGCAATGCAACATGACTAGTCCATTTGGACGTGTTTGTTGGTGGCTCGCAAGCATATAGCGCGCATTCGCAGCGTGTTCGAAGCTACCCGAAAATTGTCGGTACTTTTAAATCGGTTACAAATTAGGTGCAAGACAATATGCGACAAAACAAGCAACACAACATGCAATGCAACATGACTAGTCAATTTGAACGTGTTTGTTGGTGGCTCGCAAGCATATAGCGTGCATTCGCAGCGTGTTCGAAGCTATCCAAAAATTGTTGGTACTTACAGCGAACACAAAGGGAATTTTAGTTTGTATTTTGATGTTGCTCGTGAATGTGAATGTAATCGCAAATATGATCCAAACTGAAGACGACTGGACGGAAGAGAAAGAATTTTGCTTTTATTGTAAATTTACAAAAATAGCACATTAAATATTGTGGACCCCCACTGATGCAAACTATGTTCAAAAAATTTAAGGCAAGGTGCGTGAATAGAAATTGGCAATGCGATGAGAAAAGATCGCATATTATTGTAAAAATAAAATTCGTAGTTTACTTTCTTCATACAGGAGGGAAAAAGTAAAGGAAGAGAATGCCCAAAAACTGTAAGATAAATAATGTAGGTTGATTCACAGGCATGGACCGTTAGAAGTTTTCATGATTGTAGTGATTATTTTTTCTGAAAATTTGATTCCCTGTTTAATCAAGCATGCCCTTTTCAATGAAAATATTTTCAAGAAGCTGTCACTTCTGGAACTAAAGTAATCACCAACTTCGATATTTTACGATACATTTTTATTCAGTTTTTTGATTCTCCGTGTTACTTCAACGAGACTTTCATAAGATATAACATTCCTATACCTAATCCTTGTTTACAATATTTCGGAAAATAAATTTTTTTTATCACTGTTTGAAATTAGCTATATCGAATGATATGGAAGTTAAAGAAATAACTTTTTATAATATATGTTTTTATAATTTTTATAGTATTTGTATAAAGGAATAGTTGAATATCTAAGCTTTCTAGCAATGTTTTACAGGTGGCTTAATTTCATACAAGGTATACAAAAATTAAAAAAAAAATATTAATTTGTTTGGAAGGTTGTGAAACAATCAATAGAGCAACATTCGAAGATGTATGTTCTTAGCATCTAGGCGTTATTTTAAATCGTCTGGAGCTAGGAGTATATTTTTGTTATTGCTCACATCAACTTTGCCACCAGAAAATGCAGGACATAATTTCATGTAATAGTATGAATAATTGAAGTGGGTGATGGTTTAATCTGTATATTTTCTAAAAATACATAAAAACAATATATAATAAACTCAAATATGATATCTTGAAAGTGAAGTATGCGTAAGTGAATTCGAAATTTAATTTTCCAAATGATTGACTATTTTGCACTTGAAACACAAGTTTGAACATTGTTTGTCTAGTTCATTTTATAATAGTTGACAGCTATATAAAATGTATTTCATAAGCCATACATCGTATTCCACATAGAATAATGTATTACAAATAAAAATGTAATAGAGTAGAGTTTATAAATATAATACAAACAGTTACAAATTTGATCCTTGGGGTTCCTACCCCAGAGTATGCATGAAATTATTTAGATTTATGATCACTATACTGAACATATTGTATTCAGTTAGATAAAAAATTAAAAAATTCAGCAACAGATTATAAGCCAATGTATTTATTTTGTTTTATTAAAATACTGTGGTTCATATGATTAATAACTTTAGAGAAATTAGCAAAATGTACTAATTTAACCTTTTCTATCTCTTTTATCTTTCTGACATTATTTGCGCATGTTTGTTATTGTGGAGTGACAGCAATAAGACAAGTTGAAAACGTCAATGTGATTTTTGTCCAAAGCCTGCTTAAGAAACTTTCAAGCTAAATTAATAATAGGTACATAGATATAATTTAATTCAACGGTATTGGAAGTTTCAAAGCCAAATATATTGAAAACGATGGGAAGGAGCTACTTTCAAAAAGTATACCTTATTTGTGTATAGTTGAAGCATAAGAATTTGATACCAAATATGAGACACTTTAAATTATAAAAAGTTGCCGTTTTTAACACATTCTATCTACTGCAGCTAGAACTATAACCAAAATGAGATTTCAATATCTCGATCCAAAGAACCCCAAACCTCAAAATTTTGTGTGAATATTTGCATTTATTAAGAAATAAATGAAATAAATAATAATACTATTTTGCATTTAACACCTTGTATTTCTTTAACTATCAACTTTTGGACTAAAGTAAGTTCGGCTACATGGCAATATTTTTGCTTTGAATGAATTTTTGCCCATTACCGTGGGATCACTCTGTATAAAATATCATACAAGGAAACTTTTATGTAAGTATTGATATGCCACGATAATTTTTAGTATCTGTAGTGTTACCGTTACTATGAATATGACAAATTCTAGTTATTTTCTAACCTGGAACAGTTTTATTGCTATATTAAATAAAGTTAAAAATGGAACAATAAATAGTTATATTAGCACAAATTTCAAACAAAAAGCTAGATCACGTCCAGTAGTCATTTTACTTTATAGTTCCTTTATTGTTTTATTGTTTTAGTAATATCAAACTAAGATACTTAGCTACACTAGAGAAAATAAAATTTTGCCTATAATTTTTAATAGATAATGAATCACTAAAATCTACAATATTATTACAGTACGAATGATATTCACTTAAAAGTCTGACTAATATTTATTTCTCAAATGAAAGATTTGGAATCTGAAAAATCATCGTGCAGTAGCAACGCTTCTGCGAGAAAAACATCAAGAGTGCATAGTAAAATAGTAATTAGCACCTTACAAGTCATGCTGCGTTTACAACCCCGGTCCATTGATGGCAGCTTAGCGGTAGCGCTGCGATGATCTAGCAGGCGTTGGCGATTAGCCCCAAACAAATGCAAGTCATGGCGTTGAACAAAGTAAGCCGTGGCGTACGTTCAGACCCGGGGCGACAAACCACAACGGACTAACGTTATAAACGTCGACCGTATTATTATTATAACTGCTACCGTATTTAATTTATGGTAATAATTAAATATCTAGAACGCGCTCCATAAATATCCAAATACGCATTGTGAATGAATAGCACCTGAAGGTAATTAGCTCCAGAGTTAATTAAGATCCATTGTTGGAACTGAAGTGGGTTATAAAAAACAAAATGTGAAATCGCAGACGATATTTTTAATTAATGTCTGGTGAATTTGTGATTTACATCATCGCCTTACACTCTTTGATATTAACATCATCAATTTTATAAGTAGTGCTAAAAAGTACATCATAGGATATTCAGATAGTGGAAACAGATGTACGCATAGATAAATTTGTGTCAATATTTTTTTATGATGAATTTACTTCCGAATATAAGTGATTGATTCTTCTGTAGGCAAAGTCATACAACATATAAAGTGTGATTAGTCATAGATAATACCACAGTAAAACATATTTTAATCAGTTTATTATGGAAAATATATTTAACACATAAAAATGCAAATCTTTTGGATATTTCAGAGAAGCTGTCTCTGTGTCAGTTGTTTATTTCGTAAATTTTATATGAAATATTTTAATCACGAAGCTTCCCTTTGTAAGCATAGTCACTTCCCTAAGCCGTATCGGTCATTCACTTCATTATCAAAAAATGACTAATGTAATTTTTCACCAAACAATATTCATTACGTCAATATTGGAGAAACTAACTAAATAATGAGTATATCTAAAAAAAATTCTTGAAATCTTAAGTTAGCCAAGTTTTAATGTAAATCAGACCAGATAATTTTTTGGAAGAAATGTACAGAATAACTAGGAGTGCAAACGACCCTAAGAACTATTAAAAAGTGGTGTCGCCACCGTGCTCTGTCCCTCAACTCTATCGAGAAGAAGAAGATGGTTCTCTTCAGGAGGAAGATTACTGAGGCAAATACACACCAATTTTCTTAAACACTACGCTAAGCTTTGCATCGGATATTAAATATCTTGCAGTCACACTTGTTGCTAAACTAACATGGAACCTTCATTTGAAAAGAAGACTAAAGCAAACATTCCACCGAGTACGACGCTGCATATTGTGTGGTGCATTTTGCAGAATATCCATTGCTGTAGTTGCTGCTACAGAATACAATGAGTATATATATTTAGCTTGCAGCGTTATATCCGGTGGAATGTTTGCCGCAAAAATGTTGGCTGTTGGAAATCAAAAGTGGTTATGTGGATATACGAGTAAATCTCCATTGTATTATAAATACCCATACATCGCTATTGTAAGACCAATCTTACCCTAGGAGCTGTCTGAACATAACTGGAACTATGGCCTACCACAACAATGGAGATAATGCTACGTGTACCATCTTCGGATATTTGTCTAAAAGAAGGGTTGGATTGAAATTATATGTAGGGTGTGAATAAGTTAGAAGTCACCTGTGGAATGGAGTCATCAGGAAGATGCTCCTGCAGACAGTCACTGACATAGTACTCATCAAGAAGCGCCAGAACACAGAAGACAATCACTACTGATCTTCTGTATTCACAACATAATAACTAGATCAGTTATGGGAATGCCATCAGGCACAAGTAGTGCCCTTAGTAGCCAAAAGTATATCTGTATGTTGGATCAAGGGACAAGAGTGACAATAAATAAGCTGAAAAGCTAACCAGCAGTGCATTAGGTTTCAATATTTTTGGATTGGGTCCCTCATGTATGTTTCCGTTGTCAGAATTTGCTCAAATAAGGCAAAGAAGACACACTCACACACACTTTATGAATGGATGGGATGAAACAAATAGCAGTCAATTTGCCAAGTTCCTAGAATACCCTACGATACAGTTAAAAAGTATCTAGCGTTGTCTAGGTTAACCCTTCGAATGGTGACAGCTGTTCAAACTGGACACTGTTGGCTGAAGAAATACCTCTACTACATGAGGAAATGTGAAACACCTCCTTACAGAGATTAAGAACAAGAAGAACAAGAAGACAAAAGAATCCGTGTTGGTACAATGACGACCTTCTATGGTTTATATTCATCAACATCACTATTTTAACTCTAATAGATTGGTTAAAGCTGAAACGGGTTAATCTTCTGATGCGAGAAAGTACAAGGGGCCCAAAGTGTTGTAACTCTTCATGTTGCCCACATGATTGTTTTGTCATTGGTTATATAAGCTTTGCTATCAGATACATTAACGTATGACTTTACTCACAAATTTCAGGATTCAAGAAGCATTGCGATCAACGTATTCTGATTTGATAAATTAATGATTTATAATTAAATATATTTTTTATCTTTATTACATTACGTTTAGAAGAACCCTATTGTCCCTATACAATGTTATGTGTAGATGTCAGTATTACTAGAAAGATCGCTACATATAATTACCTACCTACACTGTGTCTTTTACAATTCAGATGTATTAAAACAATCCACAATAGGAATTTGACTGAAATTTTCAATTCGACATTACGTTAATCTCAATAAGAGTATCAAGAATATTCAGGTCACTTTGAAGGTGAGATAGACATCAAATTTTAAAGAAATGTCAATTAGAATGACATGAATTAAGTTTATAATTATTTGATTCACTTATAAAACCTCCTGGATAACGTTCAAAAACTTCTGAATGCATACACAAATTTCAAAAGTGGAGTTGATTTTTCGCTCAATTACATTGAACCCAATAATATAATTTGCCAATCTATTAAATTTTTTCTCTTCTTATTTCATGTTGCAAAAAGTAATATATCAGAATTTGTGTTTAAAATACCTTGTATAAACTTATCAATTTGTGCTTTCCAAGGCAATTAATCCATTGTTTAAAACTTGATATTAATAAGCTGCATTATTATTCATTGTTTTGACATGTGAGGCTTATGTTAAAATAAAAGAACAGCTGTCAGTAATTATTTTTTGAAAAATGTAATTATTTAATTACACGTTAGATTAGGAACCAAATAAAGCTCGACAAAGGAATCTTAATCATATAGTGTTCGCATTTCTTTGCCTAATGTACCAAGCGAATAGGAAGCTAACGGTCTTTTTTGCGTTCAAGAACTAGCCGTTATAATTTTGGTCAGTCGGAGTGTAAACTAATAGCATTTCATTTTAATCCTTATGTCAGCTTTAAATCATCTAGTAATCATCTGACGTCGAAGTATTTTTTGCCTGAACAAAAGAGCGCTTCCGTTAAATTTCAACCAGTGTTCGTTTCTCTTCGAAGTTCAAATGCTTTTAGATGTTGTGACTAAGTGTATCATTACGATATCTGCTGCTTTATCGCAGTACCTATAACAGTAGTCACAGTAACAGATTTTAAGAAATAGTTTGTAGATAAATGAACTGATACTTATCTTTAAAAAGCAAGCATTGCATTTATTACATCTTTTCATATTGCGTATTAGGTACAACAATGAAAATCAGATTCAGATAGATGATGAAATTTTATTTTTCTGCAAAAACAGGATAGTATTTTTTACTGTTTCTTCAGTTTGGTTTTAAGTATAATATGGTTTTCATGTTATGGTATTTTTTAATTTACTTGAAATATACATACAAGGAGTGGGATTTTGGAATAAAAAAGCATTTTTTTGGTCGTTATTAGGCCAATGTTAGAGGTAATTGTAAGTTTTTAGAATAACATGACGTAAAATCATCAAATAAACTGTTACGAATATAGTTATTTTTATATTAAGTGCGCAAAATCAGTGTTTTTTAGTGAGAATCTGAATTTTTAATTGAGACCGTAGATCGAGACAAAAAATCATTCAGAGCCATAAAACTTTAAAATAGTGCACGAAATATAAACAATATTTTTTGCTCAACTGTCTAAAGTCCTCTTATTGTCAAAAGTGACATGATCGTGAAAAAATATACTTACCGAAACTGTGAAAAAAACCTTTATTCACAGTCAACTTATAATCGGATTTTTAGCCACATATTTGAATCGTCACTAATAGATTAATAAAAAGGTAATAAACCTATATTAAATCAAATTTTTCTACGTTTATGCAAAAAACAAAACTTTATTGAACTATATTTAGTGGAAAAAGTGGTTCTTTATTGCACTAGTCCAATAAAATGTTTATTGCATTCATCTGTCATTCTACTACAGCGTTTTGTCATCATGACACACATAAATGTTCAAATCGACGTCACATCTTCCTAGACTTAGTGCCATCTAAATAACATTTTTTTACGTTCATGCAAAAAACAAAACTTTATTGAACTATATTTAGTGGAAAAAGTGGTTCTTTATTGCACTAGTGCAATAAAATATTTATCGCATTCATCTGTCACTCTACTACAGCGTTTTGTCATCATGACAAACATAAACGTTCAAATCGACGTCATATTTTCCTAGACTTGTGTCATCTAAATAAAACATTTTTTGGTTTTTGCATGAACGTAGAAAAAATATTGTATGCAACTCGTACAAAGTGCTTATTGCACTCGACGTGTTGTCCTACTCGGCCTGACGACCTCGTTGGACAATTTCACGTCGCGTGCAATAAACACTTACTTTTTGTACTTGTTGCATAAATAACTATAAATTTCTTTGCTTATTAACATTAACATTTATAGTAATAGACATTTTATTTTTTATAACGTCCACTAATAACAACCCTTGTAGCATTGTAGCCATCGTTTTCGCAACGCATAACCGCATAACAAGTCTGTGAAGAATTTATACAAGTTACGGAAGTTTCTTCTTGTAAGGAACAGCTATATTTTCCTTGGATTTTCCATGCAATATCAAGTTTGTTAGATATGGACTCCTTAACATAACTATCTGCTACAGAGGAGCTCTTCTATCCAAAAAGCCGTTTAATGATTGTAGGATCAGCACCTTTATTGGCCAATAAAGTTTTTGAAGTGCGTCTCATACAATGACTAGTATATGCTTCTGGATTTGAGGGTACCTTTGCCCGTGTTTTTTTCCCAACAGACTGGGAAGTACATTTTTAATTGATGTATCTTAAAAAGAATATGTCTTGTGTTAGGCGAATTGGGCTCAGATAAATATATTTTCTGCATATTTCAAGAGCATTCGCGCATAATCCTACTTCTAAAATCGTAAATTTTCTTGAAATGCCCGTTTTGGTGTCAGGTATTGAAATAAGTAGGTAACTGTCAACGTGCTGTACATCAGTAACTTTCAAATTTGTCAATTACCAGCATCGACAGGCACCAGAAACCCTCATTAGTGCAACCTAAAATAATTCAAAGTTATAGAGAGATATTACCATAGTTATTAAATATTTTTATCGGAAGTCCCAGTCAAAAATTCTTCAATATTTTCTCTTTCTAATGCTGAAGCTTTTTTTGCTTTGTATGATCTGGATTCACTCTTCAAATAAGCAGTAAGAGTATTTTCCCACATCTATATTTTTGTAGAATTTTATAGTAACCTTCAACATCGAATACTTCGACCACATAGATGAAATTACATATTTTTTCTCCAAATTTAAAAGAATATGATAGCAAATGTATAACTTTTCAAAACATTATTTAAAAAAAATCATGTGTGCAACTCATAGGAAAAGTGTCTTTTCGGCTAGTGTACCGATTAAAAAACCTACGCTTGATGCGGAAAGAGTCACTGTAACTTAGTGCCCAAATAGCTATTCCGTTGCATTTTCGCTATCTACCACCCCTTAGTTTCACACAGTTGGTGGCAAACGTGACAACTTTAAAAAGATAACAACGATTTGATTTACAGTGGATTCTCAGGTTGTTATGCTGTAATCTAAGTAACCGGTCGCTATCGGTAACTAAATTAACGTGTACATCCCCAGCCTTAGCTGAGATTCTTTGACTTGTCCTTGTTGTTATCTCTGTGGAGGTGGAGCGGCTATAAGTACCTCTGGGCCCGCCCATATATTGATTTTGAGTATTGTAGCTGGTACTACTTTGATCACAGCATAATAATTCCAATAACCGCTATAGATCAAATAACAATGCCAATTGTGAAAGCCCCAAAAGAACTATAAGGGATAATACTGATAAGCGAGCTGATTCAACTGTGTTTGGAAGCAGCCAATTGGTAACGTAGACAGTAGCCTTATAACTGAACTATTTACGTGGTAATTGCGCCTAGAAAATTGACGGTCATTTAAAGTTACACTATATATTTCAACAGCATTTTCACAGGTGCTACGTATGAACAAAATTTGTTCGGGCAATTCAATAACAAGTTAGTGGCACCAACTAAAATAGGTACATGCGTGTATCCATTCTTCTACGACATATGTTCAAAACTTTCTCAATCAAATTTTACCGAAGTGTACACCGATAATTCGATTTGGACAGCATAATCAAGTCACTTATTGTACTGCACTAAAGCGCGGTTTCGCCGCTCCCCCTTCGCTCATATGTGCTTGAACCTTTGTCCATTATTGTCTTGCTAACTTAATTGTGAAATTAAGGGGTCTGGCATTCTCAGCGCATATTTCGGAGACAATGGAGCAATCAATAGGCTAATGAGAGGACACTATATCTAATTATCGGTGCGGTCAACTCCATCCTTACTGTGCGGCACAAGAAGGCACCAGTCTTAATGGAGGCAGTGGGGCAATTAAACCAGACAACGGGCCACTGCCATACTCGTATGCATAAAGTTGGTTAGTAATAGTGACGTCTCATCAGAATCCTAACGTTTCGTTCTTGTTATTATGTTGATTGGGCCAGTAACTTAAAAAAATATGAGTTTTGAAATCTTGCTCATTAAGTGCTTTGCAAAATTTGCCGACGTTTTAATTCCATGACCATGTCAAAAACTATAGGGGTGATTCATTGGTACATTGGAAGTCCAACAGCCTAAATAAAGCAAGAGCCTAAATATGTCACAATTATTCAATTATCTCTAAAGAGAGTAATTCAGTATATTTCTATGTAAACAAGTAGCGGAGATTCAGAGAAACCTTTCCACTAAACTTGTCAGAACAACTACGTCAACTGAATACTTATGATAATTTTAAAATTAACTATCTCAAAAGTACCTGACAGTAGGTAATAGTACGTGTTAACTGTATCATAATTATCAGAAAAACAATTTTTTCTATGCAAAAAGTGCTAACAATCTCCGTCTGACAATAACAAATGCGACAAAATACTGATACAACCATTCTCTTACATTTTCAATAGTCCCTGGCAATTCTCAGATTTATTGACGACCACTTATGATATGTTGCCTTAAATCTGTTTCATTTCTAATGGTATATAAGCAGTAGACTTGAGATAACCTCATAAAAAAATCAAAATCAATAGGATTTGTCAGGAGACCAATCCAATCCAATATTTTTAGTTAACCGCTTGATGTGTGGAAGAAGATTTCCAAATCTAGTGATTCTAGTAATATCCGAGAAAGCTGAAGAAAATATTTTGTAAACAGTTGAAGATGAACTTTGTTGCTTGTTTCTCTCGTAGAGGAATTACAAATGCTCACAACTTTCATGAATATTATGATGTAAACTCCTATGCAATGCAACTCGTAGACATTTTTATCGCAAGTGTAAGATAAATGTTTGAGCCGATATTATTGATCGTTATTTGATTGGACCAGTTATTTTGTAAAAATCGATTAAATGGCGAAGTTATTTGGAAATTCTGCAAAATAGTTTCCCTGATTTAACTGAATATTTACCGTCGGAACTTAGACTAGAGTTTTGTTTTATGCATGATGGGGTACGGCCTCATTTTAGCACTACTGTTAGGGACTTAAAATAATTTTAGGGCGAGGAAATAATTATCTTCAAAACTGGCCACCATGATCGCCAGACCTCAACAAATATGATTAATTCCTTGGGGATTGATTGGAGGATTTTGTTTACTCCTCAAACATTGAATCATTTGTTAGACAGTAAATTTCATTTTTCGGCAAAGAGTAAATTTATGTTTCAGTGAAAATGGTGTTCATTTTGAATTGAACAATTTTATTCAGTTTTAATTTTATTTTCATTTTAAAGACAAAGCCTACCACCGACTTCTTGATTTCTTCACACTATTAAAATCTTGTTTTTATAATACATTTTTTCTTGAAAACCTTAAAGTTTTGTAAAATTTAACTAGAGTATTCTGTAGAGTAATTCTGCGCGGAATATTATCATTCATTTTAAATTCAATCAATGGAAAAAAAGTTTGGTATATTTTAAGGGTCACTCACTCTCAATGATCACCTTGTAGTATTTCAATTTACTTGAACTCATACTCAAAGAAGACCAACAATAAACCTAAACCATGTACGAAATTTGGTTATTCCAATTTAAAGTAATTCGAAGATATTAATGCACCTGCTTTGTGTTGGTTCTTATGCGGAACACCCTGTATATTATTATACATATATCTCAGAAGTTTGAAATAGTTCCGTAAAGTAACCCGAAGGTCAACGTCGAACATCCCTCACTGCTCCACCTGAAGAGACGCCGAAGATAAAGACCAGTTAAAAGCGACGCTGTGGTCCTACAAACATCACCTAAGTACTCAGTCATGCATTAATGTTCGACAAAGCGCACAGAAGTATCCTTAAGACGTTGTGTTGAGTTTTGTTATTCAGTTCTCTCTTAATATATTTGAATGAATTGATAATATTTCGAATAAAAGGTTTTGTCGTCTCTTTATTGAAACGTGTACTAACGGATTAGTTAAAGAATGTATAGCACGGTTTTGATGAAATGATTTTATATTAATTAAAATTAAATTAGTCTAAATTAATGTTCCTGTGCTGTATACGAAATAATTAATATTTTTACAGTCTTGTAAAGGTATTTAAGCTGTTATAAATCAATGCTCCTACAATTCCCATCAATGAAATAATGGAAACAATAATACACACGGTTGTGAAGTAGAAACTTTAAGTTGGAAATGGTTTTCTTTTGACATAACTGCTGACCAAAACGAAATATCTGAGCAAAAATTATGTCAACTAGGTTAATTTTTCTTTTCATGAGTGCACCTACACATAAATGTACTAACTTTTATAAAATATAGTTTAACGGAAAAGTGTTATAATAAGTAACTTCATTACCTAGCAGTGAGTCATCCAAATTTAGAGTGAATAGAAACTTATACTATTATTTTATGTAACATGTTGTGAAATAAAATATTAATTTGAATAGAAACTGAACCAATGTTTCAAGACCACCATTATCCGTGAAACAGTTCCGACTGTAGAAACCGTAACAAGACATTGATAGCAGGTCCGCCTCCACATAGCCTAGCACGAAAATTACAAGGGCAGGTCAAAGAATTCCAGTTAAGGCTAGAGATGTGCACGTTGATTTTGTTACTGGCAGCAACTAGTTACCTAGATTATGACATAACAACCCGAAAAACCACTTTAGATCAAATAACACCACCGACCACGAAAGCCTCAATGCCCATTCTCTCATCATTTCCCGTCGCGTTGCTTGGCAGGTGAAGAAGATCTGTCGAACACATACTAATGTAATTTGTTAAATGTAAACTTTAATATAATTAATTACCTAGGGGGTCAAAACCTAATCACTTTGACATATTTAGCATTCTCAAAAATACAATATCTATAGCAAATTCAATGCAATAATAGTTATTAATGATACTAGTTCTATATGAACACTTAAAATACGTGTAAGATTAAATCACGAGGCGTTATCTAAGTGATTCAGTTTCACAAGTTATATTAACTAGACCACAGGGTCGCAGTGGAGGGCTAGCTTTTTGCCCACTCACTTAGAACTTAGAACTTATATTAACAAAGTTCATATCGAACGTGTGTCATTCAAAATTTAATCTTCGACGGTCCAAATAGTTTTATTTGTAGAACCGATTTATCTTAAAATATCAGAAACGTTTGCATAAATTGAAATTCAAAATTATTAGGCGCTCTTATTTCACGATTTCATGGCAACTACAGTTATTGAAATTTGACTTTGACATCATTATTGGCGTCCAATATTGTGTTATACGCTCAGTTTTAGTGAAAATAATATTAATATGGGTGATTCTTATTCCAAAAGTGTCCCTTCGGATATCGAAGACATCGCAAAGCGCTGTCGATTCCTTATTTCCCAAGAAATCAAGACAGACGTACGAGCAAAGTTATGTAAAACTTGAAGATTGGTGTAAAACAAAAGGAATCAAGAATAGCAGCAACGAAAAGGTTCTCCTGGCATATTTCGAATATCTTTCAAAACATAGCAAGCATTCCTCGCTTTGGGTATATTATTCTATGCTACCTTCAGTTATATCAATAAAGAAAAATACGGATATTAGTAACTACGTACATTTAACTGCGTTTCTAAAAAGAAAATCGGAAGGATTTCGGTCAAAAAGATCTAATATGTTAACAAAAGAAAACATATCTCAATTTTTGCTGAAAGTAGACGATAGATACCTGCAGGCGTACTGAATTGATAAATCTGCACATACAAAATGTTAAAGATGAAGGAACAATGCATTCATATTAATATTCGGTTTACGAAAACAAAGGTATTACGAGATTTTTTTTATCACAAACGGAAACATTGTAGGAATAGGTATGGTGGAAATGTTCGAAGATATATAGCGATGAGGCCAAGTAAGACATATTATTTTCGATTTTCTGCGGGGTACAGAAATGGAAAATATTATACTTTTGCGAAAATACCATGTAATAGAGCATTGCTCCTGGATCTTCCAAATCCTCAACAATATAATCGACATTGTTGTTGTAGATCATCTCAGTAGTTGCTTGCAGCTTCGGGAGTCGATTTAGTAATTGTTAAGATGCATGGTGCTTGGTGCTCTAACACAGTGGCAGAGAGCTATATAGAAGATTCCAAAGAAAATAAGAAGAAAGTGGTCTCTAATATTGCTGGAATTAATTTAACAAATTAATCAGAAGTAATTAAAAATTTAAATTTATTTGTTAAAAAGCTTGGGACCATAAAGATTTTAACTCCCTACGTCTTAAAAATAAAACACGATATATCCAGATAGATCTTTAAAACAAATTCTAATTTGTTTTCTTCTACCAGCTCCTGAATGTTTCGTGCATTCTTCACTCAAAAAACAACTTTTTATATTTTAATTGTAGCATTCATTTCTCAATATTACAGCTGAAACAGTCACCACAACATTATCTATTATTAGTCAAAATAATTTCTTAATATAAAAACATAACTAATATGTGGCAAATTTCTGAGTCTCTCTTTATTGCCGAGTTTGGTCGATTTCTGGAATATCTGCCTCTTAACGCTAATGACGAGGTACCTCAAACATCATTCTGGCCGTCAGCCTTACATCAGTCTTATCAAACTGTCGCAGTGGCGTAATGACTCTGCCAGGCCATTGTTCAACTGCCACGGGGGCTGATGAGCCCAAGTCCATTGTGGAGTCAATCACGCGGTGCGTGTCCGACCTCATCGCGGCCCTATCAGAAAATCGCGCTGCGTTGTCGTGCCGCTCCGAAAGATAAAAGGGCCTTATTAACGTAAGTAATGCCCGTTTATGCTCTTAAACGGTCAATGAGCATACATTTCAGAATTCGGTCAGTTCTTTCTAAATTTACCGAACTACCTAATACATCGTCCCTTAATATAGTAAGGTTCTATGTTATGCAGTGTGTCCCGTTTTCTTATGTATTCTCTATTTTGTTGTGGACAACACAAGCTATATAACAATAGTCAAAAAACACCTTAATCTAAATTAAAATAGTAGAGAAAAATTCACACAAAGGTTAAAATCACATATTTACTACCAATATTGCTTTTAGTTTCCTCTTAAATGCCAGTGCCAGTGGCGTGCAATGCCAGTTACAATAGGGTAGGCAAATATTTAAATTACTCACTACTATGATCCACCAAAATATGATCTCGTTCGGAAGTGTCAGTGTCAGTATAATAGTCAATAATTGATTTGGACATTACACTTAAAACTAAGTATTTTTAAAAACACACTTAACACGCAGTCGAGCACGCAGTCTTTTAGATTAATGATTAGAAAATATTAAACACTATTATTTGTTATAAATCAGGTCAATACGGCGGTCATGTTTTAACTCATTTCACACATCATCATAAAAATTAGTATTTTGTTTGCATAAGTTATTTTTGAATTATTGAAATAACTGCTAAGTTGCTTAATCTCTCTTGTCCCTTAATGTAATTCCCAAGGAAAGAAATAAATTACATTTTACAACACCTATTTTTATACAACAAATTCAACTGCTTTTAGCGCTATTACTATTAAATTAATTACTAATAGAAGTAAATTACAGTTTTAATTAGTAAAATAGTTTGACATACCTTATAACATTTTGAGTCCGTTTTACCCAGTTTCTACAAACTAACACAAATGTTTCTGCTTCTTATCCGTTTTGAACTTGTAACTTATTGGGATCAGCTTTGATACGTTTACGTAAATCATCAATAGTGTCCATTTCGGTGCAATATACTTCATTTTTTAAATATCCTCACAAAAATAAGTCCAAATGACTTAAAGTCAGGAGATCATGGTGGGCATGGTACCGGTCCTTCTCGTCCAATCCCTTGGTATTAATGCTTGGACCTTCATCTCTTCCACGATTCGGTTACAAATTTCAGGAGTCACGTCAGTGTTTTCACTACACTTGCACTCACTGCAAACTGTTGTAGAACTAGCTGCATTTGGCATATGTTTATCGTTAAAGCATTTTCACTTCACCATAAATTAAATCGATATCAACTGCGAGGTGCTATAGACGTATAGCCATTTTTGATATATGAAAACTAATGTAACTTGCATCAGAAAGAAGTTCGGCTATTTGAAATCGCTTGGCTAGAGATTACAGTAGCCCAGCGATATAAAGGTTGAAACTACTAGAACATCAATAATTTTTTCCTGATTTAAAAAGAAAGATTCCTTATTTGTATATACATACAAAGCCATTTCAAAAACAAACAGTGAAAGAATACAAACACATTTCTGCATGAATAGTGAATTGGTACTCCTGCAATTATTCTTAACATACGTTTTTGTACCACAAAAATAGAATGGGTTAGGGTAGAGTTTCCCCAAAAACATATACTATAACGCAGTCCAGGTTCATCATGTGCACAATATAAATTTAATAATTATTTTTCGAATAATACTTCTCTCATACATTTGAATAAATAGCATAGAGAACCTAATGTAGCAATGATATTATTACAATTAACCTTCCACTTCACTACTAGTGACGGTATAACTATTGATATTTACTGAGACAAAATCACATTTATAACCTATTGCATGTTCCAATGAATTAATATACAGCACAAAAATATAGGGCCCAGAACTGAACCCTGGGGAACACCGATTTCAACAAAGTGTGATCCGGATTTATACGTGCTTACAACGTTATCATATGTGGATGTAATAGAGATATATTGCTCTCTGTTTTACAAAGGTAGAAATCCAATTCAAAGCATTGCCACGTATACCATATATACATAATTTTGCTAACAGATTATCATTTTCATGTTAACACCACTGAAAATGTGAGAAGACTGTGGAATTTCTGCAAGCTATTTTTTTACAATTAGTAGTCTGAAGAGAGGTTATATTCTACTAGCCATCTTATCGATGTGACAAAAGCCTGGCCTACTACAGTTTTTTAAAAGAGTAGTTTTTCAAGAAAGTGGAACTGGGCATTTTTTTATCAAAAATAAAATATTACCAAGCTATTCAACACCCATCCAAATAACCATATACTAAATTTGATCGATAGATCAATTGAGTGTTTTTTTATGAGCTGCCAAGCTTCGAAAAATCAGAACTAAAAATTGTAATACTGTAATGTAACATACCCTGGTTCGTTCAACATTGTTGAAAGAGGAAGTGTTTGGCCAATAATCGTAAAGATTTACCTGCGTTGTGTTTATTTATATTACTTATTAGCTTTCCTCGAATGTGCTACATATTTACGAAATTAGGGAGATTTGAGTAGTTTTAAATAAAAAAAAAACAAATTACTAAATACACCTCGTTTATTAGTTTCCTGTCAATGGTGTAATAGCCTACCTAACCACCTATCAGTGCCGTACTCAGCCTTGAATTCACAGGGGAAAAGATCACGACAGAGAGTACTTGAATACACGGTAATATAATCATAATTCTACATATAACACTGAAGACTATTTTGGTTAGTTAGCCGACTTACGCCAGAAGATAATAAGGTCCCATACGGGAGGCTACCCAGCTAGTAGTTTAGAGGTTGAACAAAATCTTTAATCATATCTCATGCATCATGTTTTATCGGATGCTTGTCTAGTCACAGGAGAAAATATTAATAGAATCACCAAGGCAAACTTACCAAACCAAACAAACCAAACTTACAAACATTTGACAAGCAAACCGCTAATTCAAGTAATAAAGTAGTAGTAGTAGATGATCAATAGTAACTTACAATACCATTTGCAACAGTATAACTTGGACTCGAAAAAGTTGTACATATAATTTAAACAGAATTATAATAAAATATAATGAAACTGTAATAAAATATTAAACAGATAAGAAAATAATAAAAGAAACACAATGACATTCAATCTTTAAATACAATATACAAAAACAAGTTACTGACCTCTAAAATTAGAACAGATGCACCACTTATCAACATTCACTGTTTTCCAGCCAACCTGCCGAAGTCTTCAAATCCAACTAACTACTCGCCGAATCTTGCCCCGCGTTCCCGTGTTTATTATTGCTTCGTCTCCAGTCGCCCCTTTAGCTAATGCGTATATAATATTCTATACAAAGTGTTATTCATTTAGCAGTACAGATAATATAACAAAATAATATTTAACTAAGTGGATTCCTACAATACGCAGATCAAAGATTGCTATGCAAGCGAAAAGAAATACCAATTGGACAAAGAAAAAACACATGCATTACAAATTTAACATTTTTAATTGCGACCACTAGGAAACAAATTTGGGTATGTTTCTTGAAAAAATATAATTGATGACGTCATTAGTCCTTTCTGTCAAATCCCAAAGATAATACTTTCTATTGAAAATGGAGCTTATCTCATCCCATTTAACACCATGTGTCCCAAATTTTATTTAAATATTTTGTATCCTAACAGTAGGCATACTATCGAGTTTAAGACACCCCACCCATTCTTTCCCCTTTTGTCGCTGATCATAACTTACCGACTAAACTGTATTGACATTTAAATAACGTTTTTAGTTAAGGTAATGTGCAAATGATTGATTGTAGTTGTATTGACTCCTAACAACTAATACGTAGGTGTTTGTATGCGTGTTTTCACGAACATCAAAACTCTAGAGTTTAGGTTTCTACAGCCGATTTCGCAGTAACTGTCCAAGTAGAATACAACAAATATTAGTATTATTGGAAAGATAATCTTGTGCCCATTGAAATGCTGTACCACCCAATCTCACTTTCCATTTGAAATTTTATGGTGTGATTGCCCCCAGCTAGGCAGATGAAGGAGCGGGTTGAAAAATGTGTCCCCTCAAAAGCAAAATCGACGTGTCCGAGCACTTTTGCTTCCAATTTCACAAAAAGATGTAACGCATACGGTGCATACTTTTCGTTGGACCACTCTGTATATGGTCTATTAAAAAGCATACATGACTCAACTGGTAGTTGTAGAAAGATTGATTTGAATTGGCTTCAATAACCTTTTTTATTGTTTCATAATTTATGCCTAAGAAAAGAAATTATTCCTAACAAAGATGGTACATAAACATGACCAATTTCTTCTACCGCGACATAAGGCATCTGGTAGAATGATTTTATTTATACAAATGTATATGCTAGCACTTAACACAATACTACTGTAAACGCAAGATAAACAAATTTAGACAATTTGTAAGTGCTAATAGGAACATAAAACTCTTCCAGCATACGTGTGGATTATGTCACAAGTAACATAAAAAAACTAATAGTGACTACACGGTATCGTAAGAAAGGTACAACTGTTTTTAAATACATAATATAAAAAATCCGTTACACGAATAATAAATAGGAATAGGTCAACTTTCATTTCATATTTAACTAAACGTAACTGGCGAGGAGTAGCTTCTTTGTTCTGGAAATCAACTTGGTTTGCATAGTGCAAACAACATGTTCAAGTTTTTTTATTAATGAATATAATGTTCATTAATATCCACACGTCTCCTAGATCAATGAATGATCTACCTCTCTCTATACAGTTTGTTTTATTACAAATATCTAGAACATAGTTCAATGGTAAACTCTGAGATCAACATAAAGTGATACCTTGAGAAATATTGTTCCAATAGGACTGAATATTCCAGTAATTATGATCACTAGTGGCAGCAATGTCGAAAGAGTATTCATTGTTAGCTCACAGGTAGAGATAAAGAATTGCTTCTCTGCGAAAAGTACTAGAAAATAATATTTTGTAACAGCAATCTTTGACTAAAAAGGTATAGTATTAAAGTAAGTCATATTTAACACAAGCATGTTATTTTATCTCGAGTAATACTTTCTCTATTTGTCTCGCATTAGGTTATTTTCTTAAGGAACCACCTGAATAGTTAAAATGTTGGATACTTATTTAAGAGAAACGTGCTTGTATTGTTACTTATTCCAATACCAAGAACCAAAATTGATAATACGTTGAGCACCAAACGCATGAGCATCATTTGAAGACAAAATAAAGATCCAGAAATTATTGATTGTTAAACTTCAATTTAATTGTGATATTATCTCATTTAAATGTATTCAATTACTTTTGCAAAAAACACAGTGGCACATGATTATTAAAATTTTGCTAAATTTATCTTGTGCAATGAGTTTTGGGTGACTTTCTTCGATAACAGCTTCAATATAAGACAATTTCATTGAAAAGAATCAATAAAGACATTATGAAATATATTGCTGTTACGAATAAAATTATTAAAAAAATAAATTTCTTTCAATAATTTTATTTGTTTTTTTTATGAGATATTAAATGTAGTTAATTTTTAGTACGATGAATTATTATTTATATTTACAAATATAATTTTGTAAAAAAAATCAAAAAAGGAAGTTCGAAAATGATTTAAAAATACACTTCTACACGGCACTGGAAACTGGTGCACTGTAAAACTTGATATAACGGTAAATCATGCAATCTGTGACGGGACAAAAAATGGAAAGAACTGCTCAAGGAAAGAAATAAACATTTGATAACACCGATTTTATACAGTAAATTTAACTGATTTTACTGCTATTTTACTAATTATTAATAGATTTAATTTGTGGTTTTAATCAATCCAAATGATTTAAACCAGGAGATCCTAGCGGCCACGATACCGGTCCTCCCCATCCAATCCCTTGGCATTAATGCTTGGACACGTTGTACATGGTAATATAATTAAGCCTCGTGTATGATATGCCACACTGCGGCAATACGCTGTGAACGTCCTGAACCTTCATCTCTTCCACAATTCCGTTTCAAATTTCCCTCGCGCTGCACTACACTTGCACTCACTGCAAACTGCTGTAAAAGTAGCTGCATTTGGCACATATTTACCGGGAAATCGTTCTGCTAAACCGTTTTCACATCGTTGTAAATTGAAACGTACAATCTATTGCAATAATAATGGCACTCCCTCAAAATTATTTTACTACGTTCATGCAAAAAACAATACTTTATTGAACTATATTTAGTGGAAAAAGTGGTTCTTTATTGCACAAATGTTTATTGCATTTATCTGTCATTCTACTACAGCGTTTTGTCATCATGACAAACATAAACGTTCAAATCGACGTCACATTTTTCTAGACTTAGTGTCATCTAAATAATATTTTTTTGTTTTTGCATGAACGTAGAAAAAATATTGTATGCAACTCGTACAAAAAGTGCTTATTGCACTCGACGTGTTTACGTCGCGTGCAATAAACACTTATTTTTGTACTTGTTGCATAAATAACTATAGTGGTAAATTAAATTTTTGATGAACTTTTTGCTAAATCTTTATAGGTGAGAAACTAAGGTCTAATGCTAAAACTTAAAAGTGAATTTCATTATGAATACGTCTATATTTCAAAACAAGTTGGCAAATTCGTTTTAAACAGTGCCATTACTATTGCAATAGATAGTACATACGCTTCGAACTTGTAATAATTGACATCTACTGTGACAGAACCGTTTAAATAAATATGACAAATCAACATAATATGTCAACAATAACAATACCTTGGCCGAGTAAAATTAATTTAAAAAGTCAGGTTTGATTTATACTTGGGGTGTGAAATTTTCTTACCGAATACCATACGAGCGTAAATTATTTCTGGAATTTTTGTTTTGGTCACGAATATTTTACGAAAATTTTCCCTCGTCGCTGTGGGACTCGGAATTTCTTGTTAAAAAAATTTCTTCCCTATTTTCTTTACAAAACTTATTACGTCGAAAAATTTAGAGAATAATGGTCGATGAAATTAAATTTATTACACTCATTAAGCATTATCCAAGTCGTATCCTTTATTCACACCTGTAACGTCTAACATTATAATTCGCTCCGAGATCCATCAAGCGATGGGGATGCCGGTGAGAAGCGTCGCCAGCAGGCTCCCAAGGAACTCCACTGGACCGCCGGAGACCTGCCTGACGGCCTGATCTACCTGGGTATGCTTATGTGGTGTCCCCCCACCGGACAAATCTTACCTTCATGTGTATATGATCAGTGTAAGAAGCGAGTTCTTCGGGACAGCACGCGAAGCATTGCCTCTAAATTTATGAATGAACCTTCAATCACACACCCGAAACGATCCTTTCCACCCCTCGAGGGCCGTCCACCCCCACTCGTGTCACTCGGACGGATAATTACAGTGGTCAATATCGCACAAAAACCTATTAGAATAGTGGATACTCTATGTTTGTTTACTAATTTTTTATTGGCAATAAACATTTTTCATTTGTGTCAGACTAATGCGGTGGTAGAACTGGTTTCTGTGTGTTAAACTTTTAAAACCCATGTGCTTGATGTGTGCAGATGATTTTGTTTGATGTGTGTAACTGTTCGAAAATTAGTTTGTTTATTAAAATAGTATGGTTAGAGAACTAGAGTTTTCTTAAGGCGTTTAATCCAACAGGTAAGCCAGAAAAATGTTTATGTATATATAAATTAAGTCACATGGTCTCACTGACAATATCAAATGACAGAAAGGCTTCGAGTTTACAACTGGGGCAGGTGGATACTGAAATGTATCTAAAACAAACTATTAATTTTGATATTTTGTGCGATCTATAAAACACGTGGCCAAAGGGACACGTGGAAACCTCAACCCTTCTCCGTATACATTTTGTTTGTCATTTTCGTAACATAATAAATGTCTACAAAATAAAATCATTCCTATTGCATTTCATTCTTGACATTTCGTTATTGGTTCGGTTAATAATAAATGTACACCTTGGCCTATGTTGTCTAATAGTTATTAGATTTTAATAAAATCGTATAATTTAAACGTATAGCTTGTTCAAACGAATAAAGAAGCCTGTAGTACCAAACTTTACATACATATTAAAACCGTTTATATTTTCTGAATGTGAATAGTATCTTTCTAGTTCTTTCGACAATTTAATAATTTCTAATTTTCACAGATAATCCAAAGTCTACTGTCTCCCATGAAATATAATTTTTTTAGTTATAATTTCGACCTGCTTAGAACATTTAACTTTTATCGGGTTTAATGTTAAATACCTAGTCTGTACCTAAAACTACCTACTTTATTCACAAGCCGCTAAATTAATTCAGCTTTTATTTATAACATTTTTATTCAAATAAAAATACTTTTGAATTTTAATATCACCAGAAACAGTGGTATTTAGCTCAGAATTCTTAAGGTCAGTTCAGTTACTGTTAGATCGATTGTGACTAATTTGGGATTGGTGAAATAGGTGCATTCTAATTCAATTTAATTTTTTGCGGACCAGGTACTAAGAAGATTCAAACTTTTTGCGAATTTCAATTACTTTCTTCAGACAAGTTTTGTTCTAGATATCTTAAATTTAATTAGGAACTGGTAGAAGTAGTAATTCGATTTGGTCAATACGACATGTGCTGTTATTAACATTTACTCGTAAAACAATGAACGTGAGCAAATGGTTTTTAAGTCTTAGCTGTTCAGCAAGTTTTTAAATCGGAGAAATGTCTTTTAATTCGAAATTTTTTTAAAACAATGAATGTTTCAGTAAAGGCTAATATAAATTTGTCTCATCCTTTTCCTAATATTTCATATCAGTGGTTCATGTATTCCATAAGACTGGGATTTTGTATACATAATTTTACCGTCTAACAGGGCTTCAAGCGAGGACACAGAACTCCAAGAAAATTGAAATAATTGGCTATTATCAACGTATTCACAAAGGTTCCCGCTAGTGCGTCAGATAATTTTCATTGTTCATAAAATCATAAGAATAATTAAAATAAATGTTAAAACACCTCCATTTTAGCCACACAGTTACTACGCCAATATGTCACAATTACGGCAAAATTATCACAGCCACCAAATTACTTCACTAACTAGCCAGGACATATAGGACAACTTGTGTTTCAGTTTCAGATTAATATTTATTTTTTGTGTCCTCGAGTAAAACCATAACATATATCACGGCTTCCATTTTTATGTACGTCAAAATGCACGATAAACTTCAGGCAACCATGTGGTTCGGGCCTATACGATTTGTATACTGTCTCATTGGTCTGATTGATTCGCCGTTTCGCTCACTCAGGCTGTGCAATTCCTTTACTACAAAATCCCCGCCTTAATAGCAATACTCATAAATAACTTCACTTGTATACGGAAAGAAATGTATTGTCTTTGCTAGTATTACACATTTATTATATTGCAATAGTATACCTGTAGGTATATTCGCAAGTAAATGAGACTTTATCTTTGATCATTATATTCGAGTGTGCAAAACTTCGAAATCAGAAAAATCGTCAACATACCTGTGAGTAAGTGAAGATACTGGTAGTAATATCTCTAATACCCCGATTATAACTTAGACCAATCATAACCATATTTCAAATGACCATGATCATACATATATTCGAGTATTTTAAGCTATTTCGAATAATCACCTTCTTGTAAAATTTCTTCTAGGTCCACTTCGTTGAAAAATGTACACGTATATAACTCCAACACTAGTTAACGGCAGGTTCAGAACATTCCGAGCTAAAAGTTATATCAATAAGATGTCTTGCTGAAATATATAATTATTATTTATTATTATTAATTACATGAGCTAGTTATTTTACTTAATGATTTTCATACTTCATACTTACTCAATTTTTGGATTCTCCATGCATTGAAGACAGCATGTTATTATTAAACGAGACAATTTTTTTCAAAGAATTAACAATGTGATTCAGTATATATTAAATACAGTACCTAATATTTACAATCATAAATTAATCAAATTAACTAAATTAATATGAACAGAAAATAAGTATTATTAATAAATGATTATACTTATAATAATAATTTGTACTTGAACACTGAAGGAATAAAATACATAAACAGAGTTATACTCGCAGCAAGAATTCAAACGTCTTATGTCGTCACAACTGACGATACACAATTGTTCTGATTGTCAACATAATTTTCGATATTTGGTAGCGTTAAAAACATTGTATTTTTGCAATTTAGTGCAGCATATAATGCAAACATTTAGTGTAGTACATAGTTTTATTACTCTCAGTTGCAGTTTCTTAAATATTTGGATGAAAATATAATGAATTATTCATTTGTGAAATACAGTAGTATATCATTTATAGGCTAATCATTTGTTTATATGACGTAAGTCGTCTGAATTTTTGCCGCGACTATAGTGCCATTAGTATTTTATAACACACTTACCCTTAAAAAGATTTTTTCTTCCTGTGGATTTGAGGTACACCGAGAAAAAAAATGTTAAATTTACTCAAAAACTATAAAAATATCAACAAATATTTGTTAATTTGATTCATTATTATTTTAGTTCAACGTAAAAGTATTGGTTAGAGGAATCTAAAAATGTAATTATTCAATCTACGATGTTGATTCTAATAACTGAAATAAGGATTTCTAACAACAATTACGAAAAGTTAATTGTTATAGTGCGGACCAATATTCTTGGCAGAATAAATTACGTCGGATATGCGGGGCCGAGAATCATTATCTCCCACATTATTACGCTGTTCACCTTGTAGAGGTGGGCCTCCGGGTCTCTTCTCTGCTCAGCCTCCACTTCATTTGTGGCCGGTGTCGGCGGCTCTACTATGTGGGCCTCCTTCTCCTTCTGTCTCCTGTCCTGGTAAACTCCGTCGGTAGGGATTTATCTTCTTGCACTTTACAGGGTACGCCAAATGTAACAAGCTACAGCTAGCGATTATTAGTTACTCCGTGATGAACAAAGCACGACAATGGCTTTCATTGGCCAACAAAAAATATTTTCAAGCTAGATATTTGAATCATCACTCCATAGTGTGTAATAGTTTATACCTTGAAATTAAAGTTTTTCTGGTTGGAGAGAAATAATTAGAAACGTTTAATTTAATAATTTGACACCCTTAAGTCAAACAAAATAAGAATTCCTTTAATATCGCTGTATATGTCAAACAATAATGAAAATAAAAACAATAAAGAAATATCATTCAATTAAATCATCGTAAATTGTACCCAAATAAAAAAATACTTAATATAGAGAACAACACGTAGATGGGACAAATTATGAAGTTGATTTAACATCAAACATGAGAAATAGTTGAATTAAGCAGTAAGTCGTTTTTTTTTGTTAGTTTAAGTAGTGAGCGTAATTTTATTTTAACCATCTTTGTTTTATTTCAAGAAAAATATTCTTGCGGCAACAATCAAAAGCTTTTCATCAAGAAAACTGTCGTTTCAAGAGTTTATCTTTTCTCAGTGTATACATCAGGCATCTAGAAAAACTCAAAAAAGCATTTAGGCAAGAATTATTGGAAATCGCATTGTTGACTGATTTATTTACCTGAAAATTGAACGGGATAAACGTATTTGGATCTCTTGGTAAATGCCATTAATCGCGTTTTTAGGTACGAGAAGGAGAGTAAATGCACATTCCCCAAATTTGTCTCTGTTATACTTTTTTCCGTTGATGTCACACAGTCGAATCAGTACAACATTGTTACAAATATTGCACAAGCGCTCTATATTGTTAAAGAACGTTTTGAACTTTTGAGTAATGCATGGATGTTGGTGGAGGATATTTTCAACATAACAAAATAAAATAAGTGGTACCTCAATGAATTTGATGATCATTTCTCGAGAACTGATTATCTAAAATTAATAAAACTAGATGGTGTTGAAAAGGTAATTGAATGTCTTTTAAAATGACGTATGAGGCTCTTCGTTTAAGACAACAATGAAGGTCAGAAGATCTTAAGAGATAGAACGGTAGATGGGGAATGAGTACATCCATAAAATATGTCCCTCAAGAAACAATAGTTGATTAATTTAAATTTTCTTTACTCTGCACTGTATATCTAGATAGATAGCTTTATTTGACCATTTGATATACAATAATACATTTATGGCAAGTCAAAATACACAAAAAATAACATAAAAGGAAAAAAACTGTTATGTATATATAAAAAAGTTGTTAAAAAAAAACAGAAGAACTTACACACAATATAAATAATCAAACATTAATCTATTGCAATAGATGTTATTCGTAATATGGCATCGCCAGAAAATCTTTCACTTTATAAAAACAAAACCCAAGCAAATGCTTTTTAACTGCTAATTTAAAACGTGACATGTTTAACAGTCTAATAGAGTGTGGAAGTTTATTATAAAGTTTCACATTTAAAGAATTATGTACTATCTGTAACTCATTCATAAAAAAAGACTTCAAATTATATAGAATAATATATCTACTTCTATATAATTACAAATAATTACTATATCAATTAATAATAACGTAAAAAATTATCTTACATATGTCTGAATAAAACCCTACCTTCAATGATAAATAATTCAAGCAAATAGACTGAATGACAGATGCAGAGAAAAATATGTACAATGTTTTTAAAATTTAGTATAATAAATTGTGTAACAGAGAGGGTAATAGAAAAATAGAGAGAATATTGTAAAGGAAATTGTTTGACATGATCTTTTATGTACAAAACAACTATAAATTACTGAAAGAAAATATATGCATCATTACAACACATAACACATGTTAATAATATCTGAGAAAGCTGATTCATATTTTATACTGAAGGACTTTGTGGAGAAAAACTATTTATTTGTCTGTTTGTAGTTGTTTAAGATTAATATTTTATTTGTTATATATGCAGATTTTTATTCCACATGTGGTTAGAACAAGGGTAGGGACGTTGTTGGTTGATTCAATGTAAAATAAATAGATAGAAACCGTTTCATTCACAGGAACTCGCTTATAACATTATTTTAAATATGCTAAACACTAGTTCTTGTTTTTCGAGGAGTATAGAAATATTTGATTATCATCCTTAATTGTATTGCCTATGGTTCCCAGATTTAAAAATTCATACATTATTTATACAGTTAAGGAAATCAAACAGAATTCTTACAGAAATTCCAGTAATACAGTTACACAACAAAACTTTCTAGATACTCCTCATACTTACATTAATAATATTGTAAATTAAACTAATTCTAGCAACTAGCCAAAACTAGATAACAAATAAGTAAGAAAGAAACCAAAACTAAATAAAAAACGTTACACAAAAACAGATATGGTATTATTTCTCACTTGATTTAAGGATCTATAAAACAAATATGTCACTAAATACTCATTGTATATTGTAGCATTAAATAAATTGGAGAATTAAGTAAATAATTTGTAGAACAGCAATCTGCAGATTCGAACAATCGATTAAGTTTATATTGTCACTACATCTCTTTAAATCATCACTATATAAAAAGATTTCAGAAGTAGTCATCAATATTATAGGAAAATCACAAAAAAGAGGTCCAAGGTACGATCCTTGTGGAACACCAGAAGTGATATAAGACGGAAAAAAATTGTTGTTAATTTTGACACGTCATGTCCATTATGTGCGTACGGCACTATTCACTTTAACAAAGTACCATTTAGGTATACCGATATTTTCAAGCTCCGCAAACAGAGTGTTATGATGAATTTTACGAAAGCTTAGAGAAATGGGTGTGTACCTACCTGCATATTATCGAAATTTGTTGGTCTACAATGTATATAAAAACGTTTCCGAAAATGAGGCGTATCTCACCGACTCTAGTTTAGCTGGTTCATACATCTAGTAGTATTAGTAATATTTGGATGATGAAAAGTATGTTCCTGTTCCTAATGTCATACGATCCACAGTTAATGTTGAAACTGTCTATACAGAATGAAGAGTCCATTAAATTGTTAAGAATTTTATTTCAGTTAACATTTTATTAATTTTTACTTTTTGTTTTCTACCAGATAGATAACGCCTAAATAAATCAAGTAATATTATCACATCAGCTCACCGTTTCAGACATTCCTCATAATTCAGTCATTCTAAATTACAGATTTTTAAATTCTGAAACAAAGTCATGCATTGCACTGTCTGAAAACTGTACCTCGTACGGACTTATGCCTACAGAACATAATTAAAAATCATAAAAAATACGTAACGCCAGAAGCCTATACATTAGGCACTCAATAATAGTCAGAATATGGAGAAGCTTAGAAAGCAGCCTTCTAGGGAAAACTTAATGTAAGCTGTTGGTTATACTGCAATTTAATCCCAACATACAAAACAAAATGGAATATTGGTAATAGGACCATAGAAATCATACATCTCTACGAATTTGACGTAGAATTTTCATCTTTTGAAATTTCCGCCCATTAGTATCAAGCTACCCCATCAGTGCATGAACTCATAGAAGCTAAGTTACTCCAATATTACCAGACTCACGTTTTCTCCATAGATTGACTATTTTCGGTACCTCATTTGGCGTTCTATATATTTTATGATCTCACATTCATCCCTACGCAATTTTAACTGTGCACGCCAAAATTCAAGCCCTTCTAAACCTGAAGACTTAACTGCATATTGCTGGGCATTCTTCTCTTAACGCAAGTCTCCGTGTATGTGTAGCGATTCTAATGTTGAATTCAAATACGTCCACACAGTGGTGGGTGCCTTAATTTCCTGTCATTCCTTACTCGTTACGAAAACAACTAACAATGAGCTTATTTTTATAAGACGTAGGTATTTGTTATTCCTATTATGCGAAACAGCTTTCGACGAAACGACAGGTAACCATCGGTATTTCCATAAGAAGCATAGTGCAGATTAATTAACAGAGCCTGGCGTGTATTTACAATAATAGCGAGAAAATACAGTCGATAAAAATAAATAATAGCCATAACGTGAGTCTGAATCTCCGTAATTATTCAAGTCATTTAAAATTATCCAGTTTTCTTTCAGCGTCTCGGTGTGTTATTAAAAATACGGGTACATTGTTTCGCTTGTCAGAATCGTCCGAAAGCGTCACGAAATGTTTAATTGGGAGACATTTTTCGAATAGAAGAAAGTAAAAGTCACGTGATGGATAACGCGTCAAGAGTAATTGTCGATAAGATCATTCTCTTTAAACCATCTATAATAATATAATTGTTTACTGTTGATTAAGTTTTCGACGGATTTCTTCGGTGATTAATTTTGACAGCCAAAACCTAAAACACAATTACGTAAGCAAATAGTCCGCTGTGATATGTGTTTGAAACAAGTTGTATAACAATTATTCTAGCACAGATTGACTGTGTTCAAGGCGTGAAAATGTGTTTCGTAATGTTCTAAAATATGACACTGTCTTGCGTGCTCATTAATATCAGTTTGTATGCATAAGGTTCTTCGTTGGAAGACCCCCTAAGGCTGCAGATATGGCGTAGACATTTCTTACTTCATTAAAATGGTCGAAATATTGAGTTCCAGTGATTTATAAGTTCGTAGAGATTTTGATTTCCATAACAATGGAACCACTGGAACTCGATTGTCACATATTGTCAAAGTTGTTTCATTGCTATAGTTATACCAGACTTCCAAAATTGTAGAGAGTGACTAATCGCTAGCTTGTGGACAAGCGCGACGGGTGAAGCGTGCGAGGAGCAACATTTCATAGGCGTACTAAATTTGAAGACTACCAGATATAAAAAATATACAAAAATTACAAAAAATAATTGCATTACATAACATTCATTATTTTTAGAGTAGAAACAGTGATATAATAGTTTTTACCAATTTCGAGGCGTGAAATAATAAAAATAATAAGAATTCTTTCAAAATTTAAAGTTTTTATCTTGTATTATTAATTGCCCAAGGTCAAAAATAATAGAGAGTGACTAATTCACAACACAGAGATGAGTACGGAAGGTACGGGTGGTATGATTACCTAAGCGTGCCACTTAAGAAGAGTTAAACCACACAAAATTATCAAAAATAAGTTGACGTTGGCTGAACCTAGCACATTAACAATTTACTTTAAATGTGCCCCTGTTCTTATGGACGGCGATTGCCCACTACCACCTACTTACACCTGATACGCACTCCGCAGATATCACACTTAAGCCTTGTCCTCATGGACGCGAAATTCACGGATTTCTGCAGAAATTTTGCAACTTCTGTTTTAATTATTTATGGCGGGAAAATCTCAATTTTTGGCAATTACAATTTGCGAAGCTGTCAAACACTACAAATATTAATGCCCCTTTCATTTTATGTGGCGTTAATAAATTTGTTTTGAACTTCTGATAATCTACCAAGGGTAGTTTTATGAAGAAAATGATAGAAAATGTTATAAGTAGTTGACAAAATTTGTTACAAATAGAGATTTTTCCACCGTTAAATAAATCGCGCAAATATTTGCGTATTCCGCATTCAAAAGGACAAAAGGCTTTATAACTACCACTATAACGGTCACACATTAACACTTATTATATCATATCGTACCGCTTTCCGTATGACCTTCATACGCCCATGTTTCGTCAAAATTTAATATATTCTTCGATCCAGATTCTTATTTTTTAATATCTATTTTAAATAGTTTCTTCGCCATATCACTATTTCGTCCTTTCTATCAGTATACTCTTTTCGATTTCATTTATAGGGACTAAGTTTCATCTTGTAAGATATAGCAATAGAATTTTTCTTTGGAAAACTCATTTTAAAAAAATACAATCTTCCTTTCTCGAGTTTCCGTTTCACAGTTGTACTTATTTACCACTTTTTTATTTGCACACATATGATATTCACGTACAATTTTGTTCGTGAAATATATATTTCAACATCACTGACACTCATATTTTGACCTCGCATACTAAATTCTTCATATATTGCATTATCCGATATTCCTCATTTCGATCAAATCGCTAATAAAATTACATTCATAATTAAATTAAGGAAAGAAAAGAGATATACCCGAAATTTTGCCCGCCCGAACAATATACCCGCCCATGATAGCGCGGAAAATGAAACAGTTGTATCGCACAATTCGTCACAGCCAATGAAATGCCAGCAGCGCTTGCGTACTAACGTGTACTAACGCAGCGCATGCGTAGTAGAAGCTGTGTAATCGGGTATGCTCTCAGAGATATGCGGCACACGATTTTGTAGGAAAAATTTAAGGGCTGCATGTATATTCCTTTGTGTTGACTGCTATAAACTGTGAGCAGGTTTATAACATTAGTCACTCTCTACAATTTTGGAAGTCTGGTATAGTATCTTGCTTTTGATTGATCTTGTGTTAATTTCGCAAGATAAGACAAGATCAAGACAAGACAGGAAATACTGCTACAGCAAGAAGTCTTGCAAATATAAGAAAGGGTAATATTGTATTTCTGTTGTAGGCATATACTTTATTTAAATGACATCCAACATATAAAATTATGTTTAAAATCAAAGTTTATTGGCTTTCTATTGACAGTTCTGTTGAACTTGAACTAATTATAAATTCAATGACATTTCAGTATCGTCTATTTCGTCCATTACTTATAATTTGTTACGTAAAACTGGTCGTTTCTATATTTTATAAGGTCTACCTATCGACCACTGCCAGCGATTGACCATATCGATAGTTACGTGTTAGCTCCAAACAGGACAGTAGCCGTCCGAGTGTAACCACCACTGTTACCAAATTTGTAATAAAGTTCCATGTTTCACATTTGTACGCAAGTCTCGCAAGAATCATGCAAGAGTCTTGCAAAACTGCGAGACATGATTTTGCAACATTGAACAAGGATCAGACAAATTTTGCAAGATTTCTTATCTCAGCCAACACTTGTTAGACGTACTATCGAATTAAATCAAGCGATGAATAAATTGTCAAATTGTGTACTCCTAAATCCTCTTCTTGAAATAAATTATGTAATTCCTCTTTAAATCATTGGAAATCCTTAGTTATCCTGCTATATCCTAGTCTTCAAGTAATTCCCCATACATCCTTATGTCATACCCATTGTATTTCCTTTGAACGCATACGAACATCTGAGATTTGTATTGTTATTTTTGTACAAGAAACATTGCTTCATTCATTCAGAATTAAACTATTGTTGAAATATTAAATTGTGCTTTATTCAATTAATGTGATGTTAAATTTTTTTTTGCTTTGCTATTTTGTCAAAAACTAATTAGTACGGTAAATAGTTTATATCTGAGTAAGGAGTATATTATATGCAAATACTTTGTAGAAAATGAAGGCATTCCATTTTTCCAAATGTATTTTTTAAGTTATTTCGGTAACTTTCCAAATTCCTAGTTGACCAAACTGGTTGCCCTAAATGAATCTAAATTTTGCAGTAGTATTGTCTAACTTCTCTATACTTAGCCGTGTAGCTACTGCAGAGGTAATAGCTCTCAGTATATTTGATTCATAGTCTGATAAGGTGTCTGTTTGTTATTTCTCGTCCTTCTAATTTCCAATAAATCCCTGGTATATTCCTCAAGAAATCAGTGTACATCCTCCTAGGTACATCAATAAATTTCCATGTGTTCATCTTTAGAAATGAATAGTCTTCGAACATGTTTGAACATATATGAAATAGAAGAAACGAGCATTGTTGACAGTTCCTTTTGTTTGAAACCATTAGAAGAGCTAAGGCATCAGATACCAATAAATCCATTTGTGTTTATGGAGAGGACGCTATTGGGAAAGGTACAGCACGAAAATGGTTCAAAAACTGCTCTTTTGATATTAACTACTCTTGAGCTTCAAGTAAACTATCTGACTGAACGTTTAAGATGATTTAGTGCATGATGAGTTAGATCAGGCAACCCGAGGATTGATCGGAGTAATGGACTGTAATGTGAATATATATAAATGATAAAGATGTTCACAAACTGAAGCAAACCAACGACATGTTTGAAGCAAAAACAGCACAATATAACCAGAATAAAAGCTTGCAACTGCTGTGGTGCAACTGGTTGGCCAAATAAGGCATCATCTACCATAAATTTCTTCAGAGGAATATAATCATTGTATCATTGCATCTTTGAGTTTAAAATTCAAGCAAATAACTAGGAAGACATCTTCGATAAATTTTGTAGTATAACGCTGACATTCGAGATGCACAAACGCTTATTCAAGTCTGGTTGGAAGGTTATTCCACATTCACTCTATCCTCCTGATGTCCCTTCTTCATGTATTCTGCTTTTTATCCAAAAACTTTCAAATAATCTTAATAATGACGTTGAAGTTAGCTTGGTAAATTTTTTAGTAGTACCAGAATTCTTTGGATGTCCATTGGAAAATGCGTCAGATCATCGGAAACAATTGTAAGCAATGGTGAGGAATATATCACTTTTGATTTTATTTTAAAAGAAATAAATTTTGCATTTGGAATTTAAACAGTTGATGATGAAGCATAGGATGATGTTATTTGTAGATGTATTCCATTAAATATATATTTTTCACCTTATAAAAACAACCAAAGAAGTTATGTTTCATTTTTGATTCAGTATATTAAAACATACATTGCAAAATTATCCAGTTATGTTAAAATTTGGCAAAATTCATCAGAAGAAAGTGACTCGAAGGTCGTAGAAGTGATAAAATTAGGTTTGGAGAAGAGAAACTTGTGACACTGAACAAAGGCAATAAATTATATGGGGGTCATTAAAAATAAATGGATTACTATAAATTTCCTTGGAAATTATGTATATTTCCACCTGTTTGTCACAATTATCATCACTTGCTCGAAGCAATGAAACTTTCGCTTTCAACAAACGGTCTAGATGACCAAAGGCGCGAAGTTCACCTTGTTTCACACCTACCTTATGTTGGATTAATTACATTACATATTATATCTTCTACTGAAACGTTTTATGTGGTTTTCTATATTACGAAATTGAAAATGATTAATGAAAACATTAGTAGGATTCATTACTAAGAACTGATATTTCAATTATAGAGTATGATGTCTTTGATAAAGCCAAAATTATTTCATTGGCTGATTAGAAATCAAATGTATGGTTCAGATAAAACTGCACCTTTTACAATTAAATGTTTAATAATTGTATTATGTTGGCTATTTTATTTATTTATTTGAAAAGGGAAATACAGGTTCTAAGCCTAAAATAGTGGCCATATAGACAAAGTAACTAGTCACATTAAAGGAATATTGAGCTAATCCAAATAATTTTGAAACCATCATCTGTAATTAGTACTTAATTTGATTAAGTTGACTGCTTATAGTTTTTATTTTACATTTTTATGGTAACAAATTTTTAATTAATTTTAGTCGAAAACGGTTTTGAAATGAAACTAAAGTACCTACGTTTATTTTATAAAGTTGGCTACATTTTTAATCAAATGGTGGAAAACTCGAGATATATAAGATATTTAATTTTCAGTAATTTATTTTGGAAAAAATAGTTTCTATAAACAATTTTTTACACTTTGGTAAATGGATCTGTAGGCATATTTTGGTATATTAGTTTTGCTTTGCTATATTTGCAGTCTACTTATCGCTACAATCTATTCGTTGTAATCAAGTTTTAATTTTTATGCTATCTTCCTCGATAATCTATGCCTGATGTATTGATAGTTATATAATTATATTTTATTCATTAATTTCGTAATCAGCAATATTAAATCTGTGTTACCTACTAATTTCAAACCACCTGTCTTTCTGCCCTAGGTTGCAATATAATTCAGCGCTGAATGCCAAACTAGTCTGGGTCATCATTGGTAGTCAGATACTTATTTTATTAGAAATCCAAATTGTACATTGTTGGTGTAATGTTGTACAGTTAACGTTAACTATAAAATATGGAACCTAAAGGTGATTTTCTGCTGAATAGGTGAACTAAGAACAACAACAACTTTAATTTAAAAGTGTATCAGTTGTTCAAAATTTTCAGTTAATTGAAAATTAAATAAATATCAAATTTTTTAATTGTTGACATGAATAAACGTAAAGTTAAAAACACCAATTATTTTTAATTTGCAATAAACTGATGTTGCTTTTTAAATGACTTTATCAAGAAGTGTTATTGCTATACGTAAGAAATATTAATGATGGTGACGATAATAATGAAGCAGATAAATAACTACTATTCCAAGTTCGACTCATTATGAACAAAACTAAATTGTACTGAGGGAAATGTCTTGCATATTCGATCGTGTTACTCCAAAATCGTGGAATTAAGTTCAAATATGAAGAATAAAAAATGTTGATTAGTTGAAAAGATGTCTGGACACATGTGTTATTGTCTATATCTTACTGAAGAGATTGAAATTTACCAAGAAATTCGAAAACATTTTATCTGCAAACAAATCACTGTTCAAGTGAGACCAACTGTAAATATAATGCAAAATAAAGGATCTACAACAGATCTCTGACGTACTCCAGAAGTAATAACAAGGAACTGAGTGATCCACCCTCACTGAGAATTGTCTACCAAACAAGAATGTAACTAGCCAGTTTAAATTTTAAATATATTACTTCAACTGGCTCACCATTTGAACCCAAGCGTGAAGCTTGTAAGCAGGTAATTGAATTATTTCTCGTAATTATTTAAAAGTGTAAATATTATGAGTTCAAGTGATGATATGCCGTCAAATATCTAGAATGAAGCTTCCAGTGTTTGGTCGCTAAGAAAATGGTGTTGAGAAACAAAGATATTTACCATAACTAACGAGAAGGGATTATTCAACGAACTAGGCAAAAGACAGAAGCCCTCATTTCATTGGTGCTATCACTCAATGATAAGAACAGAAATTTCACTCAGGAAAAATGTCGATATCAAAAAATATTTAGATTTAGTTGCATTCCTGAAGCGAAAATCAGAAGGGTATAAACCTAAAAACTCTAAGGTATTAACAAAGAAGGAAATATCCATATTTTTATTGAATGCAGACGATGATAAAGTTTGCTCATGAAGATATTATGTTTTTTTGTAAAATACTTTTGTAACCAATATCTATTTGGCTGGAAGAACTTACAAATCAGCAGAACATGTTAAAGACGATGTGTCCAAATTATGCTACCCATAACTAAAACAAAAGTGTATATATAGTTTTTTTGTAGAGTGTTAAATGAACGAAATAACCTATCGGCGTAAATACCATTGGAAATGTGTCGAAACTGATTGCACGGTTTCTTACCTGCCTAATCTTAATTCGTTTACTGGGCAGTATTTTCACCGATCTTCAACCTCCCCTTTAGTCAACTGTGGGGCAGATCTTTGAGTATAAAAAGACATGGTGACTGTAAGTCGCTACATCGAAGCTTTCACTGAAAACATGAAACGAACGACTATGAAAATTCTTGAAAGCCAAAAATATTACCGCAACGTTCAAAGTTATTTCACAAACATCTAAAAATTATGTTCCCATACAAAATATTTCAACATATTGAATAAAATCGTTAGGCATTTGGTTTTAATTTGTACAATTGAAAAAAATTTGCTGTCAATGTATTTAATAAATCAATTTTGAGTTTAATGTAATTTACAATGCCATTATTGCACTGAGTGCATTAATATGATTGAAAAAGCACATGTGGGATAATGTAAGTCATTTTGGACATTTGAGACAGTGTCAAATCATAGCCATTATGTGACAATTGCAGATACAAATTATTTAGGTTTGCATCATTGTAATTTTTATAGTAAATAACAAAAAATGTACGATTAACGTTTTCAAACGCTTTGACAATTCATTAAAATAAATAATGAATTGCGTGCTAATGGATGAATAAAAATTATTGTTCAATTAACTGATAAGTAATAAATTTTAAGTGGTTTTATTCAAAATAGTTGTTTTACATAAGTCACACGTCGTCAACCGGATTACCGATGCCAAGGCAGATACTGCAAATTGAATAAATAAACAATTCTATTATTTTATAGCAAAGGCTACCACGTGCTCCCAGCAGCAATTAAACGTGCTCTAACTTAAGTCCTAATTAATTGCCTACCATTTAAATAGTTACATGAGGTATCTCCTCACTTGCAATTACATATATTTCAAGTGCAAACAATTTATAAGGCAAGATGTTCCCCGCCAGTTAATATCTATGATTCCCAGCCGCATTTTTGCCTGCGATGTTAGCTGTGATTATCGTTAAAAGAAGAAGTACCGGTAATAACTAAATTGTGCTATTTTGATGTGTGTTTGAAACTAAAGAGGCAAAATAATTGCTTGCTTAGCTGGAGAAATATTTTCCGCATGATCAAGTATTCCGTTTATTAAAGTTTCGTTCATTCTCATAATGAACCGACGTAGGTAATTATAGCGTAGATTGTTGGAGAGATTATGGACGTGGAAATTAAACAGGCGTATTATTTCCTTTTTGATGATTATTAGATACGAAATCTGACCGCATGATTAAGGATTAGCTTGTAAGTCAAATTGAAATATACCTACTTGCTCCGCGATTGTCGAATATGAATTTTGAAGATACTGTTAATAAAACTAACAAAAAAAATCGACCACCTAAAATGTTGGTATTCTAGATTATAGAATCAATTAATAGAATTATCTCCCCTCAGTCTAATCACGAGGATTAGCCCAGAAATCGGAGACTTGTGCGGAAGAGGGGGCGGAATGTTATTATTATTATTATGCAGGCCGCATTTGCAGGAACAACTTAAGTTGGTAGGCCCTAACCACCATTTAGTGGAGTAATGAGGAAAACCTGGAAAATCTCATTAATTAAGGGGTATTAATCTCTCACATTGACCCAAGCCAACATTCTTCCACCCTACCATACCCACAGAGAATTTCGTTTCTACAATTCGCATTTTAAGTTGATCTTCTGTAACAACAGAAGTTGCATCGCGTGTCTCCATAGATATAAATCGACAGGACTAAAGTCAGGCAGTCGCGCGGGCCCGGCTATTGGTGGATTACATAATCTTGTGAAAAATCATCTGTATGTACTATGACATGAACACAGTGTAATATGCAAAGCCAGGAAGAAATATAACAAAAATAATAATGCAGGGGTAAGTCTTCAGTATAAATGTCATATATACGGTACTCAGAATGAACAACTGGAAGAATATTACTAGGTAGTGGCAGGAGGAACTTTGAATAGATAATGTGGGGTAGTCGTAATTTCACTGCTACTTTAAAATAACTTCCTCAGCCTCATTTGATACTTTGTAGTAAATATTACTTAGAAGTCGGATATGGGTGGTTTCCGTTACGAATGCTAAGTATCAGTTACTCTGAAGTTGCGTTTCTTAGAGCAAACGACTTTAAAATAAGGTTTACGAAACGCGCCATTTTGACAGGCAATATTTAGGTGACCATTATTGCAAAATATTAACTTCACAAATAGAGCTTTTGTCGTTATTTTTTCATCAAATTTAATAAATTGATGCACAAAAATTAATATAATTTTCGACGAACAATAAAAAATAACTTTTTCCACCTAGAGTATCACATGCACACATAACGTTATTAGCTATTTTTTCGATAATTTTTTTTCTTCAGTTTAATCTAAAGGCAAACTTCTATAATCTGGAATTGAAAGAAATACATATCATCTCCAGCCTCTTAACAAATTCCTTGTGCTACATTCAGCGAAAGTTGTGCTTTTATTCCACTATGTTTATTTATTATATCTATATTTCTGCGTCAGATCAAAACAAAGTCACTTAAGTATAGACTACCTACTTAAAAGAGCTTAATTATGTAATAGAAAGGTTTAATGGGTGCAGATATATCACACTTTCTAAGAATCATCCGCCTTCTCTGAATAGGATTCATTAGAAAATAGAAGATTTCTTTGTTGTTTATTTTAATTATCTCTCAAGTTCTATATAGACATATTTTAGGAACTCTTTGGGAAAGTGATTATGACATTTTATAAATCTTTATTTTATGCTGTAGATCTTTGTTAAGATATTTTGTTAATTTTTTATGAAAGGAACAAAATTTTCAAAAAGATTCTTCTCTTAAAGAGATAAGGTATATTTGGCAATGAAGCACAAGAACCAGTGTGAATAGTTTTGAAAAAATTTGCAAATTGGTCTTAATGTCTCAGTAACGAAAAAACGCTCCACTTCCAATTTTTGAACGATTATAGGGGTAGGTAATAGAAATTATTATTCCAGGAAATAATATATTTTTGGTTGCTTTGATGACAAAAATGGTTTATATTATAAAAACTTCGTCTGACATAAATCGTTACATCCCTTCTATTTTTTTTTTACTAATCAGAGCCACATATTGTTCTCAAGTTGATATATACAGATTCAGATATTGTTGCAATGCAATTAGTCGTGGATATTGTTTTTAACTCTTACAAATACAATTTTATACAGAAAAATCAAAAAAGGCATTTCGAAAATCCACTTTAAAACCTGACATAGCGCAAGGCAAAGCATGTTGGCACATCCAACTGTATTCCCCGCTATTGTTATTATTAATTCATAAAATTAATTTGTGGAATTGATAAAACAATTTGATTTCTTACAACAACTGTTCAAAATTTTGTCCACCGATTTGTAAACATATTTGGGCTTCTCTTACCCACTTTCTTCGAACTAACACAAATGTTTCTGGTTCTTCTTCATTTTGAACTTGTAAGTTATTGGCAGCATCTATGATACCTTCGTGTAAATCATCAATAGTGTCCACTTCGGTGCGATACACTTCAATTTTCAATATTCCTACAAGAAGTACTCCAAAAGATTTAAGTCAGAAGGTAGTGGCGATCATGTCACCGATCCTCGTTTTCCAATCCGGTTCATTAAGGTACTCTCGAACATTTTGTCGAAAATTAGGCGAAGCATCATCATGTAAGAACTACATTTAGAGTCGAACAGCTAAGGATACATTTTCCAGAAGTCCAGGCAGATCATATTAAAGAAACTCGAATTATTGAACTCCATCTATTCGATTTGGTAATATGAATGGTCCAATTAAACGATCATTGACAATCCCTGTCAAACATTTAACGAAAAGTGTTGTTGGAAATGATCCTGTTGAATCGCGTGCGGATTTTCAAAATCCCAAATATGAATGAATGTTATACATCTCATTCCGTGTAAAAATAGCTTTATCTGTAACTAACACGTCAGCTGTAAAGCTGGGATTTTGAGCATTTTGTTGCAGCAATTATTCATAAAATCTAATTCGCAAGGCATAATCTCTTAGTATTAATACTTGAACACGCTGTATATGGTATGGATATAATTGACACGTGTATGAAACGCCACACTGTTGATTGGGACATTAATTACTTTGTCGATTTGTCTGGTACTTATTCGAGGATTCTCGTCAACAGTTCTCTAAAATGTTCTTGTACCGTTCGATTGTAAATTTTCTGTTTCACGCCCGCATTGCATTACCGCGGTAAAAGTAGCTGCATTTGGCATATATCTACCGGTAAATCATTCTGCGTACAGACGAGAAGCTACTAAAGCATTTTATCTTACTTGACCATAAATTAAAACGATATCTATCCATTTCTAACACTTGAAAAACTAATGTAAACACTATCACAAAGACGTTAATCGGATTCCAGTATTTCAATGACGTTAGAGACAGACCTAGCAATGTAAAGGTTGAAAATACTACAACTTTAACAATTTCTTTCTGGGAAACTGTAAGGACTTTTCAAATATTTTTGATTATGTATCTATTCCCAAATTTTTTCGGATAAGTGGTGAATTGCCCTCTATAAATTTAAAAACCCGCTCGATCATAATTATTAGCAAATTTTATACTACGCATATATAACTACTAGGTATTTTTTTTATAATAGTTGCATGAATCGAGGTAGATAGTAAATAATATCTGAAGACGTATATCAAGGTATTTAACACAAAAAATAGTAATAATTTAGGAGAAAAATCAAGAAATATAATTTAAATAGAATAATCCGTCCCCTATTAGCATATTCAGTTATTATTATTTTACTGATAATGCCATCTCAAAATATAAATCTTACATCTAACATTTTTATTGAGTTTTCTGCGCATTAACTTTTTATACATATATCCTGAAATATTTATCTGTATATGTTCCCAGTTTCTGGATATTTTCGATGTCAGGTATATTATGTAAGTACCGTTAATCCTTTTTACTGCCAGTCCATTTAATAAAACACAATAGAACTGGAAAAATTTACGTCGCCATATGTGGAAATCAGGTTTGTAGTAATGATTCCTGTTAGGTACATTTTTTAATCAAGTATGAGAATGAATGATTCAAACATATCTCGTATTAGTAATTTCTGATATTAATGACATTGGCATGTAAACGAAAGGTACGTTTAAGGAAAAAAAGCAAATTTCTAATTTCCTTTGGAACGGCGACCACTAATCAAACAAAACATAGTTTCCACATGCATACTTGAAAGTACAATTGCTTCGGAGGAATTCCACTTTCTTATTAATATAAAGGCATTTAGTTTGTCATTGTTATGTTATTGTAACTGTAGATGTTTCTTGTATATCACATTTCAAATATACAATGTAGTATTGATATTTTTCATACCTATCATTATAAATCTGATACTATCACTTCTTTATTTTTATCGAGTAAATATTGACGTGTGCAAGACGTGTCTTACAAACCCTTTCGAAATTTATTTTCTTTGAGAAAATGTTAAATAGTAATAATTAACAAAACATGTTAAATTTTACTTTTGTTTTAAATACATTTTATATCTAGGTAATAAATAGTTATTTTTTATACAAGACGATAAAATGGTATTTTATCATCGACCGAAATGTCGGAAAACGATAATGGAATTTGATCGTCGTGTGTAAAACAATGTTTTTTTTGCTACAGTCCAAACATGAAGGTGTTTAGTATGAAGAAAAATTTAGACATTATTTGAAGCGATTTTAAATTAGGGACAGTTCTGCATAGTTAGCATTGGAATTTAAAGGGCGAGAGTCTGCGTTAAGTACCTGCTGCAATGTAGGTCGCTTCCTGTAAGTCGAGCCGCTTAGGCCGAGCAGGAAGTAAGCAGACCACTTATATCTCACCCGCACTCAGTTTATATGTGAACATACATATGAAGGAACAGCCACTTCAATTGTCGGTCATCTCACCTATGGCATCCTGATGAGGGCTAACAAGCCCGAAACCGGTCTATGTCTGGTGGTTTGTCCGACAAGGGTTCCTCGCTGTTCACACAGATACTGCAGGAGTAATTCAATGCCGGTCGGGGCATTAGTCTGCGGAGTAATTTCCTGCAGTATCATTTACAAATCCAAAAATATATACTGGACATTGTTTCAGCCGCTTTGCAGTTACGATGGTTGCAAATTCTAGCTCAGACTTGCTAACAGTCTCCTTCCGTAGCAGAGACATAGATTGAGGAATTAGTGGCCAACAAGATTGCTGTATCAGAATGTATAATTAACAGCGTGGAAAATCAGACCATTAGCGCCAATGCATCAGTAATCTGATCGGAGCAAAAAAAAGGATTCTTCCCTTCCCATGCATATTTCTAGGAATGTTAATTGTTGTTAATAATATGGATATTTGTATTCACAAATAAGTAGGTAATGATTTAAATTAATGGTTATTAGTACTTACCCAAAAAATAAAGATCTTTGTCTATCCTTGGTGGTAAAGTATCATTTTACCTACCTTAGCGTTTAAAGTACTAGTTAATCTACAATTAGTAGATGAAAGGCTTTAGCATTAGCAATAGAAAAAAATTATAATATCTTTACAAAATTGATTGCTCTTTAGTTCTAATGTTCTGATTTACTTATTATTTGAAGTTTTGTCATCAGTTTATAAAAATGTTCACTTGTCTCAAGTTCAAATAAATAATCAAGGCAAAAGATAATTATTAATTATTTCTCTATTTTGATTGGGCAATATGGAGGATGTTTCTTCTTAACTCAACTCACATAAGAAATTAAATGTAATTATGTATTTTGACTAGTGCACGATGTATATGACAGCAGAACAAATGAAAAAGTTAAAAATGAGGAAATGTTTCTAGAAATACTCATAGGTTCTAAAAATAATACGCAAAATGAACTTTTGAATGACCCGTAGAAGTTAAAAGACAACTGTGAAATACTATGTAATTTGAAAATCTGATAAATGGTCTGTCATATTACTGTAACTAAGCAGGCAAGCTAAATAGTGATGAATCTGAGAAAATGTTAACAGGAATTTTTAATTTAAATCATTTTTTTCAGCACCTACCTGTTATTATTTTCATAATAACCACAATTCGAAAATATCTAATTACCTACTAATAATTTTATTTCATAAATAATCTCCTCATTTTATAACTTTTCAAGAAGTTAAAACATTATCTAGTCATATATGCAGTTATTTACCAACGATTTATTTGCCATTAATATATATTTTGCCACGCCCACTAAATTTTATATTACTGTTAATTAGCGTAATTTGTGAGAACTGTTTTTTTGATGATCACTTAAATAAAATATCATTTTTTCCCGTAATCACTTCTAATTCGTAATTATAATGTTTAACTATTTAAATGACTTAATAAAACGTATTTATTAATTCCGATTCTGATAAAGAAGACAGTGGCATAAGCTATCGTGGGTATTAATTAGTATTAACCTGATAATCATGAAGCGGAATACTAATTATGAAACTAAATTGACCATTTTGGTTTGAATCTAGATCTGAAATCTGCTTGAAGATCTTTGGATAGCCATAATAAATTTTCTTCTAAATATTAGTCTATTATTATTACATGTTTTCTTTTAGGCAACTGACTATATTAACAAACCAGGATAAATACATTAACTGCAAATTCTTTTTTTTCTCTCTCATAGTATCGAATTGTATTATATATTATAAAAAGTAATAAATAATATTAACGCCATACATAGTTGTTACCGTTTTACGTAAATATGCATGTTCAAAATTTATAACTACATAAAAAATATATAAATTGTGTTTGCTGCTACTACAATTTTATTAATGTAATTTGTAATGTTTTCATTAATATGTTTCTATAAAATATAAACAACAAATTCGAAGCTAGAGTATAGAATTTTTTTATAAAATGTTATCATTATGTTATACAGGGTGATTCACAACTTATTTCAATATCGTAATTTTTTTTGTAAAATCAGTATATTTTCCGAAATAAAATGTATTCGTTATAAATTAAATAAACTGTTTATATAATTTTTGTATATGGATTATACCATATTTTATTTTAAAAACAAAAATAATACTTATATTTTAAAAATAATATTACTTGTTTTTGTTAAATGTTAAATGCAGCCTTATTTAATAGTATCTAAATATTTTAATTGAGATAAATACATAAGTAAAATAGTTTAAACATAGAAAATAGTTTCTTACATACTGTAGTCAATTTTCAGATTATTTTCTATGATGCTTAATAACTGAATTAAACAGAAACATAACATCGTGTAAGTAAATTATTCTCATCCTCTTAAAATATGAGGAAACAGTTAAACATACTTAATAGTGTGCTTGAAATAAAGAATCAGTTAGAAGCTAGGTAGTTTATTTTGGTCTGATCTCTTAAATAACTTTTTTAAGCTTTTAATATGTATTTAGTTAAGTACCTACTGGAGTCAATTTATTATCTTGTATCCACAAAATAAAATATCATATGCCGGGTATCCTGAAACACATTTCATTAATAAAATATACCTTAAATAACTTTTTAATTGCGCATACCAAAGTTACAATGAACAAAGTAAAAAAAAATCAAAGAATATTCACCTACTACTATTAAATTAATTAAATAATCCATTCATTACTAATAAAAAAAATATAGAAATATTTATTATAGAAAGGTTTGTTTTTCTTCTACACTTTAATAATTGTAGAAAAGCACAGTTAAATTAAAAAATTAATTATCACAAATATTGTAACACTTGGTATAATATAGGTTTGTTTGTTTCAGTCGACTCAAAATCAAGTATTCTATCACCTCCTAAAATTAATATAACGACTTGCAAGACGCCCTGTATATTATAATACTAATAATTATTATTATTAGTAACATCAACAATTGTAGATAAAATGTGGTATGCAATAGGTGAGATACTACATTATTACTGCACTTACAAAGTTTACACTTGTGACGATAGAAACCTCATATTCATACGATAATAATGTATATATACCACTAATTGCATAATAACTATTACCACTTTACACAAAACTATAATTTTGAAGGTGCATTTTTATCGTGTGTAATGTATTGTATTTTAACACCCAGTAAATAAATAGTATAACATTAGATGATGGAAGTTTAATAGGTACTTAAAAAACTAAGGTAAAGATGGCATTACCTTTGTGCATGCGCATTCTTGTATGAATTTATCTTACGTATTTGCGGATTGAAGTGTCTTAAATAATAAGAGCAATTTCGGTTGCTTGTAGCCATGAAAAATCTAAAATTTACCTACTCATCATATAAATGAACGGTAACAGAAAATAGCCTTTAAATGTGAATTTTGCATTATAACAACTAGTAATTAATGACTGGTAATAACTGGTTTTAATAAATGTAAATAGATAAGACCCTTTGTATTCAAGTGCCTGCATACAAACCAGTTTTTTTCTGCACATAAAAAATGTAATAATTAATTATTCACAATAGACAAACACTAGGAGGATATTTATTTTCGGGTCAGCTATTGTGTAACTTTTTATGTATCACAAATTATAGATATAAAGAAAGATAAGCGAGAAGCTTAGGTCATAATGCAAATCCACATTCTAATTTGTTGAACAAGCGTATTGTTCGACGTTAAAAAAAACTATGCCAAATTTGATTTTATGACACAGCAGCAGGTGTTCAGCCTAAAATGCGAATGATCTATATCAAGAGTTAGCAGATTACCATGAAATACTCATAAATTTGTTGAAATGAACATTGTAATCTCCATATTATCATATTTTAGTTTGTCTGTGTCGGGTATGGCTAAAGAAGGCTAGCTCGTAGGTACGTTCTTTTCTAAAAGAAAGTAACGGGAATCAAGTCCGGCTCGGATTCCATTGTCTGTTATAAATTTAACAGTGAATGTGTGGCCCTAGGTGAGAATATCTAATGGTAATGCGAAATTCCATCGAAGAGGCGTGACATTTAATCCTGTTTAATTGATTAAGTTTCAAATATATTTTTCAGGTTAATTGTGAAATTTTATATAAAAGTAGAAATATACAGAATTTTGTTAAAGAGTGTTGTTCGCATCAAGATGATGCATTCATTATTAAATTATATTTTCAACACTTTTCTTCGATTACTTTCAACTCGGGGCGTTTAAAAGGACAAAGTGCTCCACATTGAGAAACAATGAATAGTCGCGTCAAATTAGCATTTCACTTGCAACTTTTTGCGGAGAGGTCCGATTGAGATGCGGTTTTCAGAAAAATGTTCAGGGAATTGTTTATAACAAAAGGTACATCTAACCTCTGTACGCTCGCAAATTTTTAATTGTTTATTTAACAAATGACCTATTTTTGTTGAACATATGGCAAATGTCACACACGATTCAACGAAAATGTCTGGAAAATGTTCTCTCGGGGGTTTTCAAGGTCCCTCTTTATCACTTTGGTGTTAGCTTTATTATTTATTGCTAAATTGTTGTAACTGGGCTAATTAACAAATTAAAAACTCCACCCCCGAAATCACTAGAGAACCGGAATTTTTTTCAGGATATCTGGTTTATTAAGGCAAACCCATCGGCACAAGATTTTTGCAAATATAATTATTTATTGTTCGATTGTTGCAACCTCGCTAATTAACAAATTAATAACTTTACTCCAGCAATCGTTGGAAACCCAGTTTTTTTTTAAATAACTCTGGGATCATGGGGAGAACCATCGGCACAAGGTTGTTGCACGTCATTGTTTATTTTCCAATTGTTGCAACCTAGCTAATTAACAAATTAATAACTCCACCCCCGAAATCACTAGAGAACCGGAATTTTTTCCAGGATTTCTGGCTTATTAAGACGAACCATCGCCACAAGAGTTTTGCAAATATAATTGTTCATTGTTCAATTGTTACAACCTGGCTAATTAACAAATGAATAATTCTTCTCATGATCCTACAGTTATTGCAAAAAATCTATTTTTCTAGAGATTTCGGGCGTCAACTTATTAATTTTTTAATTAGCCAGGTTGCAACAATTGGAAAATAAACAATGACGTGCAACAACCTTGTGCCGATGGTGTCTCCCCATGATCTCACAGTTATTGAAAAAAAAAACTGGGTTTCCAACGATTGCTGGAGTAAAGTTATTAATTTATTAATTAGCGAGGTTGCAACAATCGAACAATAAACAATTATATTTGCAAAAATCTTGTGCCGACGGTTTGCCTTAATAAGCCAGAAATCCTGGAAAAAATTCCGGTTCTCTAGTGATTTCGGGGGTGGAGTTTTTAATTTGTTAATTAGCCCAGTTACAACAATTTAGCAATAAATAATAAAGCTAACACCAAAGTGATAAAGAGGGCCTCGAAAACCCCCGAGAGAACATTTTCCAGACATTTTCGTTAAATCGTGTGTGACATTTGCCATATGTTCAACAAAAATGGGACATTTGTTAAATAAACAATTAAAGATTTGCGAGCGTACAGAGGTTAGATGTACCTTTTGTTATAAACAATTCCCTGAACATTTTGCAGAAAACCGCATCTCAATCGGACTTCTCCGCAAAAAGTTGACCATTTTCACTTTTTTCATGCTAATTTGACGCGACCAGAGGAAATTGTACGATATTTCCAAATACGTGCAAAAGAAAGAATGTATTATTTTAATCGTAATTGCCCTACACATTTTCGTGGAAAAATAAGCCTAAAAACATTTGTATTGCAATTTGCCATTATGTACGAATACAACATACAGCGCTTAATAAACAATTTATATCGTGCTAAGAAAATTAAAAGAAAAATGTGATATAGGGCAATGAAGCGCGACGAAAGGAAGCATTGCAATATTGTTTATGTGTAAGTTTAATTGGAAATACAAGTAGGTTTAAGTTAATCGAAATAATTAAAACGTAAAGAATCGATTAAGCTTTTCTATTAAACGACCAGAATGTATACAGGGCATTTAGAAAATCGGTGATAAAGCAAACTTAGATTTCTTATTATTTATTGCCACGAACGGATCTCCATTATTATTTTTGATGCGCAATATGTTCCGAACGAATCATTGGACACTTCTAAAGATGCCAGGAGCATTACTGTTAATGGGGAACGGTATCTAACGTGAATCTCTACAGCCAGAGTTGGAAGAGCTTGGCATAGAGAACCTCTGGTTCCACCAGGATGACGCACAGCGCGTGAAACGATCGCTCTTGTTATAGACATTTTCCTTATAAGGATGTTCTCAAAAAAAGCAGATATTGAGTGGCCGCCTCATTTCCCTGATTTGACGGCATCGGATTTATTCTTGTAGGGATATTTGAAAAGTAAAGTCGATGTTTCGCCCACACTCAAATAGAGTTGGTCTTTGTCATGGAGGTCATTTACACGAAGTTGTTTTCATAAATAATTTTGCATCTTTTAATAAACAGTTTTCATAAAAAAATATTTTGTTGTGCTGATTTTTTATTTAAAAAAAAACTTGGCTGCATATTTTGCCGCGCCCCATAAAGCCAAAATAGTCCTGTTAAATTCTTCTAAATTATTTGTGGATTTTGATGCGACCTTCAAAATTATAATATATTAGCTATAAATAATAAGAAAATATATGCAATTATGCATACAAATCTATAAAATTCACTGATATTAATCGTGAATTAACATAATCTCTTCATCACAAATATTTGAATTATAACCCTGTATAACAATAAATTTGGAACGAAAATAATTGTTTACACTAAAAGAAAATAACATATTTTTAGTTAAATATATAAATTTTAAATTCGACTTCACATAAATATCTCCGGAAATAGAGAGTGCATTTCTTCTCAAAACACATAAATAGTAAATTATGATAACTTACACAGTTTTTAAATCCGTAAAAAAATATTTTAAACATATAAATTGTGGTCTGTTAGATAATTATTCATAACAAAATCACACAGATAATTCTGTCGCATCTGTAATTTTATACGAATTGACACTAAATATATTTTTCGTTTGCTGTATTAAATTTACTTATTTTTCTTTATTGCATCAATGACTAAATTTAACTTTATACAGGGTGTAGTGTCTTTAATGCAGAATATTAAAAACTTAGATTCTTGCACCGGTCACCTTCAATTAAATCACGGATTGCACGAATGTTCCCACCATTGATGGTTGTCCGGGGGTCGGTGTACATGACTCTTGTTTTCTACTGATTCTCTCTGAAAGGTTTTGTCGTAAAATTACGGCAGGTTTTACACCCTCCCATTTTTTTAAAAAATATTACTTTCTCAACGGTATCTGTTGCTCTTTTAAGATGGAAATACCTGTGTGAAAATTGTATTTATTATTCGATTTGGTTTTTTTTTTAATGGACAATTTAAAACTCTATTTTGGCTCACAATATGAAATTCCTTTGTCTATAATCAAGGCCTCCTATTTTTCGATGTCAAAATTGGCAGAAACTGTTTAGCGATTTTTTTATCTAAAATCTGACCACATCGCTGGATTCAGCACCCCCTTAAATGGATATGTACCCAATTTCATAAAGAATATTTATTAGTAACAGTAAAATTGTTACTCATGTTATTTAATATCCGATTTGGTTCGAGTTTTTTTTAAAGATATAGAATTTAAAACTCGATTTTGGCTCACAATATGAAATTCCATTGTCAACAGTCAAGACCTACTTCGTTTTTTTTTCGATGTCAAATTTGGCAAATAATCAATAATAATTTTGACATCTAAAAAAGCAAAGCAAAGTAGGCCTTGATTATAGACAATGAAATTTCATAGTGTGAGCCAGTAAATTTAATTTCTCTATATAATTTTAAAAAAATGCGAATAAAATCGGATAATAAATGCAATTTTTACAGGTGTTTCAAGGTAAAATGATAAAAATCATGGATAATTCTTTTACCGTTAGTAATAAATATTTTTTTATAAAATTTGGTACGAACCCATTTTAGGGGGTCCTGAATGCAGTGGGGTGGTAAGATTTTAGATTAAAAAATCGCTGAATAGTTTATGCCAATTCTGACATCGAAAAAAAAACAAAGTACAGTGGAATTTCATATTGTGAGCCAAAATAAAGTTTTAAATTCTATATCTTTTTTTTTAAAAAAAAACAAATCAAATGGGATGATAAATGCAATTTTACAGAGGTGTTTTCGTCTTAAATGGGCCACACTGTATATGAAGACATAGCGACACTCTTTTCATCTAGCAAGCGTTAAATTAAAAATCCAGTTTATACTTGATCTACCCTCGTACATTACTTATATGTCGTATCACATCCTGAGGATGTCAGAAGATCCACAACATTAGTTTGGAGGAAAATTTTAATCTGTATACAGAATTTGAATAGATACTTTGAACAATTACTGCAATAAAACAATGAAATGAATTTTTACCCAATTTTTGTTGATATTTTATCTGGTATTTATGCAGTTTTAAAATCACTGAGACTATTACGATTCAGCTCAAGAAATTTTTGAAATTGTCTTGGCAACATAACCTGGTAACAATGTCATAAGACAATGGTCTTTGAAGCGTATTTTTGTACTTTACAATATTTTACCTTTTCGAACAAGTTCAGTACAGATCATAATATAATCACCGCAAATAATAAAAACAATACAGTTCGGTTAAACGTTCTTTCAAAATTCGCATGCATACAACTTATTATTTTCCAACACACACTTATGTAAAAATAGACTCAAACTAAAAACGCTTGCAGAAAATTAGTCTACCAAATTAGTGAACCATATTTCTTCATATTACGTGACTAAAAAAACCTTCCGTTCCATCTTGTACTCCAGTTTAGTTCATAGAAATAAGTAAAAGCAAGAAAAAGTAAATTACTTAATAATATCTCTTCTAGCAGGTGTCTAATGGAGATAATAAAACGCAAGTACCAAAGAACAATGCAGGGCAATGAAAACAAAACGCCATAGCGTGTGAAACCATTCTGTTGCTCGCACAAAAATCCTGCAGAAACAAAAGAATTAAACTGGACCAGATTTTACAAGGTGCATATGAGTAGTGTTTTAAAAAAGTAAAACGTGTTTTATAACCTAACAATTAACTACATATCAGCGATATGTGACCCCTCCGTCAAAGTTTACGTTCTTTCTTTTCTGTTTTATGGGCAACTTGCCATTAAAATAATAAAGTTAATGCCTTAAAATATTTACGTTCTCCACAATTTTAACGGGATATTAGCGGGTATGCATGGATTTAGTGGCGCCAATGGTTACTGGTGCGCCAGTAAAATAAAATTGCATATGTTAACCTCTATCAAATTAAAAAAGTTAGAGCATTCCAACTTTTTCCTGGGTTATGGCGGGTTTACAAATGCATGGATTTACTGGCACCAATGATAAAATTGTATATGTAAACCTCTACTGGCGTGCCATTTTTATCTGTGCTAGCACAAATAAAAAATTTAGAGCATTCCAACTTTCCATGGGTTAATAACCACTCATCAGCTTATGCAAAAAAAGTTTGCAAATGTAAACCTATTCATGCACGCCAGTATTTACGTACTAGTTTACCAAACCAGGTTTTGTTTAGTATTTGATTTTACGTTCGTTTATAATATTAGTGCTGGCCACTCGAACTTACACATCAGAATGACAATTTATATATTGAACCGTCGCGTCAAAACTACCGTTGATCATAACTATGGGCATGGAGGTAGACATACAAAAAAAAAACAAAGAACCGAAAAAATTTTAATGAGAGAAACTATGCAGAATAGAACAAAGAACTCTAGAAAACTAAATGACTTTTTCAGACAACAAAGTGGGGTGAGAGTTCGGACAGAACAGTGAGAAGAACATTAAATAAAAACAACTTGAGGTGAGAATTTTTTTCAAAAATCTACGTGAAATAAGGATCTGCAAAAAATCATCAAGAACCGTTAATCCGTCAAGTTATAGCATTTTAAAAATTTTGCTACCCAAATTTTATATTGGGTAGTGTGTACAAGGCCTAAGGGCCTTAATCCAAAAACTGACAAACACGTCTAGAGATATTGATGTTACCTTAGTAATTAACCATGTTTTAATGACCGAAAAAAATTTTTGCGAAAATTTCACTCATACAAACTTTTTGATTTTTTGCATGACTTTATTGATCACCCCATATATAATAAAACTATGGTCCTACGATAAATATACGTCATGCAGCTTAATCCGAAAAAAACTAGCTCTTAAAATTTGCAAGCCGCGTTCAAAAATTTATATTCCTGTTAAAAATATTAAACTTTGTTAAATTTTGCTTAAAAATCTCTATCCTTAAGTTCGAATTTCCAGCAGCTTAGTATACGAAATAAGTAAGAAGTGGAATTCGGACAAAATCATAGAATGTTTAAGTATTACGGACAATGTCCTTGTTTGTGAGACCCAATTCGTATAAAAATGCAGGAGAAAATATGCTTATAAACAGATCACAAAAAACGTAGTGATTACTTTAATTCTTTAGAGATCAGTATGTGTTACAGGAAATATCGGATTTCAGGCCATTTCTGTTTGACCTAGGACACACTAAAAGTTCCAATCGTTGTTAGGAACATTGCATTTCTGACATACTCGTACTAGTATCGCTTCCGATAGTGTTTAGGACAAACTAAAATTGCCTGATTATTATTAGAAAATACCCGAATAAAAATTTGCATGCCGAAGTTTCGATAGTCAGTGATATTAGTGTTGTAGTTTCTTAATAGGAATCGTGCCGCTATACCTATAATTTCTTAAGGGTTATAATGTTCTGCCAAACAGTGTAGCTTTTAGCAGGCTCCGCCCATCAGCACCTTCAACGGCAAATTTAACTTTGTGCCCCTGTACGTTAGGCAATTGTATGCAGAAATTTAGTAAAACATTTCTTCTCGGCGGACAGATTTCATGAATATAAATGCAAAAAATTTAAATCTGAGGCAATTGGCTGCTATATGAAGACTTGATTTACTAGCCTACAGCTTTCTTTTTTTATAATAGTGCCTAACAACGTCTCACCGCAGTCCTAAATGTGGGCAATATTGCGACCAAAATATTGTTCAGATCTATTTTTTTTTTTTTTTGGAAAATATGGCTCAGCTGTCTAGTATAATAGACTTTTATTAGTTGATTAAACTTGCTCCATCTTAGTACGAATATCCATTGAGGAGAAATATGAAAGCGCGTGGACGTCTAAAAACGGCTTTGTAAAATTGCGAACATTACAGCCTTAAGGTGCCCGTATCTCTCGCCGTAAAATGATCAAATTTGTGGCGTTTTTTAGGTACTGAAATCTCGAAAAATAAAACTCGTAGAGCAAAAGTAATATCAAAAATAGAATTATTGATGTTTTGTTTATCCACTTTTACTATTTAAACTTTCCTCAAATAATGTAATAACTTTTAAAATGCATTTATATGACACACATAATTTCGCTATTCTAACCCCACATTTTAACAATTATTTTCACATACTTATAAACAAAAGTGAACAATCTTATATGCAGAACTATGTAAGTTTATGTTATAACAATGTTTACATCTATAGTTGAATTTAAAAATACGTATTTTGAAAGATTTCAGTACCTAAAAATTCATTGGATAGATCGCGTTCTGATGTTAAATATTGATTTTACTTCGGTACCTTTGAATATTTGCAGGTGGCATGAAATAACATCCTTGTTATTTGCTAAACTCTATATTATTCAGTTCTAAAATTATTTATATTTGTAGAAAATACTTTTTCAGGAATACGGCGCCCTTAAGATATTCAGCTACAAATTCTTCGGGATAAATCTAGGGATATACTAGATGTCAATGCACAAGACACTGTGCACATGAAATATGTTATACAGGGTGATTCAGCTTTAAATGAATACACTGAAGGTCAATATTCCAAAAATAATGCCACTTTGTATACAGGGTGTCACCTAACGATTGTTACATACTTCAAGGGTATAATCTAGAACCCAAATGGAGTCGATTTAACCAAACTTGCTTCAACGAAAAATAGTCCAAAAAAAGTTATAGAGTGTTAAAGTTTCTTTTTTATTTCTTGTTTTCTCCTTAGCTCAGAACCCAGTCAATTGATTTGAGTAAAATTTGCTGTTGCTTAATTTCTCTTCATGAGGTACGCAATGATTATGTCCTATTAGGTTAAGTCATACAGAGCGTTCATTTTACTACAACCCTTTGTGAATATTCTTCTGTAACTTCTTTGTACGTTTAAATTATGCTCGGTTATAAAGATATTACAAAAAATATTTATTAGCCCACCCCATATATTTTGGAAATAAGTACATATCCATAATACAATATCACAGCTAAAATAAAATTCAATAGTAGGCTTCTAATTTCAGAGATGAAAGATAAACAATGAAGAAAGAAAGAATAATGATAAATAATATTATTCGAACACAAATGTATGACTTTTTATTATGGTACCTTTTTCTCTAAATTAATGGTGCTCATATGGCACTGGTCACTGGTGTCGAAAATGCTTGAAACGAACATATTTTATAACCCTTTATCTAGTGCACTGTATTTCAAATGTGACTTGAAAATTTCACACTGTATGTCCCTTCTTCGAAATTCTACTGACTCTTGAAAGTTGATCGTTTAAAAGTGAATTACCGAGTTATGTAGCTACATAGCATTAAAAGGTAGATATGATAAATTAATTAATAAAACAAAACAACTTCAAAGCAACAGAAAAAGTCAACCAATATTAGTTTACACAATTTAAAGATCGTAAAAAGTTATAATTTGTAGTAATTATTATACCTTTATATTATATCTATACATAAGAAATGTTTTGCTCAGCAGTGCTCGATTTGTATCGATATGTAAGTATACCTACCGCTGTTATCATTCTATAAACCATAAATTTATATGTCAGTTATATAAATCTAACAGGATACGAACTGCAAATTCACAAACCTTCATACTGAAATACTTAATGACTCAAAACTGCTTTAACGTCTTACAATATACATTTTTCATAATAATTTTCCAACATAAACTTTAAAGGGAAAAGGTACACAAAAGTCTAATATGTCTATAATCTCTATTAATGTCAAAGATGAAGACTACTAGTGAATTTGCGGCAAGACAGAATGTGGAGAAGAAAATTGAAATAACTGAAATTGTGTGGGATCAATAAAGGTGCTTGCCTACTAGGGTGTAGTTACGAGTCATGAAGAGAACCGTCTTTTTGATCCTATGTCTGGTCAATAGAATTAAGCAATCGAAGAGTATAGTTTGACGTTGATAGATGTGTGTAAAAACTACATGGTATTCTTCCTTTGGTCGCTTCGATCCAGCGTGCGAACATATGATCAAAATGCGAGGACACAAAACACAGAACTCCAAGAAAATTGAAATAATTGGTTATTATTATACATCAACGTATTCACAAAGGTTCCCGCTAGTGCGTGAGATAATTTTCATTGCTCATAAAATCACAAGAATAATTAAAATAAATGTTAAAATTCCTCAATTTTAGCCACACAGTTACTACGCCAATATGTCACAATAACGGCAAAATTATCACAGCCACAGCCACCAAATTACTTCACTCACTTGCCAGGACATATAGGACAACTTGTGTTTCACTTTCAGATTAATATTTATTGCTAATTTTACATTTTGTGTCCTCGAGTAAAACCATAACATATATCACGGCTACCATTTTTATGTACGTCAAAATGCACGATAAACTTTAGGGAACCGTGTGGTTCGGACCTATACGATTTGAATACTGTCTCATAGGTCTGATTGATTCGCCGTTTCGCTCACTCAGGCTGTGCAATTCCTTTACTACAAAATCCCCGCCTTAATGGGCAAATAACATAAAATCACTTCAGACAGAAACGTCACTAAAACATCGTTTATTGCTATTTAAGTCAGATCTTTCAATTTTGGAATAAGCAAGTTGTTCATAGGATTGCATAAAATTCAATTAAAATCACTTTCCGATGTTCCTGGGAGTTACAATTGCAATAGTTTTGATTCAAAAAACCAATAACGAGTTTTATGATTAAATTCGCTTCATCTGCTGCCTTAAGCAATTTTAATTCTTCGTTAAAAAATGTTGCTTTGTTGGATATAAATCTCACATTTTATTTCTTGATATACGAAGTTACTTTAAAAATTACTTAAATCCAGATAATTTTTTGTTTTTATAAGCTCTAGCTTCGAATATCTTGACCACAATGTGTTTGGCTTACACGCCTTGTTAGATTCCAAAAACAGACTAAAAAGACTTCTTTCATAATTTTTACAGCATTATCTCGACAATTTGTAAACACTGTCTAGATTTGGCAGGCAACAAATCTAAATTTGCGTCCCTGATTCCTCTAGTAGGCCTTGGTTTGAATTATTCATTTTAGTATGGGCTTTTTAATTTAAAAAAATAGGCTTTACTATAAAGAAAATGCTGCTGTTTGATTTTGTTAATTGTTATGCGACCAATCAAAATCCAAATCTGCATAAATTATTGCAGTCGATACTTTGGACTCAATTTACTTGAAAATGGTTGATTTTAGAGCTGTGTAACAAGAGCACCTTTTTTGTTAAGAAATGGTCACTGATTAAGGAGAACTTAGTGAGTTCACGTAAAAGTAGGATATGCAAGAGTTATAAAGACAAAATTATAAGAAATAGTAGGCCTATGCCACCACTGGTGTGATTAAAACACACACCATTGTAATTGATGTATACGTCACCCAAAAATTACCTAAATCTACGAAACGGTTTTAAAGTTATTGCGGAAAATAGTTTTTTTTCGAAATAACACCCTGTAACTCGCTAGACGTGCATCAGAAATTTTTTTTTATAAGAATTTTATTTTTATTTTGGTCTGGTCTACTCCCTGGTAAATTTTTGTGCGCTCACACTGGGACATCCTGTATAAACTTTCGTAGTATTCAGTACCAAATCATCCAATACTATCTCAAAAATCTCGATTTGTAATCTTGTCACAATTCGACATCGACGTACAAAGCTACACCTGATGCTAACTGGGCGATCTGACCTCCTTGACGTCAGCCCGACCACCGACTGCTCTTCCGGGTGACCTTGAACGGGTCTTCACTCGCTACCTCCTTCTGACAGCCGTCAACGGGTGTTTAGGGATATAATTTATGATAGGGAGTACAACTATCGTGCTAAAAATCAATTAGTCGTTTTTTCGTAATTGCCGGGCGCGAGGAAATAGAAATCCGAATTTCTCGTGATAAATGAGCGCTTTCCATTATCCAGTTGGCCGGTCTCGGAGCCGAAAAAGCGTTGACTATGAAATAATTAGTTGTTAATACAAAAATAATTATTACTAATTCCTCTTCTATACGTCACTAACCCTAATATATTTCCGCCTGGTAATAACTTTTAGTTAATAATAAATTATTGTGCGGTCACTCCGCAAAGTTTCATTGTTTTTTTTGCATCTAATAACAGGACTGCCAGCAACCAAAAGCATGAAAGATGATGAACTTTAATTTGCAATCATTTCGTTTGGCAACGTTTCGCAATGTATATGGTAAAGCTTTGTTTCGACTTATGGAACTTGGGTAGAATTGTTGTACAGTTACCATACTGGCATTAATTAGGCTTATTTAATTTATATTTATCTATAAATTAACCAATGCCGCTGTGAAATGTCATAATAAAGCATAAATTTATTATCTATATATTAATACGCGCAAATGAGTTTGAATTAATAGTCCTATTTCAATAGAATTGAAATTCATACAGATCCCATAAAACTCAATAATTTCACAATGGTTGTATTAAGGGAGACATTACATCTACATTCAATTTTAAAGTTAAATTCTCTAAAATAGCTAAAACAGTAATATACAGTGTCCTGAAAAATGATGCCAAAATAATATCAGTACTTCATATAACTTTTCCCTTCGTTATGAGCTTCTAAACTTTAAAATTGAAGTAATAATAATGATAATGATAATGATGATAATAATAATAATAATAAAAATAATAATAATAGGTCTTTATTTCTCTACACAATAGTTACGAAAAAATATATATAATAATAAAAAATACATAAGTTCGAAGATCAGATGAACTTCCCAAAAGGGAAAGTTCCCTGTGTTTCATCTTAAGCCAATATTTATAATATGACATTACGACTAAAATAATGACAGCAAATTAATAAATGTGAATTAAACATGAATTAGGTACAGAGAGTAGATGGAGAATAATATATAGTCAAAGGTAACTACAAAAAGAGTAACTATTTTATTGTCTGTAAAAGAGATCGTATTTACATTTAGACTTAAAACGAGTAACTGATATTTTTTTTAAGAATGAGGGAAGGGAGTTGTAAATTTTAGTAATTTGATAAGAAAAGGAACATTTAAATTGTTGAGTTCTCTGTTTAGGTGGTGTCAACCTACCTTTAAACCTTATGTTTATATTGTGCATATCAGTTCTATAAGTTATTTTAGAGTAAAGGTAAGTAGGTTCTTTGTAAGTTATAATATTATGATATAGGGAAGTAGAATGCAATAATCGTCTATTGGACATATTGAGCCAACCCACCTCCTTCAATTTATGGGAAATATTTTCAAATTTTCTTATTCCATAAATGAGCCTCATACAGGCATTTTGAACAACTTGAATACGCCTGATGTCATCAGAGCAAATACAAGATATTACCTCAAAGTACATCACTCCACTATTAGGTAAATATTTTCTATATCTACACAGAAATTTATAATTCACAATTAAATTCTCAATTAATTTAAAACTTCACTTGCCGAGCTGTCGTGTGCGTTGTCTAGTGTCATATGACGTCACTTTATTTGTTGTACTTACTTGCCACCTTGAAGGTTAACAAAAACACATGTAGTTTCGTTTTCTCTATGTTACAATATATGCTTTACGTGTCGTAAGTAAGTTATAAAAGAATTTAATTAGATGTTTGTTAATTATTTAGTGTGCAAAAATGAGAGACAGCAGTTTTATAAAGACATACAGGGATAATTTGCCAAACGTTGTATTTATGCTCACGAAGAATACATCCCACCACGGCTTCATCTTTTATGAAGTAAGCGAATGTATAGGATAGGTGTATAAAATAAAATAATTTAGATACCTAATATTCATAATACTATATTTCTTATGAAGATTGATTTATTTTTTTTATTTTACATTGAACCCTGCTGGAAATTAAATTAATAATGTTTTTCCTAGTGTTTTAAATAGATGAAACTTTGCACTGTGGCAAAAAAATATTTAGGAATACTCTTCGATGTTACTAACATTACAAATTTAACAAGCAGGAGAAAAATCACACAAAAATGTTGAGATAAACATCAACGTGCATTATAATCCTGACAGAACTTTATTATCTATTTGTAAATAAATAATATGACGTCACGATATCACCAATATCAATGTCAAACGTGTTTTATGTTACGGTAAATTTAAAATAGCTCTTTTAATAAAAATTTCACAATATTAAGAATAATCTATTACACTAATCACATAATTATTAGCCCAATAAAAGTTAATTTCATAGATGGAAAAGTTTATGACTTCTCTATTATACAGAGTGTCCGGGAAAATGAATCCCTTGGGTGCGGCAACGTTTTTAGCCAAATCTGTATTACTGCATGGAGACTCAAGGTGGTCATTTCCAACATTTACTTGGCTGACGGGTAATTTCATTCTTGTTATGTTCCACTACTTTATAATTTATTTGAGAGTCAAGTTTTTAAAATCTTAAAATCAACTCTAACTTAAGAACTCCGTGACGCATAAGTTAAAACTGCATTACAATAATAACTCCTCTAATTTATTCATTTTTAAACTACTTTGCTGCCAAATTTAATGCATTACTTGATCTCCACTAATGATCATGTATTAAAGTCTACTTTAAGCTTTTAATCAATAAATCTCCAAAACTACTGAACATGGTATTTTACATCATTCTAAAGGGAATTGAAAGACCTTTAAAGCGATGTATCATTCGACCCCCCTTCCCATTTAATATTTTAGGGGTGGTGCCATCCCCGCCTAGGGAGCTGCGCGTGTAAACGTGATTTTATGCCAATTTTGTGTCCCCCTTGAAAACAAAATCGACTGGTCTGAGCGTTTTTTAAAAAGAGAGAACTGAGCTGCCAGAAAATGCCTCTGTTTCGTTTTGGATGCGCCACCGTGTATATAAGTCCTGTTCTGTTAAGAGTCGTGTGTCCCCAAAGCCCATTTAAAATAAACCTACCGCTGACAAAGCTATAATTCATTTTGTACCACATTAATTAAGCATAATCCGTTGATTAGGAGTAACATTACCGTATACATTACACTCCTGTTGAATAAAGTAGTGGTTCATTCCCAAGCAACCAAAAGAGAAAAAAAAACGAACAAAACGTTGGTGCTCGTCCGCCGCATACCTCATAATTGTTTTCTTATTCCTATAACAATGCCGACCATTTGTCGGTCGAAGTTGGTCTATTTATTTCCGACGTCAGTCGTATGTTTACAAGCCGCGGTACCGATGTACCCTTACGCGGTCCCTCCCGTGGTTCAAAGCTCGACCGCAACACGCGAAGAGCGCAGAACAACGCGAACAACAATAACGGACAATGGAAAAAAAGTCCACGGACATATCTCACTCGGCATGGCGCACAGGCATAGATACATCACGAGTTCATGGCGCAACTAATCGGCCCCCCGATAAGAGATTAATATTTTTTTGAGGCCCCTTTCTAGGGGCAAGATGGGCCATCGAAAGAGCACACTTTAAAATTTGAGGCAGATAATTCAATGCTATCATTACAACCTTTAATGTAGATGGTAATGGTATAACGCATATTGTTCCTTTTGGGAACCTATTCATTTGTGGTTTTAACAAAATTGCCTTGTAAATCGATAATTGATAGACATGTGCTAACGTTGTTTCAATGACGTAGTATTGATTAAATAATTGGTCTTCGAGATTTTTGAAACATGTAGTTTTATGCAGACATATCAATTCGTTTGAATTCAATAAAAAAACTAACGCATTGGATGTTGTTTAGAACCATTTGTGCTGCTTATGTAGAGAAAGACTGACACTGAAAAAAGTACTGTACGGAAATGGTGCTCTCATTTCAGAGATAGCCATTTTCACCTGAATGGCAGGAAGCCCAACTGACAATTTGGTGTTTGAACGTTTTAGTTGATAATGATTCAACTGGGAATTGATCAATACCAGGAATTGCAATTGGTAGACCATTTACATGGGCAAACAGCGTGTTAGCATTTGTGGTTCTTTTCTGGTTGGTAATATTTCAGCACCATCGACTGGTTTTATTGCTGTTGATAAGAAATGGTGTTTTTACAGCAACGCCAAAAACAGAGAAAAGTGACTTGGTCAAAACAGAAACTACACCCAAGCAATAGTTAGTACCCATCCACATAAGCTTTCATTTATCAGGTAAGACAAAGATGGTGTTCGCTATGAATCTCATACTGAAAACATCCCAAAAGCAGCTACCAAGAACTCGGTAGGAAAGCAATTGTAAATAATGGAGAAGAATATGATTTTGATTACATACTTCAACCAAATTTGAATTTTTGCCACCCGAATGAAGTATAGATATTTTTTGTTGAAACCAAATATGGCCTCAGAATTGCTCTAGCACGTCAATATTTCTAAATATTCTAGCCTAAAAGTGCTAAAAAGACGGTTCTCGGTGAAATTTGATGTTATGTTATATGAAATATATGATTAAAAAATCAGATTTATGATCTCGATAACTATAATTTTCTTTAAAATGCAGATATATTCTGATAAATTCATGCTCAGCGATCCCCAAAATCATTCAAGTAACTATTTTCTAGCAGTATTATAAGATCATCAGAAAATATTTGTTTAAAGAAGGACAGGCTGTGATTTCTAATACTAACTTACGAAATAGTACAGTATAAAATTGTTATATTTCGAGAAAATAATCGGATTCAAGTAAACTAAAATAGTATATAGTAATTTAGCTGGTATTCTTTGACCTGGCCTTGTTGTTCTCGACCTAGGCTTTGTGGGGAGGGGTGCAGACCCGTTTTCTGTATATCTAGGCCCGCTCAGATTTCGGCTCCAGTTGGTATTACGACTGCTACAATCTTCCAAGATATTCTGTAGACGCCATGCTTCCAACCAAGTTACCGACGTCAGGAGATAACATCCTAACTCACTATATATAAAATAACAGCATCGGCTGTGAAAACCTAAAAGTCACTAAAACAAAAATGTGTTTTGAATGCGATGAGTGGTTCCTACTCATAATTAAAAGTGATCAAAGACTTCGCTGTTCTAATAATACCTTTAAATGTTACTGAAAATCATCATTATGGTACTTTGAGGTTAGGATATATTGTAATGCTCACGTGGTAGACCCATTCCGCGACTGAATTTGGACTGTACAAAGTGAATTGTACAAAACCTGGTATGTCTAACTCAGGTGGCAAAAGATTGCTGAACATTGTGTTATATCAAATATGTTGTTCGTCAAAAAGAAAAACGAATGTATGCATCAACACAAACTTCTAACTGGAAGTATAATTCGAATAAATGTCACAACAGTAGCTCTATGAACCGTAATTTAAAGAAACAAAGTAATAAATACGTCGAAGAAAATAAATGGCTGTTTATGTGCAATCGTTTGCAATAATAATGACGCTCGTTAACATCAATTTGCGATTTCTTTTGTACTACTGACGTATTTGTAAAGAAATCTACTTTAAATTTTAAACATCAGTTATTAGTTGTTTCACTCGCCAATAGAGATTTAATGAAATTTCTGCTCCGAACTTCCAAAAGTTCAAAAACTGTTTTGAGTAAGTGTTATTGTTATTGCAAAAGGATGTACATAGATTAATCTCTAGACGTCACTTGATGAACTTTAATGGGATTATATTGAAAGAGTAACAAAGATATCATTAACAGTATTCATTCAGAAGAAAACAGGATTGCCCAATAATTACATATACGTCCGGTTTCAATGGATTCGACTATTGAATATATTCTGATCTATAGTAGTTGTCCGGGTTGTTATACCTCGGCCTAGATAACTAAACTACCACTACCATTCGAATTGGAAAATAAATAAAGCCCGTGCTACGTACGACGGCAAGCACAAGTGACAACGATATTGTTGTCGGGTACCATTAAACAAGCACACAACAGAGAAGGTATATTGAATTCTCGTCTACGACTTGCACCTTGAATTTAGTTGAATTGGATCAATTGAATAATGTTGAAGTGTTTGTTCAGATGTCCATGGTCTATTAAATCCCTGTAACAATCCTAAAGTTGCTTTTACTTAGCATGCAGATGCAGATGCGTCAGCCCATGAGTATTTTTAAGAAGCTTGGTCTGTCGCAATCCATACTTTGATCCAACACTGGATCTTGTCAGACAACGTATGGTAGCCTGAATATTGGTTCTGACCATCAAAATTGATCCTTTGAGTTCTGTCTGGGGAACACGTTGATCCTTTCATTGCCAGCCACGTTACTATAATTAGCTTTCCACCCCAACATGTCACCTTGATACACTCTAGAACTTCGTGAAGGGTAATCTTGTGGAGCTAAAATATGTATATATACATTTTCCTGTACCAAACCAAAGACATTAAATACGTAAAGTCATAACATACTTACCTAGAGATTAAAACAAATTCATCTCTGGTAGAGTGCTGCAGACCCTCGCTCTTGTTTGTTATGGAAATGGACTTGCTCATGATAGGTACCTTAAGAATTTTGTTTTTTTTTTGCTTTCAACATAATTTATTTGTAGATGCTTTCCCTTTCTTCGTTCTGTATATTCATCAGATATCAAATGCATCTTATGTTGCTTAATTATTTTGATCAATGTTTCAAGCAAAAACAATTACGTGTAGAAAAGACATTCACGAGTATTTTGCTTCTAGAGATCTGAACAAGATTACTCGCCTTCCCCCTACTACATTTGCATACCCAGTGACATGCTCTGACCCGATGCCTGCTGCGAACATCACCGTTTATTTCCCGGTGAACTCTGCGAACGCGTTGCTGATGTACACGCGCTCGTCTTCGTCTGGCAGTTTTGACAGCTTACGCACGACATCAAATTTGATTAGTTTCATTATTGATAGGGAAAGTTTATCGATTAACATCTATTTCTATTATCATTTTCCTGTTGGAACAGTTTGTTTTATTACAAATGCTTAATAATTTTAAGTCAATAGAATAGATGAAGCTAAGTAATAAAATTGAAAAAAATGAGACAATTTCATTTCCACTGCATGCACACCACACAATGAGTTTTAAAAAAATGCAGAGATGTCAATTTCATAGACCAACGTTGTACCAAATGCATTATTTAGAACGATATGAAATGAAAACAACACCCTCCTACAACATTGATTAAATTTATTCAGTTTTTTGCTCTCATTTATTAATTAATATTATATGTGTATTGACGAACTTATTGATATACAGGGTGTTCCGCATAAGAATCCACACAGAGCAGGTGCATGGAGGGGGTCCCAAAATATTGCAGTTACAGGTCTTCAAAATGGGGCCAACTATTTCGAAAAAAAAGTTAATATCTCTGAATTACTATACCTTGGAAAAATCAAATTTGACACATGATTTAGGTTTTAGGTCTTCTTTGACCATGAGTTCAAGTAAATTGAAACACTATAAGGTGTTTAGTGATAGTGACTTAACCCTAAAATTATGCCAAACTCTTTTCCATTGATGTAATTTGAAAAGAATGATAATATGGCAGAATTTAATTTAAAATACTTTTTTACTCTCGTTAAATTTTAAAAACTTCAGGTTTTCAAGAAAATATGAATTAATTAAAATAATATACTAATAATAACAATATTACAAGAAATCAAAAGTCAGTAGCAGGTTTTGTCTTTAAAATTTAAGAGTTGGTAATAAAACTATAAAAATAAACAAAATAAAATTAAAACTACAAAAATTGTTCAAAATGGTCACCATTTTCTGTGAAACATGCGCCTGCTCTGTGTCGGTTATTATGACACCCTGTACGTTTATGTATAGTATTATTATTTATTACTGTTATATACCTAGGTATCTAAAATTTTTAATTTTTAGCTATAATTTATAAAAGTTACAATACACACTTTAAAATACATTTTTAAACTAGTGTAATCAAAAATAAAAAAATAGGTATCGTCCTTATTATTTTAAGTGGGAAACCCTGTCCATATGATACTATTACCTACATTAATTTTTCTACATCCAATTTTATAATATATGACAAAAGTCATCTAAGCTCAAAAAAGTAATTGTATTAAATATGTATTCATTTAATGGACATTTTAAAGTTTTTAAGGTACTTCCAATGTAAAATTTTTAACGTTTTCCTCTACAGTTCAATTTTATTTAGACCATAGCAAAACCAGAACCTCAGTCCTGTGGCCATGGTCATATTATATCAGAAGCGATACAGGTTGATGGTGATAATTTGAGAGCCATACATTTAAGCAACCAGTAGCGCTAACCGATTGTTAAAAAATTACCTGCAATTCAGAAGACGTATATTTTCAGCTACCCACATTCGCACCTTGTTTATTATAACACGTTAAAACATTAATAAACTGTTGGTAACGCGATAAGTAGGTGTATTTATTCCATTGAGATTCCCCCAAAAAAATCACAATCGAAAGCAGTTATTACGTAAAAGCCGCTTTTATAAAACACATACGACTGCACACGTATCAATAACCTCTAGTTAACAGCACATTAAACCAAATTAATATTCCCCATACAACGACCGGGTATACCAGTTTACATTAATTCTAGAGGTAAACACACGGTGCAACATACCCAACTGCAAAAACTACAAAAACCCACATCCGCTCGCATTCTGCTGCAATCGACGTTGCATCAAAAAACAATAGAAAATCTGCGAAGGTAAGCAGTTGCACTATCATACATAATGCATTTAGTAACGTGGCTCTTTAAAGAAGAATTGCATCAAGTCCGACCGGAACAGTAAGATTATTGGATTGCCATCCAATCGGCAGATCGTGACGAGAATGATCCAGACTTACCTTGCCCTTAGATACGCAAGTCTCGGCATCAAAGAAGTAGTACTTCTAAGAGAGGAGCTTCTTAAGCGCTTCTATAAATTCCGCACTAAAATCAGATATAGCCCAGCACACACACATTGACTGAGTGAACCGTGTTACAATCGTCGGTTCAATTTTTATTGTAGGGTTAAAAGTTTGCAAGTTGCCAATAAAAATGTTGCAAAGTCAGTATTATTGCGTTTAAATAATGTTATTGCAGATTATGATTTTACTATTACAAAGAGAGTAATGTATGTAAAACTTTATTCCAATGGTGGATAATGGTATTCCAAATTGGTCCCAAAATCATCACAGCCAACTAGCAACTTGGTATTTTATAACAACTACAAAAACGTTTTCGGAACAAATTTTATAAAACAGTACAAGTGGCAAAAATATTAGAAAATGTTTATATAGCATAGCTGTACAATCAAAGTTGGCACCATATTATAAAGCACTATGGTCGTTGTTGTAGCAATAAGACGACATTTTTGTAGCATGACCTATCAATAAAAGTAAATTATTTATTAACTGTATTGTAAAGGCATTAGAAGAAATCAAGTAACGAGCATTACTGTTTAATCTCAATGCCTGAAACTGGAATGTTATGTGGTAACTCAATATTATTTTACGCGTTTTACTGCAGTTTGTAAAAGCAAATATTGCGGTAAAAATTTTATTATGATTTGTATAGCCCATATGTAACAGTTTTATTTTCACAAAATATTAAATACTAACCTTGTTGTTTGTTTTGAAAACATATGTCACTTTTTTTTCTTCTATCTTTATTATCAGGCCAGCAGGTTGGTTAAAAATTCCCCTAGGGTACAAAAAGATAATCTTTTTTGATAACGAGGAAAAAAACTCTTTCTCTTCTTGCTTAATTTCTGGCTGTTGCGCTGCTCGCAATTTGCGGATCTATAAGAGATTAACATATTGGGCAAAATATATAGTTTGGTATATTTACAACCTTGGAGTTGGATATTTATTGCCCACAAGGAGATCGAGTAAAACTCCAAAATTTTAAAGGCCGACCTACAACTAAGGTATGTATAGGTTAGTTAAAACATGTGCTTTTATTTCAAGTTCAATATTTACATTTCAATATGCATGTGTAGTTGTATCTAGCGTTTACTCTTCCTTTTAGGCCTTTTTCCCTTCTATTTCGACCCTATCCTTTTCTGCTTGACATAGTGATAAGCTGAACGCTTTGCTGAAAACTCGCCCTGCCGTCCATTTCTGCATGAGCGTACACTTGAGAAGTAGATAGATTCGCTTTACTGGATTGCTCGCTATAGGCTGTGAGAACCACCTCTTAACCTATTTGGATCTGGTATGCTGCCTGCTGCGCTACGTTGCATTCAGTCATGGGCTCAACCTTACCATCCTGAGGGAACCTGACCTGAAGCTGTGTAGTACACCACATTCTCCCAGTACCAGATAAGCTTAATTTTAAGGATTAGTTTAGTCAATTGTTACCTCTTAAGATTTTCTTGCATTGTTATGCCATGAGCTTCACTCTGGTTTTCAATTATAATTAGTAGCCTTAGGATCTCAGATTGCCGAGGTGCTAGAAAGCATCCCAAAACCATTAGGCTGTAGCACTAGGGGAATTCCATCCTTATATGCAACTATAAGAGATATATCTATATTATGCACATCTATTAAATTTCAACTGGTTTACCTACCTAAAGATGTACCCCATTGAATACAACTGTATTAAGTGATTATATTTATTTAACACAACATTTCAACCCCTTACTGTGAATGATGTGGCAACGAAAGGAATGTATCTGGAAAGTGATTACTCCAACTGCATTCATGTAAAAATTGGAATTATTACTGTCAGCCGGTTTTGAAGTATCCATGAATACTTGATTTCCAACATCCACTTTTAAAGGGTTGTAATTTCTTATGAGAGCCTAGAACATTTTTTTACACATGTATATAACACTCCCTCTAATATCGGCTAAAGAATCCACTGTTTCATTTTCCTCAACCCTTTATATTGATTATAGTTTTGAATACCTTCATTGGACTGAAGGAATTTTAGCTAGGTAACTAAACGAAGTTAATTTTAAAACCCAACGCAACAATATTTCTAATACGATCGCGCTCCTTTCCTCTTCATTCCTACTTCTTTCGTCCCACTGCGTACCATGTATGTCGCTAATAAACGTAACCGATATCAGATTTATCCATCTGCACGTCGGATCGGCTCCACGGACCCTAACTTAATCCATTACGGCCTAGTCAATTTTATCAATTTTAAAGATCTTCCGCGGATAAGTTCTTCATAACAGTTATTCCTAAACCTTCCTACCCATGATTGTTTACTTTTTTGCTCAAACAGGTAGCTGACGTGTAATCTTCTAAGAGATTGTTCGTGCATTTAAATGGAGAATTTTATAGATAGCCGGTTTTCGCGATTTTTCAAATGCTACCCGTTTCCGTTCTGGAGGATGAAACCGATACTCAAGTAATGAAAACAGTGCGGTGGAAGCTAGAAAAAATATATAAATTACCTGTGATTACTACTCGCATTAGAATCTTAAAAAAATAAAGAAATTAACTGCTAAACTACAGAGTTTTAATGCTCTTATAATTAAAATGACATAAGATAATAGTTTCTCAAAGTAACCTCCTTTCTGTTTTGAAAAGATCAGCAAGGGTACCAATTATTTATAACTTAAAAATATTAAATATTTCACAGTCGAGAACTATACATATGTATCTATTTATTTGAACAATAACATAATGTGAAATACGTAGTGTTTCAAACGAGACATGACACTGTTGCTAGGGCTCATAGAACATTGAAAAATAAATGGGTTTGCTTAATAAACAGAAACAGTCGGGCTAGCCAGACTTAAAACAGCTAGGGGTATTCGTCGGTTACCTTACCTATGGCATATTGATGAGAGCTATAAGTATTGGTATATGTTTGGTGGGTAGCTGAAGAGTGATTTTAGCTGTTTTCTGTAGGTTTTCAGGTGTAGTTCAATGCTGGTTGAAATATTAGCCCGCAGAATAGTTATTTCCTGCAATTCAGCAAAATTTCATACTCGCCGGATCACGATAGAGGTCGATAACTTTCAATAATAACTTGCGCTTCGTGTCTGTGGCTTTTCAGTCCGTTATGGAGTAGTGAATGGCCGCTAGATGTAGCTGTGCTACACCGCGTACTCAAGGTTCCTTCTGTCGGATTAGACAGGTTTAAAATAGTTACGGTTATTCGTTAGTTACCTCACCTATGGTATACTGATGAAGGCTAATAAGCTCGAAACCGATATATGTCTGATGGGCTGCTGACGAGTGACGTGCTGTTTTCTATAGGTTTTTCATGTGTAATTTAATGCTGGTGGGAACATTAGCCCGCAAAGTATTTTTTCCTGGAATTCCGTGTTTACGGTATGTTGTTTATTTTCTCATTTGAATAGTAATTTATTCTTTTAGTGAATATTGTAATCCCGTTAAAATTTTATTTTGTTTTGTTTGTTTAGTTTAGTTAGTTTGCTTGCAGTACAGATCAAAATTACAGCGATATGGTAATCATATCATGAAGCAAGTAATGGTACTGTAGCTTATGTACTTATGACAGTGTACTGTGCTAGCCATATAAAGTGTAGTGTATTTAGGTGTAATAGTATAGGAGATGGAATCAATTATTTATTTAAAAATAAATAGATTTTTTTTATAAATACCTTCAAATTATAATTTTGAATTAAGTAAAATTATTAAATTAAATTAAATTTTGACACGAGTTTCTTAACTCAGGAATATGTGCTTAAACAACAAATAAATATTATTGATTTAGTGAGTATTTAAGGAATACTTACTGTCAAAGCCACTTCCATATCATTAAATCTAATAAGTCTTTATATAATAACGCTGTTGTAACTTTCACAGTAACTACGGGACTGATATTTTGGTTGAGATATCATTGATAAATAAACCAAAAAGTAGAGGTCCCAAATTGAAGCCTTGCGGTACTTCTCATATCGATCTACAAATTTCATACCACCTTATTCAATAATCAATTTTCAATCTAATAAAGTATGATTCCAAAGAATTTTTGTTTATTATTATTGATAACGCTAATGACAAATATATCGAAAGTGCACTTAATATACCTTACCTATATGACATTAATTCGGTAAATTAATGGTTCTCATCATAATTTTCTGTACTAAACGACCATAAAATGCAACAGTACGAGAATTACAGTAACTACAGATCAATTGGTATCTGCACTGCGAAGTGTTTGTCGCTTTCCGAAAATTCTTATACGTACCACTATCTCCTTAATTTTTATTTGTTTGTTGAAATGTTTAAAATTCATTCATTCTTCAAATATCTGTTCAAAAATAAAGTTGCAAAACAGTTGTCTAGACTAAATTGATTAATTTTCACTATAGCAGTTTATCTTTGGATATTTTGTCATCACTAAACAACAAACTGACACGTTATAGGCAACCTACAAACCGTTCGTCTGGCACAGCGTATATTTGCACTGTTGCTACGTTGTGATAAAATTCCTTGATATAATAACTCGACTTATTTTAGGAATGGCTTTATTTTCAGAACGGCTTGAGTTATGCCCTTGTACTATTTAACTTTTTTGAAGAAGAAGATATATTGTATATGGTGGTTCAAATTCGTGGTGTTATGTGTGGTCCTGTCATACATAAAGTAAATCTGATAGACGAGTCCTGGGCTCTTTTTTGAGGAAATAACAATGGCGAAAACCGCATCCCTTTATTTCTAACCATTTTCGAATTACAGGATGTTTGCAAAAACGAAAATGATACCGAAAAATCTAAATATTTCTATTGTCGGAAGCTCAGATTTAAAATGCCATCCAAGAATTTTCTACGAATTGCGTATTGTGTGTCATCATCAACTTCTTCCATCCGCAAGTTTCTAGTGTTTTCCGTTTCGCAGTTGTATATTCTTCTTTGCTACTCTTTATTGTACGATATACACTACTGACAGACGTCTATACGTGAACCATCAACGGAATAGGTTATATCTTAGTGAACTTCCAAATACCATATTTTTGTTAACAGAAAAAAAAACCGAATATTTTACGCCACTGCCTAAAATGTGTTTCACTTTACTACCAAGCAGCACATACCATTTTTTTCACTGTCGACTGTGGTACCAATTAAAGCCAGTTCCTTATAGCCACGGTATTCAAAGCAATTGCAAAGCGCAAAGGAATTCCTTAATTACATTTTGATAATAAGAAGTACAATAAAAAACTATTTTATTGAGACCGTAAAAGAAAATTATATTTAGGTCTGAGAGCAGTGTGCCATAAGTCGTAAAATTTTACGGCCCACAATGCTTTGAATTTATTTCAAATAATTCACGAAATTATCTTTCATCGTGATAACTTTAAAACTTGTTACGTCGTTTGGATTCAAATTGTATCTACTTATCTAGCCGAGAAGCAGACCGGAGTTCATTTAGTTAGTCCATAATAATGATATGCATATGACTGTGTATTCAACAACTGGCCGAGCAATAATCTAGTAATTTATCTACGGATTATTTTGAAAGAGCATGGTACTTTCACGGAAGAGCGCTAAGTGTGTAAAATACGCGCGGTACGACAAGAATTACATACATTACCGAGATTAAAGAGCGTGTGGTACGCAGTATATTCTCACTTGAATGTAATTTTTGTGTTCGGCGCTTTTTTGCCTCTCAGTTGTTGCAGCCTGGAAAGAGAAATTGGATTCCCAACGACTGTAATTATAGGAAGTTGTGATATTGCATATGACGTTTTTATTTTCAGCTATGTAATTATTGTTTATTATATGCAAAACATATCGCTGTTTCGATGGGACTTTTCTTCGCCGGATCAATAATTACCAGAGCTGTGTCTTGCCTGCAAAGCTTCAACGTCGTTCTTAAGGGGTACTCTTCAATTTGCTGGTTGAAAGGCTGATAAAAGGTGCACCTGAAGTCCCAAATATTCGGTGTTTATGCAACAGCTGCTGCTACTGCTTTAATTTGGTACTTGGCTATTTCGCACCAAAAGGGATAATTAGGTTTAAGAAGATTATGTTGTTAATTAATATCGAAATTTCTTTTTGTGCTGGTGCTGCTGGAAATACTTTTAATAACTCAATGGCATTTACATACAGGGTGTTTCAGGAGGAGATGTACATACTTCAGTATGCTATTCCACGTTCAATTTTAAATAAACAATGTTCTATGAGCTTAGGTCTGGAAACGCTTCGTTTAGGATATAAAGGATGTCGTATTTAAAAAATTAATTACATTTTCTTTAATAACTTTCGACTGCTTTGAGTTAAATTCATGAAATTTTGGATGCGGAGGTTTCTTGGGACGGGAAATTCAAATTTTATGCACAATTGGCTGTATCTCCAAGAGGGCGCCACAAGCGACCATTAGGATCAGTTTAAATGGCTAAACTTTTTTGTGCCACGGTGTATGTCATTTAGGAATAGAAAAACATTTTCCCCTACCTTTTCTACTTAAAAAATGTATACCTTATTGAAGTCTCTAAGAGCAATCGTTTCCGTTAAAAACTACAGTGCTACCTTACTTTTATCTAAAAAATAAGGCATAACACTTTAGATACTAAGAACTATTTTAATCAAAATAGCCTAAATTTTTTGTGAGATTTGCAAAAATAAAAATTCTAAACAAATTGAACAGTATCTGACAATAAATTTCGATTCACTCTAATACATAATTTGCATTTTTTATATATTTTTAGATATTAACAATATTGTGTGAAACTAACTATACTGCGGACTAAAGCCCCGACCAACGTTGAATTACACCCACAATATCTACCCATATATTCTTTATTATTAGCTTTTGTAACAGTTTTTACTGTATTAGAAAGGTATTTCATGCTAATATATATATATATATATATATATATATATATCAAATCTCATACAATTCCTATAAATGAAGTCATATGTATGCTCTCTGATGCCAAACATCTAGGTATGCTAATGAACAATTCCACAGACCAAGCTCTATTCAATAATTATCTAAAAAAATAATCTAGCTAAATTTACTAACCTGGTTTAATGAAAACATTCTATGAATATTTATGTTCACTTTTGAAACTGTGGTTGAATTTTCGAGTTCCCATTGATAGGAATTGTAGGAGATTTGATATATATTAGCTTAAAATACCTTTCAATTTTGTAGAAGGTGCATAATAAGCGTTTTTATTATTTATTTGTTTTTATGTGGATAATATTTAATTTTGTAAATTATTCATTCCATAGATGTTTTTACAAAAAAAAAATGTCCAATCTGAATTGTTTACTCTCAATGAAAAAATTTTACGCTTCATCACTGAACGTCAACGTCAAAAAACATCAATGAGTATTACAACCTACTTGTACAGGATTAGGTACTATAAATTATTGTTTTTTGTATAAAAGTTGTCTCTTTCATATCTCGACATGTCAGACGTAGTCCACTGTGACAAATCAATAGACAAAGAGGTCGACCTTTTATGATTTTCTGCCACGTCTGCACTGGAGGTGGATGTAAGTATTGCCAGGGTGGCACAATATCCGGCCAGATAATCAGATCAGCGGTCTGAAAATTTGCTTCAATTTTATATGATATCCGGCGCTTATGGCGCGTGGTCTGCATGTTGAGGATTCGTTCGGAAACCACCAGCGCAACAAGAACAATGTTCTGTTAAATTTCAGGTATTCCGAACAAGATTTTAATTACAGCAGCAACTCACCATATCATTTTATTTTTATTTATTCATTTATTTATTTAGTTTTCACCACTTGCGATAATACACAATTGTATACGATAAGTCAATTTTGTAAATACAGGTTCAAAATATTGCAGACATATTGAATAAAGTGAAAATCAACTTCCTTAGACGCAATATGGAAGACAATGCATCACGTTACTTCTTATACTGATTTAGTAACATTTTTAATATTCCTTTGATCATGCTTTCAGATTTTTAAGAAGAAATTTATTCATTGTCTCTAAATTTTCCATACAAACTGCGTCATAACGAAGCTTTATTATACTGAATTTGAAAGTTTAAACATTATCAAATCTTTATTATAGATGCATTTAAGAGAATTCAAATCAGTTTTCCTCAATTTTTATCAATAATCCAGTCATACCCTATATCACACTCTATTTTACTTTATAGCTAGATAATGTATAAAATAATTATTATGTTCACAATATTTCTTAAATTATTGATAAAACACATTTAAATCAATAGTAACCACAAAAAATCATTCAATATTTATTTTGGAAGTACATTATTAAATAAATTTGATTGCACAGAAGCAATTAAGTAATTTATTAGGTGCTTTTCACATTTTTTTAGATAATGCGGTTAGAAGTGTAAACCAATCAATTATATCTCAACAAAGAAGTAGTGGAGTAGTAAAGATTAAGAATTAAATCTGATGGCATAAAAAAGTAGTTTGACAGTTATTTGGTACCAACAGAGGAATGAGAGATGATAAAATGTACCATCATCTTATATGGTGTTTGGTACGATATCATTTCCATATCGCATCCAAATATTACAGTTTATATTAAACAGTTTGTTCTTCTTAGATAATATCAAAATGAAGGAAATTAAGAAAGAATCTGAAACTAACTGAAAATATAATGTATATATTCTTCCAAAGTGAATTAAGAATAAGATTTTTGCTTGATTGACACTGAAAGGCGGCCACTCTCTTCAAAGAACTAGTATTTAACGGTCTACAATGATATATAGCTCAAAATATGCCTTTAAAAAAACTCATTATAAGACTTAGAAGTAAAAGACAATTACAATTTACCTTAAGTAGAAACTTATTAACCTAATGACTAATAATGCATGGTAAATTACATGAGTAGGAACTGTAGTTGTGATAGCCTAACAGAACTATACAGAAAATTGAAAAGAGCAATTCCCTCATAATGACTAGAACATAGCAAAACAAATATTTGATATGATAAAATAACAGGAGGATTTTATTGTCATGTATAATAATCAAAGGGCATTGATAATAGTTAATCCAGAGCTTTCCAAAGCACGTTGCTTTTTAACAGTTCGACCAATTCTTCAAAGCAAAGTGCTTGAGGAATTTGAGATTAAATTATATGGTATATAAGAGGTACTTACATTAATTGTTTTAAAAAAGTCAAAAATTAAAAAAATTGTGGTTATGACATCTGATACTTTTTTCGGTAAGTTATTATGATAATTAGCAGTTATAAACGTCTATATATTGAGTGTTGGGGAAAAATAGTAGTCCGGTATTGATTTTTTCGAAGCTGAAGGTACAGGATGTTCAAATGCTCAGAATTGAAAAAAAATCGCCGTAAAATTTTCTAAGGGGCACTTACCATGGACTGTGATGATGCAATATTGTAGGTACTCATAATATATTACCTATTTCCACTGAAATTTAATAATTTAGATGATAAACCAAATACAATAGCTCCAGTGAAAATACAAAATTTAAAAAACTTCAGTTTTCTTGACAATAAATATAACAAATAATGAAAAATGTTTTTGTAAAATAACGGTAATCATAAAAACATGTCCTAGGTTAGAAAATCACACACAACAGCAGTGACTGTGATGGTTAAGTTCGACTATGCTAAGAAAATAAATTACCTATTACTAGTAACTCTTTCCTCACATGTTAATTTTTTTGCGAGAATAAATAAAATAATGTGTTTTATGAGGTACTATGTTACTTAATTATTATATATTTATATATGTATGTATACATATATAACTAATGCTGTTATTGAATTCAACGCCTCAATTTATAGGAATTATATTTTTGTTTCTACCAGAGAAAACTTATTCTGAGATATAAGTGGTCTGCTTACTTCCTGCTCGACCTAAGCGGCTCGACTTACAGGAAGCGACCTACATTGCAGCAGGTACTTAACGCAGACCTCTTGCCCTGGGCGACGAGCCATTAAATCTGTAAATGATACTGCAGGAAACAACTACTCCGCGGACTAATGCCCCGACTGGCATTGAATTACTCCTGCAGTATCTGTGTGAACAGCCAAGAACCCTTGTCGGACACACCACCAGACATAGACCGGTTTCGGGCTTGTTAGCCCTCATCAGTATGCCATAGGTGAGATGACCGACAATTGATCTGGCTGTTCCTTCATATGTATGTTCACATATACACTGAGTCCTGCACTCAGTCATTAGTCCGCGGTGTAGTTGTTTCCTGCAGTATAATTTACAGACTTATTCTTAATACTTTTAACAATACCTCTACGCATATATTATTTTAATAGTTCCAACAAAATTTTTACCAATGCCTGATATTGTAAACATTGAACTGAAATCAAAAATCAGCACCCAACACAATACTGTAACTTAGCAATTGATACCAGCTGTTATAAACAAAATTGATCAATTAGGTAAATTTTGCACATGCGAATAAACATGTAAAGGTCTCAGTGGACAACAGAAAAGCTATTTAACAAAAAATAGACTAAAATGATGCATTAATATTACAGTTGGTGTTATATCACCATCACCATGTATTCAATATCTCTCTTTTATAACTATCACAATCAGGTATTATATATTTTTTATTATAGTCTGTAAAAACTTACGCACGCCACTGGACGAGGGCTCTCGCTGGTCGATCTTTTTAGGTCTGTTCACTTAGCCAGGTTTTATAATGCACCTTACTTATTCATTGCACACAATCGCATAAAAAATTAATGAACGTGGGGTCAGACTGGCCTTTTAAAAAGACCCTACTTTATTGACTTCTCCCGGCAAATAGCTTGTTTTTGTTTGATAACTTTGTTTGATGGTTTTTTTACAGTAACTGGAACACATAAATTTAAAATAATCTTCTCCGACCCGTACATTTTCTAGACCAATTCTCGAAATTAAACCCCAACAAGTTTGAGAGAATCTTTTCCGAATTATCTGATCGCATGAGTAACTATAAGGAAATAAATTCAGCTACGAGAAAAAAAGGAATCGCGCTGTTAATTTAATTTATTATCTTCATTAAATTAATTATAGTGAATCAAATTTAAATTGATGTTACATGTGCGATTGGTAAATGTGATCGTAAATAGGGAAATCCATTGAAAATTTAAATATTCATAAATCATTTTGTGTAATATAACCGTTTAAATATATTATGTTAATGGATATTTCAATGGAAACATCTTCAATTTCCACTTGTAATTCAGCTGCTATACTTCATTGTTTATTAAAATTTGTTAATTATTAATTCATTACCAAATTACTTTAGTGAAAAAAATATATTTAGACACGTTTTATTAAAAACTACACTGAGGGAATCGACCAATAGAAATGTTGTTAATATAATCTGTATAATCGTTGGGAAATTTCTTATTATAAAGCGTAATATATTATTTCATCAACTTTAATTTTAATGAATTTTACCGTTTCATAAATAGTTTCGTAAAGGCATATTTTACAGTGCTAGTACTGTAACTACTGTAACGAAAAACAAACATTTTTATTGACATTAACCTTGCTTTTAGAAGAATGATATATTTATTATTAAAAATATTATAAAGCATAAGCTTTATTAAAACATTAATAATATTTTTAATGTATTGAAAGGTATTTTAAGCTAATATAAATCAAATCTCCTACAATTCCTATCAATGAAGTCATATGTATGCTCTCTGATACCAAACATCTAGGTATGCTAATGAACAATTCCACAGACAAAGCTCTATTCAATAATTATCTAAAATAAAAATTAATCTAGCTAAATTCACAAACCTGGTTTAATGAAAACTTTCTATAAATATCTATGTTCACTTTTGAAACAGTGGGAAGATCTGCATTTTTATAATTGCTTTTCAGGTGGCCTCCTTCAAGTTGAGTCAAATATCCAACTATAAATATTGTTATACCAATAAATTAAAATTATTTAATTATATTGTTACGGAAGCTCACCTACCTTTTAGTTTGTTATTCATGTTCATGTTTACGTTAGAATTTATAATGTGTGTAATACCTTTATTTTGACGTTTTCTAGAACATTCCACGCCATATTCGATTTGGTTCTCGACACGTTCTCGAGATCTCAGAAACCAAGACAAGACCAAAACAAGACCAAGACAAGACCAAAACAAGACCAAGACAAGACCAAGACGACTAGACCAAGGCGAGACCAAGACAAGACCAAGACATGATCAAAACAAGATCAAGGCGAGAAAAAGACAATATCAAGAGAAGGCCAAGACATAACCAAGACAAGACTAAGACAAAACTTGACAGCTGGAATTGTGAGACAAGACAAGATTTTAAATTGATTCCAAGATTAGTCATTTATAGAGATAAGTTAGCAAATGTTGCTACGGCAAGAAGTCTTGCAAACATAAGAAGGGGTAATATTTAGGTGAACATTAGCTGAAAAAGTAAATATTGCATTTCTATTATAGATATTTTATTTAAAGGACATTAAAGCAAAAATTATTGAGCGTAGGTTCAGCTCTGCTGAGTTGAACTAATTGTTTCTTCCGATTCTGTTTCGCCTCTTTCGTCCATTATTTATTACTTATTATGTAGAACTGGCCGTTTCTATATTTTATAACGTCTATCAATCGACCATATCTATTGTTCTGTGTGAGCTCCGAGCGGAGCCGTAACCAATCGAGGGTAATCACCACTGTTACCAAATTTGTAACAAATTTCCATGTTTCTCATTTGTATACAAGAGTCTAGCAAGAATCATGCAAAATCAAGCAAGAACAAGTGTTGTTTTGTTTTGCAAGACGAGACAAAATTTTATAAAATTTTCCAAGATTTCTTGTCTCAGCAAACACTACATAGAGATAAAACTATTTTTCAATATCCATTAAATAAAAAACTGATCTGATGACATGATACCAGCCGTATTGTTACCAGATTACTATATTTTCATACAAATTTAAATACCTATTTAATTTCATATGAATGGCTTACGAAGGAGCGATCATAATCAACTGGTAGGGAAGCAAGGATAGTACTGATGAGCTAGATTACTATTTGCAGATACTTATAATTGCTATGAATTACGAGACAAGCCAATTATATAAAAGAGAAAATAACTTCTAAGAACTAATGTTACTAGCTTAACGGATATTAATGCAATCAATCTTTTACTGCAATTGAAATTAAGAGTTATCGAAGTATAGCATAACCTTCTATTAGTCTCGTAAAAATAAAAATAATGACCGTCATTCTTCGTTTAGCGACAATTAAATTCGCATTAAGTTTGGGTTAGGTTGGAATATTCAATTATTATATAATATATCTAAACAGAAATTAAGCCACTGCAAGATTGTATTGTCGTTATTATCGTAAAAGTTCAGTCAACGATTCTAATACATCTATCCAGTCACTTTTAACATAAATTAGGTAGGTCAGAATAGTCTACTTATGGTAGCTAAAAATTAATTCCGTTACTTAATGTATGTTATATGTACATATACAGAGTACTTAGTACAAAAATTTTAAGAAAAGATAGAGAGATAAGTATTAACGAAATCGCCCTTCAAAAAATTTTCAAAATTGTTTATAAACATTATTCTTTCTGAAGTACTCGCATATTAAACCCCAATTTATCGACGCCCCTGGTCGCTCGCTTTACACGAATTTAAATTATGCTATTTTAGTTATGCAACCATCACAACGTCACACAACAATGTACATACAGAGCAGGTGCATGTAATGGGTTCCAAAATATTGCAATTTAACTGAAAAAATTAATATCTCTGAATCCAAACTAGCCAATCCATCATAAAATATCTTCTAATACTTCCAACATTTAAACATGGATCGGTCAGTGGTCGCGCGGTTTAAGGCGTCAGTACTTGAATCAATGTGACTAGATCGCTGTGGGTTTGACCCCAGCAGCCGGTAGACCGTATATACATATACTGTATTCGTGGAGAGATTGGCACCCTCTCTGCGGATATGGTAGGATGAAGAATGGTGGCGTGGGTCAATGGGAGAGATTGATACCGGTTGACATTTGGGCGCAAATGCGGCCTGCTTAATAATAAAATGTCGCCCCCTCTCCCGCACAAGTCTTCGACTACTGGGCTAATCATCGTGATTAGAATGAGGGGTAGAGATATTATTATTATATTATTATTTAACCAACATAACCGATCATAGAATATAGTTTTATTTGTATCTAAACTAACCGACCTTAAAATATACCTCAATACCTATGGGATACCTTGTTAGTAGTTTACTTGTAAATTTACTGTATTCCATTTTTACAAACATTTTATTCTTATTTTTATCCAAACTAACAAACCATAAAATATACCTCAAGACGTATGGGACACCTTGTAAGTAGTTTATTTGCAAATTAACTGTATTCCTTTTTTGCAGATATTTTTCAATACCTCCAGACGCCCTGTACAATCCATTTTACTTGTAAATTTACTGTATTCCTTTTTGTGGACAGATTTGGTATAACTTTCCATAAAAATTTAAATCGCTGCTCTCTGTTCATTGTTCTGTCGATCTGAAGCAAGGCCTCAATTACATAAAAGTGCAAAGCCTGTTTGCGGGAAACTATAGCCTCATCTAGGCACATTATGAAGAATGCAGACGCTCGAGATAGTCATTAAAGGATCACAATGACTGTCTTTGTTGTCTCCACATCAGACAATAACGATGTTGCATTTTACATCAGCACTTTCCTTGGTCGCATTGTGGCTGCATCCTCTTTGTGTTTTTGCCTTTCTTTTACAAGTCCCATAGGTGCACTTGTTAAAATGTTTTGAATATCTCCAGGACAAAACCCCATAATTATCGACGCAAAATGTCGCTTTTCTGGTGCCATTAATTCAGCGCAATATTTAATGGTAAGCTGTCGGTACGGTTTTGTATAATATCGTGTTATTATTCTTGCATTATTTCACAAAACAATTTGGGTCAATAGGTACAAATTGTCTGAGATTTATAAATTATTCAGCATGTATGAATTGCGTAAATGATAAATCCACCTTGCGGTAAGTGCGCATTGTAAATATTATATACTCTTTTACTCATATGCATAACTAATATTTTTGAATTGTAACTAGAACTCAGTAAACATTGACTTATCGATTGCACAGTATCGATTGATTTGTAAATGAAGGCATAGTCACACAGTTGGTGATACTGACGTTATTAGCTGATGATAAAACAGTTTCTTACATCGCTTGTGAAATTCAGTAAAATATGTCTATATTTTAATGAAAAATACATATAAAATCTAACATACCCGAAAACATGTATTCAACCTGTATTAACACATGCAATTGAAAAACATAAGAAAAAATACAATCCTATATAGAACATTAATAGTATTTTAACTTTTACAAGAATAGACAAAGAGAATGCTCCAATATTTTAATATTGGAAAAGTATAACTCTATACAGATTTGGAAAGTGAGGATCTTGATGGTGAATTGTATTTTGCCGCTTGCGTGTATTTGTGTCATGCTACACGCATACTTCGACCACAGCGTGTTTGCATCAAGCAGTGTTGCCAGGTGGGAAAAATTCAGTGCATGAGAATAATTTCAAAGAAGCAAATAATTTTCAATTACTTTTGTAATGCCATTTTTATTTCATTAAAAATCATTATGTTCTGCTATTTTATCATAATATTACATTGTAAGTAGGTAGTTACAGGTACTTACTTAAAAGTTATTAACCACGTAACCTTTCTAATTTATTTTATTGTTAGGCCGGGCGAACGTTGAGGCGCAGTTGACGTGACGCAGGGTGACTCACGGGTCGTAAAATCTGTTGTTTCCAGAAAATGTAGGTACCCTTACGGAATAGAGTTAAGAATCACTGCAATACAGCGAGAATATAGCACACACATCTCATATCCGTAGACTGTCATACCCGTTTATGTATTCATTGCTAATTCTTAAGAGAGCAGTCTACAATAAAGGATATTTCAAGTACCCAAATATTGTAGATACTTACCTCTATCTATTCAATTTTGCCCTCGATTTTTCCTTTATTTCTCGTTAGGTCTTTGTTTTGGTAGATTTCAAAGAGTAATTTTAATAATTTTATTATTTCTTTTTGTGTCTATTAAAAAGCATGAGATTTTGTAATCAAAATATGAGAGCATGAGATTTCCTCGGAATGGATGAGATCTGACAACACTGGCATCAGTTGATCTGACAGTTAGATTTGCAATGGCGATACGGAACCGATTACCGTAGTAGTGGGGAAAGCTAGACCAATGCACGTCGCCTCCCCTCTTAAAGTTCGTACCTTCCCTGGAATGAAGCGGCAATTTCTAGTTTCTCTGTAAAGATCCGCAATTTCCGAATCTGTATATCTTTTAAACTACCTGGCACATTTTTTTATAAAAAAATTATTTGGGGCATTGAAAAATTATCACCAGTAACAAAATTTTATGAAATCGAAACAGAGTAAAGTTAAATAGTGCTATTTAAAAATATTAAATCGTATAAATTTTGCACCATGTCATCCATAAAAAGGAACGGAAACGGGTTATATTAAATTACAGGTATACAATAGTTAAAAAAGCAAATTGGAAATACCCCAGTTTCAGCGAAATATTCCTAAGAATTTAGTTATTTTAGGTAGGTATTTTCCTTTCAAGTTAAGACAACAACAAAACATATACATAATATCATCAGCAGCTATCAACAACATTATATTATTGTTATGCTAATATACAGGGTGATTTTAAAAGAGGGGTAATAATTTTGGTATACGTTTACTTATTCGAAAAAAATTATACACGCGTTTGTTGTTGTATCCTGGGTTTGTTGTGTTAAATAAACAAGTCGTTGTGTAGAGGGATGAGATTTATAAGAAAACTTTCTGTGCTTTTCCCCGATTTTGATTAGGAACACTCTCCACACTAATAACATATCCACAGGTCAGTATTATCGATACACTTATTATACTCGTATCAATGTGTCAGCAAATTACGTGTAACACAAAATAATACTACGCACACAAAAAATACCTAAAATAATAAAAATGCCACGATTCGGTTACCTATGGTATTATTTAAGGTTATAATGGAAGTGTGATCAAAGACTGTGTGCAATACTTATCAGTTATCACCATGTCTATGGGTGCCGACAGAAAAAAATTCAGGGGTGGGCCACAGAAATAACGGGTAGGTAGTTTTTTTCTAAATTTTAATGAAAAATAAAAATAACATAAACAAGAAACTTTGGTAAAATTTTTGGAGCTATAGCAGATGACTTGAACCGAGACTTGAACCTTGTCCTCATGGTGTGAAACTCGCAAAAATTCTCGAAAATTTTAATTTAAATTATTAATGGCGGGAAAGTGTCAATTTATTGTGAATTGTGCAAAGCATGAATATTATCGCTATTTTCATCATTATGTGGGGTTGGTAAGTTTAACTTGAGCTTCTGATAATCTACCATGACAGTCAATGACAGTTGTATGATGAAAATGGTCAAAATTGGGTAAAAGTTGACACTTTTCCTACCATTAAATAATTCGCGCGAATTTTCGCAAATTTTGCGTTCATGAGGACAAGGCTTTAAAGGCATACCTAAATAAAATAAAATGGATTATTACACCTGCACAAGTGTTCAAATCATAAAAAGTCGCATTAAACTACAAAAACATAGAAACAAGCAAAAACAAAAGTAACAAAAAATAACTGTACAAAAATTTAAAATTCTTACCTCTTAACCGTTATATTTAAGAGGGTCAGGTGCCCCCTCTTGCTCCGCTCAACCGATTGCAGCCAAATTTGATAGGGAAACATTTTATAAGAGAATGAATCATAATTTATTTATTAAATCAGGTTTGACCATAGAGGGTGCCACGTTAGTAATGCCTGATGATGAATTTCTTTTAATTTTGGTTGACGAAAGGTTCTGATTAGGTTGACTACAAAATCTTATCCAGTCATCATTTCCACAGTAAAAAAAGGTATCTACACTTGACCTTAATAATTCTTAATGTTTTCGAGAAAACTGTATAATACATTTATACTTGAACTACATATTGAAGTTTAAGTTTTTGAAGTTTAAATTTTTAGGTATGTTGCACTACATTGTCATCATAGCTTTTGCATGAAGATCTTAAATAGAATAATTTTTTAGACATTTTAATCTTTAATATTTAAAGTCGAAAAGAATAAATTTGAATGTTTGTTTTCATACACTGTCAACTAAACTTTAAATTAACTAACATTTAAAGATACTGGTTTGTTGTAGATACTATATAAAACTATTTTTTTACAAACCAAAATATTCCATTTTATTATTAATTTCGGGACATAGTAAATACTTATTTTTTTAGTTACTAAATACCTATCTACATTATTTGAAAAACCTTCTAAAGCCGATCTTGTTTTGGAATTTACCGTTGCATTTTTACACCTCTCATTTCAGCACTTGCACTACCATCGGTAGATTAGACGAATATACTTTTAAGCAGCATGTTGTGAATTTTGAAAGTAGTTAGATCTTGCTAACTTGTTTTAATTTAAAACAGAAAGTCCCTTGCCGAGTTTGTAGTGGGCGAGTACCGAGAAGCTATAGGAGGCAATGACGTCACGCCTTAAATCATAAATGGTTCATAAAAATTAGACAAATAGTCATTGTAATTTAAGGTTTGACCAAATTACCCTATTATAAATGTGGTACTGCCACCAATCTTCCTTACACTCAACGAGAAAGAATTTAATGAGCTCGAGGCAAACGCACAGAAATAACAGACGTACGGAGAAAAAATTGAATCCGAAGCACTATTTAAAAAAACGATCAGGTGTTTTATTACGGCTTTAAATTATACAGCCATTATTTTACAACTACCAGTGAACCGGTTAGAAAAGTCGTTTAATCTTATTGTCTAGTACGGTTATTAAATAGCAATTTGCAGGAAACGTCAACGACAAGGAAGCATTTAGCGGTATCGTTCGCGTACTCGCACGAGGTGCCGAACTTTATATTATGACATCTGATGTTTGTGACTGGCACGGAGACATGGAATTAAAAGGAATGGTAGAAATAAATAGTAGTTATAGGTTAGTTTGCAACACACATAAATAAAGGAAATACTTTCATTTCGAACAATCCACAGACGTCGCTTCACTTTTACAAAGTTTCTTGCATGCGTTGTGGAACGTCGCCCAAGGGAGAACATCTCTGTATAGTTCGTTTCAGATATATAAGGAACAACATACCCTATGAAATCGTCAATGTATGCAGGGGAAGTACCTACATGGAACAATGAGAAATTGTATGTGTATCAACCATTGAAATTAATTTGAAATTTGCAAACGCTTTTTAACGGTAGGTACCTATACAGATTTGGAAAGTGAGGATCTTGATGGTGAATTGTATTTTGCCGCTTGCGTGTATTTGTGTCATGCTACACGCATACTTCGACCACAGCGTGTTTGCATCAAGCAGTGTTGCCAGGTGGAATAAATTCAGTGCATGAGAATAATTTCAGAGAATCATGAGGTTTGGAGAAAAAAGCATGAGATGGCTTAATTTATCAAAAAACACCTCTTGACACAGCTTAATTTTTAATTACTTTTGTAATGCCATTTTTATTTCATTAAAAAGCATTATGTTCTGCTATTTTATCATAATATTACATTGTAAGTAGGTACTTACAGGTACTTACTTAAAAGTTATTAACTACGTAACCTTTCTAATTTATTTTATTGTTAGACCGGGCGAACGTTGAGGCGCAGTTGACATGACGCAGGGTGACTCACGGGTCGTAAAATCTGTTGTTTCCAGAAAATGTAGGTACCCTTACGGAATAGAGTTAAGAATCACCGCAATACAGCGTGAATACAGCACACACACCGCATATCCGTAGACTGTCATACCCGTTTATGTATTCATTACTAATTATTAAGAGAGCAGTCTACAATAACTTTTCATTTCAAGTACCCAAATATTGTAGATACCTACCACTATCTATTCAATTTTGCCCTCGATTTTGCTTTTATTTCTCGTTAGGTCTTTGTTTTGGTAGATTTCAAAGAGTAATTTTAATAATTTTATTATTTCTTTTTGTGTCTATTAAAAAGCATGAGATTTTGTAATCAAAATATGAGAGCATGAGATTTCCTCGGAATGCATGAGATCTGACAACACTGGCATCAGTTGACCGGACAGTTAGATTTGCAATGGAGAATTGGCGTTGGCGATACGGAACCGATTACCGTAGTAGTGGGGAATGCTTGACCAATGCACGTCGCCGCCCCTCTTAAACTTCGTACCTGCCCTGTAATAAAGCGGCAATTTCTACTTTCTCTGTAAAGATCCGCAATTTCCGAATCTGTATATTTGGTGGTACACGGACTTGAAAGCTGTACTAATATAAAGATAAATACACTTATTTCAACGCTAGCTGAATTATTTTATAGGGATAATTTTATTTATCACCAAAATAAATATTTGTCACCAAATGAAATCCTCTGATTATGAAATTCAATCCCAGAAATTATTTTTAATATCAGATTAACATAAATGTCACTAAATGCATGTATCCAAATTTATACCATTTTTTATCCAAAATAAACGAATAATGGTCAGGTTAGGTTAGGTTAGGTTGGGTTAGGTTAGGTTAGGTTAATTACGTTTTAGGGTGATTGTACATAAAGTTACAGACAATCGTTTTGGAATAGTTTAGTGTTAACAAATAATTGGTGACAGATCTATCATTTTGATAACAAATCTAAGTATTTGATGACAAATTACGTTTTCGGGTGATTGTACATAAATTTATAGATAATCGGTTTGGAATAGGTGACCGATAAAATCACACCCCTTTATTATATTCCTGTGTAATAAGATTATACAGGGTGTTCGGAAATGATGAGCAAAAAATTCAGGGGATATTTCTAGACCAAAAATAAATGCTACATCTTTCTATAACATTTTTTCCAAAACTGATTATTAACAGTTACAGGGTGTGAAATTTTATTTTCGATATTTGTAAATAACTTCTTAAGAAATCCAAATATTTACATAAAATTTGTAAATCGGGGGTTTTTGCGGACGAGAAGTTCAAATATATTTCTAATTTTGACGTCACTAGTAGAGGGCGCCATTTATGGCACATCATGTTTCTTTGAAATGACAGAACATATTTAACGTTTTAGTTTATTAGAGATGGGCTAAGCTTTACAACTTGATCTCTAAATTTTTAACAGCTTGTATGTTAAAGACATTAAAATAATAAATATAAATAGCTTCAACTTTATACTAAAATAAGGTTTGTTTAATAAGTGTTTATTGTTGATAAAATGAACCTGCGCTTTACTATGAACATACATATGGCTTTCTTACAAGCAATATTCTACGAAACAAACCAGAGAACCCCAAGTTACGTACGTTTTTAGAAAAACATATGGACCGAAAAATGCCTCATGAAAGTAGGTTAAAACTGAGATATGTCGATAGGATTTACAACAGTGTACTGTCATCAATACGCAAAGAAATTACGGATAATTTCGTTTATTTCATTGTAGACGACGCTACTGATACTTGTGGACATTCAGTAGCCAATTTCATGTGCCATTACGGTAGCCTTAAGAGTACGGTAGAAATTATAGTTCAATACATGTTTTTCCTTAATTATCAAAAGCAGCAATATTGTTTTAAAAGTGTTCTTCCTTCTTTGAAATGAGCTATAATAAAATATTTTATATTTTATGTATTTATATCTGTAATAAATTAGCAGAAAATTAGTTCATTGTCTACGATTAGCTATTCAGGTTAACGATCATCTACAATATTTAACGAACTTTTTTTATAAAACTTTACGACCCGTATGTCAAGAGTTGTTTAATTTGTGTCTCGTAGCCACAACTTCTGTAGAAAGCAATCAAATATATGGGACCTTACTTGTCCACTCTGACGAGTATTTTTTATAAAATGAATTAGTATATATACCTTACATTCTGTCGAGGATAAAAGGTCGATTCTATTACGTAGACTCTAAACAGTGTTTTAATTATTTATTCTGTATTTTCAATTATGACTTTTCTCTTTTACCATATCAACTTATCTTTCTTTTGATGTAGGATGAATTTAAAGATAATATTTCATCAATATGTTGACATAGCTTTAACACCCTGTCCTGATGCTTCTGGAGCTAAGAGCCAAGCAGAATAGAGAATTAAAAGTATATAAAAGTTTTTTTAACACTCTTTTAACATTACTTACAGTGAAGAGCTTTGCCTTCAATAACACATTATTTCTCCTTGGATCAGATGAATACTCTTTCTTAAAGTCCAAATACTGACGTTGAAAGATGATCTTCCCATATCAAAACTGGCCTTACTATTTCAAGCATCAATTTTACAAATAGTGGCAGAAGAAGAACAAAAAAATCTCCAGTGCCTTCTTTATGCTTGGTCGACGACCTCGCTTATACACACCGATGATATAATTGGCAGAAAAACGTATTGTATAATAGTTCTAAAGAAGAAAACTATTAATCAACAGTGAATGGGTGAATTTAGCTGAGCACAGCGGATTGTCCAATTACATAACGGGTATCCAATTACCCTGGAGGCTTGCATTATTTAGAAGCTACTCGAAATGCTGTCCCTCGAGGGCAGTTCTCTCTAAGTTATCTTGTGACTGTTAAAAAGCAAAACGACATTATCTACCTGATTACTTAGATTAAATTAAATGAGCCGAGTATATGTATACAGCGCGTTCCATTGAGAACTCTACAGTTCAATACCTCGAATACCGATACCAATCTTAATATTGTGTAGTATACATTGAGTACAAATACTACCGTATTTGGTATTAATTTTTCCTCTTCTTATAATGAAAATTTTCAGGATAAAAATTTGATCTATGTTTCTATTTACATCGCAAATTTCTTTCAAACATAGTATAATAAAGGTCGCAATTCTCAACATCCCTAAACAGAGGAGATTGCCTACAAACTTTTATACAATAACATTGCAGTATTTTTGGGACCGGATGACGTAGAAGGTATTTAATTATGATATTCGCCACCCAATTCAATGTTAGTTACATTTGAATTTTCAGTCATTTTAAAACAGTACTATTACAATATTACTATCAGTTTAGGACATATAACAAAGAACCAAAAACAAACACCTTATCCTGTAACTTATAACTAAGTAGTTAGATATGCCAAGTATTTTCGATGCTGCTACAAAATATGACTCAATATTTCGGTTAAACTATGTTTGTCTTACAGATCATAACTTTATGACTTACTTCCAGCATGGGCAAGTTATTTCTACTATGGAAGCACCATGTAGATACGAGAAGGAACATATTTTATACCTCTAGACAAATTACGAGTTCATCGAGTGCATATTCAGCAGCACAATTAGCTTTACCTATACATACAAGTATGTATACCTGGCATATGATACATAACTCAGCTGCAGATATAGTAAAATACCATATATATTTACCCTCCCAGTGATAAAACACCATAAAAAAATTCTTAATATTTTTCTATCTTCCCTTTAAATTAAGGACATTGTTACCAAATGACCTTGTTATGAAGGGATATAAAATGTTTTATAGCGAATCGAAATTTAACAAAAATGATGGATTAATCATACTTGTCAAATATTATATTCCAGTAGTTATTGAGATTGTGAAGTTTAGTGAAATAAATTTAATAAGAGGTAGGTACATTTAATGTAAGTAATTTCCAGACGGGCATAATAGCGGCATAAACCACAAATCTAAACCTTTTTCTTAGCGATCTTGTAGCTTATGTAAACAATTTATCTTGCAAGAATTTAGAATTATTTATAGGTGATTTTAATATAGATATATTAAATAATTCTGATATGAAAACAAACAATTCTTTCTATATTAGGGACAAAAGGTTTCATATCTTGTATTAATAAACCTACATAAGTTATAAATATTTCTCGCAGTACTATTGATTACATATTTGTATTTAATAGTAAGAGAACCAAAATTAGACCTACTACCTAATATATAAAACTCATTTTAGACCAGTGCTGAAGCCTTTGAAAATGGTAAAAAGCGAAAACAATAATAGGATGTAACCCATTGGAAAAGGAAGAGAATACAACAAAAATGAAAGGAAAAATAATTTACGGGCGATCTGAGGTCGGAAAGTGTTCCGGCAAAACTACCAGTCCTATGGAAAAAAGTTAAATGGCAAAGTTGTAGGTAATAAAATGATCTACAACTTTTGTATTTACACTTCTTTCACATAACCTCAATATTTATGTGAAAAATTAAAATAAGTCATTAGTTTTTATTATTTTACAAAAAAAAAAAAAAAATTTGGTGAAAACTTACCTTTTTATGAAAGTAGAGATTTCAACGAACAAAATGCCCACCAAATTTTTAAAAAAGCAGATATTTTGACGTGAAAATTTTCGATTGAAAATTAGGGTGCTTTTTCGAAATTAAGTCAAAATAAGGTGAAAAAATTAATATTTTAAATAAAAAAAATTACAGGGTGTTTGGGAAATAAAAAGGTAATTTTTCACCAAATTTCGTATTTTTTTTTTTGTAAAAGAAAAATAAAAACCAACTATTTGCTATTTAACATTTTCCATAGGACTTGTAGTTTTGCCAGAAATCGAGATAAACCGTTTTACATCCTTAAAAACTCACCCCCTTCCACTTTCCGGGTTCAGATCGCCCGTAAATTATTTTTTCTCTCAGCTTTGTTGTATTCTCTTTTCCAATGGGTTCCATCCTATTTTTTTTGGTTTAAAATTATCGACCCTAGTCTATTTTACAGATCATTATGTTATAGTAATATGAATTAACCTGAATCGTCACAAAGATGGAAAATTAGAAACATTAAATTATAATAAAAATAAATTGTCAGAAGTTGAATAATTTGTACACATAATTTGTTCACAAAAAACTTGAATTAATGTCCAATTAAATGAAGACGTAGAAGCATCATATTCATTGGTTTTAAACTCGCTTAATATGGCAATAAAAAAATTTCCACCAAGACATCTTGTCAGAAGATTGAAATTTTGTGAAATAGATCAACGCTAATCGTCAACTACTTCCAATGATGCTTTCTACTGACGAAGCTAATACATAATTTGCATGCATAACCATTTTTAGATGAGTTTTTAACGGAAACGGCTGATCCTAGAGCCCAACAAAGTGTACTTTTCTTAAGTAGAAAAGGTAGGGGAACATATGTTTGTATTCCGAAATGACATATACCGTGGCACAACAAAGTTGGAGTGATTTAAAAGGATCCTAATGGTCGCTTGTGGCGGTCTCTGGAAGATACAGCCAATCGTGCATAAAATTTGAATTTCCTGCATTAAGAAACCTCTGCATACAAAATTTCATAAATTTAGCTCAAAGTAGTTGAGATTAAAGAAAATGTAATTATTTTTTTCAAATTTGACATCCTGTATATCGTAATCGAAGCGTTTGCAGACCTAAGCTCATAGATTTTTTTTGCTTAAAATTGAACGTATAATAACATACTGTAGCATGTACATCTCCTCCTGAAACACCTTGTATAGTGTAAGAATCAACAATTCAAGAAATTATGGTAGAAATTATTTATCGTCTAAGAATCTATAGCACATATAACCGATAATATATCTAATCTACCACCAGTATCACTTTTTTATTTTATTATGCCTTGGTATTTGAGTCTTATTTCGAAAAAAAATCAAAAATATTGTATGACAAAAATTTAACTTACCAGATATCGAGCTACCACATAATATATGAAAATAGCATGTTATCTAGGAAGTATTCTGTATCTATAATTGTCTCAATTATATTTAGTATTACTGTACCTAATTGTCAAATTTAAGAAGCGGGTAAAAAATAATCAGAGCCTTTCTGTAGCAGCAGACAATTTCTCATCTGTTCCATAATTGCTTGTATCAAAGTGCTCCTATTCGGAAAGAATATAGACTAGTTAAAAAGCCTCGACAGGGTAATCACCATTTTCCTGGCTTATTTCCGATTCCTACTGTGATTTTTTGTAGGCAATTTCAATCATTTTTTCCGATGGATGTAGAAGTGTTTTGTACTGATTGCAAGAATATTGGGTCTTCTGTATCGGCCACCCTTTCATCGCGAAATATTGTTTGTCGATAACAGAAATTAAATCAGTTATTCTCTGTCGGAAATGGGTTTTCACATGGGGGAGCAAATGAGGGATGCAGCTCTATTGAAACATATGAAAACATAATTAACTTTGTTGTTTCGGTATTTTTACTTTCAACTTACAGGCGTTGCTTTAAATTTGTAACGCCAGATTGATAATCATTTTTTAGATATTAAATTATTGCATAAATAATTTTTTTTTTGGTATTATTGTTTTATTTGCTATTCTTTTAAGACCACGTTATATTTGTGGAAAGCATTGGCATCTTCTCTGTGAGTATGATAGGGTGAAGGAACATTAGCTTGGATCAATGTGAGAGATTGATACCAGTTGGCATTTGATCATTCCCCTAATTAATATGGTTTCGCTCATCCCTACACTAAATGGTTAGGGCCTACCAGCGTCGTTCCTGAGCGCAAAGGCGTCCTGCTTAACAATAATATGCCGCCCCTTTTCCCGTACGAGTCTCCTGATTTCTGGGCTAATATTCGTGATTAGAATGTAGAGATTATTATTAAGTTCAAGCGTGTTAAAAAGTGTAGAACATTCCGGACAAAATTTTTATTTTGTAATTCTACGATAGCGTCTATGAATTTTTATAAAGTAAACAATAAGACTGTAGCGTGCCGTGTAGCAAAAATTAACAATCGCTGCATCCAGGACCATCCTCGTGACGATTTTTCGATGCATAATTTAAATTTAATTTACATTTACATTGTATAAGATTTTTGGCTATACTAATGTATTTTTGCACAAATGTAGATAATTACCCGCATTTCTTCATTAAAAGATACATTATAGACAGACAATATTATTAAGCATAAATGTACCAGAATTTAAAAAAATATTAATTTTAATTAACTTGGGTAGGCACTATAGTATTTTACAGTCCTCATTTTAAATATTTAAAAGTAGGTAGGTACTAACTACTTATGAGAAGATATTAAACATAGTTCATTCTGTTTCGATTAAAATTAAACATTGCTTATAACAATTTTTCAGGATAAGTAAACGGTATGAATCAAGCGCACATATAAAATATATTTGGCATATAAATTTGAGCTACTGCTATGTTATACATCTATTTATACCTACTGTTTGTTTTAGATAATACATTTCAGATAGCATATACCAGGTGAAAGAGTTATAAATTTATAAACTTAAACGGTATTATTTATTAACTACTATAAAATTTATAGGTATTAGAAATATATTTTTATCAAATTAGGGAAATAGTGTATTGCCAAATTGTTAATGATGGATATATGAGAAACCCTTTGATTACACACAAATTTTAATATTCAGTAGGTACAGAAATCATACAAAACAAAAATTTGGTAACATAATTTTAAGAAGTTGTCATTTTTGGAAAAATTTACTGTTTGAAGCCGTAACTTTATTTATTTTTAGTACTTTCTATTTTAACTTCGTCGTGCAATACCTTAATTACTTTTTACACCAGCGTCATGAAAGACACTGTAGTCTTTTGAATAAAATCAGCTTGAGTTTTAATTGACGTCACCGAGGAGATCTATCAATTGACATTTAGAGAATCGAAAAATTTCTTTCCACTATCACAGTGGAAAGGTTTTATGTAAATCACCGTGTATTATAATAATAATATCTCTACCCCTCATTCTAATCACGAGGATTAGCTTAGAAGTCGAGGACTTGTGCATATAATTATTAAGCAGGTCGCATTTGCCCCAGGAACGAATTACGTTGGTAGGCCCTAACCACCATTCAATGCAGGAATGAGGGAAACCTGGAAAACCGCATTAATTGGGGGTAGTTAAATGTAGACCGGTATCAATCTCTCACATTGACCTTCCACCGTACCATACCCGCAGAGAAGGTCCCAATCCTCTCCACGAATATATCTGATATACTACTAGCCACGGGGATCGAACACACATCGATTCGAGTACTGACGCCTTAAACCGCGCGACCACTGACCGATCCATGCAAATCCATCTACAAATTTAATATTCAGTAGGTACAGAAAGAATACAAAACACAAATTTGTTAAAATAATTTTAAAAAGTCACTTTCGGAAAAATTTGGTGTTTGAAGCTATAAATCAATTTATTTTTAGCACTTACTTATCTTTAACTTCGTTCTGCAATATCTCAATTGCTTTACACTAGCGCCATCTGCAGTTTCTTGTTAAAAAATTCAAGTTTAGTGTTCATTGACGTCACCGAGAAATTGACATTTACGGATTCGAAAAATCTCTTTCCGTTATTGTGTTTTATATAAATCACCCTGTATATTTGTAGATATAACTTTAGTAAGACTTTACCAACATGGCATTAAAAGTATGTTAATATTCACCTGAAAACATAAAATATAAAATTAAGAACTTTAAAAAAATGTTTGTATTAACTTACCCTCTAAAATGCACAATTTTCGAGATACAGGGTGTTGAAATTGTAAAAAAATTGTTTTGCGAATATCTCGGAACCGTTTATCGTACAGAAAACAGCTTTTGTAAGCATTTACTACTCATAATAAGCTATGCTCTGTGCGAGAAAAAAAAATTTCAGTCATAATTGGTGAAGATTTTGAAGGGGAAGTGGGTGTTTTTCTCTCCAACTTCTACGCCACTGGAAAAAGTACGGTTTTGATACACCCATTTGAAACGCCAATGTTTTCTACACAAAAAATGTACTCTTGGTCATAAGCTCTAAAGTTGACCGTTTTCGAGAAAAATCTACTTTTATGTTGAAAAACATGGTCAATCTTTTGAAATAATTTTTGTACTAATTAAACAAAATTTATTTAATCGTTAGAACATGTAACAAAACAAACGCTTAATTCGTAGTTGCAAAATTAAAAAAATCGTACACAGTTAAATTAAATGTTGGAAATGTCCTCCGTTAGCTTCAATGCACGCAGCAATATATTCAAATTTCAAAATGTACCATGTTTTTCAACATAAAAGTAGATTTTTCTTGAACACGGTCAACTTTAGAGCTTATAACCAAGAGTACACTTATTACACCATGGTTAATTAGATCTTCTATTTTTATTTTAGTGAATTTTAAAGGTTTCCTATTGTCTTATATTTAACACTAGTCATGTATACTCGCGACAAGAATTCAGACGACTTACGTCATACGAACAAATGAATAATTCATTATATTTTCATCAAAATATTTAAGAAACTGCAACTGATAATAATAAAACTATCTACTACACTAAATGTTTACACTATATATTATACTAAATTATAAAGGACCATGTTTTTAACGCGACCAAATATCGAAAATTACGTTGACAATAAAAACAAATGAAATGTGTAATGTCAGCCGTGACGTAAGACGTCTGAATTCTTGACGCGAGTATACATCTTCTTCGATATGTATTTTCTTATCTATTAATATGGACTAACAGGATTTTGTTTTATAATAATAAATATGTCCATAAAATAAATATGTATCCCTCAAAATAATTTCGGTGGCCCATACTGTATAAATATACGTAGCTAGTAGTTCACATACAAGCAAAACGCAAGAACGGAACATTCTTCACTTTGCGTATAGAGTAGAGCTATTCAAGTCTGCTAAATTTAGTTTCTGCAATAATTTATTGTAGGTTACGTCTTGATGCTTAACAGTGGTAAAATATCTTGTGTATTTTGAAACTTAACACGAGTTTTGTTTTACAAAGATACAGTACTCAAAGACCGTTTATTACATCCTTGAATAATAAATAACAATAAAGCCTTAATTTGAAAGGCATGAACAACATAAATTATAGACAGGGACCTCACGCATAGCTGAACGATAATTTCACTCCGTCTACTTACTAAATTAATTTTACATTAAAATTAAATTTGTGTATACTCTGATGAGTACTAAATAATAAGGTAAAACTCTCTGTCGGCTATTTTTAAGCTTGTTAGTCTCTAAAGATATAAATACCCGATTTATTGAAAAATTTGCCCGTTAAAGAGGGAAAAATATTTATTAGGTATGTGGAGGTACATTAAAATTATAGTCAAACTTTCGAGTGAGGTTAAAGAAAGCCATAAATATCCTTCTTAATGAGTATCATAAGTCAAGGTGGTGCTTTGGTTGTTAAGTCCTGCATTTTTTGTAAATAATATGTTTCGTATTTTATCATAAGTTACTGTTCCACTGTTTTTTAATATTTGATGTTTCTTTACTTAAATAACCTAAAGCTCTGTAAAGCAAAACTTCAGTAATAGCTTAATAATTTATTTTCTAACATACATTTCTTGATAGTAGAAAGACATACTTACGACTCTTATACAAAGTACATATTTTTACTCTAGTTAGAGTGAATTGCTCTAAATATTCTTTTGTATTATTTCTCACATTTTAACTACTATCAATATGTAATATCAAACAATATAATGTTCGCTAGGAAGTCATAATGACATAAATTACCGTATTTGTTAAGTAAAATATCACTTTCCGAACTAGTGCGGTAAAAGAAATCTTGACAATTAGAAGTTTGAATTAACTTAGAACTAATTAATTATAATAATAATATAATAATAATATCTCTACCCCTCATTCTAATCACGAGGATTATCCCAGAGGTCCAAGACTTGTGCGGGAGAGGGGGCGGTATATTATTATTAAGCAGGCCGCATTTGCGTCCAGGAACGATTTACGTTGGTAGGCCTTAACCACCATTAAGTGCAGGAATGAGGGAAACATGGAAAACCTCATTAATTAGGGGGGTAGTCAAACGTCAACCGGTATCAATCTCTCACATTGACCCAAGCCAACATTCTTCCACCCTACCATACCCGCAGAGAGGGTGTCAATCCTCTCCACAAATATAGCTTGTATTACACTCTACCGACTGCGGGGGTCGAACCCACAGCGATCTATTCATCTCAATCCAAGTACTGACGCCTTAAACCGCGCGACTACTGATCGATCAAATCGTATTTTAAATATTTATTAGTTGAAAAGAATAACAATATATTAACTCCTGCAGATGTAGAGGCGACTCAACTATCAAAGTTTGCCTTGGAATTTTCATCAAACCCTTTCGTTCTGTCTCACAATTTTTGTAGCTATTAATTTCTTGATTTTCTAAAGATATTTCGACATAACCCTCCCCTACCTACCCAATTTGAATCATACGTATCTTTTTAAAGTAGGTATGCTCATCAACTCCACCACCAAGCAGGAAAGTAGATCTTTGGAAAGAGTGTCCCGTATATCACTTCCGGGTTTGGCAATCCAAGAAATGTAGCACCCTCTGTAGATATGTGATCAAATGTATTTAAACAAATTGATTGAAAATAAAAATAATTTCTAAAACTATGCAGACTTAACTAGACTAGACCAAACCGACAATATATCTTCCAGTAACAGCAAATTTTCTGGTAACTTTGGTTTCATTGCTTGAAATTTTTATTTTCAAAAATTATTTTTTATTAGCTATTAATTTCTATCTACGACAAATTCCAAAAACGCAGTCAATTATGAGATCATCTATAAGCAATAATACAATTACTTACAACTAAAAAGAACTAGCCTTCCACTGCGACCCCATGCTCAGTTGTAACCCACACCCATATTACATTTCACTCAACAGGTTTAGCTTCTTTATGAAGCTGATAACCTTATTAGATGAAAGTTTGACTAGATCTTCTAGCAACAGATGCATTTTGCTAAATAAGGAAAATCTGGTTCATTCCCCTGCTACACAGTGACATAGAATATGTTCTGCCAATTCCTCACTCTCCAAACGTAGTCCGCAGTCGGTCTCTTCAGTCAAGTCCAACTTTACCGGCAGTGCCCAGTATATAGGCCAACTACAGCCTTTAGGTCTAGCCTATTTAAATTATATTTTTAGCTCTCTTCGTCGATGAATTCCCTATGAACGCCTTCTAATAAACTAATCTTGACAAATCCCGGCGCTATGCTAAAAGCTGGTTCTGGTTGAACCAGCCAATGACACCGGAAAAGGCACCTTGCCTTGCCTTAGAGTTTAGTGACTTATAACCTTCAATTTTCATCTTTACAAATGCTAACATTTCGGTACATTTGCTTGGATCAATATCCTTCCGCAAGTAGTCGTTTCTAGCATGGAATAGTGTGTTTCCAATAACGATGGCTTTAGGAGTGAAAAAAGCAGACAATTTTTTTATACGCTTTTTCTTTAAACTCAAACCGCCTGTACTAGATTTCGTAACTATCTCGATATTTGGCAAGCACCTACCAATGAATCGATACATTTACTGCAAATTATATGGCAAAAGTAACACTTCCGGCTGAACTTATTTTATCGGCGTTACAGTAACATTAGGTTTATTTCCACAAGAGTCAGGAACTAGTGACCAATTACTTCTCGAGTTATATAGACCTAAAACACATTCACAACATAATTGGTCGAATAATCATAACAATTTTGAAACAGCTTCGTTGGTTACCTCACCTATGGCATACTGATGAAAGCTAATAAGCTCGAAACCGACATATGCCTAGTGGACTACTGACGAGTGACTTTAGCTATTTGCTATAGGCTTTTCAAGTGCAATTCCATTGGACATGTCCTGATCAGGATGACCTAATGCATTAACCCGCAGGGTACATAGTTGTTTCAAGGGCTGACGGTAGCCGAGCGGTCAAGGCGGTGACGAGCAGGGTAAGCACGAGCGGCCGGAAGTTGGTTCGAATCCAACACGGGGCAGGAATTTTTCTGTCCTACCCATGGATGTTTCTGACTGTAAAGGTGGAGGGTAGTATAAGTTAGTAGGTAAAAAGGGCCAAATATGGCCTAATTACCAGTAAGCTTGATTACCTTACCTTTTTTAGTTGTTTCAAGCTATAAACTTTTTGTGAATATTCGTATCGTAACAGCATATTAGTAATTATCTTTAAATCGGTTAAAAATAAAGATTCAAAATTTGTACGGGAATTAGCGTGTATCCTGTATTGAGAAAACATGTAAACTGTTTTATATCGGTCAGTGGTCGCGCGGTTTAAGGCGTTGGTACTTGAATCGAGGTGACTAGACGGAGTTGGTTCGAGCCCAGCTGCCGGTAGACCGTATATAAGCTATATTCGTGGAGAGGATTGGCACCCTCTCTGTGGGTATGGTAGGGTGGAATAATGTTAGCTTGGGTCAATGTGAGAGATTGAGACCGGTTGATATTTGACTACCCCCCTAATTAATGAGGTTTTCCAGGTTTTCCTCATTCCTGCACTGAATAGTGGTTAGGGCCTACCAACGTAAGTCGTTCCTGGGCGCAAATGCGGCTTGCTTAATAATAATATGCCGCCCCCTCTCCCGCACAAGTCTACGACTTCTGGGCTAATCCCTGTGATTAGAATGAGGGGTAGAGATATTATTATTATTATTATTCTTAATCAACAGTGGCGTTTGAGGAGTAAAATTAAAGAAAACATATGTTAAAAGTTGATATTCGTTAAATATGTTGACGGTTTTGCAAAAGTAAAGGAGAATACAGAAAAAGGTGTACTAACTGAAAATCTATTGCACAATAAAGGTAAAAATGTCTGGTTACATAAGACGGCAGAAATGAATTTAGAAATGATAGTATTATCATAAAAAACAATTTTATCAATTTTTTGTATATATCATATGTATGTTGACCAATTTATTTAAACGGTACTAATTATACGATATCATAATAAATACGTTGTTTTGATATCAATATTGATATCGGGTACGTACACGAATCTCCACGCAGTGTGATTGTTCATGTTTATCGTCCTAAAAAAGTGGTTAATAGTTCAAGGATTTTCTTCAAATTTTAACAACATATATACATAATCTCAATCTAACTGATCTGTATTTTTGTAATACGTGCATGGTCTATTTGAGTGCATACTTCGTGTTTTATTCAGTCTCTTTTTACCTTACGTGTTTATCGTGAGTGATTTTGCAATGTCTGATATCTGTATGGTGTGTGACGGTAAAGCCGTTGGATGGCTGTGGAGTCTGCAGTGGCGTATCACACTTAAATTGCGTCAAACCACCTCTTTCTTTGGATGCCTTAAAATTTTGGATTTGTCTTCAAATGTGTATCCTGTAGTGAAGCAGGACCTTGTGACAAGCCAATCACTTGTTGTTTGGGCCAGCAAACGTTTGGTTGTTTATATTTTTTGTAACACCCTATATAATATAGGGAATATCAGTTTAACATGCACGTGTTCTCCGAAATTATGTGAAATAAGAAAGTTTCTTGTTTACATTAATTCTCGGCCGGGCGATGCCTTATATTATATTTACTGCCGAAGTCAAGGGTCGCTCTATATGGGCTGTTTAAGACGTTTACCAGAGTTTTTTCTGAAGTAGGTACTGTTTTGGAGAACAAGTGCATTCTGCAGTTGTTGTGTAGAAAGCTGAATTAGATAAGTTAGTATTGCTAAGATTTCGGAAAGAAACGGTCGCGAGGCCTGTGCCAGATATTAACTATAATTTGACGCCCCGTTTCAGAAATATTTAATCGCTGTTTAATATCGATTAAACTTAGAACTATTGCGACATCACTTGCTTATTGTTAGTGAAGAGAAAGTGAGATATCCGAATAAAAGTTGTAATTAAGAGTACGGCTTTTTATTTACCGAACCGACGTGTTGTTAAGACGGGTAGTCTTAGTGAGACGAATTAAAATAGTGGCGACCGTGACAGGACCCGGTATCTCACTTTTTTTCTTGTTCTTTGTCCGAAAGCGAGTGCGCGTGACAAGTGGAGGACTGTTTAAATTAGTGATTGGTGCGATACTCAGTGTACTTTTCGGAGACAAACGTGTGGTTTACTACTCTGGGTTTGTTCTGGTGAACAACTGTAGTAACACTTTTATAACTGTTTCTTTAATTTAAATATGGATCAACGAAAGAAACATCGCAAAGTGCTCCGAGCTTCTTTTACGAAGGTAGCCAATGAGTTTGAACATTTGCTATCTAATCCTGAGGCGGAGCGACGACTGATTCAGGTTTCTTTGAACATTTTACAACAAAAATGGGAAAACCTCAAGCGAGCAGATAGCGAGATTTACGACGCGCTTCTGGAAGAAGATGCTAGTGAGGAAGACCTGTTGGCAGATATTGAAGGTAGCGACCATTACGAACGCAAATACAATATTCTGAGTGTACGTTGTGAGGAGATTCTGAGACCGCAGGCTGTAGAGGTGAGGTCAGTTTTGTCAGGTAGCGGTAATGGTGACATCGTACAAGGTAAGCGTAAATTTAAGTTACCCGTTCTGGAATTTAAAAAATTCGATGGGACTATTAAAGACTGGCTTCCATTTTGGTCCCAATTCAAGAAAATTCACGACGATCCTGAATTAGATTTAAGCGACAAGGTCGAATATTTAATCCAGGCCACGGTCCCGGGCAGCCGGGCAAGACAATTGGTGGACAGTTTTCCCGCGACTGGCGATAATTACTCAAAGATTCTGGACTGTCTAATGGTGCGGTTTGGTAGGGACGATCTTCAAATTGAAGTGTACGTGCGCGAGTTGTTAAAGCTAATCATAAATAACGCTACGTCGAATGATAGAATTGAGCTCTCATTATTATACGACAAGATAGAGACGCAATTACGTGCGTTAGAAACACTCGGTATAACTTCTGACAAATACGCGGCTATGCTATTTCCACTGATTGAATCGTGTTTCCCGCCGGACCTTCTTCGTATTTGGCAACGTGCACCATGCATAGATATCACCGAGCGCAGGGAATCCAGTCTAGAAAACCGTCTCAAAAGTCTCATGTTGTTCTTAAAAAATGAGGTTGAAAATGAACAGCATATATCTTTAGCGGTAGAGGGTTTTGGTTTAGGTCCGAATAAATTCAATAGAGATATTGTTAAAAATAATAAGTATGTGAATAATAGCAAGAGTGTGCGTCTACCACCCAGCTCAATTCCCACGGCGACTGGTTTAGCGAACAATACAAGTGAACCGCGATGCGTTTTATGTAAACATAATTCTCATGAGAGTGCAAAATGTTTTAGGGCACAAAATTGTCTAATGAGCAAAAACGCAAAACTTTAGGGGACGTGGGCGCGTGCTTTCGCTGTCTTAAGACCGGGCATATTTCGCGAAAGTGCCGTATTAAAATAAGATGCATCATTTGTGGTAAACCGCATGTAGAAATAATGTGTCCAGGTATTTTAGAGAAAAGGCCTCAAATGATTGAATCGGCTCCCGATAATAATGGCAATAATTCAAATGCAGGTGCAAGTCAGGCTTTAGCAAATAGTACCAACACGCAGGTATTTTTGCAAACTTTGCGTATACAGTTAGATGGTGTAGGATGCTCAAAAGTTGTACGCGCTTTGATAGACACAGGTTCCCAAAAATCGTACATTTTAACATCTACGGCCAGCAGTTTAGGCTACACCCCCAAACGGAAAATAGATTTGTTGCATGGATTGTTTGGAGGGAATCAAATTTTGCGGCAGCATAATTGTTACGATATTCACTTGAGACATGATAATTATGCCTGCTTCTTTGAAGCTCTGGACCAGGAGGTTATTTGTACTGCTGTTTCACCCATTTTTTATGGAATTTGGTCGCGAGAAATAGGACGATTGGGCATAGCACTCTCGGACACATCAAATGAGACACCTATTGAGGTGTTAATTGGAGCAGATGTTGCAGGCAGGTTGTACACGGGGAGAAGGCATATCTTGCCGTGTGGTTTGGTGGCTATAGAAACCTTTTTGGGTTGGACATTAATGGGGAAAATACCTCAGGAGGAAAATAGCGCCAAGACCATGACAGCTCTGTCGCTCTTTGTTAACGATTCATCGTTGGCCAACTTATGGGAACTGGAGACCTTAGGTATTTCTAATCCATCAGAGCAGAAGACGCGCGAGAAGAGCGCTTTGGCGGCAAAGGATCTCTTTTTAAGAACAATCACTATAAATAGCGAGTCTCGGTACGAAGTTCGCTTGCCGTGGTTAGAAGACCATCCGGATCTGCCTAGCAACTATAGCATTGCGAAGAAGAGACTTGACAACACCATAAAAAAGTTAAGGAAGGAGGGACTTTTCGAGTCATATGATCAAATTTTGAAGGAATGGCTCGACGAGAAAATTATAGAAGAGGCACCTGAGGCGGGCACCAGTGAAGCCCACTACCTGCCACACAGGCCGGTTATCAAGGAGTCGAGCACGACAAAGATAAGGCCGGTATTTGATGCTTCGGCAAGGGAGAAGCAGAGACCCTCACTGAACCAGTGCCTAGAAAAGGGTTTGAACCTGATAGAGGAAATTCCAAATATCCTGCTTAGATTCAGGACCAATAAAATCGGAGTGATATCGGATATTAAGAAAGCGTTCTTGCAGATCAGTGTGCATGAAGACGACAGAAACTACCTCCGGTTTTGTGGGTTGATGGGGATGGAGTTGAAAGGATTTTCGACATCGTAGAGTGGTTTTTGGGATAAATAGCAGCCCATTTTTGTTAGGAGCTACATTGGAATATCATTTAAATAGGAAACTGCAAGAAGCTGGTACATCCTGCTCCGAAGATACAATTCAAAGATTGTTAAAAGTTTCTATGTAGATAACTGCGTGACGAGTGTTCGAAAACGAAGAAATATTAAAGAATTTCATAAGAGAATCATCTACAATTATGGCAGAAGGCGCTTTCGATTTAAGAGGGTGGGAGTATACCAACCAGGTGCGTTTAAAAGAATCCTCTGAGGGCACTAACGTACTTGGCATGACGTGGGATACCACCGAAGACACCTTAAGCGTTAGCTTTGAACCGGGAAATCAAGACGAAATGCTTAGTAAGCCGGTGACGAAAAGATTTATGTTATCACTGGCTCAGCGAATATTTGATCCGATAGGATTTACCTGTCCTGCAACACTGTACCCTAAGCTTTTACTACAACAGACCTGGGAAAAAGCTATAGGATGGGACACTCCGGTTGAGGAAGAAATGGCGAACGATTTTCGAGCGTGGATAAAAGACCTACCAATCTTGAGAGACATAAAGATTCCCAGATGGATGGGTGCAGGACTGGAAGATGCCAAGCAGTGGAGTATACACACGTTCTGCGACGCCAGTAAAAACGCATTTTCCGCTGTCGTATTTCTTAAAGGTATTCGAATCGATGGAAGTGTCTCTATTCACCTACTGGCCGCAAAATCAAGAGTAGCTCCTTGAAGAAATTATCGATACCCAGACTTGAACTGATGGCTGCCGTTATTGGGGTTCGTTTGTTCAACAGCGTTAAAAATAACATAAAGATTAACGCTGAAGCGTTCTTTTGGACAGACTCTTCCACGACGTTATTTTGGATACAACATGAAGAGGAATGGGCTACGTTTGTGTGGAACAGAGTAGAAGAAATTAGAAATCAACTCCCGCTAGCAGCTGGAACCACATCCCGGGTGCCTTTAATCCTGCTGATCTACCTTCACGTGGATGCCCGGCGAAGAAGCTGCTTCAATCAAAATGGTGGGAGGGGCCTAGTTGGCTTTACAAAGACATTTCATGCTGGCCAACTGAGGATCTTAATTTGATGGAAGCTGAAATATCCCAAGAAAGAAAGAAAAAGCTAGTCACTTCGCTAGTTAACAGAGATAGAACCTCGGTAAGGAATTCAGAGGAATGGCATCTTAACTACTTTTCCAAATATACCAAGACGGTACGCATGCATGCCTGGATATTACGTTTTTTGTATAATACGAGAAATAAGAACAATAAACGTAAGGGCCCGATTGCTACTGAAGAATTTAACTTAGCTGAACAGCAGGTATTAAAGCTTGTACAACGCGAGTGTTTCGCTGAAGAAAACGACAAACACCTGTCCTCGCTGGATGTTTTTAAAGACGAAAATAGTGTTTTGCGTTTGAGATCTAGAGTAAGCTTTAGAAAAGACTTAGAATCATTTAGATATCCCATAGTGCTACCATCTAAACATCCGGTAATAAGCCAGCTGGTATTTCAAGAACACATAAAATCGCGCCACGTCGGCGTTCAGGGTCTAACCAGCTTACTGCGTGAAAATTTTTGGATTTTGGGTGGTAGACGCGCAATAAAGTCGGTAATATCAAAATGTGCGGTTTGCAGGAGGCATAACAGTAAACCCTTTAGTGAAAATACTCCTCCTTTACCCTTGGACCGTGTGCGCGATGCGGCAGCGTTTGAAGTCATTGGCGTAGATATGACGGGGACCCCTGTATATAAAAACGGGCGAAAAGGTGTGGATCTGCATTTTTACTTGTGCGGTATATCGCGCAGTGCATTTCGAACTTTGTATGTCACTATCGGTAGCTAGTTTCATGCAAGCATTGAGACGTTTTATTGCCAGACGTGGTCGCCCGAAAACCATCTACAGTGATAACGGGACAAACTTTGTTGGTACCAATAACGCGTTTGCGCGCTTAGACTATAATAAAATCGCCGAGGAAAGTGCCGTCCAGCGTATCAAGTGGCGGTTTAATCCCCCAACGGGTTCGTGGTGGGGGGGATTTTGGGAAAGACTTATTGGGATCCTTAAAACGTTGCTAAGGAAAGTGCTGGGACGGGCCTCACTTACTTATGAGGACCTGTCGACTCTGGTTTGCGATTGTGAAACCATTATAAATTCACGCCCTCTTACATTTGTTGCAAATGATCCTAATGAACCAACCCCGTTAACCCCGATGATGTTTCTAAGAGATTTGACGGAGAGTGGGGTTCCTGACTTTGACGAAGTTAACCAGAAAACTCTTTGTCGGAGAATGTTGTATAAAAGTAAACTAAGAGAAGAGATGCAAAAAAGGTTCCGCATCGAATATTTGGGACAGCTACATCTGTCGCAAAAGCGCCATGGAGGTAGACAGATATCGGTGGGAGAGGTTGTGCTCATAGGAAATGATCAGGATAAACGCATAGATTGGCCGATGGGGAGAGTAACCGAAGTAATCCGCGGAAAAGACGACAAGGTTCGCCTTGTCAAGGTTACCACAAGTAAGGGCCAGTACTTGCGCCCCATACAGCGACTTTACCCATTGGAGTGTAACGAACCGTCCTTTCAACCTAGCCAGCGATAGACCAACTAGTCCAGGGCTGATCGAGACCAACCGCTGTCAGGCACCTTCAGCAGTTACCGGTGAGCGTGTGGAAAAGGTCGGTGGTAAAAGTGCCGCGGATTCGGGAGTGATAAAAAGCAGAGCATCCGCCGAAAAAGTGGTAGTGACGCGAAGTGGGCGCGAGGTCAAATCCCCTAAGAGATATGGTATATAGTTGCGAGGAAATAACATTAGGCTTAAGATTCTCATGAGCATGTGATGTTTGTAATTTTATCTTTTCTTTTGTTCCCCTCTCTGTTTATTTATGTTCGAACAAATGTTTGCTGCCTAAGTCATGAGGCCGGGTAAACGTGATTAACTGGCCTCAGGTGGGAGAATGTTTGGGCCAGCAAACGTTTGGATGTTTATATTTTTTGTAACACCCTATATAATATAGGGAATATCAGTTTAACATGCACGTGTTCTCCGAAATTATGTGAAATAAGAAAGTTTCTTGTTTACAATAATTCTCGGCCGGGCGAACCCTTATCTAATATTTACTGCCGAAGACAAGGGTCCCTCTAAATGGGCCGTTTAAGACGTTTACCAGAGTTTTTTCTGAAGTAGGTACTGTTTTGGAGAACAAGTGCATTCTGCAGTTGTTGTGTAGAAAGCTGAATTAGATAAGTTAGTATTGCTAAGATTTCGGAAAGAAACGGTCGCGAGGCCTGTGCCAGATATTAACTATAATTTGACGCCCCCGTTTCAGAAATATTTAATCGCTGTTTAATATCGATTAAACTTAGACCTATTGCGACGTCACTTGCTTATTGTTAGTGAAGAGAAAGTGAGATATCCGAATAAAAGTTGTAATTAAGAGTACGGCTTTTTATTTACCGAACCGACGTGTTGTTAAGACGGGTAGTCTTAGTGAGACGAATTAAAACTTGTGACAATTATCTGTCAAAGTTAATGGAAACTTTAAATAATCTGAATAGCAAAATTGATCATCTCCAAATATAATGAAAAGTCAACAAATCTCAGTTACGGAGTCTCTTGAGTTTTATGGCCATAAAATCTATGATTTTGCAAAGAAGATTACTGATTTTGAGACAAAACTCAAGATCGTTTCAAAAATTGAATCTGATGTTACCTCTCTCTCATCCACTGTAGTTGACCTTCAGGTTGGACTTAATCAAATCCAGCAACAAGCTCGTTTGAATAATCTTGAATTAAATAGCATTTCTGAAATATCTACCGAAAACTTATCCACATCCATCAATAACATCTTTACTGTTCTTGGTTTGGCAGGTTCTTCTTTCGAATCCTGTTTTCGAGTGCCTCATTTTGATTTAAAAAATAGAAATCTACGGTCTGTTATATTGAAATTGCATTCACGATCTGATAAGGATATCTAATGGTCTGGCGGCTGTAAAATACGCAAGGGTATTAAGCTAAGCGAGATTGGTTTTTATAATGAAAATCCAATTTTTATAAATCTGACTCCAAAAAATAAATTACGTTACAAAAAAACTAGGGAATTTTGCAAGGGTACTGGAAACTTCTGTTGGTCTAGGGACTGTAATATGTACGCCTCTCTAAGAATGGCAAGACAACTTATATGCATGATGAAAGTGTCCTGAATAAATTGATTACTTCCTAAATTATCTAATATAATAATAATAATAATAATAATAATAATAATAATAATAATAATAATAATAATAATAATAATAATAATAATAATAATAATAATAATAATAATAATAATAATAATAATAATAATAATAATAATAATAATAATAATAATAATAATAATAATAATAATAATAATAATAATAATAATAATAATAATAATAATAATAATAATAATAATAATAATAATAATAATAATAATAATAATAATAATAATAATAATAATAATAATAATAATAATAATAATAATAATAATAATAATAATAATAATAATAATAATAATAATAATAACCCCTCATTCCAATCACAGGGATTAGGCCAGAAGTCGCAGACTTGTGCGGGAGAGGGGGCGGCATATTATTATTAAGCAGGCCACATTTGCGCCCAGGAACGACTTACGTTGGTAGGCCCTAACCACTATTCAGTGCAGGAATGAGGAAAACCTGGAAAACCTCATTAATTAGGGGGGTAGTCAAATATCAACCGGCATCAATCTCTCACATTGACCCAAGCTAACATTATTCCACCCTACCATACCCACAGAGAGGGTGCCAATCCTCTCCACGAATATAGCTTATATACGGTCTACCGGCAGCTGGGCTCGAACCAACTCCGTCTAGTCACCTCGATTCAAGTACCAACGCCTTAAACCGCGCGACCACTGACCGATCCAAATATAACTTTCTTTATTTTTGTGTATATTAATGGATATCACAATTTATTATCAAAATACTCCAGGCCTAATGTCCAAAACTTATGATTTTTTTAGATGATCTACTAGTTCTACTAGTTCTACTGCTAATATAATTTGTATAACTGAAACTTGGCTCGCCAACAGTGTCAGAGATGGAGAGTTATTTGATTTAAACTTATTTCAAGTCTTCCGCCGTGATCGTGATACCATCTCTAGTGGGAAAAATGACGGAGGTGGAGTATTGATAGCAGTGAAGAAAGAATTTTCATCGCAAGTACGTAGCTCCTGGATATCTTCAGGAATATGTGCGGATATGTGGATAACAGTGTTTTTCTGTTCTAAAATAAAAGTAAACGTTTGTTGTGTTTATGTGCCTCCTCATGTCACTGAAGATAATCTTATTGTACATTTAAATAGTGTTTCTAGAATAGTGGAACAACATAACAAATACTTATTGTCGGCGGTTATAATATTCCGAGACTTACGTGGAATTTTAACACTGATAAAATTGTTATATTATAGAACATATATTGGTCATATGTTACGAACAAAAATAAACTAGTACCCACCTCACTATCATACAACGGTAATACTTATGGCAATGACAAAGACATCGCCAATGCATTCTCAGATTATTTTGGTAGCGTTTATGAGTCATCATCGACCCCAACCAATATTAAAATATCTGCAAAATCCTGTACATCCGTAACTATTAATCATATTAGTATTACTCAAATTGGGAGTCAATAAAGGATGCTTACCAGATGGGTTACCTGAGGTTTTTATTAAACATCTTTATCTAATATTTAATAAATCAATTCGTGATGGCGTATTTCCATGTGTTTTGGAGAGAAGCTAGAGTTATCCCCATTCATAAAGGTGGAAGCAAAAGTGATATAAGAAATTATCCTCCAATCTCGTTGCTTTCTATTCCTGGCAAATCGGTGGAAGCCATTATAACTGAAGAACTATCCTTTAACTTAAAAATATAATTATAGAACAGCAGCATGGTTTTTCCCAAGGTCGTTCTGTTGTAACTAACATTGTACCATATGTTCAGTTTGTTTCCGAGAGTATGGATGGAAGATTTGAGGTAGATGCTGTGTACACCGATTTTCTAAAGCTTCCGATAAAATTCATCATCCGACTTTATTTATTAAATTAGAGAATATCGGTGTGCATGGTAGGCTCCTAAGATAGATAATATCGTATTTATCTAATAGATCAGTGTGTCAAGATTTAATAATTCTACTTCAAATTATGTAAAACTACTTCAGGTATACCACAAGGATCTCATCTGGAACCTTTACTCTTTTCTCTATTTATCAATGATATTGGCACCTGCTTTTCTCATTCACATTTTATATTATATGCTGATTATTTGAAAGTATTTAAATCTATATATCATCTCTTTGCGATTGTGAAAATTTACAGGTAGATCTTAATCTCTTCTCTGAATATTGTAATACCAATAGGTTATTTTTAAACATAAACAAATGTACCTCTATTAAATTTACTCGTCTAAGAAGTAATCTTGATTATACATATTCCATCAACACTGTTCCATTAAATAAAGTACAGTACATTAAATATCTGGATGTGACTTTAGATGTTAAATAATCTTTTGCATATCATATAAATAATATTGTAGGAAAAGGTTTACGGAATTTAGGTTTTATTTTGAGTATCTCTAAGTCTTTCTGAAAGCCTAGAACTCTAATTATTTTATAAAACGCATTTGTTAGATTTCGTCTTGAATTTGCGAGTTTGGTTTGGATTCCTCAATATGTCAAATATATTAACCGCATCGAGAAAATTAAAAGAATTATTAAGCACCTTAATTACCGGTACAATCAAAACTTGCAATTTGAAAGTTATGATATAAGAGTTAATCACTATAATATATTAAAATTAAGTTCTAGGAGAAATGTTGCGTATATATTATTTTTGTTTATTTTATTAACTGGTAAAAGTAATTGTAGTTATATATTTGGTCGTTTGTCTCAATATAAAACTACGTCCTACTCGATCATGGAATTTATTTTATCATCAAATATTTAATACCAGCGCCTCAACTCACTCACCTATTAGTTTGTTACGAAAACAATACATGTTCTTTAATCACATAGATATACTCCATCTGTCACTGAATTGTGTAAAACGCCAAGCTATTCAAGTTTTCAATAATATTTGATATAGGTATATAGGTATTTGCTTTTACAAAGCACAATATTTAGAATGTTATGTATTCTTCTCTTTTTTATATTTCTCTTTTTTAGCTTAGTTGTAGCATAATTTAGCTTAAGGATTAGCTATATTTTTATTGGCATTACACGTCACGTCACGTCACATTGTACGTACCTGTATTCTGTTATTTTTTAGTTATTGTGCGCCCTTTAATTGTAATGTTTGATTGCATTATGTTGGGTTGCCTTGCATAAAATAAATAAATAAATAAATATCTTGTGAAAATTACCATTTGTGTTGTCAAATTTTGCCATTGTATATGACAAAAAACTTAACCTCTATTTTTCTCGAAAAAATGTTTATCCTATCGGTATTGAACTACTACTCCAATTTTCTATTATCTCTTGGGGTTTAAAAAGCGATGAGAATAAAACGATTTACATATTTTTCTCCAGACACAGTTGATACCTATTAAATCCTTGTAGGTACTGATCAGAATCTAGCTTTATCTTTAGCTAATTTAAGGTAATTAAGAAAAACAATTTGAACATCATTTATCTTGAAACCTTATCGAAACAAAAATTATATGAACTATTCCCACTATTTTCCCAATACGCATAAATTAATATATACAGGGTTAACAATGACTAAGTACAAATATTTTAAGAGAGGATAGAGAAAAATAAGAATTAACGGAATCGTCCATCAAAAAAATTACAAATTCATTTATAATGCAAAAAAATAATTCAAAACTATATAAAATTCCTATTTATCGACTCTGGCCTTCTGTCAGCCGCAAGGTTAGATATATTCCGTAAGTCAAAGATGTCAAAGGTACTAATTTATGCCATTGTGTTTACTTGGAAAATGTTTTTGGTATTACACTGCCACACGATAATATGCACTAGTTACACTACCCATAAATAACCACCTTATACGTCTCGGTATTAGAATATGACATGTTTGTAAATATACGCAAGAAATTAAATTTGCAAAATGCAAAAAAGAGAGAGAAAATTTATTTCAAACTAATCACCATATGAAATATTCAATTTTTGATAGAACGTGATGCAGTCGCCATCTGTAGACCACTAGCGCAAGGTGTACTCCATGCCGATAAATCTTTAAACTTCTTGTGTTATTGGGGAATTAAATTATGTTAAAACAAATAACAGCAAGAATATTAACTAGTATAATCGACGATTTTTTATTATTAGTACCTACTATTTTAAACTTTAACGTCCCAAGATGTGTACAGTGTTCTGCAAAAATTCTTCTTTGAGCCTTAGAATATAATATTCTAACCTTTGACCGGTGTTATTTGGTATTTGGAGATTATGGAACTAGCAATGCAAAATTCTAGATCATGGTTGAGTTTTAGTGACCAATTTTTAGTTTTAAATGCTTTATAATTAGTAATTAAACAAAGGAATTTATGTCGGATACAGATATTTCCCTATAACATAGTTTATTCTAGGCTATGTGCTGTTTGTTTTTCAAGATTCGATGACAAATCCAACGGAGCTACTGCAATCGTACAAGATCTTATAATTAAAGACTGCCGCGGGTGCATTGTGAGTTTTCCATTAGTAAGTATTCCCTACTTAGAATAAATGGGTATTTATTTAACTGAACACGGACTGCGCATTCTATTAGTGGATAATTCTGTAATGAGTGAAAATGTAGTTTTGGCAGTGTGCAATGAAGGAATGAAGAAGAATACAAAATACTGCAACTAACTGGATTAACTGTTATCTATCAGGTATTATTATTAATAAAAATGTTTATTTTCGTCGGTTCTACATATGATAATGCTTGTAAAAACGACACATCTCTCATCTCGGACATGTCATAGGCGTCGGGAGAAAAGAGAGCTTTGCTTTATTAAACATCGAGCTAGAATTTCTAAATGTTTTTTTATTGTCTTTTAGGCATCCCTAATCACATGATTAAAATAGCAATAAAGTAGAAAAGAGACACCCTGTATATGGAATTTTAACGTCACTAAAACGTGAGAATATGTATGTGAATTTGTAATAAAACACTTGTTAATATAATGTGATACATAGGTGCCAGCCCCATGTTATTATTACAGATAACTGACTGAAATCTCTTAAACTTCTGTTTACATAATTTAAACAAACTTTTCGATAAGGAACATTTAGCGAAGGAATTCGATAAGAAGTTTTTTTGTCATTTGTGTATTATTTGCAAAAACCTATAGTCCCCTAATTCTTAATATTACAAAAGAGGATAAAGCTATATTTTATCAAATAATTTTTGTTTATAATGTGATAAGCGCACCCAATTTCTGCATTATCGAATAAATATTGTATTTTTACAATTATTCTTAAGATCACACTGGTATTATACAAATAAGATTACGGCAGTTTTATTCCATGTGCTTGTAACGTACTTTGCTAGCGAGGCGAGTGCATCTAATAAAATAGTATTTTCTTACAGAGTTTAACGGTGCAGTGGGGAATTTGATGCCATGAGTGCCCGGTAAGTGATTTTTTTTATTTATTATTTCTCCCGCCAATTTTAATTTTTTGGGTATTCCAACTGCGTGTACCAAAAATATATATATTTTTTAAATTACCCAGCATGTATAAATATAAAAATAATAAAGAATGAATAATTATGCGTAGTTTAAATAGATATTACAATTCTTCAGATGATTGTTGAAAGAGTTTTTCAGATATCTTTCCTTTAAACAGAATATTTAATTTGTACCTTCTCAACAAAGTTTATGTAATCTACCTACTTAACTCTGGCTAATTGGTTGACCAAAACCATTACACAAACACACACACAAACTAAGTTTCAAATATTAATTTAAATACATATAGTTACACAGGCATGCAATGTATCTATAAACTTATAGAACATCATTTTTATTGGTATTACATACATACAGATTATTACGTCAGTTATAACGTGATATAATCTATAGTCGCCTAAATAATTTTTATCAATTTATATTTGTCTTTTCTTTTAAATGTTTTTCATGCCCAACGTATCAAAATATTTTAAAGTGGCCATATTTCTCGGCGTAAAATAAATCAAAGGTACGGAAATCTCGAATCATAAAATACGAATAATAAAAGTAATATCAAAAATAAAACTCTTAAGAACTGAATAATATAGAGCTTAGCAGATAATTATGCCACCAACGAATATTTAGATACGGAAGTAAAACGAATGCATAACCACAAAAACGGTCTAACCTACAAATTTTTAGGTACAGAAATCTTCCAAAATACGTATTTTTTAAATTTAACTCTAGACGTAAATATTTTATATACATAACCGTACATAGTTCTGCATATAAGATTATTCACTTTTGTTTATAAATCTGTGAAAATAATTGTTACATGTGGGGTTAGAACTGCAAAGTGTCTTGTTAAAAATTATTATTATTGAGGAGAATTTAAATAGTAAAAGTTGAAAAATGTATTTCTTAATTTTTAAGTTACTCTTATCTATCGCCATTAATATTTTTAAAGATTATAAATATATAAAAATTAGGAATTTCATTCAATTAGATAATACCTAAATTGTATTATTTCAATTACCTACTAAACTTAAACCTATATATTTTATGCATTTTTTAAAACCATAAATACCGTTTGATAATTAGGATGTGGGGGAACGGAGAGATTATTAATATAAACTTTAAAGATCCTGATGTCAAATTTGTTATTTTCGCACTCATAATATTGTGTTGGTGAGTTGGTGCAAATTTATTTTTAACTAAATATTATTGGTTACATTAGACAAATTTTAGGTAGAAAATAATAAAAAATGTTTTTGTTAGCCCGATTTTCTCAATTTAAGATATCTAACGTGCAGATTCTTAGGTTTCTTGTATATGTGTATATTTGTATAACAATAATTAAGGTGCATATATGTTTATGTATTTAAGCTAAATATATTTTAATTTTTTTATAAATTATAACCTATAAAATGGATCAATTTATAAGAGATTATCGAAATGATCAGATAATGGGTTAAACTATTGTTAACATGCATGATTTTAATATCGAATGCTTGAAAATAGAGATCAGCTTCAAACTATTGCACGTTAATATTTGTAGTTTGTCGAAGAATAATGATGAACTGCTACTGTTTTTAAGCCAATGTGCAATAGATATCGATATCATAATTCTCACAGAGACATTTGAAATTTATTATTTGAATATCTTCAATATTGAGGGTTATAATATTATATATAATCAGAGTAATGTCAATAAAAATGATGGTGTGGTACTACTGATAAGGACTATTTTTAATTATTCATATAAAATAGTGGTCTCCAAGTTCATGCCCAAAACTTAAATTTGTTCAATTACTTGGAAGGAAACAAGAAATTAGATTGTCATATACTTACTTATTAGCAGGCGATATCAATACAGGGTATCCCAACGAAAATTTGACCCCCCTATAATTGGAAAACCGAATAATATTTCAAAATTCGCCGAGACCCGTCGATTTTTGTTCTTGGGGGGAGCTTTTTTGACAGTCAAGCCAACTCGATATGTTCATCCCCCTAATGCCTAGCAACCCCAAATTAAAAATTTCAAATGCAACTACCCCACTTGTGGCACATCATTTTAAAGCCCTTTTCATTGCGAATACAGTGACGTACCGTTTTTAGAAATCGGTTGAGATTTGACAGATTTATTGGTTACAAACGAAAAGATGACAAACCAATTTACGCGTAGTAATTTCTACACAAATGCCCACAACTAATAAGTATTTCATATGCTACTCATGACCCAAATACCTAATTGTTATTGATGTGTCAATCAGTTTACAAAAAAGTCAGAAATGAAATAAAAGCTGAAGCAAATAATAAATCAGATTTATTTGATGAATTGCTCAAAATGACCCCCGTTAACTTCCAAACAATAATACAGTCTGTTTTCAAATTCTGTTCGAACATTATTAAAGACATCCGCAATTATTAATCGGCATTCTTCTACAATTCTCTGACGTAGCACTTGCAATGTTTCCGGCTGAGTGGCGTACACTCGTGATTTTAAATGACCCCACAGAAAAAAGTCCAAAGGGGACAGATCCGGAGATCTTGATGGCCATTCGACGTGACCTCTTCTGCCAATCCAATGCCCCTGGAAATGGTCATTCAAAAATTGTCGCACAGCAGCAGCATAGTGCGGGGGCGCACCATCTTGTTGGAAGGTTATTTCATTTTCTAGTAAATTGTCGTCACTTTCTAAAATCTCTGTTATCCTAGGATCAATTGTACTTTCCAATAATTCTAGATAGGTGTTTCCATTGAGATTACCTTGGATGAAAAATGGTCCAACAAGATGGTCGCCCAAAATGCCTGCCCAAACATTCATTGAGGTGTCTGAGTATGAAATTCCCTGATTAAATGCGGATTAGTATCTATCACTCCAATAACGACAATTGTGTCTATTCACTTCGCCATTTAACATAAATGTGCATTCGTCGGAGAAACATGTATTGTAGAGAAGATTTGGATTCAGTAGAAGTTGTTCACTAAAGTATTCGCAAAATTGGTTACGGCGATCAAAGTCATCTCCATGTAACTCTTGAACCAGCGTCATCTTAAATGGATGAAACTTGTGTTTTTTTCAAAATTCGATGAACACTGGAACGGGATACGCCAGAAGCTTGAGACACAGTTGTAATCGATTGCTTATTATCCATATGTACATGACCCAAAACTGCCACTTCAACTGCTTCCTTTGGAACTGGCCCAATTACTTTACGTTTCTTGTTTAAAAGCAAACCTGTTGCAACAAATTTGTCAATCAGGTGTTTAACGTACTGATGGTTTACATTTTTTCAGGATGATTGGATTTCGTGCTGTAGCTTTAGCGCAATCGTGATTTCGATAATAAATTGCAACAATTTCTACTCTTTCCGCGATAGAATAAACCATTTCGAACACACGTTAATACTTTCAATAACGGCTGAAACTAACGATTTCTTGGTCACAAGGAAAACACCGACTTTTTTTGTAGTACTGATTTTTTGTTATTTTGAAAAGGTCTGAATTCCTATAAACTTAAGTATCTTCATCTTCTACTAATAACTATTTTAGTATCTAGTTTTATTTGCTTCAGCTTTTTTATTTCATTTCTGACTTTTTTGTAAACTGATAGACACATCAATAACAATTAGGTAATGCGGTCATGTGTAGTAGATGAAAAACTTATTAGTGGTGGGCATTTGTGTAGAAATTACTACGCGTAAGTTGGTTTGTCATCTTTTCGTTTGTAACCAATAATTCTGTCAAATCTCAACCGATTTCTAAAAACGGTACGTCACTGTATTCGCAATGAAAAGGGCTTTAAAATGATGTGCCACAGGTGGGGTAGTTGCATTTGAAATTTTTAAGTTGGGGTTGCTAGGCATTAGGGGGATGAACATATCGAGTTGGCTTGACTGTCAAAAATGCTCCCCCCAAGAACAAAAATCGACGGGTCTCGGCGAATTTTGAAATATTATTCGGTTTTCCAATTATAGGGGGGTCAAATTTTCGTTGGGATACCCTGTATAGATATCTTAGATGATCTGGAATACATTGAGGAGTATAAAAATATATTAATTTTTTACGCGTTCTCTTCATAGGTATATAAATGGTTGTACACGACCAATAAGTTAAACATGTTTGGATCAGATATGGATAAAAAATAATCTAGAAAATAGAGTAACTAATATAAAATCATATGTTTTTCGTTTTAATATAACCGATCATTATCCAGTCGGTGTTGTAATATAAACAGATATAAAAAAACTGGATAATAGTGCTATGATGAATAGAAAAAATTTCAGAACATATATTAACTAAGTATGACAATTTAAGAACTGGTCTATTAAATGAATTGTGGAATATGTGTTGATGTAAATAGTATGTCTGTAAGACTTACTGATAAATTAAGATATTACATAAACAAAAATTAAAAGCAGATAAAATTAAACAGAAAAATTGTAATAAAACACCGTGGATGACAAAAAAACGTCTATAACAGAAAAAAATTAACTCTATACAAATTTTATGAACAACCCTGATGACCTAATTTTAAAAGAAAGATTTAAAACACACAAAAATAAATTAATTGAGTTAATAGCAAAATCAAAAAGGATTATATGAACTTCCAGATTATTCTAAATATTCTTCAAAATATCTTTGGGACTGCTGCTGTTTTATAAAATTTGTTTCGAAAACGTTTTTGTAGTTGATAAATAAAATATCAGCTAGTTCTGTAAGATTAGGCATTGAGTTCAAGTATTAAAATACTAAAATTGATACGAACTATCAATAAAAGTATCCAAAAATGGCTAGCAAATTAGTGTCGTTGTACCCATCATTTTATCTAGGTAATTTACTGCAATTCATTAGGTCGAATCTTAGTAAATGTAAAATGAGAGTTTAATATTAAAAAATTTTAGAACCCATCAAGAACAAGTGCTGAAAAAAATAACAGAAGAGAACACCTTTCTATTTTTTTAGTTAGTACCTATATCTAAGTGCTATATTGTGTAATGAGAGAAACCTAGGCTGTTGAGCACGCATTATGTTACAATAATTGTTAATTAAACTGAGTAAAAAACTGACAAGTAATAATCCGCGCGCTGCTAAGTGCTACGCGTGGTCCGCACTGCCGTTATTGAGCTGGGTTCTTCGATGAGCGTATAGTATAACCTCGTTATGAGCCGCATTAAAGCAAATTGCTGAAATAAACCCAGATGTAACATAAGACAGGATTTCAAATGGCCGCATGTAGACCGATTCCAGTGGAGAATTTTATATCCTCCAGCTAACTACATTCAAATTTAAGTTGGCTGGGATATGTTAGTTTATGTGGATTTTATGGAGGCAGTTAATTCAGCCGGTGATGTTAATAGAAGAAAGTATGAACTATTGGTCGATGTAAGTTTACCTTGATTTCCACTCCTGTTTCTACCTCAAATCCATAGTAAACCGGGACGACACCTTTTAGAAATAATAAAATTTACATTCTTTGTCTGCTTTAAAGAATAGTAGTGTCAGGAGCTCCATTACTACTCCATTTGCGGGCCATGGTTTCTAGAGAGTTTTTATACAGTATGCGCCAAAAGTATGGAATAAATTCAATAAAAACGAAACAATTATTTTTTGGGAAAAATCCTTGAACAGGTCGATTTTTAATTTGAAAAATACATATTTTAGCGTAAAATGCGATTTTCAAATGTCATTTGTTTTCGAGTAATGACGTCATCGATTTTTTTTTAAATGGCAACACCATATTTTTTTCCTTGATTCTGAAAAATCGTTTAATTCTCTATCAGACAGTACTAAAATTTTGCCCTGTTACATAGGAAAGTTTTCGAGTAAATGACGATTGAATGTTAGAAAACGTAAATTTTATCCATAAAAAAGTAACAATTCTGAGGTATGTAAAATAAAATACAATTGATTAAATTTTATACTTAAATTAAATGTTCGAATTGCCATCCACCAACTTCTTGACAATGCGCAAGTCTGTGAAGAAATTTTTCTTGCACATTATGAATGATTTCTGAAGTAACTCTGCGTATTTCGTCCCAAATGCGATTTTGAAGTTCTCCTAAATTACGTGGTTTATTAATGTACACTTTTGACAATTCGAACATTCAATTTAAGTATAAAATTTAATCAATTGTATTTTATTTTACATACCTCAGAATTGTTACTTGTTTATGGATAAAATTTTCGTTTTCTAACATTCAATCGTCATTTACTCGAAAACTTTCCTATGTAAGAGGGCAAAATTTTAGTACTGTCTGATAGAGAATTAAACGATTTTTCAGAATCAAGGAAAAAAATATGGTGTTGCCATTTAAAAAATATCGATGACGTCATTACTCGAAAACAAATGACATTTGAAAATTGCATTTTACGCTAAAATATGTATTTTTTAAATTAAAAATCGACCTGTTCGAGGATTTTTCCCAAAAAATAATTGTTTCGTTTTTATTGAATGTATTCCATACTTTTGGCGCATACTGTATATGTTAGGCAAAAATATTCTAAAAGGATGCTGTTTAAATTTTAGTCTACCATGTATAAATTGAACAATTATAAATAAACAAATAAATAATTAAAGAATTGATATTTGTATCCACCTTATAATCGGACTTTTATACACCCATATGAACCGTCTAAGGTGATGCTTTATCCACTAGTGGAATAAAGTAACCATTTCACTAGCGGAATAATGAAAACAGTAATAAACCTATAATAAATCAAATTTAATTTATTAACTTATTAACATTTACATTTATAATAATAGACATTTTGTTTTTATCACATTTAACTTCGTTTCCGTTAATAACAACACTTGTAGCACTATTGCCATTATATCTGCCAAAGTTAAGAATATGCACAAAATACAAATGTATCTTCTTGTAAGGAACAACTATATTTTTCTTGAATTTTTCTTGCAATATCAAGTTTGTTAAACATGGACTTATGCACATAACTTTATACTGCAGAGGAGCTCCTCCATCCATCATACCGTTTAATGGTTGTGAAATCAGTACGTTTACTAGCCAATACTACTGTTGAAGTGCGCCTCATACAATGGCCAGAATATGCTTCTGGATTTACGAAATTCAGCAATGAAGCAATTATTGAGGGTAGCTTTGTCAATGTATTGATTCTAACAGGATGAGAAGTGCATTTTTGATTGATGTATCTTAAAAACAATCTGCCTTGTGTTAAGCGAATCGGGCGCAGATAAATATATTTTCTGCATATTTCAACAGCGTTCACGCAAAATCCTTCTAGTATAATTGTAAATTTTCTTGAAATTCTCATCTTGGTGTCATATATTGAAACAAGTAGGTAACTGACAACGTCCTGTAATCGCCTAGTAATTTTTAAAGTTATAAATTCAGTGGATGTGAAACAATTTCTCAATCGAGCCAGCTTTGTGAATTTAGTATTATCCATACAATTCCCATGTTAATTGATGAGAATTATTAATAATTCATGAGTTAAAACTGCGTTTATCTAAATCAGATGCTATCCTGTATTCCTATATTTGTTTCATTCTCTGATCAGCTACGCCACTGTTTTGTGGGGCAACGCAGTTGATTCTAAACTTTTTTTGTCTTTAGAAACGTGCAGTAAGAATCTTAGCTAATGTGGGTAACAGTGAACATTGCAAACCACTGTTCAGAAAATTTCGTATATTATTACCACTGCCCTGTATGTGTTGTGTAAAATAGTCAAATAAATTATCTATCTGAACGTGAAAAAAATGGAAAATTGTTCATAAATTAACCAATTTAAAATATTTAACATTCCCATACAAACCAAAAACGGTACAAACATCTCTATTAACCAGTATAAAGAAACAGTAAGCAGAATTAGCATTTAGCTTTATATATGACATTTTTAGTAACAGAGAAGTAACTGAAGATACAAGAACATAATCCATATGAAGCTGTTGACTTTAATTGAAATATAGAAAAAAATGATCTGCAGCAAAATCAAAGAAAATATAAAAAGGCTCACAGTTAAAGAAGTAATAAAGAAATAACAATTAGTTTCACCACATCCAGAGTTGAGCAATAACATATTATTAAGTGGAAAGTGAAGCTAGCTAAAGAAAGAATTAACAGGAAGGTCCAGAAATTTCTTGAATGAGAAGAGAAACACAAATTAATTGGAACAGTAGAAGATGGAAACGTCATAGAATTATAAATATAATATTTTGGTAGTGTAAATAAAACAACTAAATTTTCCATCAAACTAAAATAAAGTGACATTTACATATCTTCTATGCCAGATTTGGCTTAGATACAGTGACAATGGCAACAACTATCTATAAAATAGGAAATAATCTATAAATGTACATTCTAACAGATAATGTATTTTAAAAATCGCATTGCAGATTTATGTGCAGATAAAGATTGGTAGGATTAAAATATTCAGTATTATTGTCGCCGAAATAATCTTGTAGTTTCAAGGACAATACTAAATCAAATCAGTGATGTAAAATTTGACAATGCAATTAAGTTAATGGTAGTGGTAATCGACTAATTTCTATTTTTAAATTACAGAAAATGTGGTTCATTTAATACAGTGCTTTCGAAACGTAACGAATAAATTCATTATTCTTGAAATTGAGAAGGTTACGAAAACATCCCCCGGCACGTCGATTTTGTTTTTAAAAAAGGCACTTTTTGAAATATGACCTAAATTTGTGACCTCATCGTTGTTCGAGATATGACGTCATCGAAAATTTATTTAAATAGCCCCCAATTTTGACCATGGCATTTGGAAGAGCATTTCAGTCTACATACAAACATCATGAATAATTATGGTGTTACATAACACAAATTTCAATAAAATAATGTTAGAAGATTTTAAAGTTTAATTTTAGCAATACTGAAAATGATAATGATTATGTAAGAATCGACTAAATTAAATGTTCAAATTGTGCACCATTGGATGTCTGACAGTAGCCAAGACGATTAATAAATTCTTTTATCAATAACTTCAGAAAGTATACGATGTATCTCGTGACGAATTCTTACTTTTAAATCTAAATTAACCGATCTACAAACGTATACTTTGCTTTTTAAGTATCCCCACAAGAAATAATGCGGGGTGTCAAATCAAGCGATCTGGCTGGCCACTCAATCGGCCTCTTTCTCCCTATCCGACGATTCGGGAGCAGCTCATCTAAATAAGCACGGTGGCGATAAGACAGGTGTTGCACAATGGGAAGATGCACAATATTGTGAACATTAAATTTTAAAATTTTCAAACATTATTTTCTTGACATTTTTATTTATAACACCATAATTTTTCATGATGTATGTAGAATGACGCGCTCTTTCAAATGGCGTGGTCAAAATTGGGGTTGCTATTTAAAAATTGTCGAAGACGTCATATCTCAAACAATGATGACGTCACAAATATGGGTCGAATGTCAAAAAGTGCCTTTTAAAAACAAAATCGACGTTCCAGGATTTATTCAAAAACTTCAATTTCAAAATAATGAATTTATTCGTTACTCTTCGAAAGCACTGTATATACAGATATTTAAGCCTCTTTTATCTCAAACAATTTCTTCATGTTCTAAAAATAATAATGGTCCATCTAGAACTACTGTTTTGAATACAGGATTAGAAAATACTGATATTCCATCTGCTTTTACGTGAGAGGGACAAAGTAAATCCTAGAAATTCATGCAATAGACAAGGATGACTATATTGATGACGTTTTAAAATAGGATGCGCTCGGTTAGAAGTGGGAGTAACTGCTCAGATGTTCGCATGGATTTCTATACTTTACTTAGTCGGTCTTCTGTTACGGCAGATGGACCATCACCGATTTCCAACCGTGTATATTCTAAAGAAGAAGTTTCTTCACATGTCTTAATAGTTTCCTTCGTCCACTGTCCACAACTAACGAAGAAGTGATATGTTTCTAGCTTAAACTGAGTAGTTCAGTTTAGAAATGGCATTTTAAAATTACGGTCAAAATCTCTAGCAAAAAATCAATATAAGAAATGCATCGGCATAGTTAATAAGTCGCCTCTTAATATTCAAGTAATTAGAGAGATGGTGCGAATAGAAAAAATACAACAGAAGTCATCTTCTACGCACCTTGTTACGGTGCCTATGTGTGTTGCAAAGAAAACGGAAATGCTTTGACTTGCCTAAAAGGAAAATGCGTTCTTCTTTTTTAACAACAATAGTTTTTTTATTGGTTTGACGTATAAGTTTGTAGCGTTTTTATTTAGTTCAAAATTCATATATTTGTAACAAATTACCTAAACGAACACATAAATAAAATACGTAAACTAATAAAATTATGTATATATTCTCTTCCACTGATTTCCAAGATTTTCAGCAAATGTTATTACTTAGTGTTATACATATAATTGCCAATAATTTTCTCGTACACTAAAGATCAGTTAACTTATGATGTAATATGTATCTACTGACTTCCTATCAGAAACACAGGAATTATAAAAAGTGACATTTTGTAGCAAAATGTTCTTCTTCTTCAGCCGGCCAAACGATGGTAGAGACTTGCCACGGCCTATCGGCCCGTGCTTGCGCGGCTAGTGCCAACACGGACCGTGTGAAGCCACCATTATATTTTGCATCTATGCACTACTCGCGGACTTTGTCTCGTCTCCGTAACGCTTTCTAGGAAAACAAGACTTAAAATAAATGTATTCATTGACCGCCTGCTATCTGCTACCTAGTTTGATTCACTCGCAATATTGCCACAAGTACATTTCCGATATATGCAAAGAAATGCTGCGTCAGCCGTCTGATCAGTTACTATCTGATTTTGAGAATGGTATGTGCATGTACGAACCTTGGAACTGTCGTAGCATTTTGGTTTGCGTAGGGTACTACATACAAATAACTATATAGTTGCTGCAAGATTTCAGGCGACTTATGTCACGGCTGACGCTACGCAATTGTTTTTATTGTCGACATAATTTTCTATAGTTTCTCGCGTTAAAAACAACTTGTTTGTAATTTAGTGTAATATATATTTGGAACGGTCCTTTTCACATTATAAATATATTTTTACTAACAGACGTCACTCGTTGACAGCCGAGCATTTAAAAGCTATTAGTAATGTATTCACAATCTAGTGCACGTAAATAGTGCTAATGGTGTAATGATGTTACCCAGAAGACGGTTTTGTTCTTATCGTTTTGACCATACAGTGAGATGACTTGAACTGCGCTCAGACCTGACCAAGCATTACATTTAGGAATACAAATAATAATTCCTCAATTGTTTCTGTAAGGCCACACAATTAAAGGTAAACTGATATCCACCTGAGTCCACCTCTGTTATTTACGTCATGTCGGCAGTTAAATCCGTGGTTTAGTTATAATATTCTGAAGAGTTGTCGTATTTACTACAGAATATAGTAGCTGAGACTATCACTGTTTACATGTCCGCCGCATTTGAAACCTTATCCACATCTAACTGTGATTGCTATTTAGACGTAAACAAGGACGATTTATATTGATTTAGTTTATTTTATAAATTGGACACCGCAAGTTCATCCCATGCTGCATGGTTGTAATCAGCAATATTAGCATTTTTACAATTAACACAAACTAAATCAAGCAGAAATACAATCAACAACGGAATGATCCAATGAACATGTTGAACAAGCTATAACACTATTTTCGCAATATTTCTGGATATGATTCAAACATATTCTCAGTTCCACTGCATCATAAACAGCACAGCTATCATAGTTAATAAACACATTTCCTATATTCATTACTTGACAGTAAGACTTGCTCTAAAATTGCTTAAAATATCTTAGAATTATCTCTAATAGGCCAAATTTTTTGCACGTTGCAGTCTACAGTACTGTTAAAAGCATGATTCTGATTCTTCAGGAAGTGAAGAAGGCGCTCATAACTGCATTTTTCAGACAGCCCAATAACTTTTATTTTAGAGTTTGTATCCTTAACTGCTTTAATATCATAATTGTTTCCCAATTTACTATGAGCCAACTGCATAAACTTACTAGCTCCATCAGTATTATCACATCCAATAAGCACTTCTCATGTACTTATATTCTTAACTTTAGAAACCGGAATCTCCAAGTCCACATGATCAATGTTATTCATAATATCATTCACAAAAATCGTAGAAAAGCTTTAGCAGTAACTTTTGAATACAATAAATGCTTATTTCCAAAATATTTTGGAGGTGACAGATCAGAAAATTCTTTGTTTGCTATATATAGATTTATCCTGTAAAATTTGTCTTGCATGATGCGCAAACCCTAAAGCATTACGTTTTTCAATGTACTGGAATGAGCCATATCTGTCCTGCCGGTAGAACGCTGTAGATTCTATAATAAAGAGTTAAAATGAGAACCCCGTATATGTAGGATTGAACCGGCATATGAATTAGAACCACGTACAATCCAAATAATTTGTAGTCGCGCAGCTGTATGCGTACCTGTCGACCAGCTCGGACTGGCGCTCCTTTTCTTCGCAGCACTGTTAATCAATAAATAATCGAAGAGATACGCAAGAGGAGAAAGCAAACTAAATAGAGAGGCACCTGCTAGAAGCGGACGACGGACGGCGATTGCAGCAGTTACATATATTGCCAGGCTATCGCTTTGGTTTATTATATCGTTCGGCGATAGTCGTGTATATGCCCCATGCATAATGCATGACAGCATAAAGCTTCGAGTCCGAATTTGACACGCTGATTCCCAGAGCAACTCCTGCATCTTACATAAGCATAACATCGTCTACATTATAGGGGTTTCAAACCGTAATTCATTTTCCACCGGACTCCAGTCAATTATTAAAAAATTGCCGTCCCTCGGTGCATCATTTCTCTGCTATGCCGCTCCCGAAACACTCGTATTTTGCGGGAAAAGAAGTATCCCGCCAGGCGCAGCGCCAGGACGAGCCCTTGGGGACCACTTCCGGCTTGTTTTACATCGTTTTGTTCTAACAATCTAGAACATAACTCTTGTATCGAGCCGTATGTAAAGTTTCGGGCGGAAGCACTCGGTGTTATTGAAAATTGAAATTCGGGTGCTCATTTGACAGACTATAACTCAACGTTAACTGATAAAGATTGCCGCAGTCGGAGAAAGACGGAGAGAGAGAGCGAGAACTTCCGGAAAATTACGCCAATACTTGAATACCATCAACTTTTTGTGTACTTTCTTCAATATTCCTAACAAATTACTTCTTGAGATTCTCAATTCTAAAATGTGCCTAACTGTCAAGTCAGATAATAGATGGATCCACCGATCCCCAGAACCAATTAGTCGACGTGTGCTGATGAGACACAGGATCGAATGGAAGCAATTAATACAGAAGTGGAACAAATATTTAATATTTATTGTGGAGTGAAAGCAAATAAGCTTCATGAATGACGTTGCAAAATATATCACTTAGAGCAAGGAAAAATGCTTGCATATTTCAAGTAAAGTTTATTTCATATAGGGATAAGCTATGTTAATCTTAGAAGGAAATATATAATACGTCAGTTCTGTAACTGTAAAAGTGGCATGTATACAGGCACTTTAAATCTGATACTAATTAGTTAAAATGCAGAATAGATATTGAATAAATATTTAAAGCCTTAATTATTACATTTTTTAAATAAAAAAATTCAGATAAACAATTTTGGATCCGGTTCTGTCGTATACAGTACATAGTACAGTGGCAATGTCAAGTACATAGCCTCCTTTTTTGCCAGTTGGAATGTATGCATTTAAACATGTTTTTAAGGGTTTTTGGTTATAATTAGAGTCAGTGCCAGCGCGGAGTCTAACAGGGTCAAATGCATTAGAAAAATATGTGGATCAAAAAATCCCTTATGAAAATATGTTAAGATTAAGATGTGTCGATAGGGTTTAGAATGGTGTACAAAAATATGCGAAGACATTGCGAACAATCTCGTTTATTTCATTATAGACGAAGCTACTGATGCTTGCAGACGTTCGGTAGCTAATTTTTTAATTGGTGCATTAAAAGGTGACACTGCTAGTGACACCTGCAACTGACTTCTAAGGTGTTGGACAAGACCAATCACGAAACTACCATGAATGGTGTTATTAACTGTTTCCATTATATATGGCCTGCTCATGCACAAAGGGATGCTTTACCGAGCATATCTCTGCCTACGAAACTAATTATAAATGTATGGGTACTTGGTTGGAAGCCGTAGGGTATTATGATAAAACATTTCGATGGCATAAAAAATGTTATTGGTAGATTTAATCCTAATGACAGTAGCGCCATACACAGGCGCTTACTCAAGAACCAAAATATTCGCGATGGCATACGTTTCATTAATAGATAATATGGTTTCTTTGTGCAATAAAGAAAATAGGATCAGATGGACTATCTCTAAATGAACAATTTGACATAATAGATGATGTACAAAGAAATATATATATACGATGCCAATAATATACGCCCAGTCAGTAGCACGATGAAAGAAAAAAATACAAAGCATGTTGAAAAAAATCCAGGAGACACCACTTTGGAAAACATATGTGAAGTATTAGCTGGTACATATCAGGAGTTACCAGCAAATATATTAATATATAGCTCATACCTCACGAATTTCTCATACTGTCCGTTGTCAACAGTAGAAGCTGAATGATCATGTTCCCTACACTAAGTTAATAATAAGTGATACAAGTCACCATTTCACCACAGAAAATTTAGAAAAGCAGATAATAACATGTTTTAACCACTTGCAATATGCGACGGAAACCTTGTCTCAGCACTAAGGTTTGTCGGGTAAGTTACAATTATTACATGTTATCTTAATTTATATAGATATTTTATCTTCGACTTCTCTATTTGGTAATAGTACTATGTTGCGATATATTTTCTGTGAACATATTAATATGTTCCATCGTAAACTGACTACGGTCCTCCGCGCCGCACTATCTCGAGTTATAACTGAACAAATCATCAACAAATCAAAATTGATTAATTGGACTTTTTCTATAATCCATTGAAGATACACATTTATTACAAAAACGTTTTGTATTTACACGAGATGTTAGTTTCTAACGTCTAGTGATCACTGGCTACTAGAAGAGCCACAAACAACTCGAAAACGTGGGTAGTATTGAAAACTGCCACCTCTTTCGCCATCGACGATTATGATATTAGCAAAACCGAAATTTCAGGAGACAACTACTGTGCGGGTTAATGCTCTGATCAGCATTGAATTACACCTGAAAAATCTAAAGCAAACAGCCACAGTTCGTCGGTGCCGTATGCTATAGGTGAAGCCACCTGTATTTATTATTACCTTCCATAATTTTTTATTTGTCATTTGATCACGTAATTGCCATTTTTTATAAATGTACCATACTTTGCAATAATAACAACACTCTTTAAAACGAATTTGAAGATTTATTTTGAACTTCTGACGTATTCATAATAAAATCTACTTTCAACATTAGTTAACTACTACCAGTAGTTCAAAAACTGATTTAAGAAAGTGCAATAAATTGTACCTGATAGACAATAATATTAAGGTTCCTTTATTATTATTAATTATTAACAAACTAAAGAAAAAAATTAAACTACTACAACTTAAATGCATATTAAAATTTGTATAAATCTCTAATTTCTATATGGTAATTATAACAACTTGTCTTTATTGATCAAAACAATAAGTTCAAAGAAAGAATTGTACCAATGCTCAAATTTTAATCTGAGGTATTTCTATAACAAACTAATGATACATTCCTCTCCATTAGCTGTTGTCAGATTAACAATAATAGTATCTCGGTAACTACGAAACACATTTTTTTTTGGAGACGCGACAGTCTGAATGTTTAATGTATGCACAAAAATAAAATATTACTGCTATATTTTTTAGCTATTCCAACTCCAATTAAGTAATAATTAAAAAATCATATATTAGAAGTACGTTGACGCTAATTTATAGACCAGGTGTTGGCTTAATGGTTAACAAAACTATACACTGAATTTATATAGTTAATTAAAATTCAATTTAAAATACGTATTCTAGGTTAAGTCGTTTTGGGCTGGCATATAAATTTAATTAACGGATATATCTAATATAAGAAGTTTAAAATATAATAATATAAATATGTGGAATTTTAAAATAATAATGTTACGTAAATTACTGATTTGGCTATTGTGAAATTAGAGGTATCCAAAATACATGCTTCTCATTTTAGTTTTTAGTTGGGTATTGGAAAAGGGAAATAATTGCCACATGTAGTTTTCACATAATAGTTGTCATAAATATACCTTATTCTAAAATGTTCTTTTTCGACATAGAGAATGTTAAAGTTTTTGAGTAATATAAAATTTCAGTAAATATCGTTTGACGTAGAAGAATGAAAATTGAACTGGTCTTTTAATTAAAAAAAAAAAAAAATTGGTTTAAATTCACTGAATTTGCATGCGATTATAATGCCAACCTTTGCCAATTATTTAAAACACACATAGAGTGTGTAAATGATACTGCAGGAAACAACTACTCCGCGGACTAATGCCCCGACCGGCATTGAATTACTCCCGCAGTATCTGTATGAACAGCCAAGAACCCTTATCGGACACACCACCACACTTAGACCCGTTTCCGGCTTGTTAGTCCTCATCAGTATGCCATAGGTGAGATGACCGACAATTGATTATATCTCACCTGCACTCAGTTTATATCTAAACATACATATTATGAAGGAACAGCTAGTTCAATAATAGAAATCGCTCAATTACCTTACTTGTCATTTGACGCTAGTTTTGACAACCAAATTATTTTATTTTTTAGGTATATGTAGTTGGAATGATGAAATTTTTATTTAACATCATCAACGTTTCGACAAGTATGATGCAATCATCAGGATGCGACAAGATTACAGACAAATTAAAAAGTATAAAAACAGGCAGGCCTGTATTTTGATAATCTATGTGGTATTATTGTACTTTTTAATTATTGTAATCTTGTAGCATCCTGATGATGACATAATACATGTCGAGCGTTGATTCTGTTAAATAAAAAGTGTTTTAGTAAATTGATAACTTCATTCCAAATACATTTGCATACATTTGCCTTAAAAATAATTGAATAAGGTCACTATCCTGCAACTATCAAATTATTTTGTAAGCGGCAGCCATTTTGACACAACGCTGAAAATCATTGTGGCCTTTAATCAAAGAGTAGAAATTTGTACTATTTGCTTTAATTACAAAAATATCGTAAGTCTAGTCGGTTTCCTAATATTGAATACTCAAAACGAAGACAATTATGAAAAGTTATGATGATTGCAATGCTTTTGGGGCTTGTTTTAAAAAAGTGCAGTGGGTACAGTTTTTCAATACGTTGCTTAAATTCGTCGAAGTTATTGTACAAAAGTCCATTATTGTAATATTTACTATTTTACTATTTTTTATATCATTTAATTCAAAATAAGCTCTTGTTTTTGACATTTCTAAATTATTTGAACTATTTGAAAATTTCAAAGCCAATTTCAAAGCTCGAAAACAGTGTGTGCCAGTTGCGATCATAAAGTATACATTATTTGTGTAGAAAAAGTTGAAAAATAACAATTTGATATGAAAGGTGAGTACCTTTAAGTATAAAAAAGTTATGTCGTTTTTAACATATTTAATCTACTGCAGCTACTGCTACTCTATGAACTATAACCAAAATGTGAACAGATTTCAATTTCTCAACCCATAAAACCACAAACCCCAAAATTATGTGTGGATATTGGCATCATGTCCAAGCATTCATACCAAGGGATTAGACGAAGAGGGTCGGTACCAATGTCGCCACGATTTTCTGACTTTAAATCATTTGGATTTTCTGGGGATATTTAAATATGAAGTGTATCGCACCGAAGTTGCTACCTACTACTGATGATGTACGGAAACGTATTATAGTTGCTGTCGATAACTTTCGAGGTCAAAACACAGCTGAAACATTTGTGTTAGTTAACTAGTTAAGACGAGTCCAAAATTTTGTTGTTATATCAGGTATGTCAAACCATTTTATTAATTAAAACCAAAAATTTATTTTATTAATAATTAATAACAATAGCAGTTGAATTTGCTGCATAAAATAGGTATTATAAAATGTTATTTATTTCTTTCTTTGGGAATTTCTTTCCATTTTTTGTCCAGTCGTCGATTGCATGCTTTGCCGCCTTATCAGGTTTTCACAGTGGACAAGTTTCCAGTGCCGTCCAGTGTATTTTTAAATCATCTGCGAACTGCTCTTTTTAATTTTTTTTTACAAAATTATGTTTGTAAGAGGCCCTCTACATTATTTTTTTTAGATAAGTTCTGAATAACCGTGTATATTATATGATATCTATGGTCGCTACAGTCAACAGTAAGTAAATAAATGATATGACAATTGGGAAAGTAATCTTTGTTGGCAACCGCTCATCCCGAACTGCTTCCATGATCCGAAGGTTCTATTAGTTACCGAACTTTTCAAAACACCTTTATTTTGAGCTGTTATTGGCGCCAACATCTGTAGTTAGGGAAAGGTAAAAGCAAGTATACAATGCCAAGATCTCTAACCGTTACAGAACGCAACGCATCACTCAAGCCCATCCCTGTCAAGAAAAATAAATCTGTAACAAATTGCAACGGCGGAATTAGAACAGGTCTTCAAGAGAGCACGGTCTTGCGGGACATGGGAATGTGTCCAAGTAAAATAATGAGCAGACAAACGACATTGACACCACTATACCCGGGCTCCCGATGTAGAGCTGCACGTCGCTGAACGACCTCTAAATCTGTCCGCCGCTACACCGAAACATGGGCCCATAATGAGACCCTCCGGCCTTCTCGGCTCGGCCCTCTCATTAACCTTACACATATGTGTACTCTTGGCTTCGATTTCAACGACCCCACACATGCACGCCACATCGGGCTTCCTTTTTACAATTAATTAAACTGGAGATTGCGTTTATTAGGAGACAAATTTACGCACAGGAAAATGCTGCAATTTATCTTATTTTGAAGTTTAAACGTGACATAGCCCGAAATTAAGGCGGATAATTTAATTGGGATCTGATAATCAACACAAACGATCTCCAGATGATACATAATTTGCATTGCCTGTTAAAAAATATCGTGGAGTTTATAGTTACGATATTTACTACTAATAAAGAAACATAACTAGTTAGCTAAAACTGTTGCTCTTTAATGTAGGCCATAGAAGGCCATCGCTCTCCCCAATACGAATTCTCTTGTTGATGACACTGCTGTGCACTCACAGAGTGCATGAAGCAATGTCTTATTCTTGTTCGCAACCTCCATGAAGATGTGCTTTACACTTTCTGATTGATACAAGTGCTTCCTTAGCCAACAGCGTCTAGCTTGAATACCTGTCACTAGACGAATATTCATTCTAGTTATAGCCAGGTATTTTTTGACTCTGTCCTTTCTGGGGCACTTTAGGAATTCCTTAGCAAATTCCACTGTTTTCTGAATTCTTTGTGGATGTTTTCCTTAATAATTTCCACGAAATCTGACAGCGGAAGCATACTGGAAGGACCAGATCCAAAGACATTAACACTCAGCTGTTTTACTCATATTGCCATAGCACTGTTCATGTCATACAGATATTCTGTTGTCAGTGCTTGGTAGCAGTCCTATGCTGATCTAGCTGTTATGTTATGGTTAACGCAGACCTCTTGACCTGGGCGACGCGCCATTAAATCTGTAAATGATACTGCAGGAAACAACTACTCCGCGGACTAATGCCCCGACCGGCATTGAATTACTCCTCCAGTATCTGTATCTGCAATGTAGGTCGCTTCCTGTAAGTCAAGCCGCTTAGGCCAAGGAGGAACTAAGACCACTTATATCTCACCTGCACTCAATTTATATGTGAATATACATATGAAGGAACAATGCCGGTCGGGGCATTAGTCCGCGGAGTAGTTGTTTCCTGCAGTATCATTTACACATACTATAACATTTATTTGTTTACAGAAGAATTAACTTCTCAATTATTAAAAGCAGGATGATTTCCATAGGTATCTAAACCATTCAAGACACAACAAAATAACAAGGCTTGTAATTTTTAGTTTTTAAAATACTGGTAACCAATGCAGATCCATTATATTCAATGTTAGTTGTGTTTAAATTCACTAGCTCTTTGCACCGATAAGCGCCCATAACTCCCTCCACTTTCATAAGAAAATCTCATCGGGAGTTTCATGAAATATCTTCGCCTTCTAAGGTAGACATGCTTTACTAAACCACAAACAAGGTATTAAACCTATAAACTAATCACGCTACGTCTAATAATTTAAAAAATATGACAACTATGGCAAATTTTATGCTAATATCTACTTCCTCATAAATAAATGACGTTGACCTCAATACCGAGTATTTAGACTCCAAAAAAGGTGGTGTGTACTTCATATCAGTTCTTTAAAATATGCTACCATCACAACTTTTACATTTTTTGATGGCATCCACTGAATAATCAACCTTCAAAACACACGGTGACTTTGTGTCTATTGTATATTTCGGCGTTGTTATATAAGAAAACATGTATTAAAATACTGTTTTATTAATAAATATCTACTAAAAAAACTGCTTTACATTTTTATGCAATCAATTGGTTTAATGTCTCAAGAAAGACAGAAATATTAATTTTATATTAAAACAGATGCGTCAATTATTTATTGTTTCCATTAAAAAACATTTTAAGATCAAGTTCAAAAATGGCTGCAATTTAACATGTCAGTATCTAATGTTGGCAACTGGTATAAAATACATAATTTGTACACTCGACAAGCAATTATTTACAGTAAGTTTACACTTTGGTTAATCGGTTGGTTTAATTAATTGCACCCTCCCACTTTTTTAATAAAAATGTAGTTTCAAGTACACTGCTCCCCATAATTAGGGATTTTCTATTTACTGTATTTCAAGTAGAGGTAATTTTTTCAAAAACTAAAATTAAAGCAAAGTGCGGCTATTAAAGATGTTCAAAATGTTCTCCATAAGTCCTCTAAATAATTTGGTGTATTATAAGAGCGATTTTAAGTAACAACCTTAGAAAAAATCCAAATGGGTTAAATCAACTGAATGTGGTGACTATTCAGTTGGTTCTCATAGTCCTATCCATCTGCAAGGGAAATTATTATAGTCAATAAATGTCTGGACATTAACATCAAAGTTAGGAGGTGCTTCATCTTGTTCCAACCATATTGTTGGGTGAGAATCACCATTAATTTAATTATTTTGATAAGGAGCTGCTGAGTCGGAACTAAGTCAAGAGGTAGAAAATCAAAATATCTTACAGTCGTTAAGTGGTCAAGAACCAGTAGGACCTAAAATAAGACGTTTTGTCATTTCAGCCCATTTATTTTGCCTTAGCGTTGGCTATGCGATTCTTGAACCGAATGAGAATTATTTCGAGATTGAGATCAGTACCTGCAGTTATGATGACTTCCATTCAAGATAAAAGTTATACCGTCAGTGAAAACAATAAACAACGTAATATAATCTTGTCGACTGTGGAGTAGTCGATATGAGTGCTTAGATCCAGTTGCCTAGAAGAAGTGTGAGGACTTTCCTGAATTTAAAGCAATACGTTTCTTGTCGAGGTAACTTTTTACCAATTCCCAAAACTTGTTGAACTAGTCCACTTACTGTTGATTTACCAGATGCTTCTTTCAAAAACTTGTTGCGTTCAAGATTTATTGATATTTTTGTGATATTTTGTCTTCAAAAAACTTAAAAGTTTCGGAAAATTAGAGATATTAAGGTTACTGTAAAGAGTTGAGTTGAATTAAACATTGAATACTTGGTCCATAACGATGATGCAACAAATTTCTTGTTTAGTTAAAAAAAGTAAGCAAGCAAAACATTTTCATTTATACCGTTAAGGTGCTTAACTTTCATTAAGTCTTCAAAGGTCTTGAACTCTTTATCGTAACAGCCACTAGATTTTTTCAGTAAAATTTTCAATGTAGCCACCTCTGTCTAATCAATAATTTTTTGTGGAGGTTCTTCCTGATCCATATTTGTCTGAAAACTTATTTTTAGTATTAAAATGTCAGTATCGTCAGCAAATTGGGAAATAATTAAATGACAGTGTTGTTTAATATTTTTTTAAAAAGCACGTCCATGTTTCATAGTAACATGAGAGCATCTTGATTATTTACGAATTCGCAACAATGACATTCTAAATAAACCGCTAACAAAGAAAATAACAGTAGTAATAAGTTCTTTTGAGATAACGTAGTTTTTCTGTTGGATAAAATTTTATATGGCACTCATGTGTTATGTTATACAAATAGTATAGTTACTTAAGTACCTATATACAATATTTGAAAACCTAGCTGCTATTAACACTTATCGTTGCATTTTTACATGTCTCATTTCATCAATTTGCAAATTGGTGATTTGTAGCTAGATAGATAGATAGGTAGATAGATATATACTTTATTGTCCAAGAATAAATTCTCATTGGCAAAGTAAAAAATAAAACAAAAAAACAGTATTTAACTGTATTGCCATCAATTATCAAATTGTCGTAACTAAATTTTAAATTAACAATTTTGGTTTTGTCTACATTGAATCACACCACTCCCTTATCTTTGTTAGATCTGAGCAAACTACTTGCTGCAAATTTTCAGTGTTTTTCCCATGCCATAATAATGGCAATTTACAAATAATATAAAGACTCCTCCAATATTGACTGTACAGACAGAACAGATCCCTGAGGTATCCCACAGTATATACCTGAAGAATTGGAGTATGTGTCACCAACTCTCATTATTAATGTTCTATTATCAATGTATGATCTAAACATGTTGAGGCATGTACCTCTTATGCCATAGCATGTATTTTATGCAGCAGTAGTCCGTGATTAACACAATCAAAGGTTTTCGAAAAATCACAAAAGACTGCTACAATAAAGCCCCCTTCATTAAATTTCACATAAAGTTTTTCTAAATATGAGGAAAACGCGTCATTAGTGCTTCTTGAAGTCTGAATTGACATTCGTTCAAAATGTTTTCATTCAATAAGCATTGTAATGTATTAAAGTAGTCTAAAATCTATCATCGGTACATTAGACGAATATGTTTAAATTTAACCATGCCCAAGTTCGAAGAGGACGAGTACCGCGACATTGTAGAAAGCAAAGACGTCATACCTCACGAGAGTTTAATTCCAGTTTCATTTCGCACATTCCAAAACTTGCTTATTAGAACGACTTCAAATTTTCTAGGTTGATCATATATTTTAAATGATTCATAAACATTAGACAAATAGTGTAATTTGACCAAATTACCGTTTCCATTCTTGTCATTTTTCTCTTCTCTGATTAATTAAAATGGAAATTTACTTGGATCAGGCTTTTTATAGTAAGACATCTCTGTCCCTCGATACATTGTATATTTTTAAATTCTAATTAATTTTAAAATGTATTTAATCTCCACGCCGAATCACATTACCCAGTATTTTATTGTATCGCATGACTGTTATCTTCCAAATTAAAAACCGCCTTCAGCTGACTATCAAGAGTGTCACACGGCCCGTCAGAAGGCCTGGATTACGACCGGGTGTCAATGAGGATGAGCTCTTATGACCGGTTATTGTTGAGACTTTCTCATTGTGTTAGATGCGACAGCCTGATCGATCTGCCTGGACTGGTTTGGTTAAGTTGCGAGATAATTTAATACAGACTCATTTAAATCCAACAAAAATGCGGAGGCCAGACTTGTACGTCTTAAATTACAGCACAATTGCATGAGATTGGAGAATACATCTGCATAACTTAGCATCCGATCGACGGGCGATATCATTGTCGCGTTTTAAATTTTTTCTTTGTTCTTTTTGGTCGTCTGAATCTGGAATGGAGTAGCCAATGTCCTCATGTTGTTTAAAAACAGCACAGTGGTTTAAACGCTGTAGATATGTCAACATTTATGTGCTTCTTTTTTATGAACAGCAAAGTGAATTTTGATAAATGTGTAATATTTATTTATTTATTTCAAGTTCATAATACACACACCACAGTGCTTACACACGTAAAAAAGCAATAGTCAAATCTTATAAAAGACTGGTTAAAAAAAATCATTATAAAAGTGATAAATAACTAAGAAATTTAAAAAACAAATTTTTAACACAATGGACAATACCCTTAGAAAATCACTGTTAAAACAGTCAATCATAGTATAAAAAGCTTGATTCGAAAGATAATTCTTTATTTTCTTTTTGAATGTTTTAGGTTTCTTATATTAGGAGGAAGTGTATTAAAAAAATAGTATATCTGTATAATCAGTTCCTATTCTCGGTCTTAAAGTTCTACGAAAATTGTTGTCAAAGCCATTCTTTTCCTGTTAATCCTGTTAATCGTTGGACTGGGTTCAATAATTAAACTTGTCCAAATTACATTTAATAGAAATAACACAAGGAAATATGTAAGTTGATGGTACAGTGAGAATATTGAAGTTTACAAAACAATTTTTGCAGTCATCTCTAAAACCAAGCTCAAATATAATCTGTATGGCTTTATTAAGGAAAAAGCACGTGCACTATAATGCGCATGACCCCATATTATAATAGCATACGATATAATAGAATATATTAAGCAGTGATAAGCTATCTTTAGGAAAATTAGAGATACCTTGTCTACTAAACTTCGGAGTAAGAAAAGATGTTTAGATGTTTTATTACAAATATAATCGACTGATTCCAAGATAACTTCGGATCTAAGTGAACTACAAGATCGCATTCTGGATTATTATGTTTCTTAGACTAAAACCCATTGTTTCTGATTTAGTTACATTTACAGAAAGTTTATTACTGACAAACCAGTCGTTTGCTAAGGATTGTGTCTGAGGCAAGTAACTGAGAACAGAAGTAAAATCCGTGCCTGAAACTGACATACTGGTATCATCAGCAAAAAGTATACTTAAAACTTCGCTGTCAAAGGTATTGAAGCTGAAAATCCATAGTAGTGTAATTTATTTAATATGTAATAGTTTAATTAAATCTTTGATCTTTACAAAATTGTACTACATCCTCTTTAGATCAAAGTAAGCCTATCTGAAATTTACCTTAGTGTAAATTACTTTTGGAACTATTGGTCCTAAAATTGAAATTACTTTGCCAATGGGAAAAATGAGTTGTAAGTATAAGCAAAGTTTATGGAAACTTAGGTATAAGCTTTTGATTAAGATAACTTAAGACTTGTTGCATTGTCAGCTTTTCACCACTTAGTAATTCTTATTAATAAAATGCTCAGCTATTTTTAATCGTTCTGATCAGTTCGCTGTAGGAACCAAAACAAGCCTTTGTTTACTACAAAAGGAATAGGATAGATAAGACTCGATTGTTCTTAGTTTCTTCGTAATTTTTGTTTTAATAATTGGTAGTTGATTTTAGAAAAACGTAAATTCAAATAAATGAAGGTATTATATTCACTCATACAAAGGTTTATATGAAGAAAATTAAATTGTGGTCAGTGCATAATTTTGTTAGTCGCTAGGGTCTTATAGACTTAAGATGTATTGGTAAAAAGATAATCCAACTGATTTAAGTTTGGAGAACGTGGTGGTTAATTTACAGGTGCCATGATGACATGCACTTATCCATTTATTTGGCTCCTGGTTACGGAATACCTTCGTGCATAAACCATATGTATCTACGAAGTTCGAGAAGGTAAATCATTTAGTAAATGTTAGTTATATGTAGTTGCGGCAAGAATTCAGACGACTTAAATTACAAAAAATGAATGTTTTTAATGCGACCAAATACCGAAAATTATGTTGATAATACGTAAAGTAAACCATGGCGTAAGTAGTTTCAATTTATGCCGCAACTATCTCCAATTAGTTTCTTCTAATATTTCAACAATTACTAACCTTTATAAAAACAACAGGATGCTAAAGGCAACAGATCATTTCAAATTTCAAAATTAATTTCGTAATTCCAATCACCACATCAATTTTAAATTCATTAAAATATTAAACCTATATTACATTCAGATTTTGAGTCTGCACAAATATGTTCATTATATAGAAATTGTTTGCTTCATCGGTAAACAAACTGATAATGCTACTGCTAATCCCTCTTTGTCTGTTATCAAACTGACAAAAACCTAGTCGCAATTCGAGTGAGATATTTGGTACTGGCACATTATGGTATGGATATAACGACTGTTTTTTAATGACATCTTTGAAAATTCTTATTTTCCTTTCATTATGCTTAGTTGCGAATATATAGCAAGTTATAAAATGTACTCCTCAATTTGAGGAGTTGTTATAGTTTTCAAGCCAATCCAGTAGCAATCTCCACAAGATATCTCTCAAAAGTAGCAAGCGTTGGCTGGCTTTATGTACAACGGTTCTCAATCTTCTTCTTCACATTTTCTCGATTATTTCCGTCACAGTATTCCAAAAGCAACAACATATTAATATACTCTGCATTTTTGTATTGGTCAGTTATGATAAATAAAGACAATTTAAAGTATCTAAATCATTGCAGCATGAGTTAAGAAACTTTTGAACTTGAACGGACAGTGGAATGAAGAAACGTTGGTATACACAGAAACAAAAAGATAGATCTGATAGAACCCAAATACGTTCATGCTGTTTCGTAGTTAGTTTGGTTTCTAAAAATTGGCAGTAGATTCTTACGAAACAAATTCGCATGTTTCTTAAAAATCTATTCCCAATGATTAAATACAAATTACGAAAACCCCTGCATATATGTATAGCAGTATAATTTCATCTATTATTTTTATTCCAAAACCATTATCATATAATTTCTTTGTATAATATAAATAATTCAATAATGTAGTCCGCCCAATTAATTGGATTAATGTAATAATACTGTTGTCGAAATTTCTTGACACCTTCAATAAAAAAAATGGATTAAATAACCTTTCTTCGATTTATTAGGGTTTGATAAATATTGTTCCATTAATAAAAGCAAATAAAGTAAGCACTTTTACAAAGAAATTATAAAATTGGTGGATTACATAGCATCATAACAAAAGTAATACAGTATTAAGAATACATCGATCACAGATTATATTGCACTAATAATTTTGTGTTACGCAAAGTTACGAAAATATATCAGCATTTATTTGTTTACTCCTGTTTGTTTACAATTGTTTAATGATTTAGTTATTAACTGATAAATTGATAAAAAAAGAAGAAAGTATTATGTACATAACCAGAATCTATATTGAACGTGATTAAAATATGGGAAAAAGCAATTTTAAAAGTTTGTATCATCATCATTCATCAGTAACTATCTAACAGTGAAAAGTAACGTTTTTCTTCAAAGACGTAACGATGATATTTGTGGTCAAGTGAATATGTTTCGAATAAGTACTTTTATTAATAGCGTTATCAGAAAAATAAGGAAATACTATGTGTAATACCGAAAGTATAGGCAATGACTGTTCATAAAAGTGTAAGTAATTATTGCATAACGCATATGACAAATTTACTATTATTTACAAACTTATTGTAAGGTTTTGCTGGAATCATTCATAACACATCTTTAATAATAATCTTTCTATTAAATCAGAAATGTTCTGGTTGTGTTGATTAGAAATACACCGTCAACTTTTCCACCGTATCAACTGCTAAATGGATATTGCAGACTCAAAACACAAACATTAGGTAGAAGACAGACTGCCTATGTTCTGGCAAAGGAAAGGTATTATGTAAGTGTGATGATGAATAAAAGTGCTACATTTACTACTCCAGAAGTTCTACCTAGAAGACTAAGGATATATACCGCAGTAGAAAATCTTATTGTATCCAATCTATACAGGGTTAACTATGACAAAGTACAAATATTTTGAGAAGGGCTAGAGAAAGATAAGAATTAAGGGTATCACCCAAACTCATTTTTAAAGCGAAAAAAATGTTTTTCGAAAATATATTGAACCCCTGTTTATCTCCGACTCTGACCGTCCGTCAGTTGCGAGGTTAAGTATATTCCGCAAGTCAAAAGGGTTTTAAAGGTAGTGACAGAATACCGTGTTGTCACATGTATCGATTACGTCGCTTTGAAAGGAAAAAATATTTACAAAATATAGATGATTAATTAATGATTTAATGAGAAATACGATATTGTAGCTAGCACAGGAGGTAGCATCTCCTGATCCTAACTGATATTTATTTCCAGGATTGATATTTGGAGAACTTTCGAGAATGTTGAATTGTTTTGTTTTCCTACTTGATTACATTAAGACTTGGCATTGCAAAGATTCTTGTACTTACTGAATACTCACTTGCTGCGGACCTCTCTTTCAATCGACCGTTCTATTTGTTTAAAGGTACTCGGTCCGACGACCGCGATCAGGTGGACTTTCTGCGTCGGGAAAAACCACAATGGATAACAAAAAAACATATTATGCAAATGTACACAAATACATAAAACCTCTGCCACATTTTTACCGCCAAGGCATTACAACAGTTGTTCAATGTTGTTCAAAGAGGATTCGGCATAATATTCTCTGTCTACTTGGAAAACGTCTTTCATATTACGCTGCCACACGATAATATGCATTTGTCACACTTCCCATTAGCCTTCTATTGGTTTTGACAAATTGACAGATCCACCTGTTCCATCTCCCGCGCTGTGAATATATCTGGCGGGCAAAATTTCGAGTATATTTTTCTGCTAATTTAATTATGTCTGTAATAAATTAATAAGTGATTTTGTGTTCTTCAGAATGGAATATAATTCAAGCTCTACAGCGTATTCTCTAAATTATAAATGCCCTAATTTAACAAGGGTCTAGGGCGCGAGTTCAAAATATGAGTGTAAGTGATGTTGAAATATGTAATTAATTAACGTGTACGTGAGTAGCATATGTATAGTGCAAAAAGAGTGGTAAACAAATACAGCTGTGAAACGGAAAATAGTGGAAACTCGCGGAAGGAAGATGGTATTTTAAAAATGAGCTTTCGACAAAAAAAATTGGGTTGCTATATCTTACAAGATGAAACTTTGCCTAGAATATATAGAAGGGTGCTTTTGCGAATTATGCGTGACATATGAATAGAGTATACTGGTAGAGAAAGACGAATTAGTGATATGAAAATGAAACAATTTAAAATAAGTATTGAAAAGTCGGAATCTGGATCGAAGAATATATTAAATTTTGACGAACCATGGATACATTAAGGTCATACGGAAGACGGTACGATTTGATATATAATAATATGTAATCGTTATAATAACAGTGTAAGTAACCAATTGTGAATAGTGTGTATATATAGTGCAATGTATTCTAAAGGCTTTTGTAATTTTGGATGCGAAATTCGCGAATATTTGCGCAATTTATTTATTGGTGGGAAATCTCTACTTGTAACAAATTTTATCAACTATAACATTTTCTATCATTTTATTCATGAAACTGTCATGGTAGATTGTCAGTAGCAGTCATATTTGTACTGCAAAATTTGTCAAAAGTTCGCCTCGAAATTGGCAAAAACTGTTACATCACTGTTTCTACTAAAAATAATTGATGTTATGTAGTGCAATTATTTTTGTATCCTATTTTATATCTGATCGCCCAAATTTAATACACCTATAAAATGTTGCCCTGGCACGCTTCGCACGTCGCGCTTTTCTACAAGCTAGCGATTAATCATTTTCTAGATTTTCGGCCATTGGGTGTACAGCGTCTCCATAAATGCCCAAGTCCCACGTGACCGCGACTATTAAGTAACCAAACTTACAATAAATCGCTACTGCTAATTTGTACAAACAATCGGCATAAAATACAAAAACTACAAACGGAATGACATTTCATCTAGGGTCCCAGTTGATAATTTTTTCTTGGTAATTTTTGAACCATCAACTTAAAAAAATCTAATCTGGTCACGTGGGACTCGGGTATTTATGAAGACGCTGTAGTAGTTAACTCTGTATATTTAGGTACTGCAGTCTTAAGGAGCGAATCCACAATGAGAATATCTCATAAAATTTTATCTTATAAAATAAAAATCTTAGAAAAATTTTATTCAATTCATTCAATGTGGAATCAGGTGAAATATTTGATATACTAGAGATATTGTCGTAAAACAATGTATCATGAGAGTTTTAATTCATGAACCAGTTTCGATGTGTAAACACGATATATTGCGAATTTGGCATGATACATTTATTTCACTCACTGCACGTGAGTTTCGCTGTGAAAAGAGATAAACATTTATGTTTTCTTCAAAAATGAATTTTGCAAATGGAAAAAGGTTGTTTTTCTATTGCAAATTGTATTTTGTACAGCAAATAATGTAAAGTTGTAACATTCCTAATCTTCCCGTTCTAGTTCCTCTAATAATGTTTCCATTATATTACTGTTTCCTCCCCTTTTCATCAAATCTTTTAAGGTAAGTTTCCACAATGAGTTTTCTATGTGAATTTTTAAGTCATGAGTTAAAAATCTCACCTTCCGTGAAATTTCTTTGTGGTAGTAGTGAGACACACGAGAGTGATATAAAATTATCTGAAACATTTGACTCTGAGAGCTAAACATGGCTCATCGTGTAAACGCGATAGGCTAGAGATATATGAGATTTGTATCCACACACATAACAAAAAGTATTGGAAATCTATGTCTGTAGCACTCATTATACGATTTGTAAACAATTTGAATTTGATAACAAATTTGACTAAGAATATACACATTTGAAAACATGTTAAAACAAAAAATATCGGAAAAACAGTGATATGGAATCGTGACTTGGCGTTATCGCTAATTGAACTGTACGAGGAACATTCCAATTTGTGGAATGTTTTATCTGAAAATTATAGAAACATGAGAAAAGCCTCTTTAGAGAAAATTTCTGAAGTTTTACAAATTTCTGTGGAAGAAGTATCAGCCAAAATACATAACTTACGGTGCCAGTTTCAAACTATCAACAGGAAACGGCTTAAGACAAAAAGTGGCCAGGCAACGGGTGACAAATTCGTTGTAAAATGGGAATTCTATGAAGCTTTAAAATTCATTGATACCCCTACAACATCAAATGAAACAACGATTAATTCATTGGTGAGTATATTTATTGAATAAATAATAATGTTTTAATTAGATAAATTTATACTGCCATGGTAGCTCTCCTTCTACCTGAAAGTAATTTGTTAGTTGTGTCTGTACAACCTTAGCAGATAATATAGTGGGTCTAAGGTTGCTGTTGACTTTTAATCCAGGCAAAGTATAATTTTCGTTGCGCCATTCTCCTGGTTGTATACTACCTTTCAACATTTTCTATATCAAAGCTTCCGTCAGGGGCGTACAATTGTTGTGACCGAGTCAGTCGCAGATACAATTGACATTTTTCTGGTTGCAATTCAATTGGTCGTCGTAATACACGGAATCTGGCTGAAAAGATACCGCTGGATATTAAAATATAACAAGCTGCAGCTCTTTTCCGTTTCTTTAACACCATTTTACAATACTGCTCACCAAACCGGGTACTTCACAGGATACAGATACAACACACCAGTATAACGTGGAAACGCCAAACTGTCTCATCATTACGTTTCAGAGCGCAAAATATCAGTAACAGCGAGAGAACTCATGTAATAGGCGCTGTATGGAAACACAGCATGATATAATTAACTCATGAGACATAACTCTCATGAGGTATTTGACTCATCATGGAAACTTACCTTTACTCAATATCTGTGAGACCTTTTTGTTTTTGTACAAGACTTAACGGCAAGGTAATAATAATAACAAGCTGCAGCCTTCCTTCTAGCCCTTCTTATTGTCATCATTTTATAAAATCACTCCATAACAGAAATATTTGTTTCCGAATACAGAATATTTATAATTATTGTGGAAACAGCGCATTCAAAGATACTCTATCTCGTGAGAGAAAAATTTCTGAACTCGAGGGTTTCACAGAAATATCTCCTCTTCTGTGGAAACACATCTGAGATAAATATCTCAGGAAACAAAAATCTCATGAGATTTTAGTCTCCTTGTGGACACCTATCTTTACGTTCGAGCAAAAATATGTCACCTGCGGAAGGATTAACGGTGCCAGTGGTCCTTTGTAAGTGACTTAGAGTGGTGGCGTCTCCTGCGTTTTTAAATGCGGGGGCAATTACGGAAGCCCATCGCGATTATCCGGTGCCGCGCGCGTCTCGCGGCTCCGTCACGGTGACTTGCACCGACAAGAGCGCTCACTCGCGCACTAATTAGACTCGGGTCCCACACAAACCAATATAACATCGTAGTACACTGTCCGTAGACATGATGACTCCGTAAAAAAAGGACGAACTATACACCAAGCACCGTTCGCCCTTTGATCTCGGCATAAAGAGATATAACCATTAGGTTTTCATCATGCTATGCCGGCCATTGCGGCCGCTGCTGGTCCGCTTGTGTGCTCTCAGGGATTAAGGAAATATAAGTGGCGAGCTAGGAGACTACTCGTTCATTATGAATTAATGTACGACCTTTCACATCAAACGCGAATGTTCATTTCTGCAATGGAATACGCTCTATTCCTCTCGCTTCGACTGCCGTTGTTGTTATTCTTTCACGGAACGACTTCGTAAAAAGACAGACAGGAACGGGCATTTCTCTTTATGAGGTTTTCAAACTCATGCGGAATGTGTTCGTGTTATTTTGCTTTAATTATATTTGCACTCTGGAATATTAAGGTTTATACGTTACGTACTGGGTGTTTAAGATGATGAACAAGGATTCTTGGTTACTTTCTTTCTAATTAAGTAACAATTCTAGGAGCATGTTTGGAAATTCCGATAATAGAAGATACTATAGTCGAGGCCTAAAATAATAAAGTGATTTATTCATAGCACATCAATGAACACGGGAGGTGAGAGTTTCTTGATTCCATAGGCGTGCCACTTGAGCAGGGTTTAAAGAACACAAAATTGCCAAAATTAAGTACGTGGAGTGAATCTAGCAGTTTATACTCACCTGTAGAATACCGTCCTATTAGATGGTGATGGCCTACCATCACCCAGTTACACCTATCTGATGCGCTCTCCGCAGATATCACACCTTTAACGCATAATACACTGCACTCTTTACATATGCCGTATACACTACTGGTTGTTAGGACTGCCACTAAAACCACACACGTTAACACGTATAGTCCGTTATTAGGCTTATTCATAGAACAGTTCGAAACAGGTTGTTTTAGATGCAGTGCGCATGCTTCTGACGGTTGGAAACTGATCTTGTTCTGCTATGAACAAAGCTATTATAAGGCAGGTACATTATCCATACAAACACGACAGCACCAGGTTCCATATGTGACAAAACAGTGCCAAACTTTTATCACGGTATATAACTGCATAAAATATATTCTTTCATTCAGGCTTTGACATTCCAATATTTTTCTTAAATAGCTTCTTCGTCATATTTTGCCTTTTTCTATCAGCATACTATTTCGCTCTATTAAACGACAATTCAGTCACGCACAATTAGTAAAAACATTCTTGTAGACATTCTAGGCAAAGTTTCATTCTGTGAGATAGCAATCTAAATGTTTTTATTGTTGGAAGCTGATTTTTAAAAGATCATCCAAGCTATAGTGATAGTGCATGATACGTTTCATTACTGATATAGTAGTGTTCTGTATTATGCAGGACAAAATACTATTAAGAAAGGTTTCTCAAAATTCAAAAGTGAGTATGTCCAAAATTGTAATGTCAGAAGTCTACTTTCATGAAAATCTAAATGTCAGGGTGTCCCGAATTGGAGGAATCTAACAGTTACTAGAACTTTTTAAAATAAGAAAATAAGTATCTGTCTATATTTGTGTGTTTATATTAAACTAGGACATTTTTGTTTCTTGTAATACATCACGGCAACTATATAACTAGTCAGAATCATTTATTATATAACAATTTATACTTGCTTCTTTTCACATTAATATTAAATGCCAACTTCTTCCAAATAGATAGGTATAAAAAATAGGGTTATTCAACATTTAAACTTTTTTGACAGAGATCTTTTAAATAACATGATCTAATGAAGTAAAAGTAGTAATAGGACATTGTAATGTAACATATCAATATTTTCAGATTTATTGGCTTTAGGCGTTTACTAAATACATTTCCTTCATAAAAGAATCGTACATAAAAAAATTGTATTAATAGTGTGGAATCTGTGGGAAGGAATTAAATATAACTTTTAAGTTAATAAGTTATGACCGGTTCGGAATAACACTGCATTGGATACAAATTTGTACCAATTTCAGTATATTTAAAATTTACTCCCAATCAACGATGTAGTAGTTCTAAAAATAACATACACCTCATTTTGCATATAAATTTAGTACTATACAGTATAGAAGACTGATCTCAATTCATTATATTGGTCAATTTCCCGGATTAACAAAAGTAGATAGGGCATGAATAGTGTTCAAATCATCTTTATCAAAGTCAACTGGAGGACCGTTCTTCTTTACACTTAACTGTAGTAAGGAAATAAATTATATAGTATGAGAGTCATAGATTTTTTATTATCTTAATAATCATCATAGACCAATAAGAACACGGATAATATAGCCCACGAAAAGGTCTTATTAGCAAATTTCGAATGCCTATCTAAAGATGAAAAATCATCTTGGCTCTGGTCACATTATTCAATATTAAGGTATATTTTATTAATCAGAAAAAACGTTGACATTAGTAGGTATATATATAAAACGGAAATTAGAAGGTTATAAACATAAAAGGTCAAATATGTTTACTAAACAAGATGTTACAAAATTTTTGACAGAAGCAGATGAAAAATGTTTGCTTTCAGAAGGAGCTATCTTTGTTGGACTAAGTGGAGCTTGCAGAAGAGAGGAGTTGACCATAGCTTAGAAAATGTGGTCGATGAAAGTTCAGTTTTCATAATTATTTTACCAAATACAAGAACAAAGCTAATGCGACAATTTTTTGGGCATATTCTGAGATATGTTGGAACTTATTAGGCAAAGTGTGTAAATGCAGCCATATAACACAAACCATCTACATTTTTATCTCCTATAAAAAATAATGCACAAAACAACCAGACGGATTTCACACCTTTGGTAAAATTCCAAATGATTGCTATTTTTTAAATTTGGCACTGTCTCAAGAATATCCTGACATTGTTTTCGGTGATCATCTGCTTCACTTTTACAGATTCTGGTGCTGATCTATGAACGTGCTCAGGGAGGCCTAAAAGACAATAACAAAATTATTTCGGAATTCTAACACTTATGTTTAAAAAATGCGACAAAACCTTCTTTTTCTGCGGAATATCGGCGTCTATGACAATCATTGAAAATATATGTACCCGACATAATTTTTTTATTTAATTTCTATAAAACGTTTGAGACCAAAAATTAGTCACTAATACTGAACCAGGTTTTCATTATGATGACAACTTGACATTTTGCATTGCTAGTTGCATACTCTCCAAACACTGATCAAAGATTAGAAGGAATATTCTATGGAAGTTTCACAGAAAACTGTAGATATCTCAAGATGTTATGGTTATGGTACGTTAATCTGGTTATGACATACAATCAGATCAAATATTAGGGTATATATTAAACTTTTTCATTTATGATATGGAAAGTAAAATAGTGTACTAAGAAGTGTCTTGGTCATATTTTTCTAGGAAATAGTGACACTCTCTTCATACTACACATATACACTTTTAATTAGGAACATTTTTACGCTGACGTTGCTTGGGTTGTTATAAAATCCCCTAGTAGATGTAAGAGCTGCTTCCGTCCGTCGTCGCCAGTTCCATGTGACTGTTAATGAATTCACGAAGGACTTAACAACACAAGAAAATTTACAATAGTCCGATAGGCCACTGAAAGTTGGCGATTACCCGATGGCATCTCGTACATGGACCCGGCGCTTTGCGGTGACTTTGTAACTCCTCGGCGATTTCAATCGGGAGCATGTTCTCCGAGAATGATTGTATCTTTAAGTATTTATTCGGTAGTTGCATTGCCGGACTGTATCTCTATCAGGGCTGCGAGCTACGCGCTATCTCTATTACCAGCCCACTTGATTATTTTACATTTACACGCATTTCACTCCAGCACTGGTCTTGTTGGCGTGTTCTTGTTGTCCGCGCTAGTTGTTTTGTCTTTACTTCGATGGAATAATTATAGCCATTACTCCCGAACAAAAGTAGATTAGATCACCGATAATAATTGGCTACCGTAATATATTCTGCCGGATTAGCATGGGTTCATTAATGGACGGTTCAGGAAAGTTCGCTTATATAAGGAGATGGAATTGCCCAGTTGCATGTGAAACTTTGGTTATTAATTCCTTCTAACTACTTAGGTTAATAATGAAGCTGTTTGCTAAATTAATTTATAATTTTTATTTATTTTAAATCAGTATTTTGTAACATGATTAGCGTACATGTGCAGCAAGACAAATCTAACACAGAATACATTGGGTGACAGCTCATTAGAATATTTTAAAGACTACTTGGATTTGAGTTTTGAAAATTTGGGCTCTGGGGTTTTTATTTTATATTGAACTCTCAATAGATATATTGGGTGTTAGAGGTTTAACTGTCATATTTTTAACAGGCGATTATATAGATATATGAGAATAAACAAATCCTAATCCCAAATCGATATTTTGATATGAAATTATTTTATACCCCAATATATTACAAATACACATATGATTAGTAGTTTTGTATAATCAAAAGGACTATTTTATTTTGTCTATTCAAATTTTATTAAAGTTTAAACCATAGTATTCCAAGTCAGGTCACAGTATTACAGTAGTATGTGGGGACATAGAATACACTGTCTCAAGTGATAACTGTATACCAGTGTGAATCAATATTTTGCGTTGAGAACAGAGCGAATAAGCAGGATTTCATATTTTTAATACTTAAATCATAATACCTAATTGGTGAATCAGAAGGAATTGATTTAAGTGCCCTTTGGGGAGTTAGGATTAGAATATCAACCATCATTGTCATGCAAATGTTTATGTTGAAAGCTGATAATATTAATAGTAAGTACAAGTCATCATTTGGTATTAGTCAGAGTATTTGTATGAAGAAGACTCATGTTCTTGATTCGCTTAATGTTACGGTCAAGATAAAGAGTTGAAATAAAAAATCTATTAAAAACAATGAGGACTAAACTGCTCCCAAGAGCCAACAAAATAATCAGAAAGTTGCTTTTGCAAGAAACTATTTATTTTTGAAATAAAATTTTGGACATAGAAATAAATCAATTGCAAAAATGTTTAATTTACTTTATTCTATTTGCAAGATTGCTTAATGTAGATATTTTTTTCACTCAACTCAAAGTGTCTTCTGAAAAACATGTATTATTTATTATTTCAATACTAAAATAGTCACCGAAAGCAGAAAAAATATTATGTATAAAGAATTTTGTCGGTTCGGAATTCTCATAATCCTGAGCTTTAAATCTCCTGTAAAGTTTAATAAAATGGACATAGAACATTTGTGCAGAATATTATTGATTCAGAAATAAATTAACTAACTCAAAGTAAACAACAGAAGTAGTAAACATTGCTTTTATGATATTCCATGCAGAAAATTACGCAGGTATTCCTAAATTCACCGAACTTTTGCACAACAAACCAGCTAATTTGAAATTTTTTTTTTACCGAAAATGGTTTTATAACTTTTTTATATACTATCGCCTGTTAAAGTTATGACAGTGTGCCACTCTGTATTATTACATTTTTGGAAAGCAAGTGTCGTAAACATGTAGCAAAAAAGACAATTGACGAAATTTGTAAGAATTTCTGTAATTTTCTTCATATTACATAGCCTAATTTTTAGTATGCTTATTGTGTTGCACCTTTCTTCTCCTCTGATATTTTTTTCTTGTCTGATATAAACGTTGTAGTGGTTATTTTCTTGAGATATTTGACGATTTACAGGAATTTCTCGTATCGTGTATAAGACTTACTAGTAACTAATATTACAAAATTTAATTATAATAAAATAAATATTATGTGCATGCAATTGTTTAAGTTGATTATCTATTTATGCACATGACTAGTAAGATGCAACTTGCACAAGAACCAAAAATGTTTTATACAAATGATTTTAAACATATAATGACTAAACTACATAAGACTACTACATTTTTTTTTAATTTACTTCACTCTTTAAAATGAATTTAGCGATTTGTTTTGAGTTGCTGACGTATTCATTTGTGAGTTGAACAACTAATAACTAAGAATTGAACGTTAATACGCCAGCAGTTAACAAATCGCTTAAATAATTTTAAAGAGTGTCATTATTACTGCAGTAGTATGTATGTGAAATCAGTTGTTAAAATGTGTCGTTCAAAGTTCAACAATAAAAGAACAAAGTATCAAGAATTTTTTGTAAATACATACATTTTTTGATTTCGTTACCTACCAAAAGACATTAGAAATTTGGTTATTTCGTAGCGAGAGAAGCAATGAACTTCATTTTAATTTGTAGTGATTTGTAGTACTTGAAGTGTACATTAGGTACATTTTTTATATCATTATTTATTATAACTTTTGTTCTTTTTCTCTTGCGAGCTTAGATGTTGTCATGTAACGGCGCTACTTTTATTTTTATCTCTGTATTGGTTGTTTTCATATTTAGTTACATGTGAAACATATTTAGACGTCACTTTTCTGTAATTAAGAGCTTGGAATGCTTTTGTTTTTAATTTAGGATGGAAACACTTCATACAAAAGAGAAGCCACAACCTCTGTTTATTAAGAGCGTTATGAATTATGTTTCCCGCATTGTGAATGTATTTTTACCTCGCGTCTTAAGCGCTCTGAATTCTATGGTCTCAAAACATCCAATGGTGTAGTGACATGGCCTTTCTCAATTACTAAATTAAATAATTAAAGTGCGAGTATACATTTTACCTTGACCTAGGGCCTTGATTAAAAAACTTACTTGTATTTACCTATATATACATATATGTAACATTTACCTGATGTTAAAATCGCCCAAAATCTAGTACCTACCCCTTACATTACAGAAAGAAAAAACAGATGCCATAGTTAATTATTTCTCACAAATTATTTAAGAGTGTACCATAGTTTATTAAGGTTTTGACGATGATAAGTCTATAATAATAAAAACTGAACCCTTGTGAATTATTTTCCTTATTTTGTGACAGTATATAGTGTGAAAGTTTAGGTAAGAATTTTAGCGGCTTGATGTACATATTTCAGAGGCATAGAAATATCTATGGTATATATTTACTGCAATGGGGTTCGAACACACAGCAGGAAAAATGGACACAACTTGGGTCTCGCTAATTCTCGTTTTCTCATACCTCGACTACCGCAGTGCCTGGGTTTGTCCTTGTACACATTTGTTACAGATCCTCGATCCATCACTGCATCTCAGACGAGGTCAAAGTATGTCCTGATGAGCATAGCATGTTAAAGGAAAAATTATCTTCAGAGAGAAGAACACTTTGATATTTCCATGTTACGAGAAATGCGGCCTAATTTATTGTCTGACGTCCATACTCTGTAACTGCATATATAAGTTAATATCATAAGTGTGTATGCGCCTTTAGGTGATGCAGTTTCTCATCCCAGTGGTCTGACTGTGTGTGTTGGTGATATCCATATGTGGTAAGACTCAGTATTCAGATATTTAGGCGTTAGTTTGTAGTTAGTTTCTGTAAATGTTCTACATCCTATGGTACTATCTGATTTTATATTTACAGGGATATATACGAAAAAAGGGTACTGTGTCTTGTTTCTTAAATTCTATGGTGAAGCTGACAAGATTTATTGCAGTAACATGGTCGAAAAATCGTTCTATGTTGCTCTATTCCTGAGGCAAAATAGTTGAGTTTTCTAAAACCCTTTGTTGATAAATTGTTTTTGCATTGTTATAAAAATGATAGCATTGATTTATTTATTCTTAGGATAAAATACATGTGTACTCCTTTGTTGAGTTTTTAAATCGTAAGTGGAAAAAATGCCATATATATGGCATCATATTGATTTTATGACTCCAGATGAACAACAAATTTATATAGCTATTATGAAACACTACAACGATCGAAATATTTCGCTCATACAGAGGACTGTTACCTAACACTTGTACTGTTGAATGATAATGTCTATTCTCATGTTGATGATAAAGATTCAGATACGTTTTAGAATTGTGGATTGCCCCGCATACAGTCCAGATTTAGCATCAAAACTATTTAAGAATTCCTTAGATATAAAGCAATTTAGAAACTAATTAATCAATATATAGTAACGCTTGATAATCGTTGATAACTTTGTTGTCCCAAATTCCAAATAACCTCCATTTTGCAGCGTGTGAGCTTTTTAAATTTCATTACCTAATCTTAAATGTATTAAAAATCTGATCAGTTTCAGATTGTTTAGAATAGTAAATTATATTGTTGTGATAACAGAGTAGGTACATTCAAGAGACAATACTGTATTGTTGAAGTTAATATACAGGTTGCCGGAAAATGATGCATCAATATTCAGATTCTACATGAAAAGTGAATGCCCTATATTTAAATTAGCGAGACTACAGGGCGTTTTGACGCATATTCTCCAACGCCAAAGGTCCTAAACTGTCCTTGGCCTTCAAATAATGACTAAACTTTTTTGTTTGAACATTTTTATACATTTGAATGGAATGAAAGTTCGCCAAATAATCTTTAAAAAAGGTTCTCTTATATCATAAATTTTTCCTGTAACAATAGTTATTGTCATAAATAGTCTGGATATAACTTATATTTATTATAGTTTATTATAAAGGCTGGGATTTTGTATACATATTTTTACCGTCTAACAGGGCTTCAAGTGAGGACACAGAACTCCAAGAAAATTGAAATAATTGGTTATTATTATATATCAACGTATTCACAAGGGTTTTCGTTAGTGCGTAAGATAATTTTCATTGCTCATAAAATCACAAGAATAATAAAAATAAATGTTAAAATACCTCAATTTTAGCCACACAGTTACTACCCAATATGTCACAAATACGGCAAAATTATCACAGCCACAGCCACCAAATTACTTCACTCACTAGCCAGGACATATAGGACAACTTGTGTTTCACTTTTATATTAATATTTATTGCTAATTTTACAATTTTGTATCACGGCTTCCATTTTTATGTACGTCAAAATGCACGATAAACTTCAGGGAACCGTGTGGTTCGGGCCTATACGGTTTGTATACTGTCTCATAGGTCTGATTGATTCGCCGTTTTGCTCACTCAGGCTGTGCAATTCCTTTTCTACAAAATCCCCGCCTTAATTTAACGGTAGTGACCATGAACATTGATGTGCCTATTTTAACAATGCGCTTTCTTCAGATTAATTATAAGTCCTGTTCCTGTAGTTACAAAATCTCTTAAAGTGTACTAAATCTTCTATGCCACTCATATGTGTAGAATATGATATATCAGAACTTGTATGCTGCCAAAGACGTTAGAAGGAATAGATGTAATAAAGACTAAATTTTACTCCCACAAATACTGCCTGTTTTCCGAAGCCTGGGTGACTTAGGTAGGGGAAACATCTGCATATTTAAAAATTTTAGTGGCCAATGATTACCCATTTTCATAAATAATCATTATTTAAAACAGGCATATGTACCTATTTAATAATAATACTTTTTCAGATCACTATCAAATGCTTTTTGTATCTGTTATGACGTTATTAATATGTACATTTTTATAATGATATAGTGAAAAAAAATGTAAGCTGTAGGCTGAGTTTTAATAAAACAAATCAAAATATCAATGATTATTATGATTACTGATTTGTCCTAATTTCTATTAAATTATTTGTTGAAAATCATTTATTTTTACTTACGACTAAGCGTTTTATCATCATGGCAAATGTGAAGTATATACATTTTTTCCCATATGTACTGTATTCTATAAAATTATAATTTCAAAAACAGTAGGTACTGTTAACCATTTTTATTATAAATTTAATATATATAAAACATGAAAGTCAGCGACCCTTTAATGAAAGTAATTAGTTTGTTATATACTTTTATTAAGCTTCTACTTTTATCAAATACATTTTTATCGTAATATAGTGACCTCTGACAGTTATATAATATATAGTATACTCGCGACAAGAATTCAGACGAGTTACGTCATACAAACAAATGAATAATTCATTATATTTTCATCAAAATATTTAAGAACCTGCAACTGATAGTAATAAAACTATATACTACACTAAAAGTTTGCGTTATATATTGAATTAAATTGCAAAAAATTATTGTTTTTAATGCGACCAAATATCGAAAATTACGTTGACAATAAAAACAAATGTGTAACGTCAGTCGTGACGTAAGATGTCTGAATTCTTGACGCGAGTATAGTAAATAACATTATATTAAATACGGCCCTGGTACGGACGGTTTTTTTTCAATTATATATAAAGTGTTGTAAAGAGCAGTTTTACATTTTGAAAGAAAGGACCATTTTAGTAACAGAATAATACCTTAATTCCAATACTAAGCTCCCACTCGCGACAGCACTGCTTCTTTTCTCTTATATTAATACGAACGTCTGTTCATATTTAGTACTTACGGCCTTTGTATCCGCTTAATGCGCCTCGGAACAGAGAACAGCTGACAACATCTCAGATTCGAATTTCATAAACAAAAATAAGGTACAAGTCCCACCAATAACACACCACATGCCTCGAACTGTAATATTTGACATACCGAGAAAATTAATGTCGTACAGTCGAGAGTTAAATTAAGTAAATGATACGGCTTAAAAGAAAAGTACCGATAGCGTTTAATTAATTTACCAGACGAATTAATTTTTATCTCGGACGTTTCTAAAGCTAGAACAATTATATATAGGCGCTTGAAATAATGTATAAGAGAAACGTCTGATTTTCTCTTCATATATCTTCCAACTGTAAAGGATCTGCTATAATGCTTCATAAATTTCTCGACTTTAAAAAAATGTTTCCATTTTCAATTTAAAATTTATAACGACTGCTTGAAGATTACTTCAAATTATTGTATTATAACTGTAAAACAATATGTCATACGAATATCATTTTCTTTTTTTGTGGGTATTTTTGTATTCTTATTTTATTTTTCCGTTTCAAATAATTAAAATTTGTTTCTTAACGAAAGCAATTTTATTATGATATCAGCTCATGAATGTATTAACAGTGTCATACAATTTTGATCATATAAAATAAATAGCTTTGTTTGATATTATTTTAAAATTAAAATATCAGCTAACAAACTATGTGTATCTTGGCAGTAAAGTAGATTTAATGCCTTGACTGCTTTAATAAACTGGACTGCGACGAAGAAGAACAGTAGTCGCTTATAAAGTGTCTTGTCTCTCTCAATTGCCGTAGTGAAGAAAAGAATATTCGCATATGAATTGTTCTGCGATTGATTTGGGAATCTCGAACCTGATCACTTGTAATCATTTATGAAGGCACTGTACAATTGTACAACAATTGATTGTGATTATAGCTCTAAACACAATTTATGGTATTATTCCACATGCCATTGTATTCATTGACGCAAAGACTACAAAGTTTACTAATATTTGTGAAAATCCCACTACAAAGATTGATAAAAATATAAATATAAGTAGAAGAGTGTTGTTGTGACAAAACATTTGTTTATATCTCCTTGCATTTTTTTTTTTTTTTTCATTATTTCAGGTACTTCTACGTTATACAAAGGACAAACATCTTCACAGTAATTTTTTTTCAGTAATATTAAATGCATATATCTATTTTTAAAAGCTAAACAAATCAAATATCACCAAAGATTTTAGCCGCAAAGATGTAATAAATAACTTGAAAAAATTAAGTAGAAGATATGGGACACTGTATAATCGAAAATAATTATAAAACGTGAAGAAATTGTTATAATACGTTGATAACTCCTGACCAAAGTTACAAAAAAATAATGTTCAGTTGAAAAATTTTGGTTTTAAACGTCTTTCTAAGATATTGTCTCGAATTAATAGTTTGCTTGCTTTAACTATTTATTTTGGACTGCATCTTTATTATTATTTTTAAGCAGCATTCAATTGTAGAACCTTTTTGCAGCCGCTTCTGTGGTTAGTTTTTTTTATTAATATGTTCATTTGACAGTCCGAGAGACAAATATTTTAAAAACAGAAAATCTATAACAACAGCGAGCGAATTAAAACTAATCCCAAGAAAATTAAGTTAAGTGGCTCTGGCCATTCACAACTGCCAAAAAATCAAAAAACAAATCCCTACCAAGATAAATAGGCAGTTTATAGTAGGCGAAACATTCTTGTAGATTCTATTTTCGCCCACATAACTTTCTTAATCCTTTCATCATTGTGGAATATTTTGTTTTTATGTTTTTTGAAATACTGCATTTTCTGGCATACGTTCAACCTTGCCATATGAATGAACTCTGGTTTTACGCAGACACTGCAGTTTCTGATTAACACACCTTCATTCAATGCTATGAACTAATTGGTAACATATTTCCAAGATTTTTATTATTTTACTCAAACTATCATAGAATGATTTCGTTAAGCCAGGTATGTCTTTTTTATATATTTTTAGATATTAACAATATTGTGTGAAACTACTACTCTGCGGACTAAAGCCCCGACCAGCGTTGAATTACACCCACAATATCTACCTATCTCGTAACATTTTTAATATATTAGGAAGGTATTTTAAGCGAATATAAATATTGAGTCAACTTAAAGGAGGCCACCTGAAGAAGCAATCCTAAAAATGCAGAAATAGGTCAGATCTCATCTATTGTGGTTGAATTTTCGAGTTCCCACAGTTTCAAAAGTGAACTTGAAGACAGTAAAAAATATGTCGGTTTTGTTAGCGAATTAACTAAATTAATTAGCATATCCAATATTTGAATAAAAAATATATGCAAAAACGTGGCATGCCTACATAAGCACATTATGAGGAAATAGAAAATACATTTAAGTACCTATCATTTAGAATACCTACATTTTGCTTAATTTTATGCATTAAAAAATATATTATGAGGCATTTCTAACAAAACGAAACTTTAATTTTATATTAAAAATGATTAGAGTCACTTTATAGTAAAAATGTAATAATTCTTTATCTGCTTTGGATTATGGTATCCCTCACGGTGTCTTTAATGCATTTGCATCATTTTCAAGGTTTTTATTCACCTCAACGTAGTGTTGGCCAGTTCAATTTCAACAATCGTTTTAATGGTTCTGAGAGTATAAATATAACGGAAATTACACGATGCCATATTTTATAGGATTTGAAAAAATGTGTTTAATCTTAAGACGTTAGAATCTAGAAAAACAATGTTTTCTGTAAAGTTATTTAACATTCTGCGTAATAATATTGACTGCTGGTTTCTTCCTGATAAGCCTAGATTTAATGTACCACAGGTTATATCTAGGAACTTTAAAAATTTTCATTTGCCTTTGGCTAGAACTAACGTTATATGTAAAAATTGCAATATCGTACATAATTCTCTGGATATCTTCACAATTTCTTTTAAGGTTCTGATTGGATAAGGTTTTTGTAATTTAAACTGTTATTTTTATTAACTTTTCAACAAGTTTGCCAGAGTAGGAAGTGCCCCACCAATTTGATAATACGTTTGTCTGACGCGAATGCACACCATGGGGCCTCTTTTTATGTTGGCGTGTTGGATTCCATCTAATCAATTATATATTTTTGCAACGAACCAATAAGTGTGCATTGGTGGATTCCATCACACCAAACTGTTGAATTTAAAAACAGGGCCTTGTCTGAATTTCATATTTTGCAAAAACAGCATATGTCCAGACTGCACTAAAATGAATATGGGACATAATAATATGCTGTTTGCTCATAGTATAATGCGATGATCTATATGGACTCATTTTGTAACAACCCGATTTTAAACAGAAGTGGACATGTGTCATTTCTGTTAATACCAATTCATTTGGTTTGTATGACATGACTTGAGCTTAAATGCCTTTATAATCCAGTATAAATAAAAATAAATAGAAATATATATATGGGTAAATATTGTGGGCGTAATTTCAATGCTGGTTGAGGCATATTAGTTCGTAATGTATTTAGTTTCACACGATATTATTAATACCTAATAACAAATTAACAATAACATGTCATAAAATTACAATTATTGTGATATAAGATCCTTATTTAACACATATTTCGAGTACCTGTTATTAATACCTTAACAAAACTTGAAATATAAATATTTATGAGTACATATCAATTTATAAATCACTCGTATTGTAATTAATAATATTACTATGCCTCGTGTGACATAACCCTTTTCCATTGTACTGTAAGTATATAGACCAGGGCTGAAGCCCTTGAAAATGGTAAAAAGTGAAAAAAGTAATAGTGGGATGAAACCCATTGGAAAAGGAAGATAATTCCGCAAAAATGAAAGGAAAAATAATTTACGGGCGATCTGAGGTCGGGAAGTGGAAGGGAGTGAGTTTTTAAGGGTAAAAAACGGTTTATCTCGATTTCCGGCAAAACTACAAGTCCTATGGAAAAAAGTTAAATGACAGTGGGAAAGCGAAAATTCAACCACAAGTTAGATATCTATAGAGTGTTTTCATTAAACCAGGTTAGTAAATTTAGATAGGTTAATTTCTTTAGATAACACAGCCACACAAAAAAAAAGTTCTGTGCCCGAGCTCTGACCTATAGATCCCCATGTATTTTTGGCTCCCGAAACCGATCCCGGGGTCGGTATAGCCCAGACGTTCCATATTTGCGCGCTACGGTCAAAAAAATTACTAAAATTTGGCCATTACCTGGAAATAAGCGCAAAGTTTTATCTTCGTTCCATTGAAGGGTTCAAACATGAATTAGTTGTTGACGTAGGAAGTATTGTAGCTCCTTTCTGTCTTTTTTAAATTTTTTACTTTTTTATTTTTTATTTTTATTTTTTATATTTTTGTTTATTCACTGTGCAATGCTACATGAAGACAATCCTCTTAAATCATTAATAATAATAATAATAATAATAATAATAATAATAATAATAATAATAATAATAATAATAATAATAATAATAATAATAATAATAATAATAATAATAATAATAATAATAATAATAATAATAATAATAATAATAATAATAATAATAATAATAATAATAATAATAATAATAATAATAATAATAATAATAATAATAATAATAATAATAATAATAATAATAATAATAATAATAATAATAATAATAATAATAATAATAATAATAATAATAATAATAATAATAATAATAATAATAATAATAATAATAATAATAATAATAATAATAATAATAATAATAATAATAATAATAATAATAATAATAATAATAATAATAATAATAATAATAATAATAATAATAATAATAATAATAATAATAATAATAATAATAATAATAATAATAATAATAATAATAATAATAATAATAATAATAATAATAATAATAATAATAATAATAATAATAATAATAATAATAATAATAATAATAATAATAATAATAATAATAATAATAATAATAATAATAATAATAATAATAATAATAATAATAATAATAATAATAATAATAATTCTTTATTTGCTTTGTTGCCACAGACTAACTGGATTAGCATTGTCAATAATTAACACAACTAGAATGAAGAACAATACGTCTCACACATATAAACACACAATATATAACAAACCTACTACAATAATTTACAATACATCTATCATTAACGACAATGATGTATTAAACTACATCACATATCTGCGGAAAAGTAAACCCCATTGTTGTCAATGTTAAGTCATTAGTGCCTAAGTGATGTACAGTATTCTTCAAACTCTGTTGTGTTATAAAAGCAGTTCTCGGTCAGAAAATGTTTCAATTTATTTTTGAATATATTAGCAGATTTTGCAGTTTTTATATCCGGAGGAAGTAGATTATAGTATTTGTGACCAGAATATTCTGGAGATTTTTATAGTATGTGTGGCTAAATTTATCAATATAAATGTTATTCCGATTTCTTGTTGCATATGCATGCATATGCGCATGTTTTATACTTGTTAATATTTTTATATACATAAACCAGTAGTTTAAATATGTAGATACATGCAATCATTTCGATCCTGAATACGGTAAAATCATATGATTTTTTCTGGCAATTTGAAACTTTTTAGGACCAATTTTCTGCCAATTCGTGGCCCTCAAGTGACAATTGGGATATGCGGGTTCCTATCCGACAACAACTGATTCATGTTTGGCACGGAGATAAAGCTTTGCGCTTATTTCCAGGTAATGGCCAAATTTTGGTCATTTTTTGACCGTAGCGCGCAAATATGGAACGTCTGGGCTATACCGATCCTGGGATCGGTTTCGGGAGCCAAAAATACATGGGGAACCATAGGTCGGAGGTCGGGCACAGACATTTTTTTTTGTGTGCCTGTGAATTATTGAATAGAGCTTTTTCTGTGGAATTGTTCATTAGCATACCTAGATGTTTGGTATCAGAGAACACATATGACTTCATTGATAGGAATTCTAGAAGATTTAATATATATATTAGCTTAAAATACCTTTATAAAACAGTAAAAAAATGTATTTTTATCTTTTACAATTTTTTTTTCACAAAATTGGGTGAAAACTTACCTTTTTATATTGTTCTCTAAATTTGTGCATTATGCCACGTTGATGTTACTTCCAGCCCCAAATCTGTTGCTGTCAGTTCGTTATCCAGTCAAGTTTGCAGTTGATAATATGCCATGTAACAATGTTGTTCTGCTGCACCTTCTGTAGGTGCAAGATTTGCCTATATGAAAGATTATTTAATTTTTGCCAATTGATATTTTCGAAATCTTCATTGATTCAGTGTTATATTATCATTTGTTTATATCTTCTTTGTTTGCATCTTTTTTAAAAAAATATAGTGGCCAAATTTGACAATTTTGTATCGTCTAATAATGAATTTGCCGTACTTTTCTTTCATGAATGCATAAATGCAACGATGTTTTTGGATTCATCTAGGATTATCTAGGATTCATATTTGAAACTATTAGACCTGAAAAATAGATCTTTTACATTTTCAGAATCTGGTTTGAGAAAATAAATGTCATGATTATTTGAATTTAATTGATTCAAAAGAACCAAAAGATCAATATCTTAACCCACAACATCTTTGCATTTTCTGAGAACATTTACCATAGTAATGCATCTTTTTTTACACCATCAGAAAGTAGAGATTTCAACGAACAAAAAGCCCACCGACTTTTTTAAAAAAGCAGATATTTTGACGTGAGAATTTTTGATTGAAAATTAGGGTGCTTTTTCGATATTAAACCAAAATAAGGTAAAAAAATAAATATTTTAAATAAAAAAAATTACAGTGTATGTGGGACATAAAAAGGTCAGTTTTCATCAAATTTCGTGAAAAAATTTTTTTATTGTAACAAAAATAAAAAACCAAAAACTTGGTTATTTGAATTTTTCACATAAATTTTGAGATTATGTGAAAAGTGTAAATACAAAAGTTGTAGATGTTTTTATTTTATCCATAGGTCTTGTAGTTTTGCCGGAAATCGAGATAAACCGTTTTTTACCTTTAAAAAAGGGGGTGACCCTTCCACTTCCCCAACTGATTAAAAATCCAATAACAGGACAACTACAAGTAGTAAACAAATAAAAAAAGAAATAATACAATCATACAAATAAAATACTACTCTAAATAGAACAAAGTATTCACAAACAAAAACGAAACTTCAAATAAACAAAACAAAGTCAAACTATAACATAAAAGTATTAACTGCGTCATGTAGCTTAGTTAAAGAGCAGTTATGAATATCACATAAACAACATGCAACGTATGCAACTTGCGGTGGTAAACATAGTCTATCCTAAAAGTCAAAATCTTAGGAAACCGCCTTCGTATTTGTTCAAGCATATAAGGTTTTATCTGTGTCAGTATTTGTGAGGGAACCAGTTACATATTATGATGAAACCTAACATTTTTAGAGCGGAATATAACGTGCTCATTGAAAGTAAACATAGTCTATCCTAAAAGCCAAAATCTTAGCAAACCGCCTTTGTATTTGTTCAAGCATATAACGTTTTATCTGTGTCAGTATTTGTGAAGGAACCAGTTACATATTATGATGAAACCTAACATTTTTAGAGCGGAATATAACGTGCTCATTGAAAGTATAAATTTACTTGACCATAAGTCAAAGTGCACCCCTACATCTCTTATAGAATTCGTCCGAACAAGGTGAACAGAATCAAAATAATAATTAAAATGTAGTGGTTTCAATTTCCTGGTATATGAATATTCTTTACATTTAGAAATGTTCATTATGAGTTGATTATTGTTGCACCAAGTGCACCTTTAATACAACCGGTTTCACTGCCTGCAGTACTATATAGATTTAAATCATCAGCAAAAAATAATTCAACACCCTCCGGCAAGTCATTAACAAATATTTCAAACAATAATAGCCCTAAATTGGAGCCTTAAGGTACACCTAATGTTTCCATGCATCTGTTTGAGTTAAAGCCATTGTAGTTAATAAATAAATGTCGATTAAGGTACGATGTTATTAACTCAAGTAGGGGATTACTGAAACCGTAATAACTAAGTTTGTATAGCAAAGCATGTCTTTATAAAATCTGTGTAGATAACGTCTGTTTGGCCTTGATTGTTAAGTGTGACAGTATTATTTGCAATAATTCAGTACGATTTCATATAGTAGACCGCTTTTGCATAAAACTGGTTGGGTGAAATTAAAGGCTTAACTTGGGGCCATACTTTAACTGGGGATCATAAAAACACATTTCGAAAACTTTAGCAAAATTACCTATATCTATATTTTTATCTTTTTCTGTTTATGACACCCACAACTTGGTAGTTAGTATATGTATGCACGTGTTTTATGATGTTTTTAATTCTGTATTTTATTTTTATATTATCGTTTAAAGCGGAATTAGAGCAAAACGGCGTATCAATCAAAAATCTAATTTCCACTTGTATGATACATTAAGGTTCTGATAGTATGAATGAAGATTTTGTCAGTTACTACTTCTATGCTTAACAGGCCAGTATAGTTCCTTACAGTACTCGCGATCTTAATGTCACTATTTGTAGTCATCTAAATATTATATTTTCAACTTTGCTGGCAAGTTGGTACAATTGTTGTTCAGTAAGTAATGTGGTGTGTAACTCAGAGCCCTATATTTAACATTTTAAGTCATATATTGGAGGTTTTGGCTACTGCAACGTAGGTCTGCTATGACGTGCTATTCATTCTATGGTTTAGCTTGCGTACTCTTTGGTAACTGCATGTATCTAACACTGATTTTTTAATTTGTATTTAAATACAATCTGAATATATAAAAGAAAGAGATTTACTAAACATCTATCGTCTTTCCTCATTTTTATCACTTTCCATAGTACTTACTACAGAGAGCATGCATAAAATTATAAAAACAAATATTTTTTTCTGGTAACATTATAAAAACTATTGAGGGTTTTAATTGATTAAGGATTGACTGATGCTAATTAATGCCCTTTTAAGTACATACACATAAATAAGTAAATTATTACTCTTCAATGCTGCTACCATACTAATTTTCAATAAAGAGAAACTAGTTATTTTTGAATTCGTGATATTATGTATTTATTTTTTTTAAATACCTGCGAGTCTATTTAGTATTTTCTATAAAATTTCTAAAAATAAGGTTTCACACCAATACACAAGCTGCACATTTAGGGAGTCAACCCTTCTGCGGTCGGGTACTTGAAACTCTATATTTTTACTTTTTTAAGGGGTGGTTTGGGCCACATACGCAAAATGAAAAAACAAGCGATAAATCTGCAACTTGACACTAAACCCCTTTCCGGTGAAAGGAATAATTTATCGCTATTTTTAGACAAATGTTTCAAAACTTAATTTAATGTGTTGCCTTAGTTTCTAAGAAGGGGTTGCCTTTTAAATAAATTTGTCTTGAGATTAATCACTGCAGCTTCTTATGTTAAATATCTATTGAACGTTCTTTATATTTGTTTGCGATAGCTAAAGACCGAGAATATATAGGGTGTTACAAATTAATAGGTCAAACAGTTAACCACACATTCTTTGGACTAAAATAATAGAACTTTTTTAATGCCACTTTTCATTTCGCAGCTTCATTTTCAAATTACAGGGTATCAAAATAAAAATTATTTTTATTGATGGCTCCGATGATATTTGTTAGAATCTTAATTCGGTATACTTTCTGCGTCTAATTTTGTTTTAAAATATCAAAGCAAGAACAGAGGAAAAGTGGGTTGAAGTGTCTACCCACGGACCTCCTCAACTTTTTCTCAGTACCTACGGCTATGGTCTCAAAATATTTTTTTTAGATGGAGCGTGCCTTACTTCTACTTTTTTCACTCTTGTTCTAAGAGTATAACAGTGAAAAACATAGAATAAAAAGGCTATATGTAAAATAAAATATTCTGAAACCATAGGCGTACTAATTGGATTATTACAACCTACGTCCATACTATGATATTTTAGAACAAAATTACACAAAATGTGTGCCGACTTAAGACAAAAATATGTGCCAAATTTGAAACTAATATCTCTATAATCACCAGACCTATAAACTAAAATCATTTAAAAACATTTTATTTTGACCCTGATCCTGTATTTTGAAAGTGAAGCTCTGAAATGAAAAGTAGCATAAGAAAAGCTCCATTAATTTAATTATAAAAATATAAGCATGGTAATTAAAGTTGGAATTTAAAAATAGAATTTCAGTAGTAATTATTATAATGTTTTTGAATATATGAACGTGAACATTGGGAGTAGATGTTTTTGGATACGATAAAACATAATTTGTTGTTTATTTCGATGTATTTTCTACAGGGTGCTACATTAGCCATATTTGTGATGCAAACATGAGAGTATAGTTGTAGATTTCATTGCAAGAAATTTTGTCGTACTATCCCAAGAGCAGCCTAGAAAATTTTGATAATTAGACAAAACCGTTGTCATTATTAATAATTATTTTGAATTTATTATTTTTTGATTAAAACCAGTTATTTAAAAGAAATGAAATACACCGAGACATAATAATTTTTCAAATTCAGAAATGAGAGATATGATTGTTGTTCATTGTCAATAAAATTTCTTTGAACGTGCAGAACAAAGCGAGTATTGTCGAAGATTTCCAAACAGATCTGGTAATCGATTGTTTCAAAATCTGTTCAGGAAGTTAGGCGAAAGTGGATTATTTAGTTCTAAACTTGATAATAGGCCGACCGAAAATTATTACGCCTGACCAGAAAGATGAAAAACCTACTAGTTCGCATTGTAGATAATGCACAAATTAGTTGGAAACGATTAGCTGAAGCTAAGGGAATTAGTAACATCAGTGTTGAATATGTTGCATGAAGATAAATCCATCCATGTCATTTTGCACCAAATCAAAATGTATTGCTTGTCAGTCTTCTATCAAGTTATCTATTTGAAAGTGATATCGGTGCAAACAAAGTACTGCCCATACATTCGAGAATAGAATACCTATTATTTACAGATAAAGCGACATTTGGTTGTCGAAGTATTTTCAATTTAAGAAATAACCATTTTTGGAAAGCAGAAAATGCTCATCTAAATCAAGAACAACACTTCCAACATGAGATTAAGGTTAGTTTTTAGTATGGGATCATTAGCGACCATTTTCTGGACCCATATGTATTGCTAAGAAATTTAAATGGTATTGGTTTATCATTTTTTATCCAGTGGTGCTATTTAATATCAGACGTTCTTTCAGAAATCGTAGGAAAATATGCATTGAAACGTTTTCTTTTTTCCTTGAACTCTTCATCAAATCGTAGTTTTGATTATTTAGATTTGCTATTCAACTGGTTTTGTAAATAAAATGTATTAACTTGACAAATAATTGTATCTTAATATGTTCAAAAAATGTTTAATTGTCAAAATTAATGTTTTTATTACGATAAAATTTCCTGTAATGCAGTAGATTGTTAAAATACGAATTTTTCGAAAATGGTAAACAATTAAGGCTAATGTCAAGCATATCCTTTTTTCGTAAAAATAATGTAGGTTGGAAACTTTTTAATAAAAAAACGCCCATATTTGCATAATAAAATCGAAATAGAAATCAACATGATTTCTCGGATTCAGAAATAGCTACGTCCAAATTTGTATGATTATACCTACATTCAAAACCATCATACTTATAAAAGTTCAATATTTAAATTTCAATTTTAACGTTTTATTAAGGTTTGTTGACTCTTATCGCAATATTTTGATAAACCCTGTATATAATATTTAAAAAATGATGTTAATTAATTTGCACATTCTACTGATGTTTTATTGGAAACTATTTATCAATTTTTATTTTTGTATAACAGTAAAATATTCAACAAACACAATACAAACAGAATTGCGTCTTTCAGTAAAGATGTAGATCTTACATTTTAACACATATGATGCTTGTGTCCTTCAGTTTATGAAACGTATTAAAGAATCTACACAATTTTTTATTCTAAAAAATATCGTGTTGACGAAAAGTGTAGGATAAAAATATTAATTTAGAAAGAGGTATTTCAAGAAGTTATGATTTACATGCTTGAAATTTTGGCGGAATGTATATTTTAAACGCAGTGTGCAGAAAACCGATTCATATTTCAAAGGATTGGAAACACTTCGGGAAATAATTATGTCAAGTATGTAGAATAACGTGAGCAATCACAATTAGCTAATAAACATTTTAATTATTACCTAAATTCATTCCACAACTAAATTTTGATTAAAATGCTAGTTTTTCAAAGTAGTAGATATACACTGAACACATTATTTATGTAAATTTACCATGATAGTTATTTACAATTTGTAAAGTTCCTAATGTTTTGTAAAATTTCAATGTAATTAAACAGATATCACAGGGTGTTTTTAAATGAAGGAGCAGAAGTCAGACAACGGATTTCTTAGGTCAAAATAAATCGATTTAACCTAACATACCTATGTCCCAAGTCGCATAATAAAAAAGATACAGGATGCCCAAAATTTCTTAAAACATACAACCAAATATTTACAGAAAATTTGTAAATCAGGGGTTTTTGCAGGCGAGAAATTCAAATTTGTATTTAATTTTGACGTCACTAGTAGAGGGCGGAGTTTAAAAAATATTTAACATTGAAATTACAAAACTCCAACGAATCTAATAATAAATCAAGATATAAACCATTCAGGTACATTACATAAAAACCTATACCTACCCAATGGGTAATTTATTAAGAGAAGCTGAAAAGTGTTTAAATAGTAAGTAATAAAAGACACTCATGTTGTCGACAAAAAACTATCCAGAACCGAAACGGCACGCCTCTGATCTGATGCTCATAAAAGTTATCGACCTAGTGAATCTTGACCTACCCTATTAGTCCAGGGCATTTAGAACAAAATCGACCGAATAGCGGAAATTCTTAGGCACAGCAGATATCGAGATGCGGTTTTCTGCATTGTGTTCAGGAAGGTCCCAGGAAAAAAGTCTATATCGTCTGGTTTAGCCATTTTTTGAAAAATGCCTTCTAGGCCGGAAAATGCATTATAGGAACGACTGGAAACTCGGAAAAATCGCTCGGAAATCGGTACTCGGAGGTTTTCGGGGCTGCCGAACTCGATTCTAGCATTAGAATTACCCGGGGATGCACGGGAGTGGCTCTATGGGGGTGCGCGGGGGCTGAATTGCAGAATAATAAATAATAATAAAAACAAATGTAGATAATAAATAAATGTTTTCCAACGTTAGGTTATTACCGTTTAATAATTTTGATATTACGTTTTCACTACGTTTTACAATTGTATATGAATTTTTAGTATTAGGTACTCTTAAGTACAATTAATTATTCAGTTTTTAAAGTAGTATGGTACTAACCTGTTTAAAATGCTATTGCAAAATTCAAGACGGCTGGGGAAATCAGCAGGTTCTAAAGCTTGAACTTTCTGTGAGTTTTCTGGTACTATTCTGCACACCTTGCTTTGGGATACCTCCAATCGCCTTGAAATGGTTGTTATAGAAATAGTAGGTTGTTCCTTAACTACATTTAAAACAGCTTCACATCACATTTAACTCATTTTGCCGATGTCCCGCAATTTCCCGACGCGGTTTCAAAGAACCCGTATTACGAAGGCGTTGAACCATAAGATTCGTGCACTTGGAAAATGTTGTCTGCTAGGGAAACGTCTCTGATATTCCGCAGCAGAGGAATTCGCATTTCGAAAACATTCTCTCTCCTCTCATTACCATTTATGCATATTCGAAATGTGTAAAATTAGGCATTGTGAATTTACTACCAATACACGAGACCGAAGTAAACAAACTACTGCTTGCATTCTCTCCATCGTCCTTCCAAATGTGTGGTGTGATCTCCAAATTTGGGGCGAAAGATATGCGGGAAATGCAGAAAGTGCGACTAAATGGTAGTTAATTTAAATAACACGCTGAAGTGTTAGACGATATTATGTTATGTAAACATGATGTGACAACGATGTCATCAGAACGTTTGTAGCGTATCAGGAGCGTCGTGTTACTGATTTTTATAGGGTGATTTTTTTTAAAGGTCGAGTAACATTTTTTTATTCAATTTTCTGCCTTTATTAGGCCTACCGAATACGTGGTTAGAATTAATGACATTATGACTAACTCACCCTGTATATTTAAGTTTTATAAAACGTGAAACACCTTTACATACATATATAATACTAATGTAGGTACCTATGATGTATTTTCGCGTAGCTGTGAATGCAGCCCCACATAATGTGCATTTAAACATGTAGCTTCATACACTATTTTATAGCACAACTAAATTGTACACACACTTCAAATGTCTCACACCACCTTAATTTCAACTGCACTACAATATCTATAACGCACTTGATTGTATAAGTAAGCCGACCATTACTGGATCTGCACGCTGCAGGCTCATTTGTTTGAATGTGTTTACTATAACTATCTTTGTAAAAATGTATATTATTGGTAATTTTTATTAATTTTACAGAATTTTACAATATTTACTGCTAAAATTACAAAGTTAAATAGAACTATTATATGTATCGTGAATAACAGGACTACACGCTTTAAGTATTATTTCTATTAATATCGTAAATATCCTTAATATTTGTAAAATTGCATGAAATAACTATACAATTACCATAACTAATGTTATATAAATTCAAATGTTTTTTTTTTAATTTTACAGACATTTTATAGAGCGTATATTCAAATTCAATTTGAGACATAACTAAAAAGTAGACTGCACTATTTTTTTAAATATCACTAACTTTTTAACAAATAATCAGGAAGGATACATATTTTAATCACATTTTACAGAACTTTGATCACGGAATGAAAAATCTAGCGCTTTGATGAACTTTGAAGAACTATTCTTAGTGCTTCTTTGATTAACACCACATGTATATTTCGAAATATGTATCACAAATGCACGAATAACCCAGAAGAAAGGTATTATTCCCAGGAATAATATTTTTTACTGTAAACACATCCAGATAATGGTAATAGCATCTAAATATAAAATGAGCTCTTGGAACTCTTCCATTTTTTAAAATCATTTTAATACTTTACGATAACCACATGTTATTGTTAACAAGATGCGAGAATATGATTCCAACGTCTGTATAAATTATTTAGTTTATTTATTGGTAGTATGCCCTGGACAGTTATACGCGAAGGAACTATAAAGTTATTGGTAAATAATTTCTTAAATTATTTTATGAATTATATTCTAAACGGGCCCATAAAAATATTAATATTTTGTGAAGGATACAAAAATAATTTTTGTCCCAAATTCCTTGAAAATAATTTTAGATGATCAGGTAAATGTGAACTTGTAAATTTATTTATTTTTAAAATAGGTATGCCTGCAAGAAGTTATAAGTCAAGCCACAAATTTTATTTTACACTTATATTAGGAAACTATTTATTATTATATTGTGCAAAAAAACTCGTAACTTACGCAAGTAATCATATACAGGGTGAATCAGAACTTATTAATATCAAGTAATGTACAGTGGACTGTTACAAGTATAATTTTGTAAAGGACAGTTCGAAAATGATTTAAAAATACGATTCTTCACAAAAATAGTTTAGGAATATGAATCTGTAGTATCAGAAGGACCTATAATCACTTTTAAAAGTGCTAAACAATTTGTTGTTTAAATATTCTTTTCTATTTCATGCTTCAGCTGCCTTAAAGCTATTATACCAAGCGTTCTATTCTGTCATTACATTTTCACAACTTCAAACAGCTATACTTTTTTATTTCAAATGGAACTCTCTGTATTGTTTCGCTATGTTTTATGCACATTGAAATTATATTTTTATTGTATTCGCCGCAATCTCTTTGCCATGCTGCCAAATTTTCAAATATTTTGAATCCTGATAACCACCAAGATTTTATTAATTAAACGCCATGAAGTATGCTTTTTTGCAAGACTATTATTCCTTGTCATATTATAAAATATTTCATTATTAAAAATATTGTTGATACAAATCATATCATATCAACAAATTTAAAAGCAACAAGTATTACGTAACTACTATAAGAAGAATTTTAGAGCATAAATGCTTACTTTGATACCCTGTATAACATTATGCTTGAAATCTTTAATTTCCTAGAAATAATGTGTACTTATCTAATCTATACACAACAAGAAACAGTTACATACTACTATAGGCACATATGCTTTTAAATAAAACTTATACTGGTGTACTTGATATAGTGACGTGATGATGTAGTTCTGGAACATACTAGCTGGATTAAATGTGGTTATTTTTATAGAAATATTTTTTTTACTAATAATTTATGAAAAAATCTCCTATTTCTAGGTATTCTCGACATTTTTTAACAAATGTTTCTGTTTTATCTGTTGGAAACAATTACTTTTTATAGTTTAATACTCTTACTAAATAAAATGTAGGGATTGATCATATATTACTCATGCGTCTGTAAAATTTGCTAAATGAACCAAAAATAGTGTAATTTTTTTTTATTAAATTTTCCCACCTGTTTTTTGCTGTGTAAAGATGATTTTAAAAGTAAATACGTAAATGTTATTTTGAAATTGATTTGTAGGTGTGAATTGTTATGTTGTTACAACGACCTAAAATTATCGATATCTACTAATTTCGAAGTGGAATGTAGTAGAGCTCCTCTCTTTACTCATTTCCTACACCAGAAGCCATAGAACTTAATGCATAGGAAAGTGTAATTTTAGAAAATCGCCTACGTTTTACTAAATATATCCGTAATTTATATTAAGTACAAAATAAATAAGTTCCTACAGGTATTTCTGAAAACGCTTAGGGGAGAGCTATCCAGTCTAAGATGTGTCACCTAAAAAGTGTAAATATTTTGATAATCACTGCTGTAATTTATTCTCTCAGATTTTTTATAGTAAACTATGCGTTTACTATTCTAATGAATTAAGTAGACCTGGGTAAAACATATTTCTTCTGTAGTTTCTTTATTTTTTTATTAAATAAACACGTATTTACTTACACAAAAATATATTTTTTAATTTTGTTACATCAAATCAAAAGTAAGCAAATTGATATTTTCCTTTGTTGTCATTTTTGCCTAAAGTAGATTCATACTGGTGAATCTACTAGAAGTCAGGCATTGCGTGTGTCATTTTATATGGTTTTTGTATGCGGGTTTTGCGATAGAAATAATACCGAATTTCTGTAAGTATTTGGCAGTAACATTTACATTTTCTTAACTAATAAACCATTAACCAAAACTATGGCAAATACGAGAAAAACCCAAAAGACAATTTTCATCCAGCGCTAACATTCAAATATGGCACCAGTTCTCATTTTTACGAGGGCCCTTTATTTTTCGAGTTAATTGTACCAGCTACTCGCATCTCTGCTACTGGTAAATATTAATACAGTTGAGTGAGAAATTATAGATAGAGGCGCAACCTTAATGGCGAAATGCGTACTCGATCTACAAGTTTAACACCCTGTATCCTGAAAACAAAGGCCCTAATAGAACATATCTATAGGGAAAAATGTTTTTAAAGTCGGACAAGAAATAAATGCCTTCATGTTTGATGTTCCGTTATGTTACACCGTGTTTTACAGTAGGGGTTTTTTGGGCCCGAGATTTGTCCGTCTGTCGAGAACTGTTGTTAACGACAGTCAATTTTGAGTGTTCTGTGTGATTCAATGGTTTAACAAGCAAAGAAAACTTCCGTGAACAATAAGTTGTCCATAAATTGACAAATCTTGGAACCAAAGAGCTGCTATTACCTAATACTATATCGGGCCCAAAAGTGGACACGCAAGTCGCCATAAAGTTGCGCCTCTATTTATAATTTCTCACTCAACGCTAATACTTATTACTGGGACATATTATGACAAACTATCTACTTATAGGTCACACCAAGTTTGACCTAAATGTTAAAATACATTTTTTGGAATGTTTAACACTCTGTATCTCGAATGCGGTTTTGGCTCTAAATTTATATTCAGGGTGAACTTTAAATAAGGTTGAGGATAGAGCGCTGACGTATCTAATAAACCATATGATTTGCAGTGATAGTGACAACGATATTATTATGATAAATTATTTGGAGTGTAATAAAAATGAATAATGATCAAATTCTGGATAACTGTGAGTAGAGGATCTGTTTTATTGCCTTCAATTCTATTTCATTTACATCTACATACTTTTTTGGTGAAGTATAGGAATGACATTTTCATTAACATATTCCAAATCATTCTTTCAGATCATGTAACACTGGCGACCTTGGAAAATACACATCCAATTTATACAATATTATGACTGATAAAAGCGTTCATATTGGAGTGAGTCCTCAAGAAGTTTTCTACTGAAAAGTCACGAAATTTATTTAAAACTCTCTTATAACTTTTTTCTTTGTTAAAAAACTATTAATTATGTGTTCTACACAGTGAACTGAACTGCTGATTATAATATTTGTACTTATTTAAGGTTACATTTTGATCATTATTTTTACCTAAAGAATACGTCATTCAAATTTGTCGGTTTAATACTGAAACACCCAGTATAATGCTAAAAATAAGACAATTTCGGCAACTATTTGAAAAAAAAAAGATTTTATCATAGATCAAGAACTTTTGTAACTGCGTATCATGATGATGACTTTATATCAGTCAAAAATCGAATGTTAAATGAAGAAAACTTATTTGTCAAATTTGCACAACCAATCCATTTAAGAGTTAACAACTAACGTCACAAAATTACAATCATCTATAACAAAGTAATTATGCTATTTATCGATTTCATTTTATGTTTTGACAAAATTTTCTATAGAATTTAACATGTAACAATTTGTTTCGATTTTGACATTGTGGGGAAGGTAGCTTAAGAGGTTACAGCACTTAGATCCCATTGGACCTTCCTCTCATTAGGAGATTAATCCACCTGAGCAGCTAACCAACCTAAAGAGAAGAAGATGGTGAGAGGATCTCACTAGTGTAGACCATAGAAGACCACCATCACAATAATAACAATAATTCGCATAATAAAGGTGTTTACTTGAGCAACAGTCAACAGTGTCCAGTTTGAATAACTGTCATCAGACGAATCCAGGTCCTTTTTGGCTGTATTCTTGCAGGGGTGCTCTAAGAACTCCTTAATAATTTCAACAAAAGCTGACAAAGGAAGCATACTGAAGGGGCCAGGCCTAAAAATATTGAAACCCAGTGCACTACTGGTCAGCGTTCTCAGCTATTGCCATTGCATCCTGTCCATTTAACCAACATATCGGTTGAGGCCTGGTGCCTGGTGGCATTCCCATGCTGATCTAGTTGTTATCTTATTATTACGTAATAAAATAGTGATTGTATACTATCTATGTATATTGAATTATTTTGATATCGTCTCAACTACATTAAAGCATCATCCTTTATCTGAAATAATTCATTTTACTATTTATTCCAATAATATCAGATTATTTACTGCTTTTCCAACTTTTGACTATAAATTACAATTAACATGAAATGTCATGTATATAGTATCACTTTAGTTATATGTACAATTTTCAATGTCAACCATTGGGCAACTCTCAGTTTGTATGTTATTACTTTCCGTAATATTATTTCCATAGAGAAATAAATCAGAATTACCGGTTGCCACTTTACAAACGTTGATAATTTGAATATAACAGATGCATAAATTAGTTAAAAATACTATTAAATTCAGTGACCGAGCCGCGAGAATTCAAGAACTGTTCTCTAAATTACAACTATCCGTAAATCTTCGGTTGTCAACCGGCTGAAGAAGTCAGGTGTTTAGAAAGTTATATCTTTGTTTATTAACATTATCTGATTCGAATCTCCAGAGTTCCGATATTCGATAAACATATAATTCTTGGCCGGAGGGGTTTAGCCTTCAGCTTTAATGCTTGTTAGATAAGGCCGGCGTGGAACCAGAAGAGATGGGTCATTCTTCTGAGATTTATCTAATGTTGCATCAGATAACGAACAACCATTATAATTAAAAATTAACTGATTTACATAGCCGAAGACGGTGTCGGGTTTCCTTACAAAAAAATATTTATGAATTGTTTGAAGACTGCGATGGCTTTTTAGTAAACACACAAACATGTTCCCACATTTTTTTAAAAGTATATATGTTATAATTGTGCATTAATAAATATCTACAACAAATTAAAAAAGCAATAATTTAATGTGTATTTAACAATTTAAAAAAAAATGATTCGCATGTTTGCAGTGTCTTACACTTCAGTAGAAAGATTGTAAATGTATGATGAACTAATTAGTTTCCAATGGGATCAATATTTTCGTGGAGTTTAGATGGTCAGAAGACGAACTGCTGCTTCATTCCATAATGGATGAAGCACGTTTAGCAATAATTGTGTTAGCATTTGCAGTCAACTAAAGAAAAACAAAAAAGGGCGAGAATTCGATAGAATTTCCAGAAACTTTTCTTAATAATATTATGTCATACAGAAGCACCACTTCACTGGTGAAAAAATTAGTTTATCCAAATTATTAAGACTTACTGGATTGTATGGATATAAAATCATGGTAGATTTTGTTTCTTAAACAGGCAGAGCTGAATCCCAAAAGACCGTTCTGGAATTGTAAGAGAGTAGCCTTAAAAAGACACAGCACTTAGGTCCCACTGGATCCCTTGTGCTTCCTCTGATTAAGAAATCAATCCACCTGAATCTCTAACCAACCAAATAAAGAGAAAAAGGTGTAGTTGCTCAGGGGAATTCCTCTAATGTACGCCATAGCAGGCCATCGCTCTCGGATTCAGATTCTCTGGATGATATTCACATGTGCAAGAAGCACGGTCTCGTCTTCCAATTCACAATCCCTACAAAGAAGTGTTTCACACTTCCTTATATAATACATATGCTTCCTTAGCCAACAGTGTCCAGTTTGTATACCTGCCACTAGACGAAGATTCATCCTACCCATAGCCAGGTATTCTTTGGCTGTATCCTTGCTGGAATACTCTAGGAACTCCATCAAATTGACAGCTATTTGTTTCATCTCACGGTCTTCCGAATTCTTTATGGGTGTTATCCTTAATAATTTCAATGAAATATGACAGCAGAATCATACTGGAGGGACCAGGTTCAAAGATACTGGGATCAGATGCATTCCTAGCGAGACCACCAACATTTTTGTCTCTTACAAGAGTTTTTCCGAGAACACCTTATATATTTTTGGTCACATCCATTTGAATCTATCCTAAATCCAGTAGCGGTTGAAGAAAATTCGAAGTAGGCCTTGAAAATTTTATTTTGCAATTTGGCACCAGTTATTAAAGCTGTATTAAAAATCTTTTAAATCGGTCAACAAATAAAACATTTAGAGAGGTATCGCGCCTTCAAATTAGTCACTCTGTATATATCACAACATATGTAATCTTCTAAGATATAAGAGAGCCCATATAACTGTTGATATTGCCCAAAATTTTTACATTTGTAAGCCGACATGTGTCAGAAAGAAAATAACTGAATGGCATATAAATATCAAAATATGCGAAGGCTTCCTTCAGTTCTTCTGGTAGCTGCAGTGTGAAGTAGAATTTCTTTAATAATCGAGTATCGAACTAATACGTTGTAATTGATCGTCGACCACATTGACGCAGTTCAAGAGGAGCTAAAGGAAAGATAAGAAAACGGTTTACTTCCTTTATATTATTAAACCTTACATTTTCCATTGGATATTATTAATTTTTTAATTAATCTTATACCAGCATAAGCTAAACAAGGCAGACTGATTGGATTATATACAATAATTATGTTTCGAATAACATTGCTAGCCTTTTACCCGCCGATGATATCATCGACCTTATTTTATGTATTAAAAGTCCCAGTTCTACAAGAAAAGCTTATTCAGGATAATTCCCAATAGTCAGTTGCTCCTGATTTTATAGTTTGACAACGTTGGCATAACCTCTAGCTGCCGAAGAGTAGATAGTGCTGCATTCTGGCCATCCTCCATAGTTTCATTGTTTCAATGGTCAGCTGTTAATTCCTTCTATGGTTCTTTTTTGAAAACTTTTTAGCTTGTCTTGCCGTTGGACGTTATTCTTCACCAATATTTGCATAAGAGTCTGCTTCTTGCTTCTTGTTCTTATATTTAAGCTACATTTTACATATTTGTTAAGTAACCTAATATTAGCATAGAGTACTGTTTATGTTTAAAGATACCTAAAAACAACATGTAACTCATGTCCAAGTATTTGTGACTTAATTAGATAAAGAACGCTATCAATGTACCTATAAAAACACAAACATACCAATTTCATGGTTCGTTATGTATTACAGAATAATTATACGGTGCTGGTTTATACAAAGGAAGTTGCATATTCTTTAACACCTGTTAACATGGTAATAATAAAGTTAACTGGATAATTAAAAGTTGTTGAAAGGGTATTGCTGCTTACACAGTATATTTTTAAAATATGTTAAACTGGAAATATTATTGAAAGCAAATGTATCTTATGAACATATAATAAAATAAACCTTTATCTTCAGTATTATTTATTCCCTTTGATGTTGAATTCCGATAATCAAAAGTACCTTGAACTTTGTCGATATATTGTAGCAATTAGATAGACAAAACGACAACAAAACAATAGACAAACGGAAGCTTTGGTTCTAAAATATGAACTTTTTTCCATATTATAAAGTATGCACATTATGAAGTATATCTACATTTTCTTATTAGTTAGTAGAAATTTCAGTAGGAGTTATACTTTGTTGAAGAATTCCATTAAAACTCTCCTTGCTACTCTATTTATTATTTATTTAATGACACTGACTCAAAAAAATGTAAATACAATTCTTGGTACTTTTGATTTTCCATCTTTAGTAACATTTATTGCCATTTTATTTCAAAAACAGTGCATATCAGATCAACCGTTTACCCTGGCCACCAAGATCGCCAGATTTGTCACCTATTGAACATGTCTGGGACATGATTGGCCGCAGACTGCTGTATTTACATCACCCTCTATATATCTTATCAGCTCACATGAAGTTCAGATAGCTTGGAATGAGATACTCCAAGATACCCCACAACCTTGTTAGATCCGAGCCAGGCGTATCAATGAGTGTATTAGGAATCATGGGTTGTCAACACACTACTAAACCAATTTTTGCAGTATGTTCTCTAATCTTCCAGGAAATGTAACCATTCAATAAGTGGCCCTGTACCAGTGTAGCAAAAATTATTAAAATCTAATAATAAGTTTTTATTTGAACAACAATTTGAATCCTGCGATTTCAAAAATTTAATTATACTGAACATAGTGGTTTTTGGCAGCTATCAGTTTCCGATGTCACGGCACAACAACTCGGAAAATCACCATGTATCGAATTATACTGAACATGTTTAAAAAATGTATATAATTTTATAACTTCGTGAGATTGAACTTCACTTGCTTAAATATATCTTTTAGGTTTTACGAGGTTTGATTTTGTATTCTCTATGGATGAAGCAATAAATCGATATTAATTTTATCACTGCACAAAAATACCTTTTAGGCCCGGTATTAATCTTAAATAGACCACTCCCAGCAGATTAGCACGTGCCCTCTGACCCTCAATACGTATATCCCCATAAAAAGACTTTGGTAAACTCCCGGCAGTTTTGTGCTACCCCAAAGTAGTAAAGTATAGATTGGCTAACTTTGTAATGTCTTATCTCATTCAGACAGATCATAAAACTCACTTAATGGATGATATTTTCCGCGGATATTCCGACCGTTAGGGATGAGCAACAGCAAGTATACTATTACGAAATACAACTTTGCTTCTACATACTCGTAAACTCCGCAAGAAAAATGCACTTTTCAGGCGGATTTCGAATGGGATAACAACTTGGAAACTTTTATGTGGAAGATTAACTACTAAAAGCATACAAGGAATATCTCCTCTTGTAAATAAATTCTTATAACATACTTTAATAAGACTGACTTCTCATACTTTATATAAAAACAAATTACCAGAAATTGTATGCACACTAAGAAAAACCCTCCATGTGAACTATGCTGATGCTAAAAAAAATAATTCCAGTAAATATTGCTTTATCTGGTGTAGGTGTATTAAATATTACCCACAGTTAAAGTAATATTTCTATACGCGTATACTACTGATAAGTGATTACATGTGGCCAGTACAATATTTTATTGAATTTTTAAATTGACTTCATTAAGTCATAAATTTACTTGTAATTATTTTTCGGTTAACTGTTGTTGGTAAATATGACTACTAAAGCATACATTGTTGCCATAACTGGAACCCATTGCTGTCACAGCGGTGCAGATCGGTACCACACCTAATTATGTTGCTGCGATAAGTGAACTTGTTCACTTGTCACCGCCGAATACGTCACAAACAAAAGCGAAATATGCCAAAGCATCGTGCATCAGTTTCGATTTGGCGCCTTTAAGTTTTGTGTGGTTATGGTGTATACTTCGAAGCGATATAGTTTGTGTGTTTTGGATAATTTTAGTAACTATGAAGTACCAAATATAGTTGCATCAGTGGCATTCAACTCTAAGCGTTTATATGAAGCTCTATCCATCAATTTATTCAAGAGTGATTATGATCACTGTCACCGTGCTAGTTTGGGTGCGTGAGTTTGTTTGTTATTCCGTATGCGGGTATGACCTGTTTTGGTTTCTTTTTTATTATTTAGCTTTTCAGTGTATTTTTAACCATTTTGTCGCGATTTTTAATCATTTATGGAGGTATAAACTTTTTGTATGAATTTATTTGCCTGTTTTGTTTTCACATTAGTAATTGAACAGTTTTTGTATTTAGCCATCTAGTGACATAATAGACTTTGTCTATGAACTTTAAGATAAGTCCAAAATTTATAGGTGAGATGTAACTGGTCTGCTACTTCCTGCTCGGCCTAAGTGGCTGGACTTGCAGGAAGCGACCTACATTGTCGTAGGTACTTAACCGCAGGCTTTTCGCCCTGGGCGATGCACCATTAAATCTATAAATGATACAAGACCAACAAGGGTTCTTGGCTGTTCACACAGGTACTGCAGGTGTAACTCAATGCCGGTCGGGGCATTAGCCCACGGAGTAGTTGTTTCCTGTAGTATCATTTATAGATCCAAAATTTATACTTTACTATTATATAAAATATTGCTTATAAGCTAAAGAATACTACTGTAACAATATAGCATTACAGTCAACCAGCCTTTAATGTACGGGTCTTTTGTCCTTAGTGTATCAGAAATACATTTAGTTCAATGTTTTAAAAACTATAGCAGAAAGTCACACGAAAATCTATATTGATTTCATCTGCTCATTACAAGGTATGCGAAATGAGTTCTTAAGAAGATTAACCACCACGGCACGGTTTTTCTCTTGTTATGTTTACAGTCACCGTATGTACAATTGTAGTAGAAGATTTAATCTAGGTACTGTTTGAATGATTAAAATAATTTAGGATGTTTGGAAACATTCAATAATTAAAGAAAAAATGGTCATGTTTCTTGAACCAAACTTGTCAATTTATTTAATTTTGGGGTTGCTGAATATACTTACCGTCCATAGATTATTCCCTAAGACCAACATAGCCCTAGAAAGTATCCGAAATGATCAAATCAAATCATCTGTATATGTTAGGATCGTGAATGTCAATGTTTACATTAAATGAAATATTTTCAGATACTTTGTAACCCATGACTAAAGTCACTTCCAGAGATCATCTCTCTTTCGCATTTCACAGGCTGGTATCTCATTCAGGTAGCGTGATATCAAGAATATGACCTCTATAAAAGTGGTTTTGTTCACTGATGGCCACTACTTGAATCATATCGAATCAACTCTCTTCATCATGGACACAGCAACCTATCAATCGATTCGTCTCGGCTTTTCTCGATGCGAACTTTTTTTTTCGATGCGTTTGTTTAGTTGCGGGTTCTCTCTACAACATCCAATAAAATCTGTCATCATGTCCTCACCTCAGCTGCCCTGATATTTTTGTTCCATCTCTTTTATGACTTGAAGATAATACTTTCCATTTAAGTGAACAATGTTTTCCGAACAATAATCAAGATAAAAATCCATCACATGCAACATCAGATCATATTACATCCCAATTTTCTGAAGATCTCAATCATTGCATCTATCGTAATTTAGCATCTGATAGACCTGAACATTTTTCTTCCTGGCATCTGTAACAACCGCATTCTGCATATAATATTTTGACGAACTGCTTTATAAGCTCAAGCTTTACATGTAGAGGAGGTACTAATAAATTCTCTGGATCAATCAGAGCCTTGTACAAACTACTCTGATCCAGGGACATGATTTAATTCTAAGATGAAATCATTTCTAACTGGTGAATCCTGGTGATGTACTCGGTATATCCAGATTGTTGTGTGTGTAATGTTGTGATTCAAATTCCCCTAAATATCTTTCATGTTCATGTTACACAAGGAAGAATTGGTTATGTATTGATGATGTATTGTGATATCAGAATTATGTTTGTTGACCCCAAAAACATAATTGCCCATATCTTGTTGTAGAATTTTGTAATATGTATACAATTTATTATATTATGAAGATATGAACCAATGAAGAGAAAATATATTTTAAATCTTTGGGCATTTCACTCTACCAATAGCGAAACTATATTATTAAGTATATTTACTTGGATTCACGATATTGCATTCACAACAAAGAGCTAAGCTAAGCTGTCTTTACAGCCGTAAGTTGCTCATATTATATTCGTTATCATATCCAAATATCGTCCAAATTTCTTAAAAGTGTTTCACAATTTTTTATCAGTATTATAAAATTTAAACTCAGGTATAAAAAAGCAAGTAGGAATACACTACATGTACCTATATTTACATATAATCCGCCCTTTTTGGTTAAATTAAGTGAGTTGCCGAATTATTAGGGCTAACGGTTAAATATTTATGGAATTTGCTCCCTAACCTCGATCACCTCTATATACGAATATTTACAGCATCGCTTTGGATGAGATAAAAATACAGATATATCTACTGTGATCGTATTAATAGCCTGGGGCCACAGACATCGATACTAATTGGTTTGATGTCAGGTATTAATTAAACAATACATGGTTCACTAAGCATAATCATTATACGGATTGTTTACTATGCTTGTTGAGGTTGCCCAAGCTTTATCAGTATGTTGAATGAAACTAATTGCCGGATTATTGTAAATATTATTTGCAACGGTTTGTTTAACTGCTTAAATTCGTACGCAACATGTGTAGTTAATGCATGCATCCACTGAAAAGTCACTTCAAATTTGTGTTACTTCAATTCCCAAAGGAAAATAATACCCAAGAGAGTAAATTAAAAAAATATGTAATCCAGTTAACCTATTTTTAGATTTTTTTTTATGTGTATAAAAGAAATGAAATAAATAAGTCGGTGATAGAAAGATAACAGTGGCACAAAGACCGATCCTTGAGGTGCACTTAGTCTAACTAAATTGAATTATTAATAAGAATTACTACTGCCTACACTGCGATATCTTGAGATTTATTGTAATGTGATTTTAATGTCATTCCTTGGATTTGTTGTTGAGTTGCATTACATACGCACAATGATAAATTGCTGGTAATAACTAAAATGGGTATAAATGTTTGTGCACCGATTTGCATAATGGCTAATTACTTAGTAATTATAGTTTACATAAAATATTGTGAAATATGTGCATATATTTGTTAGATGTTAAAAATAAAGTTAGTTTTGTTTTCTGAGAAGTGAATAAAGTAGTTTTTATTATTACCTACTGTATACATTAAATACAGTAAGAAAATTTGCCTAGGAGATTTTGATATTTACGAAAAATAAAAATTAATTTTCGTATTGGCAATTTCAGTTAAAAACGTTTTGTTGTTTTGAAATAAACTGCAGTCCAAAAGGTCAGTATTTGCTTATGTAAGTCTTAGACAGTTTTGATACTGTTCATAGTAGTTCCAAATGAAGAACTTCTTTGGCGATTTATAGCAGAAGACAAGATTTAATAGATTTGGCAAGTGTACACCATATGGTCTATTTTCCACTTTAAAAATTTGTTTTATAAGCAAATTGTTTAAGCAGTTAGAAATAACTCTAAAGACCAACCAGAAGACTTCAAGTCTTCGGATCAGCGTTTATATTTGATTATTGTATTGCTTAAATATGTTTCAAAAATTATTCCTGTAGTACATTTCAAACCAAAATAAAATTCATGTAACTTCTTCATTATAAATTCACTGCTACTTGACTGAAAGAGTTCTGGTTCTATTTCGTCTATTTCGTTCATTAGTTATTACGTAAAACTGGCCATTTCTATACTTTATAACGTCTACCAATCGACTACTGTCGAGGATCGGCCATATCGAAGTTACGTGTGAGCTCCGAGCGAGTCAGTGTCGACCGAGAGTAATCCCAGTGTTACTAAATTCGTAATAAAGCTCCATGTTTATCATATCTATTTTGCTAGACTGTCGCAAGACAATACAAAGACAATACAAGACTTTTTCATGATTTCTTGTCTCAGCCAATACAACTTTTGAGTGAAAGTCTACCCAAAATAATAATTTACAGGGTTTTTCTGGCAGTTGAAGATACTAAGACCCTTAATTCTGATGTCACTGATTATTTTGTTTATAAGAATGTACTATGAGTGTACTAAGTTTGTATGCTATGTCTTCTATATGGTTTTTGTACAATTCATCAAAACTCATAATTTTAGAAGTCCTTAGAATTTTTGTTATTTTATCGATATTTGACAGTGACGTAATAGCTATTTTTGGAACAAGATTTTTAGATTTTTCGTATAAACGTCAAATAAATATTCAAAATAATTTCGACATAATCTTCGCATTTGCTAATATGGTCTCTAGACTATTTTATTTAACTTTAAGCTATCTCTAAGATTGTTGCTATGGAGCAATTGCTATGATGATGTATGATGTTTACAAACTATAAAAATAATTTTAAAAGTTCTGAAATCTGTGAACGCTTGTGAACATTAAGCCCCAATAATTAAACTCGCTATTAATTCTTCATAAAACATTATTATGTGTGATACAGATTCTAATGATACTGAACATTCTGAAATAGAAAATGAAGACGCTGCCTTATGTACATTGTACATAAGGTACAAAGTCATTGTACTGAAAAACTTATGCAAAATTTGATATTTGGTGTGCCGAAAAAGGTGTGTAATATTTTAGAGAAAATCACACATTATGGAATAATTATTCCATGCTGCAAACTACAACTTATTTTAATAAGCATATGCAAAAGGAAATCAAGTAGTTATAGACTCAGAAAATTTAGAATATTTACCAAGGAATAGGTTGAAAGGTTTATCAAAGGGGCAGATGATTAAAAGTACTTATTCCAAAAAGTCGTCTTGAATGTTGGTATTATTGGAGCCTGTGGGAGAGAAGAATTAACAAGAATTAACGTATTTACCGAGGTATTTACGTACAGATAACATTGAATATGCTGAGTCGTTAATTAAAGTGACTATTTCCGATACCAAAACTTTGTTCCTAGATTATTTACAATACCAGAGGGAGATATAGGGGTCAATTTTTTGGATGTTTTCCGTAAATATGCAAGTTTACGTCCATCCATATACTACACAAGCAGTGGGTATAACAGGTCCAATTTCTAAAAGGATTGGCGAATTTCTTAGATTACCCAAGGTTACTGAGTATACTGGGTACTGCTTTAGATGATGTTCTGCAACCTTCCTTGCAGATGCAGAAGCCAACATATCGATGCTTAAGAGACAAGGAGATTGGCGTTCGACTGTGGCAGAGGAGGTACATAGAAAATTCCATTCAAAATAAGCAGGCGATAGCAACGAAAATTCTCGGGGAGCATTCCAAAAACTCAATGCAACAGCAGCACCGGGATGCAGGTGTTATCTTCTTCCAATACTGAAGTTATAGGAAGTGAAATAATAAATAAATAATTTAAAATTCAGTTGGTTTATTTTACTTTTACACACATGTGCGTAAAAAAGGTGTTTTAAGCACATGTGCCTAAGAGACTGTCATTTCAATACTGAAATTACCATCGAAGTGTCACCATTATGCAACGATTTTACGAAAACATATTTTGCTACGAATAATTGTATTTCTTTTACTTTTGCTATGACTGTCGCAGTAAAGCTTTCAACGGCACTTAAATTCGGCACTGTAAATCGACTGAGATAATGACCGTTTTACGTGTTGGCATTAACCAATTACAGGTGACGAAAGCTTGATTTGAGCCAGCTCAAATCTCCTGGAAAAGTAGAAACGGCCATCGTAAAATTAATACTAGTATAACGAGTTCCTCGCTATCTCGTATGGAGATCTTTCCTACGCATTGTTTGGTTCGAACTTTAATAAAGTGAGCAATAAATTAAAACAATAAAAATATTAATCGAAGTAACGGGCCCGGTGTGAACGCTCTAGCTCGGAAGATATTAAGAATAATTACTGAATGAGATTGTAAACAGATATGTGATAATAAACGTGGACTTTATTATACACACATATGGGTGCCTGTTTGCTAACCGTTCTTAAAAATGGTTATACATATATGTAAGAAATGTTTTCTTGTCAGGAAGTAATTAAGTTTAATTGTAGGTAATACCTTCTGTTACTTTTTTAATGTGTAATAATAAAATGATAATATATATTAATTACATTATTAAACTGCTACTGACTTTTATTACTAGTTGCATTAATTTGAGGTTTGAGATTTGTGGTAGGTACGTCTAGTAGGAAAAAATTATGTTCATTAATAAAGTCAGCGTTGTCTTGTGTTTAAAGATACATTAGTAAACATACAGTTAATTGTAATAATAATACTTTATTAACGGAAACTTATTACATAAACAAATTACATTTACAACAGATTACTTCAAAATTATTCTGTTGATGAGAAAATTCTATAAACATGATTTTGCTAATGTTTCGTCACCAAGATAAAAAGAGTTTTCAAAAGTTAAGGAAAATATATTTTAAATCTTGTTTTTAATTTCCTGAAATATTTTCATGTATACAGGGTGTCCCAAAATTAACCTGCCAACAATTACCTATGATTCTACGATCAAAAATAAGAAAAAGAAGTTATATAATCATGTGCTTAGACACCCCCTAATGGAGATATGCCTAAAATGAAATTCAAAATAATTACATCACCCGACTTTAACCGACTGTACTGTAAACAAAATGTACTACACTATTTTGGCAGGCAATTTTAAAAGATGGCGCATTTAGTCCGGGTTCTAAAATGATATGATACTTGCTAGATTACTTCTTTGTTTAGGAAATTTCGGATTTCAGGCCAATTTTGTTTAATTATTTAAAATATTGGTAACTCAATCTAGGCATTTTTAAGACCACAATAGGTACAAGTTTGACTGAGACGGAGAATGACGTTATTTTGCCTAGTGTGAGCGGGACAGATAGTGACGCTAAGTGTGGGCGAGATAGATAGTGACGACTTTTACATTAATAAGTGTCAAAATCCAACATTTTATTTGAAACTGAGGCAGTTATGTTTTAATTTTAAACTGTAATTTAGAAGGGTTATTCATGATTACACTACAGAAAAAAGATTGACAAAACATTAATATTTGTAGTCGTCACAGGACTTGATAGATCATCACAGGATGTCAGTTTTTCCAATTTATTTTTTGATACTTATAATTTGAAAAGTACATGACAAAGATTTCTTTTATATTTTTCTAATAACTGTCACGACTTGGCCTATCGCCCGTTTCCAGCTTAACGTTGATTTCTGGGACACCCTGTATATTTTTTTAAAATAATATTTGATGATATCCATACTTCCATCAATGATAAGTTTCTAAAGCTGGTCATTTTTCCTTTCATATCTACTCTCATACTAAATATGCACACTAAAGTTGCGTAAAACGAGAAACATATTTTGTGAGAATTTCTGTGATAATATTAATGTAGCTCCGTCACATGTGGTATTTTCTGGCAGATGTAACACATCGCCACACAATGTGCATTTAAACATGTATTTTTTAAATCACTCTCAGAGTCATACACTATTTTTCAGCACAACTAAATTATACACACGTTTGCAATGACTTGTACTACTTTAATTTCAATTGCACTACAATATCTATATTGTAGCCGTCCATTACTAGATAGGGATACTGTAGGCGCATGCGTTGGAATGTGTTTGCTATAACTATCTCGGTAAAAATAAAATTGAGAATATTGAAATTTTTTTTTAAATTTATATAACTTACACGATTTGCTCCTAAAATTACAAAGTGAAATAGAAACATTACAACATATTCTGTGAATAAAAGAACTATTACACGCTTTAGGTATTATTTCAATTGATATTTTAAATATTATTCATATTTTAAAATTACATGAGATAACTATAAAGTTACCACAACTAATATGGTAAATATTATGTGTATAAAATAAATAATTTCTTTGAAATTTTCCAAACATTTTTTAGAGCGAACCTAGTGCCCCACTGTCTACAGCCCTGCTGTATATACATAAAAATTAAAGAGAAATAGTTGTACATAAAGCAACAACGAAATATGTCCTGAAATAACCCGCGTCAGTTACACGTCAAATTAGATTGTGGAACGTACGGCAGAGCCGCGTACTTTTTAATAAGAGCAGATGTTAAAGCTTTAAATTGTTAATTAATGGATCATCTTGTGTAAAATAATTCCGGGCCGACTTTTACTGCTATCATCCCTCATCTTCACCGATTCCACAGTTTCAACCAAGAAGTTAATGAAGTTAGGGCCGCATTTACATAAAAAAGGAAAAAGTCTTTTATAAACCCTTTGGTTTCTCCCGAAAGTAAAAGTGTTACATTAACGGATGCCTCCCGTGATTATAAAAACATTAAAATCCGTGCTTGGGAGTTGGCCCGACGGCCTCATTGCTATGCAAGGCCGACCTTCTCGGGCAGGGGCACAAAAGGAACACACAAAAGGGACACGCCGAGGGATATAATGACATACATGGCATAAAAGGACACCTTTGTGTGAGACGTCGATTTGATTTTTGGGTTCTGATAGCTCGACGTATTCTGCTCCGCTGCGTTCTATATGGAAATAAAATGTCAGGTTGAGGAAATCGGGAGTTATTACAGAGAAGGGAAAATAGGACCACTACAGCCACTGTTGGCAGAGATAACGTCATTTTCATCTGGATTAAATAAAATTAAAACTATAAAAGATAATAAATAATTGTAGAATATTTGATTCTACAGGGTGATTCAGCAATAATAGTCATTAATGTATTAATTATTATTATCAAAGTTACATTACTATTGGTTTTCTACAAAGGCCATTCATTTCTTCAAATAATATTTAAGCCACCGAGTTTAACAAGTACGTTTGTCAACTGGTAATGTTATTCAGACAACTCAGTATATTCCAATAAATAGTGGTATTCTCCAAGGCTCCATTCCTGGACCCTTACTAATGTCTATTTATGTTGCAGATATGAGTACAGCTATAGAATTTTCTAACTTGCAAAAGTATGCTGATGACTCTCAGTTATCTATAGCGGTTTCTCCAAATAATTCAGACGCTGCCAAACAAAATAAAATTTCAGATTTACAAAGTTTATATTATTACTCTTTAGATTACGGTTTAAAAATGTATGCTTCAAAGTATTTTGCACTCCTTGTTGGTACAAAAAAAAAAAATAGGTTCAAACTAGAGAATTTTTTTCGCATATTTCGAAATAATTCCTATAGTTAACTAGATACAAAATTTGGGTGTCACGACTGATTTGGGATTAACGTTTCAGGTTCATATAGCAAATAAAATAAAAGTTGCTTTTAGTCAGTTATACAGTTATAAACATTGTATGTCACCGTCTATGCCAAAGTTTGTCACTATCCATTTTATTTTATGGAGACGTGTTATATAACAACTACATTAATTCAAAATATTTGCGTCTCATTCAGAAAGTGCAGAATACCTGCATGAAAAATAGGTGCTTACTTCATACATTTAATCTATTATACAAAGTTTTTGAAACCGGTGAACTTCATTAAATTAAACAATATTTTTTATTAGATGTGAACCACCGTAACTCTCGGCATCTTTATACTTTTAGCAGCACAGCTACAGCACAGAACTGCAGCCTTTCAAAATTCTTAAATGCAATTAATTTATGGAATAAACTTAATGATAATATTAAAAAAATGAACAAACAGACTTTCAGTGTTGTAAAAAAATGCTTTTAGATACTCAGATTTCTCTTGCTTAGGATGTGTGATTTTCCGCTTACCTGTTGCATATTTTCTCTTTTTTCATCCTTATATATTCTGTAATCATGCCAGCTATTCTTCTTCATTGCCCTCTCCATCGTATCTACGTGTTGTTAATCGCGGATTTTTTAAAAAAAAGTTATAATATCAATATCTGTTTTTCTTTTGTCTCTTCACATATTTCACTCAATCTTTGCCCAAAATTGTTCTTTTTTTTAGTTTTACTTAGTTTAGTTAAGGGTCCATAGGAAGAGCACCATTAGGTGAATTTATGGTTCCTTTTTACCAATTATTGTAAATACTCACATTATTATATGTATGTACTGCATGATTGCACTATTTTTTGTTAAATAAATATGTATTATAGAGAATAATAATTGAAAATATGAATACGCGATTCCAATTCCAATTTAAAGAGTTCATCTGACCACCATGTTGTCAAAGAATTTATCTACTTTCATCTTTTGAATATGCGTTTTGCATAGATTATTGCTCTTTATCAGTAAACATTCTACAATTTTCCTTGGTCAACATGGTTTTCTTTATGGCAAATCTACAAACACTGCTGTTATATCACTTTTGGAAACTATAATTGATCGTGTTGAATCTGACGAGGTCCCTATTGGTATCTTTTGCTATGTTCACCATAGTAGATTAATTAACAAGTTGCAATTGCACGTTAATTAATCTACTGTGGCAATTGGTTACGTTGAGAGTATTAGTAATAAGAAAAATGGTTCAAACATTATTGGGAGTGCCAATGATGGAAGTGCAACCTCATTAACTTCCGAGAATGTTAGCAGCATTTCCTCCGATTTAAAAAACCGAAGTCTTAATATTTCCAATAATGCCAACTATACTTTTCACATTCATTGAAAAAAATTAAGATTTTTGAATATTTGAATAAAACTTTTGAAATATTTGCCGCTACATCGTACTCTTGTCAGATCAATAGTTAAAAAGGTGACACTTAGACTTCACGTTTCTCAGGTTGTAAATTTAGTCATGGTATTTTTAAAATCCGCATTTTTAAAAGTTGCAATATATTCTTGTTGTAAATTCATATTACTACACTCAAACGTTAACATCTCGTTGTAATATGAATCTTTATAACACTTATATTGTAAGTAACTATTATATTTGTTTAAACTGATAAAAGCTGTAACTTTTTTCTTGAAAATGGAATGGAAATGACGTCTTATGCATCCCACGTACCACAACATTTTCATTACACAGATTACGCTTCCAGCTCGTAGGCATCTCAATATAAACTCGGGAGGTGTCGATGTGAACACAAGTACGGATTACCGATATTACATTCTCGAATAATTGTGGCCCATCAATGGCATCAGAAGGGGGATAAGCATACATACAGTGTAATCCTACCAGACCAAGGCCTTTGTAGCTGCGGCGCTATACAAACTCTCTATTACGCGACACCTCTAAAAGCGCTGTTAAGTACATATTATTACTGTCGGTTATTGCATTCTGGATTATTGTGGGTGTAACAGGCGGGATTAATTTTCCACTTTCCAGATGAAAATTATTGTGGTTGCGTCATTATGTGGAAGCTATTGACTCGTATAGGTGGCTGCTCTTTGTATAGTTAATTAAACAAAATTTTCTATATATACGAAGTAATCTTTCAAAAGTGTATGTTTCGTGTAGGCGCTATATTCAGTAATTTATACTGAATGGAATGGATATTTTGAGGAATCATGCAGATCATATCCTGGCAATAAAAATCTGATAATTATCTTTAGAAGAAACTTATCCTGCAGGGTAACTGATACTTTACAGATGAGTACAAATGTACTACACTTATTTGTTTATACTATTCTTTTTAAAATAATTCCAAAGGTGCCGATACATTTTTCATGTAATTATCAACTATTATTATTGGAGTACTCACTTTTATTATAGTTCCGCATGTGCAAAGACAAATTTGTTCTTTACCAGTCTGTTCTACAAGAACAAATTCTGCTCTGTTATTGTTTCTATTTTTTCATAAAATGATAAAATATAATGTTATTGTCGATCGAAAAAAAAATAATTTAGGCAGACCATAATGGAATTGTATCCACAATCACCATATAATCGGATTTTATCCACACATATGAACCGTCTAAAGTGATACTTTCCCAAAGCCAAACCAATTTTAATTTATTTACTTATTACCATTTATCAAGTTAGATATGGACTCCTCCATATACAGAGAAGCTCTTTTATCCACCATGCTGTTTAATGGTTGTACGATCAGCACGTTTATTGGCAAATACAGATGAAGTGCGCCTCATACAGTCCCCAGTAAATGCTTCGGGATTTGCGATATTCAGGAGTGAAGCAAGTCTTGAAGGTACCTTGGCCAATGTGTTGATTCCAACAGACTGAGTAGTACAATTGTGGTTGATGTATCTTAAACACATTCTATCTTGTGCTAAGCTGCATATTTCAACAGCATTGATCCAAAATCCTTCTTCTAGAATTATAAATTTTCTTGAAATGCCGTCTTGGTGTCAGCTATTGAAACAATTAGGTAATTTTCAAATTTGTCAATTCGCAGCATTGACAGGCACCAAAAACCCCCATTATTAGTGCAACCTAAAATAATTCAAAGTTCGCTATATACCTATCAACATAAAGTAAAAAGTAAAAGGTAAAGATATATATTTCCTTAATCATCAAATATCCTTTATCGGAACCCCTTGCCAAAAATGCTTCAATATGTGCTCTTTCCATTACAGCAGCTTTCTTTGCTTTGTATCCTGTCAATTTACTCTTCAAATAAGCAGTAGGCTCGTTATATTTTTCAATAGGTATCTAAATTTTTGTAGACCCTTACGGTAGCCTTCAACATGGAATACTTCGACCACATAGATAAAATTGCATATTTTTTTTTCAAATTTCAAAAATACGTTACCATGACTTCTTCATTTATTGTCATTACTCTCCATTTTTTCCTTCATTCGTTAAATTTGGCAAACACTTCTTCGTAATGTGTATTTCGCTGGAAATACATGGAAAATTGCTACTTTACAACTTTAACATATGAAAGGCAACTTTAACATTAGCTATAAAAACATGGAATAATTACTTGAAATATATTTAAAAATATATATATTGATAAGCAATAAGATACATTTGATTAATTGCTTGATTGTTTTATTAAAAAGAATATACGGTTAAAATTTTTCCAATTATTTGCACTCTATAGATATGTTTGAGATTGCATCTGTATATTTAGTCAGGTAAAAAATAAATAAAGCCTAGTTTTCAATTTTTATTATAATTTTGTACAACAGTTGTGAAAGAAACATATTCAAGCTGGGAAATTTAGTGACTTTATGAAAACTACTTATTAAGATCATTAAATTATTAAAGTATATAGTAAATTCATTATTAGGTACATAGTTTAAAAATATCCAGTTTGGTAGTCTTTTGTTTGAAAATTGTATAATTTGATGAGACAATATTGTGTACTTATATATACAGGATTAACTATGACTAAGTAACAATATTTTAAGAGGAGATATAAAAAAATAAGAAATAACAGAATCACCCTTCAAAAAATGTTCAAACTTTTTATAAACCGAAAAAATGTTTTCGAAACTATCAAACTCCTATTTATGGCCAACTATGGCGGCCCGTCCAATGCGAGGTTATTTATTTCACACGTTTGACGTTTAGAGTGATCGGCAACTAGCAACACGAAACAGTAAAATCCGTTGTCATTATAGAAATCATATGTGTTTACCTTGTGATAATGTTCTCCCTTTATTTTTCGTACCTTTTTCAATTTTTAACGTTTTATAGTAATTAAATTATTAAGGAATTTGTGTTTGGATACATATATTTTCATATAATATAGTTGAACGGGTTGTTTTTCTGGTAGGTACAGCATCGACTAGAAAAAATGCATTTTATTTTACTGTACGCGAAGTGTGTTTTGCTGTTAGTAGTTAATTCCGACAGATTTGTAATGAGGAAAAATGTATGTGTTTTGACAGTTTCGAACGAAGGATGAAAAACGAATGCAAAATACTGCAGCTAATCGAATTTGCTGTTACCTACCAGGTATTATTATTAATAAAAATGTTCCTTTTCTTCTTTCAACATCTGGAACGCTATAAAAATGATATGAGGGTTTTACATCATTTTTAAAACATCTAGCTATTATAGAATTCCGAAATATATTTTTATTGTTTTAGGTCTCTCTGAACACGTGTTTAAAATATTTGTGGTAGTTAGCCCCGAATAAAATCTTTAATGTGACACAAATTAAATTGTGTCACTACTGTGTGATTGTTTTAATTTATGTCACATTAATTTAATTTGTTTTAAATCAATTGTTTCGGTAGATCTTGCATAATATGATTCGAAAAATTATGTAAAAACATATTATATCACTAATGCAATAAGATAATGTTTAAATTTATACGAAATATTCACAGTGTGTAAGTTATTTCCTGTCACGAATGTATGACCAATTTGGAGTACTGTTATCCAAAATTGGAGTAAAATTTTACATAAATTTCTCGCGACCTCAAATGATTCGCATTCTTTCACTTTTCTGAATTAGTAGACAGGATGCAGCATTCCACTTTCACCTCTCCCCGTTGGCAGAGCACCAAAGCTATAAAAAATATCGATAGTTTACTTTTCGGATTCCGAGAAATAAACAAACGATACAAAGCGTAAATCATGCCGGCGTCTCCAATAAATTCTCACATCCTCCGAGAGACGTCAAAATATAATTTTATGATTATCGGGACAGTATGAATTAAAAACGACCTATTTATCCCCGATAAATACTGCAGAGGCGGCAGTTCTCAAGAGCGGCGGGCGTAAATCTCGGATCGCCGGACAAAATTTCGTTTTGTATTCATTGGGTGCAGGATATGCAGGCTCTGCCCGCGCTTGGACTGGTAAGGCACGCTCTTGTCACGAACACTGTGTAATTCAAGTCTTTCCGTATAATTTGTCTCTTATCGTGTAATTGTTTGAATAATTCATACTAATGGCTTATTCAAACAGATTTATTGGCCGGTGGATAGATAATGCGCTCAACTTTTGTTGCTGTATTTTGTTAAGTGGATTATCAGATTGAATATCAATTAGTTTAATATTTTAGCCATTATTTTATCGGACAATTATTGGGTATTGTTAATACCAATTACCTGATATATTTTAGTCTAGTAATTTTGACATCTACCTACGAATTCTACAGGGTGTTTTTAAATAAAGTAGCAAATATAACACTACAGATTCCTCAGGGAAAATAAATCGAAAAACATACCTATATCCCAAGTCGCATAATAAAAATGATACAGGATGTCAAAATTAAAATTTTATTTTCGATATTTGTAAATAAGTTCTTAAGAAGTACAAATATTTACATAAAATTTGTAAATCGAGGGTTTTCGGCCGAGAAATTCAAATATGTTTCTAATTTTGACGTCATTAGTAGAGGACGGCCACTTATGGCACACCATGTTTCTTTTAAATGGCAGAATTGTTTTGCAGCTTAGTGTATCCATCTGACTATCGAAACAATCGATTCTCTTACCTGTTTTATTAGAAACATTTTATTAGGTACCTTCCTGAAGTCGGTAGGAGTAAAAACATTTTTGAAATAATCCTATTTGAAACCGAGTAAAAACTGTTTTGATTTCAGGTAAAGTGCCTTGTCTGCTGAAAATACAGCAAAATTGAAAAAGTTGTTCAAAATGGTAAATTATGGAGCAAAATTTCAAGAAGATCGACGAGGTAATCATTTTCCAATAAAGCACAAAGATTTTATCAAAGCACGCCGATCTTTTTGAAATTTTACGTCTCCATAATTTATCGTTCTAAACAACTTTTTCAAGTAACATTTTACTGTATTTTCAGTAGAAAAGGCACTTTACCTGAAACGATAACAGTTTTCAATCGCTAAAGTGAATATTTCAAATAGAATTATTTCGAAAACTGTTACTCCTAACGACTTCAACCAGGAATACCTTTTTCAAATATAACAAATAGGAGAATCGATTTATTCGATAGTCACATGGATACACTAAGTTGCAAAAAAGTTCAGCCATTTAAAAGAAACATGGTGTGTCACAAGTGGCGCCCTCTACTAGTGACGTCAAAGTTAGAAATAAATTTGAACTTCTTGCCCCCCAAAAACCCTTATTTACCAATTTTATGTAAATATTTGGATTTTTAAGAAGTTATCTACAAATATCGAATATAACATTTTAACTTTGACACCCTGTATCTTTTTTATTATGCGACTCAGGATATAAGTATGTCAGGTTAAATCGATTTATTATTGTCTCCTAAGGAATCTGTGGTCTAATTTTTGCTATTTCATTTAAAACACCTTCTGTATACATCTATTTTTTATGAAGCTACTTAAAATTATAATATTGTAAGGAACTTCCGCCTGCCAATGATGAGAAGGACCGAATGAAACAAGGAATTTGCAATATTTAAATTTTCATGAAAAGTACCGCAAAATGTAGCCTTTCGGCAATACAATAATTATGTAATCTACATCTACACAAAAAAATGCAACGTCGTCGCATATTTAAGAGATTTTCGTCCACAAAGCCTTAATCCCAACCTAACCTAAACGTTTGTATTCAACTATTATTTATTTTAAGTATGAGGAAACTGCATTGTACCAAGTCTAAAGTTATTCAAGAATCGTAGAGATCTTAGGAGAAAAAAAATGTTATCTCTTTTTTTGTTTTGACAGGAACCGTCTTTCGAAAATGATCACAATGTTTTACTACACTACACACTCTTTGTGATGAAAGCATTACGAAGAAAGCTACGGTCGAAGGCGTTATTATTTCAATGACCAACACAATCTGCCTAAATTTTTCAAATGGTGTGCCACATAATTATATAAATTTTAAACTCAAAATGACCTGCCTAGTGTATGGCGTCTTTTCAGGTCATGCCTGTTTAGAAATTGTTCAACGGTAATAGTCATCATGCTAGATGATATCCGTTGTTCACTTCATTATACATAATCATGCATCAGGTTCCGTTTCACTTTTTGTTGAACCATCAAACGCCTAGCAGCTTCATCAAATACTTCGCCGTTAAAAAACAAATAAACAAAGTGTACGTGCAGGTGTTGTCACAATACGTGTTTATTTTGAATACAAGTGCAAAGTAAATTTATCTAACGAAATGAATTTGTATTACAGAAGTTTTATTATTAATGATAGGTGACGTAATTATCAAACGTGTAGCTATTGTCTAATTTATGTATTTATATGTGCCTGTACCTTTTACATGCGCATATGGTACGTAGGTGCTACCCTTCACAGCGTCTCTTATTATGGAATTAATTAACAGCAAATATAATAATGACCACCCATTTCAAATACAAAACTAGATACTTCTTTATTAAATAGTTTACTAAGTACTTCAAACAAGAATCTACAATAATAATGACTATAGCCGGAATGAAGTTGACAGTTCCCAGTTGTTGTATCAATTTGGTATAAATCTTTTACATGTGCTACACATTACATTGTGTAGCTAGTTCCGTTACACTCTTGATGTTTTAGTTTATCTAATACCAATAAAATGTTTAATAAAAGTAGTTACAATAGACCTTACATATCTATCAATCTGAAACAGGTAAAAATTTAATTTTAATAGGAACAGTTACATGTGCTACACATTACATTGTGTAGCTAGTTCCGTTACACTCTTGATGTTTTAGTTTATCTAATACCAATAAAATGTTTAATAAAAGTAGTTACAATAGACCTTACATATCTATCAATCTGAAACAGGTAAAAATTTAATTTTAATAGGAACAGTTCTCTGATGATAGGTTTGAAAAAGAATCACATTATTTTCTTATATTATCTCAGTGTGAATATCATAAAGTAGAAGAAGAATATCTAAAATCACAACTTCTAAATTCAAAACATCAAATTTTACAAGATGTAACAAATTAGTAAGTCAAGCCGTTAACCACATATTCTTTGGACTAAAATAATAGGACTTTCCTTATGCTACAAAATTGTTAACATTATTTTTATTGATAGCTCCGATTTCAGAGATATTCGTTTCAAATGTAGCACATATTTTTATCTACTTTCTGTGTAATTCTGGTCTAAAATTATATATGAACTTAGAAAAAGAGAGTTGTAGTACATACGCCTCCCTCATTTCTTTAGTACACCTATGGTTACAAAAGATGTTTTTTGATAATTTTTATTCATTTGTTTCACTTTTAAAAAAATTTGATTTGACGCTCGGTTTACGAGATATTCCAATTTTGTTGGATGTACTAGCTATAGCACAAATTAAATATAGCTTAGTATTAAATGATTAATTCCTCTTTTCTTCAGTGAATTGAAATAAACAAACAAAGAAACAAGTAAAGTCCAAAAGTAAAAAAATTAACTCAATTAAACTAAATGTTAAATATGGGTACCACCTTCACAAATACAACCTCGGACTTTTTTAATGAGAAAGGAAAGATTATTTTGCAAAATATGTGATATGAGCCTAAAGTGCTCTTCCATCTTGTACAATTCGATCCTGTCGTTTATTGGAACAATATAAATTCATCAGAATTTTAATTTTTTTACAAAACTCTTTCAAGGACTTGATGATTTGCCTTTGACGGTACGTGAAAATATGTGGCTAAATATGTTCATTCTAAAAATCTTTGGTGCCATATATTCCAGTTCTTAGTAAGTATTACCTGATTAAAATAAGTACATATGGCTATTCTACTTATACACTTAAGGTCTTAGCATATATTTCAGTACTAGCACTTGTGGCTTGTTTTGGTTTCGAATTTGAGTAGTCCTAGATCAATTGTTCTGAATAATTATCCTGTTGCATTCTCAACTTGTCATCGCTTAATAGTTCTTATTAATGAAATGCTCAGCCAATTTGAATCATTTTAAAACAGTTTGCTGACGGCACCAAAAAACAAGGATTGTTTACCACGGTATACTGTACCATCCTTGACCAAAACAAACCTATTGTGTGTATTGTATGTATTGCACCCATACTAGCCAATACCTTTTTAATACAATTTGTAATATTGTAGATGTCACTATCAGTCATATTAATCATACTACTATTTCATAAATCAATTTTGCAATATAAGTCGTCGAGATTTTCATGTCACTGTTCCCTATATTGACTCTTATTAGGTACTGAATATTTTGTATTCACCAAAAGATATTTTTGCAAATGCTTATACATTATACCTGGTACTGTAATCAAGTGTAGTACTCACACGTTAAAATTCAAAGATAGACGCAGAGGCTGCACTCAATTGGAAACATGTAAATAACAGCTGTTATTTTCCTAACAAGTGCGAAAAGTATTATATTCTTACTTAACATTAGTGACATTAATAATTGTAAACGTACAGTTAGATGCGTTATGTAAGTTAATTGCAGAAGTCCGCATGTGAGTTGAAGTTTTAGCTGCTTCTTGGAAGAATATTACTCTAATACGGGGAATAAATATTGGTAAGAAGTTTTTTCAGAAACAGACGTCAAGTCGCGGCTATTGGTTACATCTGAGTAAGGCGTTAATGGCTGTAAATTGCAGTTTGAAGATGATGGAGTGCAAAATAATAAATAATTTTGTTGGATATTTCTTTTTTCCATTTGTAGTCTTCTAAGTACTCAAAAACAGAAATCAATTTGTACCCTTCTAAACGTTTAATATTTGCCATACCTTCTCCACAGTCATCAAGAAAGGTGGACCTGGACCGCTTAAAACTGTGACCCGTATATAGTTCCGATTTTTGAAAGTATAAATAGACTACAGATTGGACAGTATATTTTCCATGTTTGTATAAATAATCGGGGATGTGGAGTTTCTTTTGGACGTAAGCTTGCATATTGTTATCCATTATTTGTTTCTTTACATACCACGAAGAATCTGGTGGAATGATTTTTGTAGTCCTTGATATTGATAATTATTAGGTCTTCCTTATCTTTTATATCGTCGATGGTGATTTTCGTCATTTCCTCTCGTCTGCAGTCAACAGCCAATCCAAGAATCATTCGCAACTTAATCATCAGGTAAGTTTCATCGGATTCCTCACATTTTTTATGTCTTCTTGAATAAAAATGTTTGTTTTTTTTTCGGAGGAAATCCAACATTCTGTCTTTTTATAAAGGCAGTTATTTTATGAAATTTTCTTAACTTTACTAATACTTGTTACCGTTGAATGTCTGAACCATCACATGTTTGCTTTCCAAGATTTGGACATTTCCAAAGAATATTCTAAAAGTACTTCTTACCTCTTTTGTTAACTTTATCATTTTAGTATTACACCAATTAATAAAATGGGAGTATTGCTTCTCATATATTTTTTTGACTTCATGGTAACGAATTCAAACTTGCTTCATTAGCTGCTGTTAAAATTTCTTCAAGAAGTTCTTCATCTGATTATTGATTGAATAAAATTTAAAACAGATCGAAATTTGCTGTATATTGATATGTCTTGCAATGTCTGTCACGTAAACAATCAGAACCAAATGTTATTTTTAATTGCTACAGCAACAATGAGTAATAGATACGAGGGTTGGTTCTTCACAATAAAATATTTCTAATTTTAGTTTCTTGTTTTTGTTTAAAAAAATGTAAATTAGTGGGTAATATCAAACAAATGTTCTAAAAAATGTTCTAAGTTTATGAGACTCATATTTTGTCACCACCTACCTATTTTTTTTTTCAAAATTATATCTATTTAAGTATGCGTTCGGGAAAATAACACTTTCCGAACTAAAATGCGTACGATAAAGACGCTAAATACGCACGCTTGTAGAAAAACGTACTTTCGCAAATACTTTTTATAAATTATATCTGTAGTTAGTAAAGATGCGTATAATGAAACATATATAATATTATAGTCAACCCAGGAAAGTGACATTTCTCTTCCTTAAAACTAGAAATTTTATTACAGAGAACGTGATTCAACCGAAGGCTGCTATAAGAAACTGTACAAAATCGTCCTTTATCCTCCATTATATAACATATAGAACTGGAATAAGGACGTCCGAGGCAGTGTCGTTGGTCTGGTCAGTTCTTCGTGCTCTCGAGAAAAAAAAAACTAAAACCGCACCGTTAATTAAAACCCACGTCGTTGAACGAAAAGTACTATTTATTACTGGATTCGTTGAATTATCTCTTTCTTCCTATTTTGGATTATTTGTACTGAATTAATAATTTGATTTCATTAAAAACTAGATATTATTTACTGCTACGAAATATTTGTTATGGTAATGCATTACGGTTGTAAATATAACTTTTGTACGTTTTCTTTTTAGAATAAATGTATCGAACCTGTTCACTCTAATTAAAAGCACCTATTCCACAAGACTTGAATTTGATAAAGATGCTAGTTTGCCCAACATGAAATGAAACAATAATTTCTATACCTAGTATGTTTCAAAGTGCTATAGCATCACTTTTAAATAAGTCACAAGCGGATCGTTTTAAATATTCATAGAAATCAGGTTAAATAATATCATATAAGTACCTTAATATACATTAGCAAGCACCTTACACAGGGTGTTTTACAAGCTCTATAATAAACTCTGGTAAATGATAACTGAGTTAATTTCAAAAAATTTTTCTCATATGAATATAGATCTAATTCGTTTTTGTTTAGAAGTTACAAGCATTTTAAAGAATATTATTTCATATTTCAATCAAAATAGACTGAATTATTATTATTTGTGTTTAAAATTTAAACATTAATTAACCTTTATTATCCAAATTAGCAAAAACTATAAAAATTGTTTACTCTCGTCTCAAATGCAATACTCGACGAACTAAAGATTCCGTCACTTCGCGGATAAGATTTAGATAATATAATTTTTTATCTGGTTAGCTGTATCCTGGATTATGTCAAGTAACTATTGACAGGTAGTGATTTCAACATGGTAGATAAGCTGTTTTATATGTCCACATAATGAAAAGTCCAAAGGATTTAGATCTGGGGAACGCGGTGGCCACCTTATTGGACCTTGTCGACGTATCCATTTCGTGAAATGATCATTTGACCAAGCAGCTACTTGTCTTTCTCTATATGGTGGTGCACCATCGTATTGGTACCACATATTTTGAACAATATTACGCCCTATGTCATCAATGAAGAGCATATCCAACATGTAACGCTTGTACGTTTGGGCGATGACACAGATGTAACATTTTTCTGTTTGTACACACCTTACAAACTTTCACACCTTATACAATGGACACAGAAGGTGCATTATTGCATTATACCATTATGTAGGAATACAGAATACACCGCCTAATAAAATATATTTCACCGTGCCAAAAAATTAAAAGAAAAATGTGGTGTAAGGCGATGAAGCGCGATGAAAGGAAGCATTGCAACATTGTTTGTATGTAAAGACTATTTTAATGTAAGATTAATTGGAAATACATAAGTAGGTAGGTTCAAATTAATCAAAAAATTAAAAAGCAAAGTTGTAAAGAATAAATGAACAAAATGTATACAGGGCATTTAGAAAATTAATGGTAAAGCAAAGACTTTTTCTCATATATTGTATTCAGCGCTTCATTCCGATTCCAAATAACATGTTCTGTATTTGCTCCTACCCGTTATGTAGAATAATATTTGAGGCATTTATAAAATTTTGCTATATGACTTCACACTACATTAAATTACCTGTTTTATTATGACAACATAATAAACAAAATAAGAATTTTTTAAAAATGTTTAAGGGCAAATGAAATCAGTAGTAAATAGCAATAAAAAAGTAATACATTAATTTTTAAAAAATTTGTTCCTTTTATTAATTATTTTTCAAATTAAAACAAGTAGTTTAATGTGAAATCAGAGGACACAATTTTATAAATACCTCAAGTAACATGGTACTTACCCAAAAGCATTGTCGCCGCAATTGTCAGAAGCGGATGTATATAACAAATAGGTTAACAGTACCGTAAGTTCGCCACATCACCACTAATAATTATGGCATTACCTACACAGTATTTACATATCTATGACCCGCACATTCCATAAAAATACAAACAAATGCCTGTTTACATCATTAACACCGTAACCTTCACCTGTATCCACAAACAAAACGAAACAAACCGCGCTGAATGACGTGTAACGTCATACCAATGATATCGCGTTTTGGCCCACGCGATTTTGTTTACATTCTATGGAAATTTATTGATGTGAATATTTTAATTGTTATGTGATTATTGCCGCTAGACACATGTTCTGACCTTTCAATATGTTTGAAACCAATATAAAATTCGTGCAACTTTCCCATTATTTTATTGAACACATGCTCCATTTATTATATTTAGATGCCCCAAAATACAGGGTTAACTATGACTAAGTACAAATATTTTAAGAGGGGATAGAGAGAATTAAGAATTAACGGAATCCTCTTTCAAAAAAATTCCAAACTTATTTATAAAGCGAAAAAAAATTTTTTTTCGAAATTATATTAAATCCTTTTTTAACGCCGCCTATGCGAGTTGTCCATCACTCATTTACATAATCAGAGTAGGTAACGTAGGCAACTAGCAACACGACCGTAAAAATTTCCAGTCAAGTCATAATTTAATTCCCGTGTTTACCATGTGTTTACGTTGTAGTTTTGTGTTTTTCTTCAGTTGTTAGTGCCTTTTTTAATTTTTATTCATAGTTATTAAATAAAGAAATTTGTGTTGGGTGCAGATACTTTCCCACAAGTTCGCCGGTTTGGTTTTCTAGGTTATGGGACAAGACTGCCGCGGGTACATTAAAAGTTTCCTTTCGTTCGATTTTGTTATAATAAATAGGTATTTTATCTAGCTGTACCTACAGGAAGTGTGTTTTATCGGTAGTAAGTGGTTATAATGAATGAAAATGTTGTAGTTTTGCCAGTTTGTAACGAAATAATGAAAAATGGATGCTAAAATTCTGAAATATTTTTCTCGTTGTCTTTTAGACTTTCCTGAGCACGTGGTTAAAATTTTTGTACTTAGTCATAGTTAACCCTGTATATAAATGGATGTAATTTTGTATTTCTTAGATATATAAAACATACCTAACGATTATGTTATGCTATTTTTTTTTTCAGGTAAGTGATTATGACCCTCCCTCTGTCAGGTAAGATTTTATTGATTTCCCAGTGGCTTCAATAAATTGTTGCTGGTGTACTTATTATCACAAACACATTTATCTCAAATCTCCAATCAATGCCTGAGAGATGAATATAAAAATAAGTAAAATAATTATGAAACTCTTTAATCTCTAGGAAAAAAAATGCTTGTTAGATCTACTTAGAATAACATTTCCTTAACATGACTTTATTTGACAGAAGTCGAACTCCACTCACCCTTTGCTATAATTCCGACTTAACATCAAAGGATATGTCTTCTACTTTTTTGTAGTCCTGGTATTTTTGAATATTAAGTGATATATAATTATTTTTTAAATAACATAACTGCATATTTTATGAGAAAAAAGTTATAATAAAATCGGATTTGCATACATTTTTAACGATGCGATTTAATTTTTTCTTATTGTGATTACTCGTATTAGAATGTGGTATTTGTCACCTAGCTGAAAGTTTTTAATAAAATAAAATAATTATGAGTCATTATCATTAATTTACATTCACGAATTGACAACGTGATTAAACTAAAACATAGATATACTTTCACATAAAAAATTACATCAACACAATCCTAAATTTTATCTATCGACAAAAAGTAGATATCGCCACCGTTCAGTTTTATGGCTATCATAAATATAAAGCCTTTAAAAATTTCATAATATTTTTTGTTATTAAGAAATGCTAAATTAATCCCTTTTCAGTATAAATTTCAGAAGAGTTGCTTCATTATATTAATCATTATAATTAGCTTATTTCCGTTGGAATTTTAATAGCATGCTAACATAAATTCTAAGAAATGTATATCGATACGCTATTAATATTATATGTGGAAGAAATGTATGTGTAACTTGTAAAAAATATACAACTATTATGAAATGGACCGCAAATAACCTTTCTACTAGCAACGGAACTTGAAAAAAAAATTGGGTGACATTGGAATCGAAAAAGCAGTTCAGTTATTTCAATTTATATTAAAATTAGGATTACGAAAAATGTGTTCGTTCGGAATTATTCTAAAATGCCCGTGGTTACAATGTATCCATAAATATAATAATTAAAAGTTACTATGATGATCTTTATTAAAATTAAGCCTATGAAGTTTTTAATTGAATTAATGTACAGAGTGTTCGAAAGTTCCCTCACCAGGTATTTTCCTGGAAGAAATATATTTAGTAATTGATAAATAAGTTTATTAAACTATAAATTATACATTGTAGTAGTATAATTCTTTCAAAACAATTATTAAGTTCGTTAATCCGATAATCATTTGTTAATAATTTCATGTTCAATATTTCAATGATCCTATGTTTTAATGTAATTACCATTAGTTATTGATTCAGCGAGATCAATACATTATTTCAATTTTTTCGTTCGTTAAAAATATATGTCAGTTGTTCATAGTGATATTGAATAAAACAACTGATATGCCTATATCTTTTATTATTTAAATACTTACTTTAGATTTTTCTCTAAAATATTCTGATAATTCTTGTGAATCCTGTGAGTAGCGTACAAAATGATTCTACACGGTTGGAAAATGCTGATGGTCTATCTGCCGTTACATGAGAGCGACAAAGTAAAGTATTGAAATCCCTGCGATAGACAAGGATGGCTGTAGAAAGACGTTTTATAAATTAGAATAACATCTGAGCAGTCACTCTCCCTTTTATTTGTTTGAATGGCGAAACGGGCGGTGACTATTAAGATTTTAAAACGTCGTCAATATAGTCATCCTTGTCTATCGGTTTTCTATACTTTACTTTGTCGCTCTCATATAACGTCAGATGGACCATCACCGTTTTCCAACAGTGTATATACCTAGTGAAACTCAAACAAAGATTAGAAACAGCGACTGAGAAACAGTGCCAGTGCAATCATATTATGAAATATTTCTATATTATAATTTTTACTAAACTAGTCTGAATACGCATACGCAGTAGGTACAGGGTGTCTCCAACTTCATGGGCCTACTGTGAGGATAAAAAAATTTAAATAAAATTTGGGACACGTGTTAAACGGGATGAGGTAAGCTCCATTTTTAATCGAAAGTCTTTGTGATTTGACAGAATTGACTAATGATCAATCAATTCAATTTCCAGAAATATACCTAAATTTCCTGTTAATAAGCTGTCTTTCTTCTAATAAACTTATATTAGAAAATTTTTTTTGTATTGCTTACCGTTTAAAAGTTATAAGGAATGTCGTCATAAAGAGTCTCAAAAAAACTATCACCTAAACATCACAGTGAAAATTGAGCCCAAATTTTATTCCTCACAGCATAACAAAACCAGCAAACGGACTCGGAAAAATAGTTTCAGACGCGCAGGATATGGCGCGCAGCTTTCTCAGCATGTGGAGCACCATGTAACTGTCAGTATAAGCGAACGTTCGTTGGGAGAGGAACTAAGATATCAGAGACGTATTCAGTATTGTTTTGTTGTTCGAGAAAATGCCTTTTGTGACGCTGGCGTATTGCCCCAAAACAATTTTTAAACAGTCCTGTTTAATGCTTCTAGTTCATAAAAATTTCATACCTTAATGAAACCTAATATTGTTATTTTCCACCCAGTAATACATTTTATTGTAGATGTTATATCTTTTGCTTTTGAATTAATTATTTGTGATTTCTGAAACATATCGAAATAGGTTCTAAAGAGATCGTTTTCGTCACTTGTGAATATGTATGCATTTTGAAATTATAGGTTTCCTAATTGCCTCGAGAAATTTAAAGGGTCAAATAGGTTGCTGATGTTCCTGACAAATTTCTCCGTTTCTTTTACTTCTAAATGAAGCACTTTAAATCTAATATAAAGATTCATACACGATGCTGTCATTAAATAGAAAATTTGCATCCGCAAATCCACAAATTTTGTCAATGTCTCTTGTATAAAATAAACTTGCTTTCGGACTAATTTCGTCTACACAGACCATATACAATTTATTTATATGATTAAAATTTTCAAATTTCTTTTCTAAAATTTTGAGAACGTCATTAACTTCAGGGGCAATTTTGATATGCTTTATAAATGACTGTAAAGTTGACGCACTAAGTAAACAAAATAATTTAACAAGTTTCCTTTTATACAATTTGGGACCGACAATATATAGTGACAAACAAATATTTTTGAAATTTTTGGAATAGCTGCGCCCCTTTGTCTTTCTAGTATGTTCAGACATTTGCACATTAATTTTGGATTGGATTGTTTGGAAATCTATATATGCCTCATAATAATTTCGTTAAATTCATAACAACCATGGAGATTTTTTTCCAAGAGAATTTTGAAATACTTTCTGCTCAAAACAATGTTGTGAAAAAGTTTGTTACATTATTTAAATCTTTACATTTTGTACATCCTTGTAAACATTTTAACTCTAAATATATATATCATTTATATGCTAGGTTTATATTATACAATAAAATGTGTAAGTAGAAATTTCAAAGTTGTTAATACAACCAGAAAACAATAATTTGGAAACATAACCGAAAATAAAATAATTAATAGTAGGTAACTTGTTTTATTATTATTATAAATTATTTGTATTTGCATTTTAATGAATTTTATGTAAAGGAACGTAATTAAAATATGTTGTTTGTTTGTGTCTTGTTTGTATTAAATATTTGTTAAATACGGCCCTGCTAAATGTGAGAGAGAGATAGGAACTGGCAAGCACCCGTGCTGCTAAACGGGCCTGTCTGAAATAGATCAAAGTACCGACAGTCGAGTCATTTTGCTGCTTTCGTTATGCTGTGCCCATACTATGAAGTTGTAGACAGCCTATATATACTTTCTCTAACTAAATTTGTTTCTGCTCAATGATTCTGTCAATCAATTTTGATTAAACATGTTATGTTAAATGCTTTTTTCATTTTATGTATATAATTGCAGAAACTAATAGTGTTTTATCATTAGCGGAATAAACAATTCTTTAATTTCTAGCCACGTGGTATAAATTTCAAAGAGATTCATAATTTATATCCATGTAAAACTAACGAAGTACATATGTGCAAAAAATGATAAAAAACTGCCCGTCCCTAATTTCGAGACATTAGGAACATAAATTATATAAAGAATACAATTTATTTTATATCAAAGATAAAAGCGGCCTGAATTATTCCATTTCCTCGTAATAAATTATCCTGGCAACTAACTACGCGCCTCAAACAAAAAGTGTAACACATTAAATTAAAAGAGAAAGAGTAGAGATCGAACGTATCGCTGGAAGAACGCTAAAAATATAAACAATATATTCTTCTACGAATGAGACACTTCTCGACAAGTTTCTCCGCACTGCCCGCGGGTATTATTTAAATCAGTAAAGTTATATTCGTGTAGGTATGTGAATAATAAATTAGGCTTTTTTGTTGCTTTAAATCCTCTAACAATTTATGTCTATTAAAGTTCGTACTTTCACACAGGCTGTCGGTATAATTTCAATATAACGATGACATCATTTCTAATGATTATAAATTTGGCGGCAGAATACAAATGTTTCGTCTTTTGTTGTAACTAATCTCGAACAATAAATAACAGAACAAAGGATTCCATCGAGTTGGAGAATAATTTAGATGATTACAATTAAATACGATCTAAAAGTTTCAACCACAATGTATCTGGACAAGGTTTACTAAATATTGGCATAACTAGCAAATACAAACTAAGAGACTAAAGTCACGGTAATGTAATTATTTCATAGCTATTATGAAACTAGTCTTGTAAAAAATATTTAGTGAACAAAAGTAGGATATTTGGCATAATACATAACAAGTACAGAGTTTCTTCATAAATAATGTTCGATTCAATAAATATCTGAAATACAGTATGCGCCAAAATTATGGAATAAATTCAATAAAAACGAAACAATTATATTTTGGGAAAAATCCTCGAACAGGTCGATTTTTAATTTAAAAAAATCATATTTTAGCATAAAATGCGATTTTCAAATGTCATTTGTTTTCGAGTAATGACGTCATCGATTTTTTTTTAAATGACAACACCATATTTTTTTCCTTGATTCTGAAAGATCGTTTAATTCTGTATCAGACAGTACTAAAATTTTGCCCTCTTACATCGGAAAGTTTTCGAGTAAATGACGATTGAATGTTAGAAAACGTAAATTTTATCCATAAAAAAGTAACAATACTGTACTGTAAAATAAAATACAATTGATTAAATTTTATACTTAATTTAAGTATAACATTTAATCAATTGTACTTAATTTAAGTATAAAATTTAATCAATTGCATTTTATTTTACATACCTCAGAATTGTTACTTTCCCCAATGCGATTTTGAAGTTCTTCTAAATTACGTGGTTTATTAATGTACACTTTTGACTTCAAGTATCCCCATAAAAAATAGTCAAGAGGTGCAGGCCATTCTATCGGTCCGCGTCTGCCGATCCACCTCCCAGGAAAACTGTTGTCCAAAAAATCTCGTACAGGGCGCGCATAGTGCGGAGGTGCACCGTCTTGCTGAAACCATACAGTATCGTCAGGAATGTCAGGGTCATTATCGTTAGGAAAAATTACTGCAAGGGCTGGAACAAGGTCATTTTCTAGAAACTCTAAATATCTTTGTCCTGTAAGGGTTCCTTCAAAGAAGAAATGCCCTACTATTCCAGCCCACACATTTAATTTCTGAGGGTGTTGGGTATGTGCCTCTGCCATCCAATGAGGATTTTCCCGAGTCCAATATCTGTAAGTTTGACGGTTTACTGTACCATTCCGACAAAATGTGGCTTCATCTGAAAAAAGTATTTGCCGGTGTAAATTTCTATTTCCTTGACATAAATCCATTAGAATTTCGCAAAAGTGTAAGCGGCGATCGGGATCATCTTCATTGAGTTCCTGCACAAGTTGAATTTTGTAGGGATGATATTTTTCCTTCCTCAAGATACGTAGCACTGTGCTCTGACTAGTGTCATTGTTTAATGCGATAAAATCGTGAAGAATTATGAGGATTATCCACCATACTTATCAAAATGTTCTGTTTCTGATTTTCATTAATGCTTGAACGTCCAGGTTTTGGAATATTTACAACATTGCCAGTTTCTCTAAATTTAGACTCTACCTTACTGACTGTTGATTGGCTGATAGGGCGATCTGGATATTTTTCATTAAATAAATCGCAAACTTCCTGCTGAGTTCTAGTCATATTCCCGCATCTGATAAGAATTAAAATTTCAATTCTTTGAGTAACGGTTAAATGTGCCATAATACTTTAAATTGAATAATAATTTCTATGTCGCTTACAATACTTATTAGAAAGTCTGTGTGACAATGACACTTTGCAAAGATTTTCACCTACGTGATCCATAAAAGAACTATGGAATTCGAAAAACTAAACTTGATAACGTTTTTGCTTTATTTTAATTGATTTACGTTTTCTAACATTCAATCGTCATTTACTTGAAAACTTTCCTATGTAAGAGGGCAAAATTTTAGTACTGTCTGATAGAGAATTAAACGATCTTTCAGAATCAAGGAAAAAATATGGTGTTGCCATTTAAAAAAAAATCGATGACGTCATTACTCGAAAACAAATGACATTTAAAAATCGCATTTTACGCTAAAATATGTATTTTTTAAATTCAAAATCGACCTGTTCGAGGATTTTTCCCAAAAAATAATTGTTTCGTTTTTATTGAATTTATTCCATACTTTTGACGCATACTGTAGATAATTTAGCTACATTTACTAACGAAATAAACCATACCTACCTGGTATAATGAAATTGTTTAACCATTTTCAAGATTTAAGTTTGTTTTGAGCACACAGGAACGAAAAATACAAACGTGCTCTCTAAGAAATAAACTTTTATGTTGAAACAGTCGACAAGAGTAATCAGTTCCAACATTGCCAGACTGTGGATATATCTGTTTATCTCATACTATTTTGTTCACTTTATCTCTGTTATTCATGTAGTCAAAAAAAATTGGATACAAACATACATACATTGAATAGATCAGTTCACCCATTTCTGCCTATAGTTTCCCTTCAACTGGCCCTCTTCTTCGTGCCTACTTATTGGGCTTGTCGGTGATTCATTGCATCATCTTGAATCCGCGTAGAAAAGGCTTTCTACTACAAATGGTCAATATTATATAGATCTTGAAGACTTGTCAATATGGTCATCATTGTCTATAATACAAAAACAATTGAACTTTCCGAACCTGTAACGGGAACTCAACCGCAATAGAGGATAGTTGACCTATTTCAGGATTTCAAGGCAGCAGCTCTTCAGATGAAAAAAAATAGAGTAAATTTAACCACATTATTTTAAACAATTATTGAATCCAATGTTGTATATGGAGTTGTTTCTATATCAAGCCTATATCCGAGTTCCAAAATAATAGAGTGAAGAAACTATTTAAGACAAATATTAGAAGGTCGAAATCTGAATCGAAGAATATATTAATTACACTCACTAAACATTGATAAATGAAGACTACAGTGATAGTTAAAATAAATCAATTTTTATCAATGATGTCATATGTATCTTCTCTCATGCCTAGAGTCTTACGGTCCAGGGAATGGATATTTTATTTGTTTTATGTTGGCGGTTATGCAAATATGATGGCTGCATTGCAATATGAAATTAATTAACTTGCTGTCATTTTAAATGTTATTGAAGAATGTGACCAACCACAGTAAACAAATGAGCTTCACGCTACAATACTACCAACGTAAATTGGCATAAAACCCAAGTTTGAGTGATTCTGCACCTTTTAGGGCAGCCATGAATTAACGGTCGCCGGCAATATGACACTGGCACAGTCTATATTTTTGCTAGGTTTGTGGTATTAAGTTCATTTTTCAAAACTATGGGACCTCAAAAATTCAACCACAATAGATGAGATCCCACTATTTCTGCATTTTTAGAAGCACTTCATCAGGTGGCCTCCTTTAAGTTTAGATATCTGGAATCAGAGAACATACATATGACATCATTGATAGGATAGGAATTGTAGGAAAATTGAATATCTTTACAATACAATCAAAATTTTTCAAAAGCTAATAATAAAGAATAGATATTTGGCTGTAGTTCAATGCTATTCGGGAGTTTAGTCCGCTGAGTGGTTAGTTTAACACAATATCATTAATATCTAAAAAGTGCATAAAAATGACACATATTTTACTCTGTACACAAAAGTGATACCTCATTATAGTTTACTCAGTATTTAATGTTGAAAGCCTCACCTTCTTCAATATTTATGTAAATACAAATATTGTAGAATATTACCCAATGGATTTATTCCTTTCAATGCAAAATTTAAAAATGCCACTATTATATAGTTAAAAAAACGCGCACGCTTATGACCGTCGCATCCAACTATCTCCGAACTTTCGTGGATGAAGCCCAATCGTATGGAAAACTTGTGTGAAAAGCCTCCTTCAAGGGGTTTGATTCGTTGAGTATACATGCAATATATAAAAATACATAAAGATATATACATGGTAACAGATCCTTCTAACGTTTTTTTTTTACAATTTAATGCTTTAATTAAGTATTTAGATGTAGGTAGGTGCTTCATTAAACGATGATTATTTGCTAATATATTCTAGTAAGTTTCACTGATTTCGTTTAGTTTACATAATCTAGTCTTGTAATTTTGAAGATATATTAACAATTATGAAGAAAACTGCTACTCGACTGGTAGTAAGCCATAAAAAAGTAATTTGATGGTGCCCACAAAAACTTTGGCGTCAAAACCTACGTAACTGCTATGGAGGAAACGTTTTTATGTAGGTTTGAAATATACTGAGACCAAATATAATTAGACGACACCTGAATACTGACATATTAGGATTTTATCATTTATTATACCAGGAGGCGCACTTATACAACTGTGATATTCTCTTAATTTGGAAAATTATTTATTATGTTAATTAAAATTGAAATTTATGTCCAGAATTGATATGGTAAAATATGCAGCAGGTTGTTATTAACACTAAGCTACCTGCTGACTACCACGGACTTAGAAGGCTATTAATATTAGTAAACCATTGACAGTAAGATTAATACAAATAAATTAATACAATTAATTTTTAGTTGTTTGAAACGCCACCTAGATATTTGCGATTATGAAAATGATTAAGTTGACGTTATAAGCAATTATTATTGTGTATTAGGTCACTATCGTTTAGTTTGTAATTGAAATTTTAATTAAGTTGTTTATTGTTCGATAAATAATGAGAGTTTTAATCCATTGTTTAATTAGTTCATCACCAGAGCCTGGAAGATTTTTTTTTCACATTCTTCTCTTGTAAGACTTAACCATACTTAATCCTACAAAAACTAGATATCCATTTTAGAAGTCATTAGTTTGATAAAAGATCTCTGGAGTCAGAGTAGGGTAATTGAACCATTGAGATCAAAATAGAACTATACCGATCTAATAACAAGGTCGTATTTTTCTGGCTGCAAATTAATCAAATTTCGGGAGATTTAGGTATCAACATTTTGAAAAATAAAACAAGTAGAATGAAAATAAGCGTAGTGATAAAATTATTAATGTTTTATTTATTCATTGTTACTATTTAAATTCTCTTCAAACAAAAAGCGTTTCCAAGACATGTCTTCCTTGCACCACATCGTTTCTTTGTCAGTCGATATGTTTGTTTTAAACGCTCATTTTAATACAGTTTATTAAAAATAATACAAATATAATACTTACCTAAAATTGATATTAAGTAATTGATTTGAAGAATCAATTTTATGTCATCGCAGATGCTTTGAGTTGGGGTGTTCTATCTAAGTCACGTTGCGGTTTTTCTTATCCTCAGCCTCTTTAGGATGGGCTCATCCACCGGTGTTTCTCAGTCTTTGAAGAGTATTTTACGCTGTTCTGAGATTTGGTTGTTTCTAGGGGTAACAATTTTCATATAAACGATGTCATATTTATCGCATTTCCCATACGTTGTATAAAACAATTTGAAATAAAAAAACGCAAGATACGTTCGCACATACGCTTGACAGTACCAAACACGGACTTGATCCAGTTGCTGCTGATACAGCAGATATTCTAATTTAAAAATGACAATGGGGGAATAGTATGATTTTTCAGTGCAGAAGAAAGAATATACTGTTTTACCCGAAATGACGTTTGTCCTAGACATTTTCCTGGAAAATAAGCCTAAAAGTATTATATTATTATACTATATTTTGCTGTGCCAAGAAAAGAAAATTGTGGTGTGGGGCGATGAAGCGCGACAAAAGGAAAACGTTAAACTCTGCAGCATTGCGTTACTGTTTGTTTAATTTGAAATACATAAGTAGGTAGGTTTAAGTTAATCGAAATAATGTAAATCTAAAACTGTAAAGAATGAATTTAACTTTTCTATTAAGCTACCGAAATGTATACAGGGCGTTTAGAAAATCAATGGTAAAGCAAAGTTATATTATACTTTTTATTTATTGCATTCAGCGCTTCATTTCAATTTCAAATAACATGTTCTATATTTGCTCCTACCATTTACAAGATGTAGAATGTTAATTGAGGCATTTATAAAATTCTGCTATCTGACTTGACTACCTGTTTCACTCTGAAAACATAATAAACAAAAGGGTATTTCTAATATTTAAGGAGAAATGAAATCAGTAGTAGGTAATAATAAATGTTAATTATCATTATTCATTTCTTTCATTTATTATTTTTTAAATTAAAACAAGTAGCTTAATGTGAAATCAGATGGCATAATTTTATAAATACCTCAAGTAAAAGTAGTAAAACCCTCTATCTGGACGTAACCAGCAATATTGTAGTCGCAATTTTCACGATCGGATCTATATTGCAAACGAAGAAATAAGTTACGTTTAGCAATACCATAAATTCACCACATCGCCACGAATAATTACGGTAATGTTAAAAACGAAAAATAGGACACCATCATCTATAGGATCTAGCTATCTATGACACAAAAATGCCGCCAGACACAAATTCTAACTTTTCAATATATTCAAGATTACTATGCAATACATTTCAAACTAATATAAAGTTCAAGCAACTTCAACTTCATTCATTATAACTAATATTCTTATCAGATCCTTTCATCTGACAGAATCGTATTTTCTTCAGGGATCATTTATTAAACTATATCCTATTGTTTAATATTGTTTGCTATATATTCTTTGCATTATATATCTTTCAGACATTTTAAGACTTGGAAATGAGTTCATTCTCATGTTGTAACATTGCGATATGATATTATTATTATTACTTGTACGATAACATTTGAATATTCTGACCTTCTGAGCAAAGGCTCTACGCCGACCAAAATTTAGGGGTAATTAAACAGAGGCACGTCAGTAGCACCAAAGAAAGGGGGCGTTTGAGTGGCGGCGTTAAAAGTTTTAAAGCAACAACTGATGTCATTAAGAAGACGGATCACCCATTATGTCGAAATGCGACCCCTCATTGTCAGCGATACAGAATATAAATGCCAACATAGGCCACCTAATCTATCATACTAATAATACGGATACGTAAGAACATAATGCTTAATTTCAGGCCGTAACGAATTGCCTATAATCGCCGTAAATTGCTGACAATATTCGCGCCCCGATTTACATATTATAATTGAATTGAGGTTTTTCTGCAGGGCTTTGGGTTTTGCTTTTGTTCTAAATCCTTGTTTAGATTAATGTGCTTGGGATTAAAGCGTTGCAAGACTGCATTTTAAAGGAAGTTAATTATTTCTCAAATGTTTATGCTGTGAAGTTCACTACGGTAAAATTTTGATAAATCTAAATATACAGGGTAGGTTGTTAGTGAAAGAAAGTGTAATAAATCCCTTGTTATGGATAAGTGGCGGTTTTTGTAACAAAAATAATCACGTGAGAAATTAACAACGTAAGATCTCTTATAACCAGCAAAAACGTCAAGTTGGCATTTTGACAATAGTTACTATGGTACCACAGTATACTAAGCAATCAGTAGGGAAACTCAGCTTTCCCGCGTCTTCCAAAATCCGCCATGTTGTTGGCGACTGACAGTTATTACTATAATTTCTTAATCAATACCTCAATTTATATGAAACTACACTGGATTACAACAGTTAATTAAGAATTAATGAAAAGTATTATAACTACGAAACAACTTTGGTTATGTTTACGCCAAATTATTAGCTATTTTTTCGTATGTTCTGTGGAATCCGCCATAGCGCCATATTCTTGGCGACTTTTTCTAGAGTAGGGGTATTTAAAAACTGCCAGACGTATTTCATTCATAAATTGTCTAAGATTCCGTACTGATTGCTTAGTATACTGTGTATGGTACTAAAAAAGTCAAACATACGAACTTAAATTAGTTGCATTTTTGATAGATTTTCATAAAAAAATGTTTTCGAAGACAATGAACGATTCAGAAGAAATTATTTCTACTCCTCCACAGCTAAGAAAAGCCGCTGAAAGTTTGGGAAAAAATCTGTTATCTAAGAAGAGTCGTGCACGGTACGATAAAGTTTGTGATGTTGTTAAGAAACTGAAACTATTGTGGTGGCATATTTTAGCGGAATTTCCAAAATCAAAAAGCCGTCAACCCTTTGGTCCATTGACTCAATGTACGCAACATTATATATAAGTAAAATAATTTGTAATACTTAATGTGAAAAAAATTTGTTTGAGAATGTTTTAATGTATAATAAGATATTTTTTGACACAAACATTTTGATTGTTCAGTAAATGTTGACATTTACCTGGGTTGAAAGTGACAAATGTCTGGGTGGAAACTAATCACTTTTCAGTCTGGTAAACGTCACTTTCCATTTGGATATATGTCAAAGTCAGAAATATGTTTCTTTCAAACTTACTGTAAGCTTGAAATATCAACATTACAAATATGGTTGTAAATACAATTATTTTTTTGTTTCCTTAAACACAAACTGAATATTTGTCAGTTCTTAAATATTCTGTATCACCGTCTGTCATTTAATTTAATTGTGCGAATGATATTTTCTCTGAAAAATATTACTATTAATTTATCGAAAAAAAACCGAATTACTCTCAAGTTATTGCTGATACCTTTTTAATTTAACTCATCCAGAATTATAAACACTAGAAAACTCTATTTTACTCCAATTTTTTTGCAGTGTAACATACGAGTGTCAAAGGGAATGCAATATTTACTGATATCATAAACGTTCGAATATAAAATTTTCATATATTGTAAATAGATCAGAGATAAATGGGCTACAAAGTAAAGCTACACATCCTTAGTTCTTGCAGCTTTTATGTCGGATATCCAAAAGTAACGAATATCAGTCCATGAATCGCCTGTTCGAAATGGGTTTCGCATAAATCACTTTGACAGACAGCCCTATCACACTTTTCTCATTCGGGGCGATAGCTATTCTTGGTCTATCTCTGCCCTTTTACATAAATAATCACTGAATTATTCATTATACCACAACGATAGGTTTAATGCGACAACACACTGACGGGCACTCAGTGGCGTAGACGAAAAAAATTATCATGTAAAAATATTTCTTGAAACAAAATGAAGTTTGTTCATTGTGCTGTTAAATTGTACAAGGTGATACGTACGTCAACAAAGCACGATTAGAAATATTTATGGACATACAGAGGAGTAAATTTGTAATAAACGAAATTTATACTTTTTTAAATCAATCCCCCAGTATGTTACTAGAGTTTTTAATTTCTCGGTAATCTACGAGGAGTAGCAATTAAATTCCGGAAATTTAGTTATAACTCGGAAACTGGCAACACTGCATCGTTCGTCAACATTTTTCTAGTGAGGGGTGACCTTCCTTTTAGTTTCAATGCAAGGTTGAAGTCGATAGTACGTTTGGTTTGTGTTTTATGTATATCTTTTGGAAGTAATTTTTTTTAGTGGCGCCGTGAAAATGAGTGACTCAAATTACAAGCAACGTGTTGTGATTCAATTTTTAGTGAAATTTGGCGAAAACTCCTCGGAAATCCTTCGAAAATTGCAGGTGGTGTATGGAGACGAGTGCATGTCGAAAACACGGGTGTTTGAATGGGCAAAGTGGTTCAAGGAGGGGCGTGAATCGGTAGAAGAATATCCACGTGAAGGAGTTCCCGTCACCTCTCGTATTGACACGAATGTTGACCGTTTCCGTGAACTGATCACGTCTGACTGGCGCCTAAGAATTCGTGCGTTGTCTGACGAGTTAAATGTCAACAAAGAAACCGTTCGCAAGATGTTACCCGAAAATTTAAAAATTTGAAAGATTTGCTCAAAGATGGTGTCAAAAAATCCCACCCGTAAACAGAAAGACATGCCTATTTGATATCAGCAAATTGAATTGCTTTTGGCGCTATTGTTGTTACTAATTAATACAATTAATTTGACATACCTGATGTTATTACTGTTCTAAATTTTGTCCACCGACGTGTAAACACATTTGGGCATCTGGTTCTTAAAGCGTAAATCAATGCTAGTGTCCACTTGGTGCAATACACTTAATTTTTTAAATATCCCCACAAAAAGAAGTCCAAAAGATTTCAAGTCAGGAGATCATGGTGGCTAGGTCCTCCTCGCCCAATCCATCGTACCTCTTGAACTTCGTTAAGGTACTCTCGAGCATTTTGTCGAAAATGAGGGAGAGCACTATCGTGCAGGAACCACATTAAAACTTGGCACATCTTGCACAACTCCAAGCAGATCGTTTCAAAGCAACTAGAGATAATGAATCCCATCCATTCGATTTGGTAATATGAATAGTACAATCAAGCAATTATCGACAATCCCTGTCCAAATATTTATGGAAAACCGTTGTTTGGAAATGAGTATGAGTATTATAAATATTATATATCCCATTCCTTGTAAAAATAGCTTTATCTGTAGCTAACCACATCACCTCTAAAATTTTCAGCATTTTCTTGCAGCAACCATACACAAAATCTAATTCATAAGGGATAATCCTTAGGTATTAATGTTTGGACACGCTGTACACAATATAATTGAGCCTCGTATACGAAACGCCAAACTTTTGATTGTGACATTCCTTGTACTTATTGAGTGACTTTCCTAGTACTTAATCGTGGATTCTCTTCAGCAATCTCTAAAATGTGTTCCTCAGCTGCTGCAATACGCCGTGGACACCCTTCATCTCAATCTCTTCCACGATTCCGTTACAAATTTCCCGTGTCACACCCGCGTTGCACTGCTGCGGTAAAAGTAGTTGCATTTGGCACGTCAGCGGAAAATCGTTCTGCACACAGACGAGAAGCTGCTAAAGCGTTTTGTCTTACTTCACTATAAATTAAAATAATATTTATCTGAGTTGCTATACACTATAGCAAAAACGTTAATAATAAAATCGGATTTCAGTATTCGGAATCGCCTGGGTTTACGAGGAGAGAGCAAATACAATAGCCCAGCGATATGAAGATTGAAAATACTATAACTGCAATAATATTTTTCTCGGAAACTATAAGAATTTTACAATTTTCTTTTACGATATGGACACCATTTTTCATGATACATATATTGTCAACAAAGAGGATCTTAGAGAGATGGTTTACAGCTGGACACATATTTTAATTATTATAAATTAAAAACCTTTTGTCGTACATAGAATAATATAAATATTAAAAATTTTATATTTTTTTGCGATATTGACACCATTTCTCATGATGCATGTATTGCCATTTTTTTTAGATAAGTTATTGTAAATCACGCTGTATACGCCTTTCTCTATCATTAATGTTAACTCATGGAACTTAATAGACTTCAGACTTCACTAGCAATATAGATATTTTATCTTAGTCCTTATAAGAAAATTTTGAATAATGTTAACTAACACTTGTTCTTCTACAGCCACTGTGTAATGTAATAATAGATTATTTCTACTAAATTCGTTCTATTTCCTGCTCCCACAACGCCGAAAAAAATTCCCCAGACGACCCGGTACCGCCGCCGCAGGAACAATGTCTAGGCTGCTAAATTATTCCGTCTGATTGTTGCCCTACCGCCTCGCAGGGGTTATCACTTGTCAAGATTAATATCGGATTGGAAATGGCAAATTGTCCCGAAGGCCGTTGTAATTCTATTCATTATTGTCGACATCGTTTTCGTTGCCGACGCAGCTTATGAAATTAAATTTGTCACTTGCCGAAGGGGTTCTAAATTTAAGAGATATGATATAAATAGTATCATTTCGAACGGCCTCGTTCAAAGCAATGGGGATCGTAAATTGTATCCACATTTGAATATATATATTTAGGCACTTACTTTTTCTAAATCTGGAGTTCTCGTATATTTCCATCATGGAAATATGACTTAGCAACACTGTTATGTTAGCAACTTATGTCTGTAGAATATAATATACAAAAAGTTAATAAACAGTGGATATAATTTAATCACTCCAATTTTTAGCCCCTCCGGTGTACTTCAGGGTTTCGTTCTTGGGACACTATTATATCTGAACTTAAATATTTTATTTGCTGGAAATATTGGTCAATTTGCGCAAAAAACATTTAACAATACAAAATTGTATTAATTAATGTCCTTTTTAAACAAGTATCTTACAAATAATGTAAAATAATTTTTCATATCAATTACTCAAAAATAACATTTTTGTTTCAATCCATATTTTTGTTGTAAACATATACTTTTATAGTTCTAAACAGAATGAAATGTTTAAGACGTTTATAGTAATATCGACAGAATGCTGAACAGAAAATAATATAAAAAAACATTAAAACCAATATAGAGGTACATTAAATTTGAATTTCCATAAATAGGAAGCGTAAAATGTGCAACATTATAAACTAATTGTTAAATAAATAAGAATCTGTATGTGATAAATTGTTAATGTCAGTATTGTTATTAATGACCTAACGTACATTATTTTATACAGGCACTTATTATTCTCTTTTAGACAACAACAGTTTTGAGAAATACATAGCAAAGGATTGGTGTAAAGTGTTTCGAAAAAAATTAATATCTATGGATTGCTTTAACTTGGAATATCCAAATTTGATACATGATTTAGGTTAGTTTATTATTATTTCCTTGACTATGAGTACAGATAAATTTAGCTTTGTGCTATGAGTCCAATTAAATTGAAACACTACAAAGTGTAATTGAGGGGGACTCAGCTCTAAAATTATACCAAACCTTGTTTTCAATGATCGAATTTAAAAAGAATGCTAAAATCCCGCATAGAATTGAACTAAAAACACTTTTTTAATCTTGTTAACTTTCCAAATCGAGTGATTCCCCACAGAGAAACATTTTCTAATTTTGAAAGACGAGCTCGAGAGACAGGAAAGTTTTTCAATAATATTTGGGCCGGTATTATTGATCGTTATTTGCTTGTACCAGATATTTTGCCAAATTGATTGGGACCCCCTACATGCATCTGTTCTGTGTCGGTTCTTATGCGGAACACCCTGTATAATAGTGCCTCAGAGGCAGAAGTTTTGTTTCGCCTTTATTTTTTGTTGAATTTTAAATTTCCAAAGTTCCAGTAACACTGGGAATGCTACAACGTTTACATTCAAAATCCACCCGGAAATTATCTAAGTATTTTCAAAGTATTCTAGTAGTTTTCTTTATTTACTTTCGTTATTTTTAGATTGTGCTAATAATTAATGTTTTAACAATTAAATACTAAGTAGTTTCCTTATGTTAGTTACAAAAAATAAAACCTCAAATCATTTGTGCTACTATTTTTGTTGGTAGTCTGCATAATGAATTAGTAAGTATCTTGGATATTCACATCCACATTACAAGATAGATTAAGGAACATTGCAGGTTAATAATACATACGAGTAGTGAAATTAATAAAACCCAGAGTAATAATATAAAAGAAATTGAAAGTTACATATGAATTTTAAATAAAATATAGCTAATAACAGTACTTTACACTTAAAATAGCAATTTTCCATTAAAGTTATTGCATTCTGGTGTGTTATTTCACACTGTTAACCTCGACAATAAATAACCAACAATCCACCTTGGAATACTACAAATAATTTTTATCTGAGTATACACTAGAAAATCCTATTTATAACAACTTCTGTTGCATTGTAATAAAAAATCTAATCATACTGATATTTCTGCTGCAGATTTAATAATGTTCATAGTTTGAACATCAGTAGTTACTCATATGTATATATTTTGAAAATAGTGTGTAATTAGGCGAACAGTTGTAGTATAATATTTTAGAAATAAATAAACGAAAATAATTATACTCGTATATTATTAATAAACTATGGAACATCAGATTTACCGCTAAATTACAAAATTAACCACCTTTTGTGATTACGTGCACGACATTTTTACTTAGAAAATAGTTCCTATCTATAAAACTAATCAACCGTAGAGGAAACAACCCCAAATGGATTTAATAGACGTGATTCTGTGCGCGGAGCCAAGTAAAAGACAGAAAATCCTATCAGTGTGTCGCTGAATGCACAATAATTTCTATGTGCTTTATTTTCTTTATTATGCGACCTGTCTTTATCCTGCTACTTCGGTAATTTTCAAAGCGTCGGCTGTATGAATCGAGCGCTAAATCTATCCGTCAGAAAACAGCGCTATTATGTGACCTGTGGGGGAAAATGGAGCGTTTACAATACGACCATTTTCATTATTGAAAACTTGTTCTCAAAATCAATGTAGATAGAAGAACATATACTCATGTAGTTCCGTAGATGGCTAGAACAAATGATTACAGCCATTTAGTTAACTTTTTTTTTCCTTTAACTAACGATAATAGAATTATGATAACGAACAGATTTGAATATGTGACAAAGTTGCAGAGCTATCATGTCAGATGTTTCTGCATGATTAATCTCCAATAGGTAGATTTTCTCAGATCTTACTCACAACACAATAGTGTGCATTGATTATGATGTGTTCAAAATTACTGTTTGTTTCGATTAAAAAATGAATTAAAATGAGATATTTAAGTTTACTTTTTGATATTACATTATTGATAAACATTAATTAATTAAAAACAATAACAGATAATGGATCACATACAACTGTACGTGTGATTCAGAAGAATGTACAGGAGACTCTTACAAATACAATTTTGTAAAAATAAAGTCAAAAATGATTTAAAAAGAATCGGCGACCGGACAATAAATTTAAAGAAATCTTGGGAATTTCTTTAAAGAAGAAAAGAAATAAATTACGTTTTACAACACCTATTTTTATACAGCAAATTCAACTGCTTTTGCCGCTGTTGTTATTAAATATTAATAGAATTAATTTATGGTTTTAATTAAGAAAATATTTTGACATACCTGACGTTATAACATGTTGGGCTCGTCTTAAGGCGACTACTCACTACGCGGGACTTGCCAAGTACTTGCGAAGTACTTGGGAAGTAGCGAGTAGCATGTATGGCGACTCGCACTCACAAGAACTTGCACTTCCCATCGGTTGGCGGAAAATGGGTCCAAGTCAAAGGCAGCGAGTCGATTATTTCCGAGTTTGTTTTGTCTGCGCTACACTACGCGGGCTTTACTTGACGAGTAGCTACAAGTTTCTATGTTTTTTAGCGGCCGATTTGTGTATCTTAAATCTTGAAATGGCGTGGAAAAATGAAGTTAGATTGAAGTTTCTTGATATTTATCAGAAGAAACCTATCATTTGGGATCGATCATATAAGCAGCATAAAAGTAGAAATGACGTAGGTATACGATGCTTGGAAACTAATTCAAACCGAGTTTTTCACAGAATGTGACTTGAAATGTAGCATCGAGGATTTGAAAAAGAAAAGGGACTCTCATATAACAAAAACAGCTAAAGATGTCGAATCAGAATTCTCGTCCATTTTCAAGTACTCGTCTTTATACTTGCACTTCCCGAAATAAAACTGAAACTTTCAAGTAGGCACGTAGTCTGTACAATTTACTTGGACTCGGACAAGTGCATGCCAAGTACATTCCAAGTCGAGTACTTGGCAAGTCCCGCGTAGTGAGTAGCCGCCTTTACTCAGTTTCTTCAAACTAACACAAATGTTTCTGCTTCTTGTCCGTTTTGAACTTGTAAGTTATTGGCAGCAGCTATGATACATTTGCGTAAATCATCAATACTGTCCACTTCGGTACAATATATTTAATTTTTGTAAATATCCCCACAGTCCAAATTATTTAAGGTCAGAAGACCATGGCGGCCATGGTACCGGCCCTCCTCGTCCAATCCCTTGGTATTAATTCTTGGACATGCTATACATGGTACAGATATAATTGAACATCATATATGATACGCCACACTACTGCAATACGCCGTGGACGCCCTGGACCTCCACCTCTTTCACGATTCGGTAGCAAATTTCTCGTGTTACGGCCGCGTTGCAATATCTCGGTAAAAGTAGCTGCATTTGGAACATGTCTGCCGGGAAATCGTTCTGCTAAAGCATTTTCAGTTCATAAATTAAAACCATATCCATCAAATGCGAGTGCTATAGACGTAAACCATTTTTGATATTTGAAAAACTCATGTAAATACTTGCGTCATAAAAAAGTTAATACAAGTAATTGGATATTTGAAATCGCCTGGCTAGAGACTACAGTAATCCATGTAAAAGTTGAAACTACTAGAACTTCAATAATTTTTTTCTCGGAAACTATAAAGATTTTACAAAAAATTTACTCCATTTTTGATGACGTATCTATCCCCAAATTCTTTTAGATAAGTTATGCATCACCCTGTGTATAGTACCATGTAGCACGAGTCTAAATACACACGTTAAGGAACTGTTACTGGGTATACGTTTTCCAAATATCAAAAATATAGATTTTGGGAATAATTTGAACACTATTACAACGACCAAACTGAAAAGTTGAGTATCTAGTTATGTTTTTATGACCAGAATTTCAAAAAGGGTATTTGGCTTTTACCTTTAGTGAGTAGGACTAGTTAATATTAATGAAATAAATGCGATATCAACTTCTCTATCTTATCTATTCTTTATATAGTTGTGGATAAGTTGAACGAAAATAATAATCAAAATTTGCTTAATTTTCAGTAAACATGAAATATTAATTGAAAATAAAAAATATTTGTTTCATGTTAAAATAAAAGCATGCACTTGTTCTTTGAAATTTGAAATAATTGTAAATTAATTTAGGAGAAGTAAATAATAATAATATAATAATAATATCTCTACCCCTCATTCTAATCACGAGGATTAGCCCAGAAGTCGAAGACTTGTGCGAGAGAAGGGGCGGCATATTATTAAGCAGGCCGCATTTGCGCCCAGGAACGACTTACGTTGGTAGGCCCTAACCACCATTCAGTGCAGGAATGAGGGAAACCTGGAAAACCTCATTAATTAGAGGGGTAGTCAAATGTCAACCGGTATCAATCTCTCACATTGACCCAAGCCAGCATTCTTCCACCCTACCATACCCGCAGAGAGGGTGCCAATCTCTCCACGAATATAGCTTATATACGGTCTACCGGCTGCGGGGATCGAACCACACAGCGATCTAGTCACCTCGATTCAAGTACTGACGCCTTAAACCGCGTGACCACTGACCGATAGTAAAGATCCGAAATTTTACAATGTGGTACAGCTAGCCCCTCTTCAAAACAAAATAAATACTAAATTTGTTTTCAAAGAAAGCAACTACTGAAAAACATTTCTACACGCTGAATGCAGCGAGTTTGGTGAAATGTTATCATGGATAATAAAATTCATTTATCAAAGCTCTAGAATTCTGAGACCGTTTATTAAATTTTAAAAGCGATTTCAAATCGAACTGTCCTAAAAAACTTTTCTACCTGAAAATTCATTTAGTTCATGTTGCAATAAAAATAATACTGAAAAGGAAACAAATATTTTATCTAGATACTAAATTTGTTTTGCCTAGAGTATTTAAGTATGTTTTATTAGTGTTGGCAGTCTTGTCCAGCTTATTCTTTGTCTTGTATTACTCTCGCAAGACAAGACAAGACTTGCCAGCTCGAATTGAAAGATAAAACAAGATTTATAAAAAAAAGTCGTGCGAGACTAGTACTATTTCCAATGTACCTAATTTCCTACTTACAATGACAGTCAAATTAATATAAATTTGTTATGTACTTAATGATATATTTTATTAAAATTTATCAAATCTATTTTCTAACCCTCTTGCCCCTAAAAGTTCCCGTCAGAAAACAGCGTTATTATGTGACCTGTACTGTATTTTCAGCGCTGAAGCCTTTATTCCTTTATCTCGCCTTTCAGCGTTTTCAGGAACTTTCGCATTTGTTCACGCTATTCATTAACGAACTTGTGTTATGCTCATGCTTTATCAATCCATGAAAAGTTTAATAAAAGCTCTGGGTATAAATAGAGAAAATTTTAAATTGTTATTAACTTTTCGTTCTCCCTTTAGAGACTAATTTTTGAAAATGCATGTGAAGAAAGTTCTGAACACATATTTTACATGAACAAAATAATGGCATAAAACCCGCTTTACAGTGTGCAATTCTTTCTGCTATTTGCAAGCCTTTGCTCAAAATATAGATCTCACTCGATTTTTATTCTGATGACTAATTTAGTAATTTGTATGGTTACCACCATACACAAAAACTCCTAGGCTGCACTTTCAAATTATCTTCTTCACTTCTACTTTATTATTTGATTGTTGAGCAAAATATATTAACTGAAACCTTTACTTTATCTAGCCCGAGAACAACAAGGGCAGGCTACAGAATCCCAGCTAAGACTAGAGATGTGTACTCTAATTCCGTTACTGGCTGTGACCAGTTACTGAGATCACGAAATAGCTAACCCGAAAATCACTGTAAATAAAATAATCACCGGCCGTGAAAGCCTAAAAACCATTAAAAATTTTTATTTAGTTTTCATTTTATTTGAAATTATTTATATATATACAGTCAATAAAAATGAATATATTTTAATCGATATATGCAGTTTATTATTATAATCACAAATAAAATAATGACATTTTTTAAGAAAACGTAGTAGGCCATAGCAGTTTTAATAAAAAAAATTGAAATGTAAATAAAATTTTGTTTAATTCATTCCCAATCAGTTCAAACGGTACAACTAAATTCTTTTTATTTTAATAATAAATAAATAACGAGCTTTTACCTAAAGAAAAAAATCAATTGCTGGTGATATCTTTATGAAAATAAATATAAAATTCTTTTATAGGTTTTGACATTGTTTGAGGAAGAATTTTGTTGTTTGTTTTTTAATGTTTTTATTGCAGCATTTTTTCATTCTAAAATTTTGTAAATTGATTAAATTCGTAATTCAGGACAGGTTTAAACTAGGCTCACTATATTTTTTAAATTGCGTAATTCTAGTCTCTCCCAGACTCCAATTAGACATTTTTAAAAATTGGTAGATATGTAAAAAAAACATTTGAAATGAATTGACAAATTGATCAAGGTAGAGATATATATCTTTAAACACACTGAAATTTGAAGCCAATAAAAAAATGTCAGGCGTAACTCGAAGAAAATGAATTTGAGCAGATGTGTAACAGCTCAGGTAATTATTTTACTTAATTAATATAATGTCTAATAATAAATTTGAAAATAATAATCCATATATATTAAATTAATTCAAAAATTATATTTTTGATAGTACAACTCTGTCAGCCTTTGTCTTTTTTACTAAGTTTTGGACACCTTGACCATAGAGAACTAAAATATAACGGTAATTTTCTATTTCAAATTTTCTATAATATATTTTAGAATCACCCTGTGCATAGGTAACAAAAACATCTGTTCACCGCAGGAAACACCACCCTATTAAACTAATGCTTCTTAATTTTTTTTAACAACCCTACTATATTTTTACCTCACTTCTAAAAACATAGTAATTATAGATCCCTAACTCTTTTACTCTATTCCTTTTATTTTTTAGGGCGTCGAGATAATACTTTCTATTTATATAATTCTACAGCTTTCTGTTTTTCTTAAAATAAAATTCATGTAAAGGGTAGACCAAAAAATGCATCTAGTTATTATTTACTCTTGCAAAAATAATCATATATTACTAATATCTTTCTATTGGAAGTTTTTACAACACTAATAATTATAGTAAGCAACTATATATTTTATATCGAAGTAAATTACTGTTTATGGGAAAATAATGTTAAATGCATATACCCAACTAAATGTCTTTAGGTGAGGCGATTTTGCATTTTCACTTGCGCATTTAACATCTAAATGACCATTTTTAATTACGCCCAGCAAATATGTTAGAATATAATCGTGACCTGTCATATTTCTGTAAACATAGTAATACTTTGCAACAAAGTAAAAGCCGTTCCTCTGTATTCTAATGGAACAAGTTCGTCCCATATAATTTTTTTAGTTTCTTAATGGACGCATCTTCCTAGCTTTCTATTCAACTACAGTAAATTACTAAACTGATGGTATAATCAATAATAATTTATCAAAGCACTCCAATTCGATGTGTATGTGATATAAAATGCTCTTTTTATTATTTAGTGCGATGGGTGTGTAAAATTTAAGAAAAATAACGATTACTGGTGCTAATATCGATATTAACAAATTTACCGTCAGTAGCAGTATCACTTATATATACAGCTTCTTGGAAGCAGAAAGTCTAATACTAAAGCATAGACTTGTGTTTGTTGCCTTCGTCAGCTTTAAAAACTATATCAATTTTTGTTTTTGTTTTGTTGTCAGTTGGAACAAACTGCCAAGAGACAAGCGTAGTTAATATATCCATATTTTAAAGCTTTAATGCTTCACATATAGATACCATATTGGATGTTGTTGCATGTTTCATTATCATATACTAGGTAATATGGATTTGTCATCGTATAATCTATTGTCTGAAAATGTTCTGATTTGCGTGTATATTGCAATTGTTTTTAATCTTTGGCTAACAGCATGGTTTTTGGAGTGCAACTATTTGTGTATCAGCAACTGCTTGCCTTTAAGTCGGTTTCATACTATTCCAATTCATTCATCCCAGGAAGGAAAATTATAAAAAGTGGTTTATAGTCGATTCTTGTAGGCATAACATTTCAAATCATTAGCAAACTGATGCAGCTTTCCACATCTTTCAGCTGTCTGTTGTGTTCCATGTTGTTAGCCATTGGCAAATTTATATTCTTCTCTCTCCAATAATATGTGGAGCAATGCAGAAGGATTTTCAGAGCAGCTAACGATGTATAGCTTATTACTCCCATTATTGCCAGAATAGCTTGTTTCTGGCTTAGCGACTAAGATTAAAATATCTAGGATTTATTTATATTTTCGGACATATTTAAAGCTATTAGCAGTGAAAATCTAAAATGAAAATTTGTTACATCTAAAGAAAACTAGCAATCACCATGTGATTTCATGTGTTTAATTAATAACTTTAATCATTTACTTGAGGAAGCTATTTTTTCTCATTAGTATAATCATTACCTTTTACATTGTATTTAATATTTAATGTCTATACACAGCGTAATCTTTTCTCAGATTACAGTTCAGTGGCCTGTTTGATTTGACTGCTGTTTAGTAGTAGTAATATGTAAGTAGTCAATTTTTCTGACGATTATTTGACCTTTGATTTAGTATGTAGGCATGATCCTACTTCTGGTATTTTAATTATTATGCTAAGTTGTAGTGTTATATTTGGATATTTTTTCTGTTCTAAAAACAACCTTAAGGCTTGCAAATATTCCAACAAATCCCTTGCATGGTAGAGTATTTGATTTTTTATTGTAAAATACATGTTCTAGTACCCATTTAAGCTCATTACAGTAAGATTGAGAAGACATAGAATGCATTTTTACATCAGTTTTGAAGTGATCCTGGGTCTTATTAACGCCTTTGTTAGTGTAGATAAACAACTTTTTGCCTTCAGTGCAGTTACTCGCGGATGAATCAAAGTAGCAAGTACTTCAACTTGACAAAAACGGAAATCAGTAGTTTAATAGTGAAATATGACACAGAAATCCTACGGAATAATATGAATGCATTTTTATAAATCGCAGTTTTTGGGTAGTGCCAGGTGTATTAGCCAATTCAAATTGTCAGGCTTTATCTGTTTAACTATATCAAGTTTTTAGCTGTTTGCCTAGATCAGTCCCAGCATTCAGACGGGTGTTTTCCTCCTCTCAAATCAAGAGTTTTTTCTAGACCAGTAAAGCTAGAAAAAGCAGCTGTTCTAGCTAGTTGACCGGCTTTTTTGCCCCGGGGATCTAAGTGCACAGGTATTAAAACCAAAATGAGTATGTTACTAGTTCCTGATCGCTTCAGAGTTTTCACACATTTCCATGTCGTTAAGAAATTACATTGGTTCAATCCAAAGGCTTTCAAACCTACTTAGCAATTTCAGAATACTTTCATCGACTTACGTGTATATTGATATTGTTCTAATCTCTTCCAGGATAGATCCATTAGGTACTAAGGTTTATCATGGTCCTTAGAGTGCAACTATTTGCTCTTGTGTACCAGCAACTGTTTGCCTTTAAGTCGGTTTCATACTATTCCAATCCGTTTATTCCAGGAAGGAGAATTATAAAAAGTGTTTTCTAGTTGATTCATGTATGCATAACATTTCAAATCATTAGTAGACTGCTGCAACTTTTCACATCTTTTAGGTTTCTGTTGTGTTCCACATTGTTAGTCATTGGCAAATTTATAGCCGCTTGTCTCAATCTGTATAGTGATTACTCCCTCCAATAATATATGGAACGATCCAGAGGGATTTCTAGAGCAGCAATCGATGTGGAGCTTATTATTCCCATTATTGCCAGAATAGCTTCCCTATGTCTTAACGACTAAGAAACATAATTAAAATACCTGGGATTTATTTATGTTTGAGAACGTTTAATACTATTAGCAGTGAAAATCAAAACAGCTCAAATGCAAATTGTTATATCTAAAGTAAATTAGCAATCATCATGTGATTTCATGTGTTTAATAACTTTAATCAATTACCTGATGAGGACTAATTATTCTCATTAATATAATCATTACCTTTTACATTGTATGTAATATTTAATGAATGCCATTAAATAAAATTTGTTTATTACTGGAGAAATACTTGCAAAGTACAACTTCTTTAACTTATCATATAATTTTCGACGTTTTACTTATTTTTAAGAAAATATAAATATTATTTGCAATTGAAATGTATTTGTCTATACCATAAATAGTATACAGTGATTCAAAACTTATAAAAGAAATTAATGTACAAATATAATTCTGTAAAAAAAAATCAAATAGGGTACACTTATGCACGCCATTGGAAAATGGTGTACTGTAAAACCTGACCTTGCACAAGGCACTGCCTTTGCCCTCCATTCTTCCACGATTCAGTTACAAATTTCCCATCTCACGCCTGCGTTGCAGTACCCCGATAAAAGTAGTTGCATTCGGCACATGTCTACCAGGAACTACTGTAAACACTATCGTAAAGCTTGAGCGACTTCAATATTTTTTATCTCGGACACTATACGGATTTGACAATTTTGTTTACGATATTAATTTCATTTTCATGACGCATCTATTCCCAAATTTTTATAGCTTTTTAAAGTAAAAATTTTCTGTTACTACCTCTTTCAATCTTAAAAACTAAGGCTAAGTTAAGGTAACAAATTTTCATTTTTCCTGAATGATTTGCTCTTTGCAATTAATAAGTAGTGTAAGCGCAATATTTCAGATGCAAAAATGTATCAATTATTTATTATCGTAACTGAATTTCGTACTGCTCTTTATCCAAAATGATAATTTACCACTTCGGCTCATTATAATTTCATTTATTAGACTGCCAGTGGCCATTATAGTATCATCACATCATCAGTATGTACACAAACGCAGACAATATCTATTCTCATTTTTTGGCGACCCTGTAAATGGCATTTATCGTTAAAAGTTGAAAGTAAAGGATGTTTGGTCTTCCAGAAAATGCGACCTGGCTATAAATAAGTGCCAAAGAATGGGCTGCACGCCACCTATTCTGCATTTGTAAACATCTCGGCAGATGGATTGAGACCTTATGACGAACAAGTGCAGCGGTGGATGTTTATGGCCTACTCCGACGCGTTCGTTTCACCCCAACTCATTTGTTTTATCGAAAAAAGGGATTACTGCTGTAATATTTTAAGATCATAGGCTTTCGCAATTCACTTTTGCTTTTGACGATTGTTAAAAATGTTTTTGAAGGTAGTTTTATCGTAAAAATTGTTATTTGCAAAATGTTTTGCGTAACATAGCCAGTAGCGTAGTTTTGAAGAAGTATTTTTTTTAAATAATTTAATGTAACATCATTGCTGCACACATTGTTTGTTCTATCTTAAAAGTGACACGGAAATTTCCCCTGTCAAAAAATATTTGGTAGTGCATATATTTTTAATGGATAATCACGTTCCTTTATAAAATGTTTTATCAACAAAGTTACATTACCTATATTACGGATACAAAAACCGTTCAAAATAATTATAATACAGGGTGCACCGAAATTAATGGGGCATAGGACAAGAGTAGATTCCTGACGACAAAATGCAATGTAGGCAAACATACCAGTCCAAAAGTTGATGGCTAAAAAGATACAGGGTGTCAAAGTTAAAGTTTTATTTTCGATATTTGTAAATAACTTTTAAAAAAATCCAAATATTTTAACACGTTTTAATTACTTGTTTGTAAAGTCGTTGTATAATAATGACATTTCGACTGTCATTTCAGTATCGAAATGACACTGACACCTAAGGGACCTAAATATCGTTATTAATGTGCGTATACTGCACACAATAACTTTTGCCAGAAAAATCTGTCAGTTCAAATGATCTGTTGCCTTGACAGCAACACGAACGTAAATTTCTTGGTGCAGTGGAAGATTAAATAATTAGTTATTATTAGAGCTTTTCCTAAACAGCAAAACATATAAATGCAATCTAAATATAGTGGCACATATAATTTGATTGATGGACGTGTTGTCATAATAATATAAATATCATTAAAATGTGGCTCATCTGTTTATAGGGTCCCTATAACAGTAATTTTCAAACATAAATTGCAAAATTAGGAAACCTACTTATAAAGGAAGCTATATCTTTTAGTTAATTTTCGATATACAGAATTGTTTGAAGCTATCATTTTTGTAACACAGAGCGTTGTGTTGGTTTGTTTGTTATTAATGATCCTTCTACGTTTTTGGCTGTAGAACTCTCATTTTATCATTTAGACAACTGGAAAATTTACGTTATTTTTAACGGCTTGAAAGCTTTAATGTTATGTACATCAGTTCTAAACGATATTTTATTATAAAGATAAGGTGCCCTATATAAAGTAATTTTGTAAAATAGACAAAAACGACGATTATACATGTTGAGCCAACCAATTTTAGATAATTTAGTAGATAATAAGAAGAATAGATATTTTTAGATAATAGGAAGTGTGTTGACGTCTTCTGATACCAAAAATTAGCCTCAAGCAAGAGTTCTACATTAATATAGAACTTTTATAGATAAAAATGCCTGCATTTAATTTAAGGTTACAGTAAATCTTGCGAATGGGATTGCTAATATGCAATTTAAACTTCAGGTCTGAGTTCAGTACGAGAGCTAAATTTTTAACCTCCTCATTGTTTTTAGTAATTTCAATTAAATTTAAAATATTATTGTTAATGATCTTAATTGCATCATCTAAATTGTAAATTGGAAAACTGAGTGCCGTCAGCATAAAAATGCAAATACAAAATCTGAGGTGTATATAATATAATGTCATCTTTCAAAGAGTTAGGTTGTGATGCTATACATTGTTGTTATCAGAATCAACTTCACGTTCTGTACATTGCGTTTATACTTCTTATTTCTCATTCAATTGAAAAGTTTCATTCTTATACAGTTGTAGATAGAGGAATCTCTACATGAAAAGTTTGGAGCAAGTCCGTAAACCTTACAGGTCAACGAATATCACCAAATTGTGAGATCATCCAAGAAAGTAATAGAAATAGACTATATATGCAATGGCATCATCTTATGCAGATCAAGTCAAATGTTTTGACATGTATTCGGAATATTCGGATAAAAGTCATATAATAATAATATCTCTACCCCTCATTCTAATCACAGGGATTAGCCCAGAAGTCGGAGACTTGTGCGGGAGAGGGGGCGGCATATTATTAAGCAGGCCGCATTTGCGCCCAGGAACGACTTACGTTGGTAGGCCCTAACCACTATTCAGTGCAGGAATGAGGGAAACCTGGAAAACCTCATTAATTAGGGGGGTAGTCAAATATCAACCAGCATCAATCTCTCACATTGACCCAAGCTAACATTATTCCACCCTACCATACCCGCAGAGAGGGTGCCAATCCTCCCCACGAATATAGCTTATATACGGTCTACCGGCAGCTGGGCTCGAACCAACTCCGTCTAGTCACCTCGATTCAAGTACTAACGCCTTAAACCGCGCGACCACTGACCGATCGAACATATAATAATAATAATAATAATAATAATAATAATAATAATAATAATAATAATAATAATAATAATAATAATAATAATAATAATAATAATAATAATAATAATAATAATAATAATAATAATAATAATAATAATAATAATAATAATAATAAATGTCTTTATTTTCATTATCAAAAAAAATAATAAATTACACCGTATAATAAAATAAAAAATATATATATACAGGTAAAGAAAACCACAAGGGGAAGTTCACAAGATAGTGCTCTACCACTTAACCCTTGTTCAAACCTAGAGAAGAATAGCATATATATCTGGTAGATAAGGCAGAAACAAAACAATATTTCATATTCGACGCAAACAACATAATACAAACAATATAACAATATAATAGTTTCAAGCATAAGCAACACTATACTTCCAAAACAATATCACTACTGACCTGAAAATAGAATATCTCTTAAACATTTCTTAAACATGGACGAAGGATAAATTTTGAGTTCGGTAGGAACGTAATTGTAGAAACGATAGACATCAAACGTGAAGCATCTCTCAAAAGAGCAGTAGTGTGAATAGAAGGAGAGATGGAACCCTTATTTCTTATATTGATATGATGTACATCACATCTGAATGAAATTTTGTTATATAAATATGGCGGTTTTTGCCCAATGATAATTTTATGATATAGAGTTAGCGAATTCAATTTTCTACGATTTGTCATATTCAACCATTTAATATCAGCTAGTTTGTGTGAAATATACTGAAACTTTCTTATGCCAAAAATGAAACGCAAACATGCATTCTGTACCCTTTGAACGCGATTAGAAAGATCCACATCCAAAGAGGGTCCATATAATTGAGAGCAGTAATTAAATTGCGAAAGAACCAAACTATCACACAGCATCTTTTTAGTGGCAATATTTAAATATCCTCTATGGGGATACAAACATCTTAAAGCTCCATATGCCCTCTGAATATATTTAGAAACCTGTTGACGGTACCTGAGAGTGCTGTCCAAAATAACACCTAGATTTTTGGCCGTATCTGAAGCTGTTATTTGTTGTCCACCTATTTCTAGAGTAAAAGTATTCCTAAGTGTGTTTCTCATATTCCTGTTACCAAAAATTAGCATAGCAGATTTTGTAGGATTAAGCAAAAAATTGTGCTGCCCTGATATTGTAATTAAAATTTTTAAATCCTCGTTTAGACGATTTTTGCTAATACGTACTCATTTTTAGGAAAAGAGTAATACATTTGCGTGTCATCTGCATACATGTGAATTTTAGAATATTTTAAAAACATTGGAAAAGAAGCTGTATACAAACTGAACAGCAAGGGTCCCAGAATGGAACCTTGAGGTACCCCACAGAACAATCGTCTTCTCTGAGAAACAACACTTCCTAGCTTAACAACCTGACTACGTCCAGTTAAATAACTTTCGAACAGTTGCAGACTTCCATCGTCCAGACCAACTGACTTCAGCAAGGCCAACAACACCGCATGATTAACCGTGTCAAAAGCCTTGCTAAAGTCAAGCAGCACCAATACCGTCATCAAATCACACATATATTTTTTGAAATTCCATCGTTGGTTAACGAACAGCAACTTGATATTGTTCACGTACTTTTTTCAATTTCGATGGATGAAATTATTGTACTATAAACTGAAACACAAAGTACATGGGTTGCGCTTGTAGTAATTGATGATCGACATTTGTTTTATTTTAATCGTTGGAACAATGGTTGGAAGTCATGAGAAACCATGAGACGCATACGCTTTTAGAATGTTCATGTACTTTAAAATTGCGTTTGTAGAAGATTCATATCAGTTTTATTTCAAATCTGTTATGAACAACACTTGTACATTGGGTATCAAATATATTCTCTCAACTCCTTCGGCGAACAAAGCTATTATAAATATATACTAAGAATATATATTTATACAGAGTCCCGGAATAAATAAACAACAATAAATATTGTTACTGAAAAATGGGATTTCCTTGATTATTTCTGTCAAAATTTCAAATTAGTAAAATCAAGTATTTTGACATTTTGCTTGATTTCGAATTGTCTTGTGTCTTTTCTGTATTGGATACATCAAAATGTTATTGAAATAAGTATCTCAGAAGGAAACATTGAGTATGGATGCAAAATTTCTATGTTCTAGGCTGGTTCTACCTTGAGAAACATCTAAAATCAAGTAAAAACACATTAAAACTTTCATTCTGAGAAACCTTTCTCACTCACTATTAATGAGACAAATTTGAAATCTATTATAAAGTCAGAGTAGGCTCAGAATATTTAAATTTTGTTCAAATACCGCATTTCATTATGAGATATTTTTCTTAATACCATGGGACATTTTTGAAAGAAACACTTCTTGAATTAAATAAAACAGAAAAATCGATTAAGCCCTATCGACCGACTTGATGTAAAATAGGTAGCACAATTAATTTCATCCTAATTACTTTCAGATATATTTGAATTAAATTGAATAGGCAAATCGTAATTATAAATTTTAATTAGATACATTAGACCACCCAAATTTCAGTGGATATGAACTTCCATCACTGAATTATGTATTCATTGGAATAATTTCATTGCCTATATACAAATTTAAAATGAGCAAGTAATTAAAATTTTAAAGCTATAAATTAGTTTAGGAGATATTCCACGAAACAGAATAAATGTGAAAAAGGTAAAAGACTTGTACAAAATTAGGCAATCCAAACACATATTTTTATTATGTTTTTTTTCAGAACTATGTAGAATTTCTTAAGCAAAACAGTAAAAGGGAAGTTGAATAAATTTTGTATTGGTTTGAAATGTTTTTTTCGTGGATACAGTTACGATATTGACAATGTAAACAAGCGATTGTTTCTTGTATTTTTGTGGCATTTGTGGGTCATAAATATACAGGGTTAACTATGACTAAGTACAAAAATTTTAACCACGTGCTCAGGGAGGTCTAAAAGACAATAAAAAATTTATTTTGGAATTCTAGCTCGATGTTTAAAAAATGGGGCAAAACCCTCTTCTCCTACGGAAAGTCGGCGCCTATGACAATTAATCATCATCCGACATGGCTAGATATGTCAACAACCATGCGGTCGTTTTTATCAACATTGTCAAGTGTAGAAACGACGAAAATAAACATTTTTATTAAAATAATAATGTCTAAGTACCTGATAGATACCAGCTAATCCGGTTAGCTGCAGTATTTTGTATTGGATCTTCGTTCTTTCGTTACACACTGCCAAAACTACATTTTCATTCCTGGCAGATTCATCATAATTATCCACTAACATATCCGACATAAAATACTTTATTTAATTACTATAACACGTTTAAAATTAGTCACTTAGCTGATTTAAAGTAACAGTAAGTTCTAGGTTATGAATATTGCATTGCTAGTTGCCTACTTTCCATGCTCCAAACCATGCAGAAACGCGAAGTTAGCTATAATCTAAGGGTCAGTTTACAGAACACTGTGAACATCTTGGGATGTAATAGTTTAAAGTATTACTAATTATTTTATGCAAACATCGTCGATTACTGTTAATATTGTTGCTACTATTGGTATTAACAGAATTTAATTACACAACACATGAAAATTAAAAATTCTTCTTCTTCTTCTCCTTGTTTATGTGCCGTGAGTAGGCCATAAAAATAAGAAGAGTGCATCTGGCATTAGTGACCTACAGATGTCGTCTGTAGATGTATAGTATACGGTTACAGTCTGATTAGTTTGAAATAATTTTTCAGTACTTGTTTTTCGCTAATTTAATTTGCGTATTTTTTGTGTATTTACAAACGTGTTGTATTCAAATGCCTAGATGACGGATACGGTGCTGATTTATGGAAGTGTGACAAATGCATATTATCGTGCAACAGCGTCAAAGACGTTTCCCGAGTATACAAAATATAATGCTGAATACTTTTTGAACCACATCGAACAGCTGTTTTATGCCGTGGCGGTAAACGTGTGGCAGTGTTTTTATGTATTTGTGTACATTTGCGTGTATTATGTTGTTATCCTCTGTGCTTTTTCCCGACGTAAGTAATAGGACTTGGTCAAGACCGCCAAACCAAGTAGTTACCTCGATTTACACAAAAAGAACGATCGAGGGAAGGAGAGGTCCACAGCAAGTACAAAAATCTTTGCAAGTTTTAATTTAAACAAGTAAGAAAACAGATGATTAAACGTTCTTCAAATCTCTCCAAGTATCAATCCTGGAAATAAATATTAGTAAGATAGGTGCTGCCTCTCTGTGCTACCATACCGTATTTTTTTTTCTTTCGAATCGTGTCAATGCGGTGACCTGTCACTATGTTTGACACCTTTGACTTTGGCAGATTATACCTAACCTCGCGGCTGACAGGTCAGTGACGGCGATAAATAGGGATTTAATATAGTTTTGAAAAACATTTTTTTTGGCTTTATAAGTAAGTTTGGAATTTTTTTAAAGGGTGATTCCGTTTATTCTTATTTTTCCCTATCCCCTCTTAAAATATTTGTACTAAGTCATAGTTAACCCTGTATAGTGTAAATACTATGTAGATAATGCGAAGATTATTAGTGGTGATGTGGTGAACTAACAGTATTATTAAACGTAACTTATTCCTTTGTTTAATTGATTTTACACCACTTCATATTTTAATTTTTTCGGACTTCTTCCATTTGCCCGGTGAGACGCACTTTCCTGTGCCGATTGTACGAGTCTATTTTGCAACTTAATTTAATAACAATGTCTATTTAACACAACAACACCTAATAATATTATATATAAATAAATGACAAATAACTCTTCTAAAAGTATGTACTGAGTTATTCGAAAGCATGGCAATCGTATAGAGATATGAACTAAAGCACACTGCTGTATTTAAATAGGTACTCCATTCTTTCTTCTACATATATTTGTAAAAATCATGCAATATCCCAAATATTTAGAATTCAGAATGTCGTAAATTTACTTCATCATTTTTATTTTCTCTCTATGTAAAAATTTTTTTAAGCGATTTTATAAAATGCCTGTAACTACATTTATCAATTCCTTTCTAAGATTTACTCATTGTGAAAGTACAGGCGTTTGCTTTTAGCGTACGTAACCATTGTTGCTGCTGACAACTTTAACAAAAAATATCAGAAATCACAAGTCTATTAAAGGAAACCATTGTTTAACTTGTGAGCGTGTTTTATGGCAGACAAAAACCGCACTGTATTGCCACACATCTATGAGTTTAGTACCTGACATGCCCACACCTCAATATACCTTATTATTAATGTCAAAATGTTATTGTTTCCTTTCGTTAACCTTCTGATAACATATGCTGAGTTCACAGCAGTTTACAATTAGATACAGTGAGACCTCCCAGGGCTATGAAATAATAGAAAGAAGGTCATGATGTATTTATATAGGGCGACCAGACGTCCTCCTTTTTAAGGGCATTCTCTTTTTTTGTGTTGTCCTCTCTCTTTTTTATGCATAGCCCTCTTTTGTCATCTTCATCGGTCGGCTTCAGCATTAACATTTTTTCATTTTTCGTTATGAACATTGTTTTGAAATTTAAGTTGGTTATGTTTAAGTGAATTAAGTCTATGACATGGCATATAGTTATTAATGATATTAGTTCGATATAAACACTATAATGAAACGTGAAACACAAGTTTCATATTCATTTCATATTCATTTTTCATAAAATATCAGAAACATTTTCATAAACTGAAATTCAAAATTATTAGGTGTTCTTATTTAACGGTGTCATGGTAACCACAGTTATAGATTGTTTGAAATTTGACTTTGACAACTTTATTGTTTGATTCCAGTTTTGTGTCATGCGCGTCATACGTTCAGTTTTAGTGCAACAGAATATTAATATGGGTGATTCTGATTCTGAGGGTGTGTGTAAAGGGAAAGGAATCAAAAATACCAGCCATGAAAAGGTTCTTTTGGCATATTTCGAGTTTCTTTCAAAACATAGCAAGCCTTTGTCGCTTTGGGTATATTATTCTATGTTACGTTCATTTATATAAATACGTCCATTTCATTGCGTTCCTAAAACGAAAACCAGAAGGACTTCGGTCAAAAAATCTAAAATTTTGACAAAAGAAAACATAACTCAATTTTTGCTGGAAAACGACTATAGAACCCATTTCATGAAAAAGTTGCATTGGTAGTGGGGCTTGTAGATGCCTGCAGGCCTACTTAATTGACAAATCTGCACATATAAAATATTAAAGATGAAGAACAATACATTCACGTTATTATTCCGTTTTCGAAAACAAAGACATCATGAGATTTTTTTATCACAAACGGAAATATTGAAGGAATAAATATGGTGGAAATAGTTCGAAGATATATAGCCATGAGGCCAAGCAACACGGATCATACTCGAACTCTTGTGATACAGAAATGGGAAATGCATCAAGCAGCTAGTTGACATTAATACTTTTGGCAAAATGACATGTAAAATCGTATTGTTCATGGGTCCTCCAAATCCTCAACAATATACTGGATATTTTTTCGTAGGCGCTCTACTACAGTGGCAGAAAGCTATATAGAAGATTCCAAAGAAAATAAGAAGTGACCTTTAACAAGTTCAAGCACTCGAGAAATAAACTTACTCTCTAAAAATACAGCCTACTTATCATCTGCTGGAATTAATTTAACAACTTGTTCAGAATATGTAATTAATGTTTACAATAAATAAATGTTGAATATATTGTAGTTCATAATAACAAGTACAAGTGATGACTAACTTTGTTTTTGTTTATTATTTACTATGAAATTTGCCTGTTATTACAAATTCATAATGGCACTGAGTTTTAATGGAGGCCAAATTGGCATCCAAAGGAGGATGCTAAGTGTGCCATAATGACACCGTCGTAGATTAACACTATTATTTTGCTCCTAGAAGACTGCATTTAATATAAAATGTTCTGCAAATTTATACAAATGCACACAATTATTTAACAAACTGAACACCTCACATGAAAATTTAAAATTCTTAACCTTCTGCTTGTGCCTTATATGGTACCAATTTTGGTTGCATAGTTGATAAACGAACATTCTTACAATATTTTTGTGACTTATGGCGGTTTTAAAAGATTAGTTTCGAAAACATAGCCCACGGAGGTTATAGTTGGGAAGAGACTTGGTTCTACCCGTTCTTGCTTATATTAAGATTTTTGTAAATATTTCTAAACGTTCAACATTTTATAAAAAAAATGTGTAGAATTATACACCACACTGTTTTACCACTTTCAAAATAGCAACGCGTAAAGCTGACTTCTTGCTGTGTATAGTAAACAAACCTGGAAAGATTGAAAGTTCGTTTACAATGTTGGATTTTAGCATTAATATTAATAGCAAATATTATCTCAGATACCCATTTAAGTAGTAAACGTGTCGAGCAAAATTGCAGATTGTTACACGCCTAATAAATAAGCCTTAAAACGTTTTTTGTAACAATGGCAGCCGTGGCTCGGTTTCTTCATTACCGGCAAAGCAGACGACGCTGCAGATAGCGGTTGATGCAAATAAAACACGGTACTGTTAATGAGATAAGATCCCCATTAATTTCTGCGTTTAGTCTTACCAACGAGACAATAAATATATATATAGCATCCTCGAGCGTGATTGTGGCTTCTGTGGCTCGGCTTCCCTAATTGGATGAAGAAAATAATTATTCAGTCCCGCTTGAAATTTGCAAATTAGAGTTAGTCGGTTATAACAGAACTTGGGAGTTTTAATAACCGGTGGTTGTCAGTCGAGTGGTCTTGATAATTAAATTGTTAAACATCTATAGGCTTGGAATTAGTGAAAGATAAAATTACATTGGGTGGCATTTTGAATGGCTCTCAATGCGGAAATAGTGTTAAGATGATGAATGATATTTTATTGAAGTAGGGGTATTAGGAAATTAAAAAATGTATAGCTGTTTACCTTTACAAGGTAAAAAATTCTTAATTAAGCTTTACTACTACAGTATCTATAAGTTTCTTCGATATTACACGTCATTGTTAAATTACCGGTTACTTACTATCATCGGTTGCGCGTTCGAGTGTTGAAGCGAAACCTAGTTGCCACCTCTTCAAGAGTATATAGGGTAATTCTAGAATAGTTGGCGTGTCAGGTGAGATAACTCACTGACTGTTTTAAAGCTATTATCTAGGGGATTAGGGTGTCCAGAAACTCTCCTGACAAACGAAGACCGGAGATTCCTCAGATAATTTTAAGACAATTTAACCCAATTCACCTAGTCCGAAAATGGGAACTAGAGCTCTTTGAAGATGGCGCCTTGTAAATAGTTTTGTTTAAATACCTCCAGAACGCTTCTACTTAGAAAAACAAAAACTGGTACGCTTGTTTAGCCTTCAGAGATGAATCGATTCCATCAATTGTGAATTTCTAGTACCGGTCATAGGCGTCCGTTTTGGGTAGGTCAACGGTTATTTTAACGCATAACTTCTTTGTATTTAACTTTTAAGCATTTGTGACACTAGATTATTAACGAAAATTTTCAAATCCATTTTCTACAAAACGGTCTATCCTAATGACTTTAAGTAAGAGTACCTTTTAGTACTAGAATACCTGAAAATTTAATATTCTAGTGTCACAAATGCTTAAAAGTTAAAGACAAAAAAGTTATGCGTTAAAGTAACCGTTGACCTACCCAAAACGGACGCCTATGACCGGTACTAGAAATTCGCAATTGATGGAATCGATTCATCTCTGAAGGCTAAACAAGCATACCAGTTTTTGTTTTTCTAAGTAGAAGCGTTCTGGAGGTATTTAAACAAAACTATTAACAGGGCACCATCTTCAAAGAGCTCTAGTTCCCTTAGGAAGCATTTTTGAACTAGGTGAATTGGGTTAAATTGTCTTAAAATTATCTGAGGAATCTCCGGTCTTCGTTTGTCAGGAGAGTTTCTGGACACCCTGTATATAGCTTGTTTAAAAATAAATATCTTTAATGCCATATTGTTTTGTTCAGCTTAAGATTAATACCAGAGGATGTGCTTTAACCGATTCAGTTTTTCGTTTCGTTATTCTCTATTTTGCTGCTGTATATATATGGAAAAATAAATAGTATTCTTCTTATTAAAATAATAATTGAGAGAAAAATTGTATCGAATTGTTTCTCTATTTTCTAACCATATAATTTTTTGTCAGGTTCGTCGACTATTGAAAATCATTCTTACTTATTGACTAATCCAATATAAAATCCAGATTTATTTATAATTATTCATAATTCGATAGACTATAAATAGATTAATTTTAAAACTATTTTTAGACTCGTATTCCTTTTTGCTAAATAAAAATCGCCTCGCCAATCATTCAGAAGTCAATTATATCCGAATTCAAAATATAATATTGTTAGCGAAACGTAATTGGAGGCTCCATTCATTTATAATAAACGGAGTATACAAAAACACTCGTAATGATGAAACGTAATCTGATTGCTGCACTAAAAGTTCACAAAAAAAAGAGAGCGGTGAGAGCATTGCTATTGTATTTGTCTGATTAGGAAGACTCTCAAAATGCACGCCAGCCAGTTGGGCGGTAAGCAGGGGTGTACGCAAGAAATTAAGGTAGGGTTCGAATTTTTAAAAATAAATTACCTTCGGGATAATTTTACCGTAAACTGGGGCTACTTTGACATACTTTAGGGAGTTTTTTCATTGTAACTTTTTTCTTAATTATCTGAATCAACAAATTATTGTTTGATTGAACCAATATATGCCTTTAGAATATTGCCTCTAGGCAACAGCTTTATAAAAGCACTCCTTGATATGCTCGGGGCTATTTAGACATGGCGCTGTTTTGTATTGTAGGTCAAATTAGTATCACTCGGGGGCTAGTTTGACGCCAACAAAATAATATTTTTTTTTATTTTATAGTATTTTGAAGGGTTAAACATTAAAAAACACAGATTCTGTTCAAGCTAAACTTTATTTAGTAAAGGTTATAATAATGTGAGATAAGCGGCAGGTAACAAAATACAAAAAAAATGATAATGCCAACAAAAACAAAAATAATATTCTTTGAGTAAAAGTGTACATCTTTACTCGTCGTCCTCACATCTTGGACATTCAAACCGAGGATTCTTTGTGCCGCAAACCCATATTTAGGGCACAATAACACCTCAAAACAAAGCGTAATGCTTACACACTGGCCTACCACTATTTACATTAACATAATCTCAAAATTCCGGCCTTCTCACTTCTACGAGGGACGTTGTCAAAGTAACCCTCCAAGTCAAAGTAGCCGGGCAGTTTACGGTAATTTATGAGATCTGTTGTCATAAATTAAATATAACAAAATATTGTACAAAAATTCAATATACCTATAACGATTCATTAAATGCATTTATATCTTACACAACATTTGAACATTATTTTTTTCTTTTTTTATTTCAAAAGTGAAGTGAATTGCTAAATTAGTCTACAATTTTTAAAAATTTATTAAATTAATAAGTAGGTACCTAAATAATGGTTTCACCAGTCTGGGAGAAAATTAATCTATAGAAATATATTCCTGCATAATATGTAGACGTTCCATTATTATTTTAAGTTATTTTTAACATATCTGCTTACAGGTGGGAATATAGCAAAAATCTGGAAAATATTCTCGTTTTATTACATGCTTTATAGTAGAATTTATCTGTACTATTTTTTTTTGCATTTGCGGCTTTTTGCTGTATTTTGACAGAATGTTAAAAGCAGAACAAGACCCATGAACATTTTTAGGGAGATCCTACCACAATCATTAACACGCACGTTTTATCATTTCTTGGATGATTCAGTCATATTGGAACAGAATTTTGCTATCTTTCGATTTCAACATAAATTTTGACTCCCCAGAACCTTAAACAATTCGTACCACTAGCTTACAGAATTTTTCAGCAGATGGATAAACTACCCTTAAGATCTGACGCCACAGTTATATAATAAATATAATTGCATGGCTTATAGAACATGCCCCAATTCAGAAAGTGACAGATGTTGCGTAAACAAACATAGGTAAATCATCATGCTTACCTCAAAAACTGATGTTTTTTTTTGTCTAATTAGGAACAACATAATTTATGAAGCAGTCAGGTACCTAAATAAAATAATTAGTTAGTCAACCAGTTAATTCTAATCATCATTTGCAAGGTGACACAAGGGCACAAATTAATGAATAATTAACAAAAAACTATCGAGTTACTTCTAAGGAAGATCAGTTATTGTAGTTATTCGAATATCTTTATACCACACAATTACTTAACTCATGTCTTTCAAATATAAAAAACTATGCAATACGACTCCCAAACTGTTTCCATCTGGTCAACTGTATATGAAAATATTGGAATTATTGATGAAAGATCGCCGAAATTCTAGTGGAGTATCTAATGAACCACTAGATATATGATAGAGTTCGTACTTGTAACGTTTCATGTCTTGCGAGAACCATTTGTAACTAGATCAAAGAGTAATCAACAGAAGAGTAATCGGATGAATATAGATCTACTATTGTGTACTTTTCCGATTATGCTAAATAAAAGCAGTAATAAGATCGTTAAGGATTATGGGCATCTCAACAAGCACCTTAATAGAACTGCACTGCGTTATTATTGCTCAGTATATCAAGCTGCTTCGCAATAATAGGAAGAGCCGACATCGAATAATTAAAAAGCGACATCACTATGAACGCTTAACGCATAGTATATACAAGGTTGTATGTTATGCGAGCATACAAACATCCTCTGTTACTATCTGAGAAGATACAAACACCTGGAAGCACCATTTGATTCGTCATAGGATATTAGAGACATGCCAGTAGACGTAAAATGGGTCGCAAGACGGGTAAGTGCTATGGGTAAACAGATTGCAATTGTAGTAGCAATATCTAATTTAGTCATACTAAAAGAAACATGTACAATAATTAAGAGATTGATGCATTTTTTTAAATTTCATATCAGCTTCTCCTAACTTTAGTTTCATATGAAGTATATCAAACTTTGTGATAATTGTCTAGAAGGAGTTGACTTATAGATTTGGAATAAATCTGTAATGCAAAAGTGTTATGTAAATGAGATTTTCCAGTGTTTACATTAGTTTTTCAACTGTCAAATATGGCTTATAACAACCCGGAGTTGACAGATGTTGTATTAATTTATGGTGAAGTAAAGCAAAATGCTTTAGCAGCTTCTCGTCTGTACGCAGAACGGTTTCCCGGTAAACATGTGCCAAATGCAGCTACTTTTACCGCTGTAGTGCAACGCGGTGGTGACACACAAATTTGCAACCGAATCGTGGAGAGACGGAGGTGCACGGCGTATTGAGGCAGCTGCGAAACACATCTTAGAGATTGTTGAAGAGAATCTCCGAATAAGTACCAATCAAATCTTTCACCAGGGAATGCCCCAATCAACAGTGTCAAATTTACACAATTTCCTGTATCATACGCGAGGCTCAGTTATTACAATAACTTAAAAGTTGAAAAGGGACAAGAACTAGCAACATTTATGTTAGTTCGTAGAAAATGGGTAAGACGGACCCAAATGTGTTAAAGAGATTACATGGTGGAAAAAATTTTAACCGTTGTTCTAACATCAAGTATGTGTAATTATTTAATTAATTAAAACCACAAATTAATTTTATTAATTAATAATAACAATAGCGGTAACAGCAGAACTTCCTAATATAAAATAGGTGATATATCATTTTATTTATTTCTTTTGTTAATTCTCGTTAGCAGTGTACAATCGTTTGCAATAATAATGACACTCTCTTAAAACAGTTTTTGAATTTCTGGAAGTTCTGAATAGAAATTTGATTAAATCTCTCTTGGTAAGTGAAACAACTAATTACTAATGTTAAAATTTTAAAGCAGATTTCAATATGAATACGTTAGAAGTTCAAAATAAATCGCAAAATTCATTTTAGACAGTGTCATTAATATTGCAAACGATAGTACATATCTAACTATAACATATATTACTGATAGTTGTGAGAAAGATAATCCGGACGATAACTCTCAAACATATTAGGGGTTTATTACTGTCTCTATTTTGTATTTCTAAGTCCTATTATGTTGTATTTAAATATACTTTTGTTGTTTAAGATTTACTAGGATATTATTTCCTTTTAAGTTTTTTATTATAATATGTACTACTACTACTTTTTAGTTAAATGTTTTGTTAGAAACTGGGTTGTTGTTCATTTGAATTTAATTATTTCTATATGTTAAAAAAGTCATAATAGTTATTTATGCAACAAGTATAAAAAGTATGTGTTTATTGCACGCCACGTGAAATTGTCCAACGAGCCCTTCAGGCCGAGTAGGACAACACGGTGAGTGCAATAAACACTTTTTGTACAAGTTGCACACAATATTTTTTCTACGTTCATACTAAAACTAAAAAATTTTGTATTTAGATGACACTATGTGTAGGAACATATGACGTCGTTTGATCGTTTATGTTTATCATGATGACAAAACGCTGTAGTAGAATGACAGATGAATGCAATAAACATTTTATTGCGCTAGTGCAATAAAGAGCCACTTTTTCCACTAAATATAGCTCAATAAAGTTTTGTTTTTTGCATGAACGTAGAAAAATGTATTTTATTTGATTTATACTACACCTTAATTTTGTATATTATGCAATAAAATTAAATGTAATTAAATGTGTAAAGCTTACACCTTTAACGATTAAATATCACTGAAATGTGTAAAACTTGCACATACTAATTGTTATATTAACATAATGGATTGTGTTAAACCTTTAACACATTGCTACATACAGAGAAATGTGTAAACAAATCATTTATGAACTCGACTGACACAGGACTGTGTTAAAATGTGCAATATGTTAATAGTGTAACTATGAAAATGGAAAATACATTACAAACACGACTATTTCGACGTCGTTGAACCTCATCTAACCCAGTTCCCATTCCCCATCGACAACCACGCCAGTGATTCTTTCCATTATTTGCACAGTGGAGGGCAACTCGGGCTGGAGTGCCTCTTTGGCGTCGGCCTGCTGGTTTTTAAGAGGCTGTAGTGCTTTGCAAATAATAACTTGGGCCATTGTCGATGCCAGGAAGTGACTAGCGCCAATGGACTCGTGCACACGGAAATAAAATCGGCGTCGTGTCGGCACTAGACCACCGATGTCTTCATTATTATATCCAACTAATGATCAATTAGTTGTCTAACATAAATTCGCCGTACCCGGTCGGTGCCGTAACGTAATTGCACGGTTAGAGTGCTTAACGGGCACAAGAACCTATCAATTTACATAGAACAGTGTGTGTAGAAATGGTTCAGAGAAAAGCCAGATACAGTATTAATAGTGGAATGAATGGGGAAGCTTATCAGTTTCTAATTTTCTCTTTATCGTAGCCAGAACTAAAATTGTATCATTTAGTTCCAAGGCTTTCTAGATAATAAAACTATAATATTTTTTCCGATTTACACAATTTCCTGTTTCATAGGAATGTTCTGGATAAAGAAATAAGGAAAAAATTTAAATTAAAGCTTTTGGAGTTGTTAGATTACACAGGCACTCTTAAAATAGTAGTCTGTACTTTTGCTCAGATCCAATCAATCAATCAAGAGGGCAAATAATAAAAATTTTGGATTTTTCTTCTCACTTTGATAAAGTGTGTTTGATATGTATTTCGATGGATGCGCTCAATTTGAACCTGAAGTATATTGAGCTACACCACCCACAAATTCCACAAAAATCGCAATAAATATCTGTAATAGTCTCCATAGCTAATACTAACAGGATTTTGTGTGATTTTTTGCTATTTTTTGCAATTTACTTAAAATTTTAAGGGTGTTTGAGCTAAACGGACTAGATTCGGATTCAGGTCGTAAATATACATAAATACATATGGGTTTTGTCTAAAGTACAAACCATTTTTTTTTTGGCGATTTTTGACGATTTTTAGCCTCTTCCAGCTATTTCTCGCGATTTTTGCAAAATCTGTAAGTGATGCAGCCCAATTGACTTCAGTTTCGCATCAACATACATAAGATGTACGCTTGAATAAGGTCACAAAACAAAATCTATTACAGGTTCAGTGCGCAAAATACTTAAATATAATGTGGTCAAAAGTCCAGACCACTCTTTTGGAGTATGCTGATGTTATTGAAATAGTTACTAGTTTTCTTTCGTTTTGATTAAACTGAATTTAGTAACACAGTGATTTGACCTAATAGTTTTTTGTTTTTTAGCTTACAGTCACTTCCTCCACTTCAATTCAGAAAGTGAATTCCCTTCCTCGAGTTATATATTGTAAAATGGCTTTCAATATTGCCCTCAGTTTTTTCATGTTTTCCTCTAACAAACATTTCATATCCACTGTCTTCTTCAAAATACTGCTACTACTTGTTGAACCATCACGTTGTTCCTACTGCTTTTTGCCTTTAGAGGCATCCATAAATGCCTTTTAAGATATATTCATTTATTTTCCTTCTTTCCTGTATTGAAAATATCTTTCCTTTCAACCATAAAGAATCAATAATACGGTTTAACGTTAACGTCAACTGACAAATGTTTTTTTCTGTTGTATTTTGCATCACTCTTCCACCACTCAACTGGTTGTAACTGATTTTATCAAGTAAATTACATCACTGTATTCATATCATTTAAACCAGAACGAAATAAAATTAGTATTACTAATATGATTTGCGAAAGAATCACTTCCAAAATTATTGATAACAGGATGTCTTTTTAATTACTCCATCAAATAGGTAGGTAGATTCGCTAAATACATTTAAGGATGACTGCTCATTCGAATTTGATAAAGGTTCAAGGTATAATTTGAACACAACGCATAACTAATAACAAGACAAAATATAAAAAGTGTTTTGAAAGAGAGCGGAATAGGAATTGGAATCCCAAGTCATAATGAAGCAACAGTATAGAAAGTTTGAAAACCTTTTAAACAGATATGCTTGCTTATAAATGCATGACTGATGGAGAATCTGTGAATGAGGCTTACTATATACGTAACTTTATCTACATATTCTCCAATAGGTCAGGCTGGAATATACGGAAGATGAGACGCAGCTTAGATCTGACAAATTAAATGCAAAATTCCATCCTAACAAGTGAGATTCTATGTATTGGACACTGCAGAATTGGGGCTTGGTATGATTTATGGATCCTCAAGTGATAAAATATGGTAAGTTTGAAAACCATCTCTACAATATTTTGACCAGATATGCTGGCTACAAGTGCATCTTTAACGAAGAATCTGTGAAGGTAGACACATGATAATATGTAAGTTTATCTGCATGTCCTTCAATGGTCAGACAATGCAAGAGAATGGGAGTCAATACATAGGACACCTGAAAAATAAAGCTTGATATGGTTTATGGATGACTCCAACATAGAGACTTAAACAGGAATTGAAATCTCAAGGGACAATGAAGTTATATCATGGAAAGCTTGAAAATAATCAAGTACGGGCTTGACAAAGAATCTGTGGAGGTAGGCTACATGTATAATATTTTCTACATATTCTTCAATAGTAAGACTGGAATAAAGATCTTAGACACAAACAGACATGGTCAATAATTATTTGGGATTGCTTACAATAATTCTAATTGAACTGGCAAACATCAACATAAGTTATGATGAGTGATAGGATATAAAGGCATTGCAGAAAACAAGAAAATAAGTAACTATTGATACGCCAAGTATTAAAACGACCTAGAGAAGTCACACAATTTTTAAATAGGACAGCCTACCGGAGGTACACCTTTCTGAAATATTATAGAAGTAAGAAATGGCATCAGTTAGCAGACTTTAGCAGAAAACGAATTTATTATTCAAATAAATAGCGAGAAATACAGCAAACCATAATTGGTTGCAATTCGTTTGTTTAGAGTTTTTAGAAAATTATCTTCAAGATATAAATGAACGGAAAATATGTTGGTAGTAAATATACCAGACACAGAAAATTCTATAACCATGAATATTGTTTTATTGCATTTTTAGATGAAGTTCTGTATAAAATAAATAGCTTTTTAGCCTGATAAAACACTTTGTGTATCAAATAACATTAACAAATTCAGAAAGTTATCTTACATTCCTGATTTTAAAAATTATTAAATTTTCACAGTTTTTTAACTTAAGACATAGACGTTGATACATATATCATACATCATCGTACACTACATCATACAGGTATAATTTTGTTTTAGGTAAAGTTTCGGAAGTTATGTATAACAAGCATTGCTTGTTGAAATATATGCAGTTAATATATGACAACTGTTAAATTGCATATAGTCGCGCTATACATAATTTTCAATATTTGATATTGTTAAAGACAAACATCTTTTGGAATTTAGTGCAATATATATTGCAAACATTTAGTGTAGTATATAGTTTTAGTATTCTCATTTGCAGCTTCTTAAATATTTTGAAGAAAATATAATGAATTATTCATTTGTTCGTATGACGTAAGTCGTCTAAATTCTTGCCGCGACTATATTATTTATTAGTATTAGTATTTTATATAGTTCTACCGGTACTAATGCAGCATGTTCTTTAGGTTATTTCTTGTAAATACGTTCATGCCAACATATGTCCGATTCACTATATTTATTGAGCTAGACGAATTTGAAAATAAAATAATTGCCATTAATTTCCTGCCCTACCCTACCCTAAATGTTCTAATCCGGCGGACTGAGATCTAGAGACTTGGCTGGCCAAATATGTGGCCCACCTCGGTCGATCCAGTGACACCTGAGTAATGCTCATTTAGGTGAGCAGTGAATGTTCAGGAAAAATAAGGAGGAGCTCGTATAGCTCAATAAATGAAGTGGATCGGACACATGTTCACACGAACTTTCTTACAAGAAATTACTTAAAAATCATTCGTTAAAATAAAATCAATAAATTTACCATCGCCCACTGTTAATAACTTTGACTTGTCCACTTATCAAATTCAGAGTTATTTCAACCCGGAGCAATTTGAATCCTCCGTACGCTGGAAATATGTCATTAATACAGCGACGACAGACAAAGCCATCGGAATTGAATGCCTTTGTCGAACAATCGACGGATTTGAGATTCTATAATGCCGAGACTCCATTCGGCAACATGCTCCCCGTTAAGTCGCTTTTCTAAAGACGCCGTAATTGAAACTGCTCCTTGCGCGGGCAACTATGTTTGTTTGTGACATGCTACTATACCAGTTGTTACACTCAAGGCCCTGTTTTTAATCTCCCCATTGAAAATGTAAAACCCATTATGTCCTCCGGCAGTCGCTGGCATTGTGTTCCTGGATAAAGATAAGAATGAAACTTTTTTTTAGGCCATGGGATGATGCATTCATTGCCGACACAATCAGTGTCCGTTTGGGCATTTGACTGTAATAACTTTATAATAAGTTTAGCGCAGTGCCCTCGAATTTGGCCATCTTCCTATTATTTGCTTTCTAGAGCGAATAACTGTGTCTAATTATTGGTGAATAACTGTTCTGCGGGTAATTATTTTTGCTTATTAATTTTAGGCTTTATAATAGTTGATCGATGAAATCTATTACAGTAAAAAGTAGTACTAAAATATACATTTTTGTATGCTCATTAACTAAAGATTATAGATTAGATTCATTTGAACAGAAATTAAATAAACAGACTTTCAATGTTTCAAATTATGTAGTCTCTGTTACTATATTATTATTGGAACTTTTAAACTAAACTGTTCTCTACTACAAGAAAAGTAATGTTGCTTTACCATTAATAATCAAAATGTACAGGGTGTTCTATATTTCATATTTTGACATTCAAGTGGAAGACTTAATTAAAAGAAATAAATGATACAAAAGTTTTAGAACTTTCCTTCTGGACTCTCCTTAAAATACACAAATGCGAATGCTTCTATTCTTTCCGACATTTATTTAAATTCATCCAAGAGATCATATGGGAAATTTTGCATTTTTTATTTCTAATTCTTCTAATAAACCTTATACCTCAGTGTCAAAATATAAATGAACACCACTGTATAGTACCTATATTTTTATGCAGTTTAAAGTTATATTTTAAAACGTAAGATCTTAATTTGGCTTTTATAAGATGGCTATACCCTTCATGGTGAAGTTTCGAACAAATGTGTAAGTACCTAATTATTTTTAATCAGATAAAACAGATAAACAGATATAAAAAAGTGTTTTCATATTTTTCTCAAACAGTTTTTTTAACATAAAAGAAGATGTACAGTTTTACTATGGAGAAATTTTAGTTACTTGAAAAAAAATCTGACATGTACCATTTTATGATGGTACTGAAAAAATAATCACTCTGCATATTGTATGTTAATGTTTGATCAGCCATTTATACTTACACCATCACCCAAACTACTTAATCCTGATAGGTTCAAATTCATTTAAAAAATATTTTTACAAAGTATGTGTAGCATCTACCAATTAGAGATAATCAAACACCTCTCGTGATAACTCTATGGAATTACGAATGATAAATTATATATGCTTTTTTATTCTTTGAAATCTACTCTTATTGCAGGCTCTAAAGTCAACAAAAAAATACTTCTATAAGTTAATTAGAAGAATCTGACACGTTCATATCGTTGACAAACTAGATTGTGGTTTTAGTGACACATCAGGAGCATGTTTGGTATTTCCTAAAAAAAAAACGACAACCGCCTTCAAACAAAAGGTGTGGACATTGTTTCCAATTAAAAAATATATACATTCAATTTTTAAATTACGTCAAATATTCAATAGTTCTCAGAAAATTGTAGAATTAGTCATATATTAATCATACATGGAACAAAGATTTCATCTAGAAAATTTTCGTGATATTGGTAGGTATGCATAACGTATTCTTCTGGTATGTTTTTTTAATTGTTTAAATATATTATGACTTTAAAGTAAAATTAAACTGGACACAACGTTGATTGATACAAAATGAACAATTTAAATCTGACAACTTAGTTGAAATATTGCCTACATTCTCAACCTATTTAACACTATCGTTTCAAAATGTCAATTTCTTTAAATGATCTGTATTTTATTCAGAATGGGACATATTTTTTAAAGTTTATACTGTTTAGTAATTTCTGTACGTCAGGTGTTTTTCATTACTACTGTTTGGATCAATTATCTTTTATTTAAACTTTTATTTATTATTAGTAATTACCAGATTGCCATCAAAGATCATATGACCACATGATGGGAATGTTAACGGCATAAAATATTTGCCTCTTATAAATTCCACACTGTTAAAGAATATTCTTATATAAAGCATTAAAAAATTATTTAGTAAAGTGCAACGATGCTTTTATGTAATATTGGACATTTAGGGCAACCAGAACTCAAGATTTTAAATTTGTTTACCATGCAATTGCAACCATCCATTAAAGTAATCATATTTTTATTACAAAATGCTTAGAATTTAAAATATGCATTTGGTTCTTTGGTTGAAAAGAATCATTACCTTGGGCAAAAGGATTCGACCTGGGCAAAGTGAACTAAATGAAAATATATTACAAAAACTTGAAATATATATTTAAAATATTTTAAGGTACGACAATTTTCAAGACTCAAATCAAAATTAGCATTAAATATTTATTAAAAATTGTATATATACAAACGATCTATTTCTTTTTACTCTAAAATAAATACACCTGTGTTTCTCTAAACAATGGTATTATTTGGTACTGTCTATTACCAAATAATGCCACAATATTCATGTTTTGAACGCACTATTGAAAGAGAGATTGCATTTTAGAACAGAAACGTCATTAAAAGATGATGAGTTTCTTATAAGAAATCCCAATGTTTTGTAAGCAGTAGGTATTAGAGATGTGATTAATTTTTCACCCATAATAACTCTTCAGCACTATACCAACGCTTTAGAGTGGGGGTTATAGTTAAATAAAACACGGCAAGTTTTCAGACAAAAAGAACACATTTTGTACTTATCAACAGTAATTGATAATTGATTCTTTGAACACCAGTCATCAATAGAATGTACCTATATGTATTTCAAAAAAGTTTTAATTCGCCAACAAAAAAACGTGATACCTACCTAATAGATTTTAATGATATAGATAAATCATTGATGGACTAAATGAAAAGAAGTGGCCTAAGGTTGGATCTTTGGGGTACACGAGAAGTAACTAAGGAAATAATAATAATAATAATAATAATAGTATTTATTGACCAAATTCAAAATAACATGTCTCAAGAGAAAACAATAAAAATAAATAAAGGTGTGGTCAAAAGGTCAGTTGATCAGCTAGAGCTGTTCTTCCTCAAAGACCTAAAAGAAATTTAATTTACATTCTTTGTATCCCACATATGCATGCACCTACAATGTCACAGACATATCCAAAAGAACAATAATTTAACCTAACAATTGTAACATAAACAAATAATCTAAATTTAAAAATCTAGCTTTGTGCACTGGTCATTAAATATAATATGAAATAGTTTGTTTTTAAACGAGGCTGAAGACATATCTTTTAGTGAGACAGGAATATTGTTATGTTGATTTGATATCTGGTATGAGTAAGATTTTTTCAAAAGCTGAGTTTTGTGTTTCGGAATGTCAATAGCAGTTTTTTGACGAGTATTTGTACTGTGAATGTTTCTACGATAAATAATTTTATTCCAAAGGTAAGAAGCTTCTTTCTATTATAATTTTGTGAAATAAAGTTAACGCATGTAATTTTCTTCGGTTTGACATATTCAGCCATTTAGCTTTTTCTAATGTGTACGAAATTCTATCAAATTTTCGTATCCCATATATAAGGCGTAAACACGAGTTTTGTAATTTTTGCAGCCGGTTAGAGTCATAAACAGACAGACAGGGACCATAGACATAGTCACAGTAATTTGCATAACTTAAAACAAGAGAATCACAGAGTAGTATTTTTAATTTCACATCAAATAAATGTCTACATTGATATAATGTTTTTAGTTTTAAATAAGATTTTTGCAAAATGAGTGAAACGTGGTCAGTGAACTTTAATTTACTGTCGAGTACAACACCCAAATTTTTAGATTTCTGTGTCGGTTGTAATAAAATATTGTTAAGTTGAATAGGAATATTGTTCAACTGTGTTGAACCAAGTAACATAACAGATGACTTGTCTGGATTAACTATTAAATTATGATCAGAAGAAATTTTTAGCAAGGCATCCAGGTCAGTATTTATTTCCTGTATTGATGTCAACTCATATTTTGTTTCAAAACCTGTATAACTGCGTATCGTCAGCATACATATGTGCGTTACAATGTTGCAATACTGAGAAGAAATTGCTTGTATAAATAGTATAAAATAGGGGCCCAAGAATTGAGCCTTGGGCTACACCTCGTCCAATTTGCTGTATGGATGACGTTACCTTTATATATTACCCCTTGAGTTCTACCTATGAGATAATTTCTGAAAAAGGTTATAGAGGTTATATAAGGTTATAGAGAAATATTAGATTTAAAACCATTGTATGACATAAAACTTACGCTCCGTAAGATAGGATTGGAAAAGACAAAGTAAGCTATAACTAAAACCCAAATGATGGAATTTATATACTAATAATTCGTTATCAACTTTGTTGAAAGTCTTAGACCTTTTTCTGTTATAACAGCGAACCATCTGACAGAGTGCTACTAAATCTTCATCTGGGCAAAAGGAACCATAATTATATATGCCTGGATCTTTTTGCCCAAGCCTCAAATGTATTTATTAACTTTTAATCCTGTAAACGTAGGCGCAATAGTGAGAAAGTGAGGTTATATTTTACCTTAACTGTTTCTTTATGCGGAAATATCAAAAAAATTAGTATATGATGTATACGTGTTACTTTCTGTGCTGAAATAATCTATATACACTATTACACATGTACTGAAACAAAAATACTGCCATAAAATTAAAAAATAGCTTAAAGACGTCCAGATCATGACATGACATACAATAATGGACTCAATTACAGTGTCAGTCTAATATACTTTTTTTAAGAAGAAAATGTATTAGTGGTTCTTGTTGCCTTTTAGGTGCAATTTGCTCAAGTCTCCCCTATTATATGCTAAATACAAATCAACATAAACTTGTCAGTATTATTGATGACAAAATTAATTAATATTGTCACGGATTTCCCAATCCGTCTTTTCTCTTACTTCCAGAAAAACAATCCGTTAATTAATTACTTCTTTATTAACTACTGAACACTACTAATTACAGGTCAACTAAACACTTATTTAATTAATCGCTATCTAAATCACTTTGATATCTCCAACTAAACACTTTAATTCAGACTGTAATACAAGACTTATACAAGACTAACTAACTCGGCCGTTTATTCTTCTTTTATAGACCTAAGGAATATTCCAGGTATATTCCAGTATCTCTAGATCCCTTTTCTCGTACGACTGGAACGCTTCTCGTCGTTTCTACGATTTTCTAGTAACGCCTCGATTCACGCATGTTGTTTGTTTACCAGAATGGCGTAGGGGCGATCAGGGCAATCTTAGGCAATTCGCGGTGCCACAGTCGTAGGTTTGGGAGTGAGTGGGGCAAATTCCGTGACACTGCCCCCTCCTTAGGACCGATCGTCCCGATCGGATACACCTCTATACGGGGACAGACGCTCCAGATGGACGACCTTCATCTTACTCCTGGGAGTCCTCTGTATCCGGTAGACGACATCATTGATTCTTTTAATGACTGTGTAGGGGCCCTCCCAACGGTTCTGTAGTTTAGGCGATCTTCCTTTCTTCCGCGTGGGGTTGTACAGCCACACCAGGTCACCTTGTTGGAATCCGACTGTATTGGCCCGGACGTCGTATCGAGTCTTCATGCGATCGCTCTCTAGTCGCATTCGAGTTCTGACTTGGTCGTGTACGGCTGCTAGTCTTCGTTCTAGCTCATGGGTATAAGTGTCTGGCTCTGTGGGCTGTTCCGCAGGACGACCAAATACCAAATCTGCGGGAAGGCGAAGCTCTCTTCCAAAGATGATCCTTGCGGGAGTCTTCCCAGTCGTTTCATGGATAGCTGAGCGGTAAGCTAACAGGAAGAGTGGAATGAGCTTGTCCCAGTCTGTCTGGTTTTCGTTCACAAACATCCTCAGATTGGTTTCTAGTGTGGCGTTGAAGCGTTCCACCATACCATCTGACTGGGGATGCAGTGGGGTGGTCCTGGTTTTCGGATTCCCATTAGCTCGCAGACCTTTCGGAACACACCTGATTCGAAATTTCTGCCCTGATCTGAATGTAGTTCCATGGGCACACCAAATCTGCAGAACAGGTTGTTGACTAGCGCTTCTGCTACGGTTGTGGTCTCTTGATTGGGAAGGGTATACTTCCGGCCATTTACTGAAGTAGTCCATGGCTACTAGCAGATATCGATTCCCACTTTGGGTTTTCGGAAAGGGCCAGCGATATCAATGGCAATCCTCTCGAACGGTGCTCCTACGATGTACTGGCGCATTTTGCCTCTGGAACGGGTCTTCGGTCCCTTGCTGGCTGCACATATGTCACATTTTCGGCACCAATCTTCTACATCCGTCCTACAACTCAACCAGTAGAAACGCTCCTAATCTTCTGTAGAGTCCTATTGATACCGAAATGTCCACCACCAGTACCTCCATGTACTTCCCGCAGCACTTCCTTGACACAGGATATCATGAGTAGTACTTGTTTCTTGACCTCCGTTCCGTCATTGTTCTCCCATGCTCTTTTTAGGACACCGTCTTCCAACACCAAGGAATTCCATTGAGCCCAATAGCTCTTTAATGTTGGGCTTTTACTACTGACTTCAGCCCATGAGGGTCGGTTGTTGGCTTCTTTCCAGTCTAGTAAGGGTTTGATGTCACAGTCAGCTTGCTGGTCTTCCCGAATCGCCGCTGAACTCCATCTGTCTTCAGGTTGGGCTGCTACCACCTTACAAGGAACTGATGAGATGTCCTCTTTCTTTTCAAGACTACTACAGTGTTTGCAGTTGACAGGACAGGGTCTCCTAGAAAGGGCATCTGCATTTCCATGTTTCCTGCCGGCTCGATGTTCAACAACAAAGTGATATTCTTGCAGCCGTTCCAGCCATCTGGCCATCTGTCCTTCAGGGTTTTTAAACTGTAGCAGCCATTTAAGGAAGCGTGATCCGTTCTTAGGAGGAATTCTTGGCCATACAAGTATTTATGAAAGTGTTCTAGACTCTTGACGATGGCAAGCAATTCTTTCCGAGTCACACAATAGTTCTTTTCGGCTTTTGACAGGACTTTGCTGAAGTAGCCCACTACTCGCTCTTGGCCATCTTGTATTTGGGAAAGAACTCCGCCAATTCCAATGTTGCTTGCGTCCGTGTCCACTATAAATGGTTGTCCAGGTATTGGGTATGTCAAAATCGGGGTAGTGCAGAGGGCCTCTTTCAGCGTCTCAAAGGCTTGCTGGCATTTCGGCGTCCATTCGAACGGGATGTTGTCTTCTGTGAGTTTATGAAGAGGCTTGGCAATGTCCGAGAATCCTTGGACGAATCGTCGATAGTATGTGCATAGGCCGAGGAAACTTCGAACTTGATGTTTGTCTTTAGGAACCGGCCAGTTCTTTATGCACTCTGTCTTCTCCGGGTCTGTTTTCACACCATTTGGAGTAATAATGTGGCCTAGGTATCTAACCTCCTTTTGGAACAGACTGCACTTCTTCGGGTTCAACTTCAGGTTCGCTGCTTTCAACTTCTTAAACACTTCGGACACGTTCTTCAGGTGCTCCTGGAAAGAGCGTCCCAGCACCACCACGTCGTCCAAGTAAATCAAGCAGGTCTCCCAATGCAGGCCATGAAGTACAGTTTCCATCAGTCGTTCAAAAGTGGCAGGGGCATTACATAGACCAAATGGCATTACATTGAACTGCCACAATCCATTTCCGGTAGTGAATGCTGTCTTTTCCTTGTCTTCTGGGCTGACTTCGACTTGCCAATATCCACTCTTTAAATCCAAAGTGGAAAACCATTGCGCACCAGCCAAGGTGTCCAGAGTATCGTCAATTCTTGGTAGTGGGTAACTGTCTTTCTTGGTGACGTCATTTAATTTTCTGTAGTCCACACAAAATCGGGTGGAGCCGTCTTTCTTCTTGACCAGAACTACAGGAGAAGCCCAAGGACTCTGAGATGGCTCTATGGTGCCTTGATCTTGCATCTCGATTAACATCTTGTTAACTTCCTCTCGTTTGGCTAGTGGAAGTCCTCGTGGTGGCTGCTTTATAGGAGATGATGAACCAGTATCGATTCGATGCTTCACTACCTTTGTTCTCCCAAAGTCGCCTGGTTTAAGTGCAAACACATCTTCATTTTCACTTAGCAGCTCTTCCAGTTGTTCCACCTCCATCTCTGTTAATCTTTCCTGGGCCCTATCCACGATGTCCCTTAGACATTCCGGTAGACTGGTCTTGTTTGGTTTCTTCTCCATTTCGTTGTTTTCTTTGAGTGTTCTGACCATGGTAACAGGTTCACAGAGTCCTACTTCAGTTCCTTTTGTAATTTTCTGTGGAAAACTTTTCAGGTTTACTACCCGTACTATTGTCGTTTTCTCTGGTTTAATCAGGGTGCGGCCGGTGACTATAGATTTATTGAACAGATCCGGATTACTGGGTTCCACCACTCCAACACTGCAAGACATTTCCCCATCCATTACAGTGGCAACCAATGTTTTGGTCTGACCAGGTAGTACCACATCTTCTTTAACAACGAGTCTCCGTACAGCGTTATTCTCAGTGGTGGTCGTTAGCACTACTTCCTCACCCATTATCCGAAGCGTACCAGCATTCAAATCTAAGTTCACCACATTTGCTCGTAGTAAGTCTAGTCCGAGTATGACATTGTCCGATATATCTGCTACCAGGGCTCTGTGTTTGAACTTGACGTCTCCTAATTCTATGTCAAGCTCGCATTCCCCCTTGACTGGCAGTTGTTGTCCATTGGCTGTTGTAAGGACATAACGCTTGGCAGGGCTCTTAATACGCCAATCACCAATAATATCCGGTCGTACAATAGTTCTTGCCGCTCCAGTGTCGATTACCATAGGGAACACACGACCAAAAATAATGCCTTCTATTAGCAAGGAGTCAGAGTCCTGGAGACGTGATAACGTAACTTCTTCTTGTGGGGCATGGTACGAGGACGCAGCCGGCCTTTGCCCCGTCAAGCCGGCTGACCCTAGTTTTCCTGTGCAGGTGCCGCTTGGGAGTCGCGCTTTTGCTGATCCGCGACTGGGGCCCTACACTGTCTCTTTAGATGTCCTGTCTGTCCACAGTTCCAGCATTTAAGAAGGCGATCCCTTCGACTATCAGATTGTTCTTTCTTTGGCCCAGTAGATGAACTGAATTTATCAATAATCTCCTTTAATGTCTTTATTAGGTCTCCATTTGCCATACTATCGCTGTTATCACTGATGGCCCGAACTTTAACATGTCTACCGGATGCCATCTTTGCTGCCTCGAATTCCAGTGCATGAGAGAGGCGTCGTTCAGTGTTTTAGGTCTGGCGAGTCGTAGTGCCTGCTGGGTTTCACAATCTCTTAGGCCGTCGGTAAAAATCTGGATGGAGAGATGGTCTAAGAATTCGGACGGGGCTGTTGGATATGCCAATCGAACCAGTCGGGCAACGTCGGTCTCAAAATGTTGTAAATTCTCTCCACTCTGCTGGTGATGATTCAGTTGTGCCTGGTACACTTGCTGCAGGTGCTTATCCCCATATCTCATTTCCATATGCTGTTTTAGAATGTCGTAGTTATTCTGCTGCCCAGCAGGAACTCCTTGTAAGACGTCAAGAGCTTCCCCTCGTAAAGCAACTATCAGAGCAGTAGCTTTCTCATAATCCGACCATTCATTTGCTGATGCTGCTGCTTCAAACTGACGGAGATATACATTCCAGGAAACCTTGCCGTCGAATTCAGGAGGTCTAGTCTTCTGAGTTCGGTTATCCTGTACTTCTGTTTTAATTACACCCTCCTTTGCTATCTTGTCTAATTTATGTCGAAGCTCTTCTCTAACCAGGTTTATTTCTTCGTGTATTTCCTGTTTCTGTGCTAACAGTTTCTCTTCCACTTGTATTTCTACTTTATGTGACTGCTCCTCTAGTTTTTCTTCTAGCGTATTCTCCAATTTTTCTAACTTTGTCTGCATTTCTTTCGTCTGATCTCTCATTTCCTGTTGTATTGTCTGTATCTGATCTTTCATTTTACACCCTTGTTCTTCTAATTTCTTTTCTAATTTCTCCTGCATCGTTTGAGACTGATCTTCCATTTTATGCCCTTGTTCTTCAAATTTCTTTTCTATTGTTTGTCCCTGTTCTTCTAACTTTTCTTGCATCATACGTCCCTGTTCCTGCATCGTTTGCATCATTTCTAATAGCTTTGCTAGTTGCGCATCCATGTTGACTTGACTTCTAGTTACAGGCATTCACTCTATTTGGAAAGTTCTAGAATGTCCACGAATGTGTTTGTAAATGTCACCGTTGACTTCCTTACAATGAAACGAGTGCAGTGATATGCCACACTTGGGTCTTTGTCTCACTTCCGTATAGTTCTAGAATGTTCGAGATTGTCCTTCGCGAATAACACCGTTCACTTCCTTAAGTCAAGACGAGTGCGGTGATATATCACACTTGGGTATTTGTCTCACTCCCGTACAAAGTTCTAGAATGTTCGAGATTGTCCTTCGCGAATACCACCGTTCACTTCCTTGAGTCACGACGAGTGCAGTGATATATCACACTTGGGTCTTTGTCGCACTCCCGTACAAAGTTCTAGAATGTTCGAGAATGTCCTTCGCAAATAGCACCGTTCACTTCCTTAAGTCACGACGAGTGCAGTGATATGTCACACTTGGGTCTTTGTCGCACTCCCGTACAAAGTTCTAGAATGTTCGAGAATGTCTTTCGCAAATACCACCGTTCACTTCCTTGAGTCACGACGAGTGCAGTGATATATCACACTTGGGTCTTTGTCGCACTCCCGTACAAAGTTCTAGAATGTTCGAGAATGTCCTTCGCAAATAGCACCGTTCACTTCCTTAAGTCACGACTAGTGCAGTGATATGTCACACTTGGGTCTTTGTCGCACTCCCGTACAAAGTTCTAGAATGTTCGAGAATGTCTTTCGCAAATACCACCGTTCACTTCCTTGAGTCACGACGAGTGCAGTGATATGTCACACTTGGGTCTTTGTCGCACTCCCGTACAAAGTTCTAGAATGTTCGAGATTGTCCTTCGCGAATAACACCGTTCACTTCCTTAAGTCAAGACGAGTGCGGTGATATATCACACTTGGGTATTTGTCTCACTCCCGTACAAAGTTCTAGAATGTTCGAGATTGTCCTTCGCGAATACCACCGTTCACTTCCTTGAGTCACGACGAGTGCAGTGATATATCACACTTGGGTATTTGTCTCACTCCTGTACAAAGTTCTAGAATGTTCGAGATTGTCCTTCGCGAATACCACCGTTCACTTCCTTGAGTCACGACGAGTGCGGTGATATATCACACTTGGGTCTTTATTCCACCCACGCACAGGGTTGCAGAAAGTTCTTCAAACTTCCAATTAAACCCACTCACTTTGTGGACAGGGTTCCAGAAAGCTCTTTAAAACTTCCAATTAAATCCACTTCCGACACCAAATTGTCACGGATTTCCCAATCCGTCTTTTCTCTTACTTCCAGAAAAACAATCCGTTAATTAATTACTTCTTTATTAACTACTGAACACTACTAATTACAGGTCAACTAAACACTTATTTAATTAATCGCTATCTAAATCACTTTGATATCTCCAACTAAACACTTTAATTCAGTAATACAAGACTTATACAAGACTAACTAACTCGGCCGTTTATTCTTCTTTTATAGACCTAAGGAATATTCCAGGTATATTCCAGTATCTCTAGATCCCTTTTCTCGTACGACTGGAACGCTTCTCGTCGTTTCTACGATTTTCTAGTAACGCCTCGATTCACGCATGTTGTTTGTTTACCAGAATGGCGTAGGGGCGATCGGGCAATCTTAGGCAATTCGCGGTGCCACAGTCGTAGGTTTGGGAGTGAGTGGGGCAAATTCCGTGACAATATGTACAAATTTGAACAATAATGATGTTAGTGTAATAATAGAACATAAATCCTAATAATTGTGGAAGAAATATTATTAAAGTGACGTTTTCTATATTTTTATAGTTATTAAATTAGCAGTTGATATTTTTAAAAATCCATTCAATATTATGTGTTGAAATTATAATAAAATGTCATCTTTCTCACATAATTCATGGACTACTGTGCTAATCTTAAAAGTAGACGATAAATATATTACAGAAATATTGAAAGAAAAAAAATATTCGTCCATAAATAACATTGACAAGATAGATAAAAAGTTTCGTTTCTTCTTACATTTTCCGTAATTTTGTCTAAAATTCAGTAAGCAGCTTATGTGTAAGTTGAGAACTATGTAACTATTAATTCAAAGTTATGAGTTTCTTGATTAAAAAAATGTAAACCGACTGTTGACTAGACTGGCCAGTAAATACTTGTTAAAAGCCTTTCCAAATTAACAATATGGCACGATAAAAAATATTAACGCTTATATTTATTATTCCTGGATCACCTTAGGACGAGAGTAGAATGAGATTGAATGTGGTTTGGTGTAATAAAATATCTACGTATTTTCGTGGAGAATAGCTTTTTATTATGTGCTCAGATATTAAGTCAATTAGTGAGGACTGAATGGTCTGTCTGGAGAAGAGAATTCCCTAAATTACGGAATACCATTAAATAAGGCAACGAACAACTGTCGGGGTTCAAACACCTCATATGCAACCGGTTTTCTTTAAATTGCTATTAATACTTGAGTATATAGAAACTTGTCGATAACAATTACTTCATATAAGACCCGGTCCCATCTCTCTCGTTAATGATGTCATAACTCTACGTCTTCAGTTTCCTTAGATAGTTTTTAGGTTTAAGTCTGTTTTCTTGTAGAGATACGCACCAATTAAACGTACTTTTAAAATTATAACAGTCATTAGTGTTATCATTTACTTGTTCTATTATTGCACTGCGTTTTTAAGAGTACCGAGGGACATTGTTAATCATAGAAGTATGCAGACTGCGACGTGTATTATGTATAAATATTAAACTACTTACAGCTTCCTGACGATATTTATAATAGAAAAGTGTTATACGAAAAAATTTTGTCTGTGTTTTTTTTTCATTGTAAATTAAATTTTGTTAGAACGGTCCTGGACGCAGTACTTGTTGACGTGATATACAATTCATACATAGACAAATATCTTTCTTTTTCTTTTGTAGAGACTACTTTAAATCTCATTGTACATATACATACACTAAATACAATGATGCACAAGATGTGAGATGTTGACATGAACTTCATTATATTGCAATTTTGAGGTTATGACAAATTAGTGTAAAGTGGCGAAACAACGTTAAGCTTCATTCACATAAGATTAGTGCGGATTGGTACTGCAGAAAAGTTATTAAAAAGGGCGTCGTGTTCTCGAAATAGTGTTTTCTACAAATACAAATAATTTTAGACATTTAATAACTGAGTAACCTAGGGTTTAGCAAATAATAGGAATATTAACTCGTCCCACTTGCAAATATTCAAATATACTGAAGTAAAACGGCGAGAAATACGGATGACTTTTGTAACGTTCAGATAAACTTAACACTTACGCCTTTGTACTGCAGTTGTATGGCAGAAGCTAAAAGCATTTTAGCTTTTACCATTCCTTTTCCAACAATCATACAAGGACCAATCAGAAAACAGCTTTTTTGACAGTAAACAGAAGATTCATATTTTTGCAGGTTAAGTTTTTAAATTAGATTCTAATTTAGATATTTAGTTTAGATTTGATTTGTTTTTAAAAAATGGATGAAGAGGACTGTTTGCCGTTTGGTTAAGAAACAGTTACTTTTGCTGCTCTTATTCGCAGCGACGTCAATATGTATAAAAACTATACAAGCAAAAAGAAATGAAAAGAAGAACTCGGAAATGGTGGGTGCGACCTATTAACCGCAGAAAGCACATGCAAGGTGATTTCTATAATTTATACAAAGACATGCGAAATGAGAATGACGATTATATTTTTTTATTACACCTGTATGACAGTGGCAATGTTTGATGACTTGCTGAAATTAGTGGGGCCTCATTTAACCAAACATTCAAATATACCATTTATTCCTGCAGATTGTAGGCTATTAATTACGATTCAGCAAATGATAAAAACCAACAATTTCCGGAGATAGGGACGTAGTTGACAAAAACCTAACATAACCTCTTCATCTGAAGGTCAAGAATTCCCCAACTTCTTAAGTCTACAGTAATTTTATGTAAACAGAGTAAATAATATTTAACACCATACAACAGCACAACTGTAGTGCCATTGCACTAACGTTTATCTGAACGTTACTTTATTGTAGCGTTGGTACCACCTTTAAGTGGCCGGAAAGTTGATGGGTTATTCCATTGGCCACTTGTTAGATGAATAACTAATCAGTTAGGTATTTTTAGTTTCTGATACTTTAAGTATACATTTTATCACTTCAAAATTTTATTTTCAACAGCAGGCATGTTTATAGATGTATCTTTAAGATCGCCATTTGTTAATGGAAATATAAAAATATTATTACTCATCATTACTGCATTAAATTTGGTAGATTTATACATATTTATCGATTTCTGGTAAAAAAAATTATACAAAAAAAAATTGAGACAATATAGGTACATATGTTTTTCGTTCACGAAATTTACAAATTATTTGAACAGTTTTTTCGCAGCGTTGTTCCTATTACTAGTATTTGGGTCTTCTTCAATTTTGTGTCGAATAGCTTCTTCCAACTCAGGTGTTCTAACACTCAAAGGTCTTCCAGGAATTGGGCCTTTCTGAAATACGTTGAAAAACATTTCTGAAGATTCTTGAATTTGCAGTTGGATAACTTGGATTTTTCCATATGCAGGGTCATAAATAGCATAGCCATTATTGAAACTTAATGTTATTGAAAAATAAGCTTAACTTGGTAAAACACAATATTAAATAAGATGATGGTTTCTTATTAAATTTAAGTACCTAATTTAAGTAACTGTGTAAAATTGCACTTGATCAAATAAATCACTTTTGTTGTTAATCGGTTTGGTACAAAGAAGTGTAAAGAAACAAAAAGTGAAGATAATACAACAGCGCATATGATGACCTATACTATTTGCAATATTATGCAGGATGATATATTTTATGGCAGATAATGATCGATGATACCCACATCTCCGTCACTGGTAAGTTTCAAAAGCTGGTAATTTTTTGTTTCATACCTACTGCTATCTAAATATGCACAGCAAATTTGATTAAATTATATCAAGCGGTTTAGAATTTAAAAATTAAAAACTTTTTTTTAATTTATTTTTGACACGCTGTAGCTGGACAATAGCTCTCCTAAGACCTCACATTTACATAACAAAAAAAACTTTATTTTTGAGCACGTAATACTCTCCTAGATTTCTTACCTGTACTTAAGAAAGACCTTGTACCCTTATTCATGTTACTAGGCAAATATCAAAGCGAAACTAAATAATAAATGTAATGACAAATGAGTTGATGATAAAGTTGATTCGTAAAACAAATTTTATCACTGTATCTGTAATACAACCCTTTCAGCACCTAATAAATTCATAAAATTTGGTGTAGAAAACCGAAAATTTAATTGGTAAAGACAGGTACACCCTGTAAAAGCGATTCCGGAGATAAATCGAAAAATAAAAATTAACATCCTACTAGCCCGGACCATAGCTGTCACTGCGGTGTTATTGACGACGAAACACAGAGATCAAGTTGGCTCGCGGACAAGAGTCGCGAAGATTTGTCGTGTTTTGTTTTTGGGTTGCATTCCAAACTGATTGATGGACACGTAGTTCAACACCGTTCAAGTTGACAACCTCTGCGTCTTTGGCAGTCCATCAAAGTGGCAGTGGAGCGGGGCACACCAAGCCACCGATTTTGGGGAGGATTGAGGCCAATTATATATTGTTCACGCTTTTGTCTGCCAAGTAATTTTGCTGTTTTAATTAAACATCACACCAGCCAGAATATCCTAATTAATTAAGTGTTACATTTTGGAACGGCAGTTCTTTGCATCGTCCAAAAATCTGACTATACCTAAATTCCTAACTGGGTCTGAAGAGAAAGCATATAGTGGCATGGATATTATACTTTCAAGAAAAAAATATGAAACAAGGTTGTTTAAAAGACGACACAGACACAATAATCCCCTTTCCTGTGAAATCACAATTGTCTTCTGAACTGACCCTATAATTTTTGCTGCATGGTGATAGGATTTTGTATGATGCAAATCTGACTTAACAAAAGTTGTGGCATGTTTGTACTTCAAAAAAGCTGGAGAGTAAATCTCTCTTTGAAAAATAGGGGAGTGGGGCAATTTATAAAACGATATTCTCATTAAAATAGTAGTTTTAAGGCACGGGGTTAAAGTTGTTATTCTGAAAAGTGTTTTTCTTAATAAAACCGATGTTAAAAGTCAAAATTTATTAGATATCTGGCTTATAAACTACAAAGGATAATACACAAAAGGGTATACTAGTTGAAAATCAGTAGAATGCCCATTTTTGGAGAGAAATTATGATAAAACTTCTACCCACATAAAACAGCAGCAACAACAACAAATTAAAAAAAATACTTACATCCAGAAAATGTGTCAGAAAATTGATCCTACCATACGTAAAATGATCCGCTGATTTAAAAAATGTCAAAAAGTCCCATTTGAAAATATAAATTTCTGGTCATTTCCGGTCAAACCGGAAATGTCATGAAATCCGCAATGACCTCAAAGAATTCATGAGACCATTTAATATAAACCCACCCAATTTAAAGTCTTTAGCAGCAGTCATAAAAAAGTTACAGCGTGTTCCCATTTTCCGTTGTCACCCGGTATTTCTGCGATGTTAGGATTGCTTCTTCAGGTGGTCTTCTTTAAGTTTAAGAATCAAAGCAAAATTGCTTTGTCAAGAAATTATAAACTAAAAACATGAGATTCACCTACTTTATTTATGGGAATGATTTTACTGTCTTTTATGTAATCGTTATTTTTATATACTTACGTAATACATAAATAATTTACAAAAGCTAATAATAAAGGGAGTATGGGTAGCTATTGTAGGTGTAATGCTGGTTGGGGCTTTAATCCGCAAAGCAGTTAGTTTCACACAATATTGTTAGCACCTAATAAAAAATGCATTTGTTTAATTTGTCAACATAAAAATAGTAATTGCCACAAGATATCAAAACAATTTTATTAATTTCTGGCATATGTATGTCCGCCAATTCATTCAAATTGCGTACTAACTGACTATATCATTCCAAATATTTAAAAAAATATATTGATATCTTGTAACACATACTACTTGTGTTTCCATCCATGGCACAATACTATTTCATGTCGATAGCTTATACAGATTCGGAAATTGCGGATCTTTACAGAGAAAGTAGAAATTGCCGCTTCATTCCAGGGAAGGTACAAACTTTAAGAGGGGCGGCGACGTGCATTGGTCTAGCATTCCCCACTACTACGGTAATCGGTTTCGTATCGCCAACGCCAATTCGCCTTTGCAAATCTAACTGTCCGGCCAACTGATGCCAGTGTTGTCAGATCTCATGCATTCCGAGGAAATCTCATGCCCTCATATTTTGATTACAAAATCTCATGCTTTTTAATAGACACAAAAAGAAATAATAAAATTATTAAAATTACTCTTTGAAATCTACCGAAACAAAGACCTCACGAGAAATAAAGGCAAAATCGAGGGCAAAATTGAATAGATAGAGGTAGAGGTATCTACAATATTTGGGTACTTGAAATGTCCTTTATTGTAGACTGCTCTCTTAATAATTAGCAATGAATACATAAACGGGTATGACAGTCTACGGATATGCGGTGTGTGTGCTGTATTCACGCTGTATTGCAGTGATTCTTAACTCTATTCCTTAAGGGTACGTACATTTTCTGGAAACAACAGATTTTACGACCCGTGAGTCACCCTGCGTCACGTCAACTGCGCCTCAACGTTCGCCCGGCCTAACAATAAAATAAATTAGAAAGGTTACGTGGTTAATAACTTTGAAGTAAGTACCTGTAACTATACCTACTTACAATGTAATATTAAGATAAAATAGCAGAACATAATGCTTTGTAATGAAATAAAAATGGCATTACAAAAGTAATTAAAAATTAAGCTGTGTCAAGAGGCGTTTTTTGATAAATTAAGCCATCTCATGCTTTTTTCTCCAAACCTCATGCTTCTTTGAAATTATTCTCATGCACTGAATTTTTCCCACCTGGCAACACTGCTTGATGCAAACACTCTGTGGTCGAAGTATGCGTGTAGCATGACACAAATACACGCAAGCGGCAAAATACAATTCACCATCAAGATCCTCACTTTCCAAATCTGTATATACCTAGTTTATATTCACTTTTATCATTTTATGTGAACAAAGAACTTCACTTAAATTTTTCTCGAAAATATAGCTCTCATACATATTGGCTAGTATACCATTTTTCTTGTATTTTATCTTGGGTTTCAAAAGCTGTTCAGACATTTAAGAAATTTTGACATTGATATACTTTTTCTTCAATTGTACCCCTCAAACTACCTGCATCTACGCCACTGCTATTGAAAACTCCTGTACAAATTTTAATAATATCAGAGCAACAACTTTTACACCCCATATCTTAGAAACGCTACATTATTAAAAAAAAACACCCCTACTATTTTTCCGAGGGTAACTTAATCTCTAGCTTTTTTGAAGTACATCCTTTATTAAGCCCTAAGTGTGAAATGTACTTGTTATAATAATATTGATATGTCTGAAGTTATTTATTTGTGGCATAATTTTAGTTTTTCTTTAGTTTTATTGGGTTTTTGCCACACTTCTGAAAAAATAATAAACATTAATTAAATAAGCCCTTACGCCAAACGGGTCAGTCAAGGGTTATATTTGAAACTAAGTTTGCCTAACCAAAAAATCTCACACTGAAAAAATCAGATAAGAAAAAAGTAACAAATATCACATCACTATCGCGCACTTCCGTATTATTGACGTTTCGAAAAACCCTCTGTTTTCGTTCTCAAAATCGTAGTAAAAATATTAAACTTATGTCAAGTTTGACAGTTTAAAATTTGTTTCTCTGCTTCCATAGTTAAATGATTTTTATTTTATTGTTACTTACTTCTTGATACAACTGTAGCCAACAATGATCGATGTTTACTGAACAGTTTGACACACACTTATCTCCGTTCAACAAAATGTGATTTTTATTTTTTACTTATCTGCTTTTTTCAGTGTGAGATTTTTTGGTTAAGCAAACTTAGTTTCAAAAATAACCCTTGACTGATCCGTTTGGCGCAAGGGCTTATTTAATTATTCTTTATTAATTTTTCAGAAGTGTGGCAAAAACCCAATAAAACTAAAGAAAAATATTGATATGTTCGATGAAAGTAAAATTTCTGACAAAAGTAATGTCTAAATCCTTGTATAAATCAACATGGCTAATAATATGACATTGACTCCAAGTCAATATAGGATCTGTACCAAAATGAAGATGAGAATAACGAGACTTTATTGCAGAATATAATTTCAAAACATCTGTCAATATAAATCTTTTACATGAGGCAACATTGTTATGTTCTAAACTTATTAAAACAACAGTTGGAGATGAACTGAACTTTATTATAAGCGTAAACTCATAAGTAACTTTTTATATATTTTTTACAGTACTAGTTTTTGTACATATTCAATATACAGGATGTACATATGTAACATCTCCCTTTTTATAACGTAAAATTAATTTTATTATAATTAAACTAAATCTATATTTACATGTCTACTTATTGGTACTCTTATATTTAAACCTATCTACCTGTTTAATAACTCTGCCAAATCTAGAATTTTGTGGCACATACTCAACACTGTCACTACTCGAATCTAAAGTTTTATCAGCTTTTTGATTTTCATCAACCGAGCTTTCAGAGTCTGAATGATGTGATGTATTTTCTGGAACGATTTCAATAAATCGCCTGTTTCTCGTAATTAACGATCCATCATTTTTTTCTATGTTGTAAGATCGATCCCTAACTCTATTTTTAATTCTACCCTGTGACCATTTTGAACCTAAAGTATTCTGAAACCTCACTATTCATTAATTTGCAATGGTTTCACATCTTTACATTTTTATTATAATAATGCTCCTGTTTATTTTGTCTCTTTTGATATTTTTGTTATATTCTCTGTAGTTTATAAGTTTAGATTTCAGAGTACTTTTGGGTGATGGTAAAATATCTCTAAGTTTCCGTGACATTAATATCTGTGCTGGTGAAATATTATTGTCTATAGGAGTATTTCTATACATTAACAAAACTAAATAGAAGTTTAGCTTCTATAGCTATTCATAACATTTTTTAATTGTTTATTTAGCTCTCTCTCTACTATACCATTGGATTGAGGGTATCGAGGACTAGTTTTATTGTGTACGAATCCCCATTCTTCAGAAAATTTCTCAAAAACATTTGAATTAAATTGAGGTCCCCCATCTGTAATCATTACAGCAGGTATACCATGTCGTGCAAAAATAGATTTTAAATTATTAACTACAGTACTTGAATGAGCATTTTTTTCCTAATAAAACCAGCTCTACCCATTTACTATAATAATCTATTATTAATAGATACATTACATTACCTAAATATAATATGTCACAACCTATTTTATACCAGGGTGTATCAATTATTTCATGTGATAACAACGGTTGTCTTTGCTGTGAAACGTGATATTTTAAACATGTTTGACAACGAAGTATAACATTTTCTATTTGTTGGGTCATGCCCGGCCAATAAAATGCTTCTCTAGCTCTATTTTTACATTTAACTATGCCAAAATGACCATAATGAAGCTTGTTTACTATATCACGTCTCAACTTTTGTGGAATGATTAGTTGTTGTCCTTTATACAATAACCCATCATTTTCTATTAGTTCATTTCTAAATTTATAATAATCTCTAATTTCAGATGGAACTTTATTTATTGATTTTGGCCACCCATTTTTAATAAATTGTTTTAATAATAGTAATTGATTATCTAACGATGTGGCTTTTATAATTTCGTGACATTTTTTATCTGTCATCTGATAAGACATATCTACAACACAAATTTCAGATTCTATGTTAAAAATTTCATCCGATTCTAAATATGCTCTAGAAAGTGCATCCGCTATAAATAAATCTTTACCAGGCTTATATACTACTTTAATGTCAAATTTTTGTAGTTGAATCATCATCCTCTGTAATCTTGCTGGGCACGTAATTAAAGGTTTTTTAAAAATGGATATCAGAGGCTTATGATCCGTTTCAACAATAAATTCACGACCATAAACATATTCATAAAATTTTTCACAGCCAAATGTGATTGCATACAACTCCTTTTCTATTTGTGCATACCTTTTTTGTACTTCAGTGAGGGCACGTGATGCATATGCACAAGGTAAATTATTTTGCAATAAAACTGCACCCACACCCTCCTTTGACGAATCTACTGATATCACAACTGGTTTATTTACATCATAGTATCGCAACACAGGATGGCTCGTTAGTATTTTTTTTAAGTCTGTAAATGATTTCATGTGTCTATCAGTCCATTCGAAAATAACATCATTTCTTGTTAATTCTCTCAAAGGTGAATTTAAATTAGATAAATTTGGAATAAAACGGCCTACGTAAGTAATCATACCAAGAAATCTTTGAATATCTTTTTATTTTTAGGTATTGGCATATTTTTAGCTAAAATTTTATTTTCATCAGGAAAAATACCTTTTCTGTGATTTTATGACCCATGAATACTGTCATTTTCAAAATTAATAGTATTAATTTTATTTTTCCTACACATTCTAGAGAAATGATTAAATAGACCACAATTATTGCACTTTTTTCCATAAGCGGGACACTGATTTTTACCGTGTTCACTACCGCACTTATAACAAATACCTCCATTTTTCTTCAAAAGTTGTGGTTTCGATGCTTTTTCTGAAATTTGGTGCATTGTCCTGAATTTATGTTCTTCCTCGGAGACTGCAAACCACTGGGTCCTGGAACTGGATTGCTGTACATTGTAGAAGGTTCCTTTTTCACGTTCCAACGTTTTTTCGACACTGCTTGGATTTCTAAAGATGGTAGGGTAGTTGTAGTTTTTGAAATTATACTAGACTGCTCTTTGGTGTTTTCAAATCTGATACATAACTGAATTGCACTATCCAGATTATGTTTGTCATCTTCTTCTAATAATTTTAACCTTAAGTCTTCATTTTGCAAACCACAGATTATTAAGTTTTTTGTTAATGAGTCTTTTAAGTCGCCTAATTCACACGTTAAAGCCAAATTTTTTAAATCCGTGATAAATTGATCCATTGATTCATTTTCAGCCTGTCTGCGAGTTAGGAATTTGAAACGCTCATAGGACAGATTTTTTTTTGGCAAAAAATGACACTCAAAACACTGCAAAACCTTATCTAGCTTTTTCTTATCTGCTTCTTGCAGAGTAAATGTGTTGTATATGCGAATACCTTCAACTCCTATGTAGTGGATTAACTGAGCAACTTGCACTGTTTCATCCTTTTTCCCGATTTCCGATGCTACTAGATAATTCTCGAATCTTTGTCGCCATAACTTCCAATTATCACTTAGATTTCCTGTGAAATCCATAGGTTCTATACCTCGATAGTCACCCATTTTAATTACTTTAATAATTATATTAATTTTATTTTTCTTCGGTACTTTCAAACTGACTGCGCCATGTTATGTTCTAAACTTATTAAAACAACAGTTGGAGATGAACTGAACTTTATTATAAGCGTAAACTCATAAGTAACTTTTTATATATTTTTTACAGTACTAGTTTTTGTACATATTCAATATACAGGATGTACATATGTAACAAACATCAGGTTATTAATGAAAAGTAACAACTAAAGCGGTCCTGTATTGGAATCTTGCGGCACACCTAAAGAAGGAAAGTAATAACGGAAAGTAACATTTTAACAACTGACCTTGGATTGCCTAAATAAGTTTGTTAAATAAGTACGATTCGGACTTTAATTAAAGAAAGAAAAATAAATGGAATGGAATGTATAATGGACTATTTAATGAAATATTTTTTTCTTTGGAAATTCTTAAATATTATATTAAATCGCTTTGCAGTACTTCAAGTTTCAAAAATAAAGGACGAAAAATGACACACTTGCTCTTTTTTGTATAAACTGATGTTATTATAAGTATGGAAGTTAAATGGTTGGCTGTACATTTAAAAATTTAATAATAATAATTTACATAGCAAGGAATTCGTTCTCTTCATTATCACTTGAAAAGTAATAAGTAAAAGTAATTAAAAATGATATTTATTATTTATTATTATTAATATTTTAAAGTATTTAATAATTTGTTATTGCTATTTACTACTTAGGTACTTCGTTTTTCATTAAATATTAAAAAAAACCTTATTTATTACTTTTGTTAATTAATGTTTTCAGAATAAAACAGGTAATTTCATGTAGTAAAGTCAGATAGAAAATTTTTTTAAATACCTCTAATAGTTTGCTTTACCATTGATTTTATTTACTTTTAGCTTAACAGAAAATTTTAATTGGTTACAACTTTACTTTTTAATTTTGATGAACTACCTACTTATATATTTCCAATTAAATTTACACCATATAAATGATCTTCACAAACAAACATTGTTGCAATGCTTACTTTCGTCGCGCTTCATCGCCTTATACCACATTTTTTTTAACTTTTTTACACGGTGAAATATTTTGTATCTATTATACGTTGTATGCATTCGTGCATAGTGGCATTTCTTCCAGTTGCCCGGTGAGATGTACTGTCTGTGTCCAATTTACGAGTCTATTTTGCACCTTGGCATTTGATAATATCATAAAGTACAAATGAACTGTTCTAAACGTATGTACTGCGTTGTGTATGAGAAACCATGGAAATCGTATGCTGATATACTGTAACTAAAGCACACTGCTGCATTTAGGTATATACTAGTGGCGTGCATACAATAGAAGCATAAAAGCATTGCCTACCCTAGAAAAGTTACCAATACCACCAATACACTTTTTTTGTTAAAAAAGATATAATATCTACTATGCTCTATCCTGTCTCAATGATCTTAAAACTCATAATAATATAATTAATAAATTATACACCTCTCGCCGCTGGCGCAAGAGGTAATTTTATTTAAGTTTCTCAATGACACTCAGCGCGCACTGCTCTACTGTGTATAAGCATCGTATTTAAAGAGAAAGCAAAGCAGTTTCAGCCGATTAATACAAATTCATATGGAGCGCTAAAGCACTGCTTGCTTGGCGGTAGTCGATCTGAGTCGAGCTGACCCGACCGATAACGAAAATGAGAAAATGAAGCGAATTGGGACGGAAAACAGTTTCTTTAGAATGTACGAATTTACTTTGGAAGACTTCGAGTTGAATTATTTTTTAGTAATTTTTAATGCAATATTTATACAAACGGATATTCTTTTTAATATAATAAAACCAAAAATCGTAGAATTGGCTATTGTTTAAAAAAAAATTGAAGGATTTAAAACTTTATTGATAAATTTTACAATAACTGACAAAATTTATGAAGGAACTATAACTATTTGCGGCGAGCCAACAACAAAGCGGAATATTAATGATGTAAAGGTACATTATAAGCGAATATTTCAAGAAATATTGGACAATATCAAAATGGAAATTTCTGATCGTTATAATGAAATTAACCAGCTGCATTTTTTTGTCTTCTTGATCTAGATTCTTTTTTGCAATACAAAGATGATTTTCCTGACGAAATATTTTCGGAGTTAAAGACAAAATATAAAGAATTTGATTTTGACAGATTACAAAAACGAGATGATTTGTTTATATTCTTCATCAGAATTTGCCGGTCTCAATGCCTATGAAATTATTAGATTTTGCGAAAAAAACAGAATGTGCCACGTGTTTCCGCAATTTGTTACATTAGCCAAGCTTGTGACGATACCAGCTAGTAGCGCTTCGGCAGAACGATCTTTTTCCGATTTGAAACGAATTCATAGGTACCTACTTACGAAACACTCAGGAACAAGAGAGATTAAGCAACTTAGCAGTTTTTTCAATTCAAAAAGAACTTATGCAAGACCTAAAACAAAATACTAATTTTTATGATGATGTGTTAAATGAGATTTTAAAAAGTGACCGCCGTATTGAACTGATTTATAAAAAAATGTGTTTAATATTTTATAATCATTAATCTAATAGACTGCGTGCTCGACTGCGTGTTAAGTGTGTTTTTTACTTGGTTTCTTATGCAAGAAAGAACCCACTGTTTTTGTTTTAAAAATACTTAGTTTTAAGTGTAATGTCCAAATCAATTATTGACTATTATACTGACATTCATAGTAGTAAGTAATTTAAATGTTTGCCTACCCTATTGTAATTGGCATTGCACGCCACTGGTATATACCGGCTAACGGCGTCTGACATCAGAAGTCTGCGCTGTGGTGGCGGCAAAATTATTGTGGTCAGAGAAAATTTTTAATGCTGTTTTTAAGCTTATTTTTTTCACGAAATTGACTATGATAAACACCATTCCTGTTAAAATATTACATTCTCTCTTCTGCATGTATTTGGAAAAAAATAATATGCAATTTCCAAACTGGAGTATAATTTTAAGTACATTTTTCTCTGTGTATTAACAGTGATAGCATTCATTACGCTCTATTACGGTTAACAATAACATTTGTTTGATCTACATCGGAACAACTTCTCAGCTCGTAACTAGAACTACTTTGTGGTAGGTTGCTGTGTACGTTAAGGAGGCCGTTATTATAAATACATTTCGGGTTTGAAATACCTCGTCTTCAAGACACCAACCCACGGCAGTTGCGCTCCTTGGCAGCCGTCCAAGCGGCTTCACCTTTTGAATCGAGGTCTGGAACCGGGGCTGACCATTCATACGTTTCCCGATGGAACCGCTTATTATTCCAGCATTCGGAACGTGTCGACAATACGGCGATCCGATAAAGAATCGCAGTTAATTAGGTCCGACTTCAAAGATCGCTGACAATCAGCGCATCTCGAAATAGAGCGTCTGTTCCCGCGCCCCGTCCCGCGCAACTTCCGGCAGGCGCGTTGCCAACACTGACAATGGAAATCCCACGTGCGTGCCCAGAAATAACCGGTCGGGCATTAAAGGCGAACAATGGCTTACTTGATCGGACCGTTTTGCGACACCTCCGTGTGTTAATTGGAGACCGAATGATGTTTCAGCACTCCTTATAAGTACGGGATGTAGAGGAAGTTAGAGAAGGTGTTTGAACAGGATACGGTGTGGCACTGAAAGCTTGCCACCCGGAGCTGGTCATTAAATATGTGTCTTACAATGGTTACAAATCGAATAATTTTTTTCCAGCATCTGGTGTACCGCAAGGCTCTAATTTAGGTCCCCTTTTGTTCTTGCTTTTTATAGACGACTTGTGTTCTATTATTGATTGTCCTTATTTAATGTTTGCAGATGACCGTATGATTTATTCTGAGATTAATACCGTAGAATTGAATCACACTGATGCAATAATAATATTTGGTATTCTTTAGTTATTAAAATTACTCAAAACCCCCAAATTACACCACCCCAAAGTACACACCATAACCACACAAAACTTAATGGCGCCGAATTGGGCCGATCACGATTCTTCGGCACATTTCGCTTTTATTCGTCACGTATTCGGCGGTTCAAGGCAATAAGTTCACTCATCGCATCAACATAATTAGTTGTGATACCAATCTGTACCTCTGTGAAAATAATGAGTTACAGTTATAATAATAATTTATGTTTCGAAAAAAAAGACAGGCAAATAAAAACACACTGAAAAATTAAATAATTAAAAATAGAAACAGGCCCCACATGGAATAACAAACAACCTCACGTACTCAAATTAGCAATAACCATTCTTGAATTGAATTGATGAATGGATCTTCATGTAAGCGCTTAGAGTTGACTGATTCAATAAAAATATTTTGTATTCCAGTTATTAAAATTATTCAAAACACAGAAACTATACGATCCTTCGGCACATTTCGCCTTTATCGTGACGTATTCGGCTGTTCCAATTATGACAATAATTTATGTTTCAGTAGTCATATTTATCAACTACAGTTAACTGCAAAATAATTACAAGGAAACTAATGACTTGCCGGGATGCAATTTTAAAATTTAATAAAATAGTTTGCTGACCACAAGTGATGTAATCGCTTATCAGTGGTATACATGTGAAGAAATTGTATTTTATCTGGGATAAAAAAGTATTAGTTAGTTCATACAAGAGACGTTATTATCAGAATAAAATTGGTTGCTCTGAAAATCCGATTAAGTCAGCATGGCAGACAGTGGCGAAACTTAATAACAAAACAAGAACGAACAAGGATATGTCAATAAAAATTAATGATAAAATAATTAATAATGAGAAAGAAATTGCCGATGGCTTTAACATTTATTTTAAAAATGTACCCATTAATATCAAATATCGTAAATCAAATTAAATCAAATAATAACTACAATAGGGAATTTATAAATAGTACTATGAGTTTATTACCTTACGATGACGTTGAGATTTATAATTTTCTTATAAAAAGACTTAAAAGCAAGTATTCCTCTGGCTATGGTGATATGCCAGATTTTATCATAAAAAAGATATTAGATATAATAATCAAACCACTAGCTTACCTTATAAATGTATCCTTTTCAGTAGGTAAATATCCAGAGTTGTTAAAAATGGATAAAATTATACCAATTCAAAAAAAGAATAATTCAAATCTTATTGAAAATTATAGACCTGTTAATATACCTAGAGGTTTCTTCAAAATAGTTCAGAGCTATTTTTTGAATAGACTATTACCATTCTTAATATGCCATAACATTATTTCACCTAATCAACATGGATTTTTATTAGGAAAGTCAGCAACTGCACATCACTCTTAGTATGAAGAAATAATAAAATACGTTGAAGCAGGGGAGTGTACTGTTGGGATTTTTTGTGATCTCAGCAGGGCATTCGACTGTGTAGACCAAAATATATTGGCTATGTATGGAATCCGAGGTAATGCTTATAAATGGATAGAGAGTTTTCTCCTTCAAAGAAGGCAGTTTGTTGCTATTTCCAACGACAACTCTTCTGTTAACTCACAATCAGCAGTTATTAATGTAGGTGTGCCATAGGGTTCCATACTGGGCCCGGTCCTGTTTCTGCTATATATTAATGATATTAATGATGTATCCATCTTCTGTAAAATTTACTATATATGCTGACGATATCTCTGTAGTGGTATCTGATAAAGAGAATGATATGCTGCAAAATAAATGTAACAATGTTCTGTATGAACTCAATGCATGGTTTTGTGAATATAGGCTTTTTAAATTCTGAAAAAACATTAGCATTAAGGTTTCATAATTGGCAAAAGACTTGTAGGGGATTTGATCTACATGTAAACAGTAAGTGTTATAAATAAAAGACAAAAGAATAATTTTTACATGCCTTATTGTAGATTAAATGTTACTTGCAGCTCACCCAATTACGTTGGTCTTAAGACATATCGTAGATTGCCTTCTGAACTCAAACTTTGTCCATCGACTGGACTATTTAAAAAACGCCTAAATCAACATTTAATATGCAAATGTTTTTATGATCTAAAAGAATAATTTACTCCAGAATTTTGTTATGGTAGGATTATTTTATGTGTGTAGTATTATATACAATTTTTATGTAGATTTGTTTATTTTTGTGGACTATTCCAATACAATGTGTAAATTGTATAATGGAAATAAAGAATTTATTTATTTATTTATTTATTTACGGTAACTATTTCTTTTATTTAGAACATAGTTTGCCTGGAAGGTGTTTCTCAGTGTACCCATTTCATTTGACTCTTGAGTTAAGAAGCTCGGCAGTTAGAATTTGTTTATTTATATTGAGTTTATTTATGTTAATAATTTTGTACTAAGTAATACGTATTTATTTCTTAACTGAAGAACGCGTTACTTTGTTCAAGATTGTATATGCTTAAGGAAGCGTTTAAAATTCATGGTTCAATGAAGAAGATATGTCTATAGTTTTCCTAATTTGAACTGTTTAGGCAAGTTCTGAAGAAAAAAGAATCAACATATTATACCTTACAAAATATTTTTATAACATCTTAATCTCCACAAATAAATAATAAAAAGAGTACTATATTATTTAAGTTTTTAGTTTAAATAAATATAAGACAAATGTTACATCATACCATGTCTGAAAATATTTCAAATATTTTTCAGTCGTATATTAAAACAAATGCGACGGAAATATTGGTCATAAATTATTACCTATAAATTAAAAAATAGTTATTTGTTGTATTGGAAAAAAGTGTTCTTCTAAGAAGTAAGCTTTCGATGTATAATAAAACATTTCACAAATATTGCATTTTAAAAGCTATAAGTTAGCAGGCAAATGCTAATCGAGGACATGCAGTTTCCGTCGATTTCAGTCTTGGTCAATTTATGACGGCGCCTACACTGGCGATTTTTTTAAATTCGTAATAACAGAGACGTGATAGTTTATTTTGTTAATTATACAGGCTGTAGCCTGCCATTGTTTGATTTTAAATTAACATTTTCCACCTCACTAGTCATGTATACAATGGAGGATGTTGCCGCAAGCAATATACCATTCTTTACACTCATGTGCGGTAGTAGTTTCATTAAGACTTTTAACTTCCTCTAATATCGATACCGCAATTACTTTCGTTACCGATTTAGGTAATTGCTTGCAGGGAATATGCTACGTTTTTAAAAACTTGAAGCTTAGTTTGGTCTTTGCTTTCCGTACCGTGTAATCTGTAGGAGAGACATAAATAATTTGCATGACTGATTACTTTGTCTGACAATATATGAGTACTTATAAAATCAATCTATTTTACACATTAGTATGATAATTATGGTGTCATAGTTAATAAATATCTTATAATTAAGAGAATTGATTAAATGATTTGCACATTATTAAAAACTGGCGACTTAATTAAAACATTACTTGTATATGCATGCTATACCACTATTATACGGAGTGTTTCAAAAAGGAATAGCACAAAAGGGTACCGGTGAATCTACACCGAAAAGCACACGTCTTGCACAAAAATGACCTTAATACAATGTTCACCTTTTAGGGGATACAGCTATTCAAATTGTTCAAAAAATGCATGTAATAGGGGCTGCAATTTAAAAACCAAAATAGATATAGTAGTCAAATTTTACACAACTTTTCTATTAGTGGATGTGCAAATACTCAATACATCTTTTAAGATTTCTGCCCCTTGTAGGGGATTGAAATGAGCATCCTCTAAGTTACTTTTTGCTAGGTACAACTTATTTGTTTGCCTGAACCTACCTGTTCCGCGAGAAATATCGGGTCAAATAAAAACGTTTCGTCTAGAAGCAGCGGAAACAGATTTGCCACAAAATTCCGATAAAAATGTTACATGTTCTAAATAGTTTTTGTTAGATGATTTTTGTTTTTTTTATTATTGTTTCTTTAACAGTTTAATTATTTTTACATTCTGTACTCCCTTGTTCTGTAGTTGGGTAAAAACCTGAAGAACATGACATGACATAAATAAATATAAATTCAAAATTGATACATGTAAGTCCACTGTAAAATTCAGAGGAAAGAAGAAAAGTCCTATCACTCACAATCCTTTATTCATTAACCATAACCCATTTGGAGATCAATTTTTACACTTCATCTTCAAACCATACATTATTTTTGAAACTAAGTTTGTCTAACCAAAAAATCTCACACTCAAAAAAGCAGATAAGTAAAAAGTAACAAAACTCACATCACTATCGCGCACTTCCGTATAATTGACGTTTCCAAAAATCCTCTGTTTCCATTCTCAAAACAGTAGTAAAAGTATTAAACGTATGTCAAGTTTGACAGTTTAAATTATATTTATCTGCTTACATAGAGTTGTTAAATGATTTTTATTTTATTGTTACTTACTTCTTCTTGATACAACTGTAGCTAACAATATTGTATTAGATATTTTAGAAAACTTTTCTAATTTTAACAATGAATAGTTTAAAGAAATACTATTATTTTTTCTTAGCTTTTAACGCATAGATGGATTACTCAAATATCAGATATTACTCACAAATCCTTAAATTTCTAAGATTTTATTAACAGTGACATACTCAAATGATAGACTGTTGTTTATGATAAAACAATATTTCTTAAAACATTTTTAGTAGGTATTAGGTCTCTTGATGTGTATACTCTATTTCGAACAACATTTGTATTATGGTTTGCTCAAGCAGCAGTTAGGGCCTAGCTTGAAACTGTCATAAAAGTTTTCCAACTAGCACAAGTAGCCACTGGAATGAAGCTACGACTATTGTGGGTTTATAGTGTGAAATAAAGAACTACTTAGAAGTCCCACAACTTCAAAGTAACCAGAAGTAGCTGAAAATAAGTAGCAGTGACTGTAACTTCGTTGTATCAAGTCATTTATACAAAAAGTAGTAAATTTGGTGACGGTTACATAATAGTTGTTGCCTCAGTAGTGTTACTTTGGTAATAGTTGGGTTGTCCAATTACTTTATGCATTACGGTTACTAAAAACATATTCATAACTTAACTGACCGAATATTGCCAGTTTGAGTCACACACACTCACGCACAATTAGTGCAAGTTGGAATAACAAGTGTTTTGCCTCTAAGTATGGACACGTAATAAAAACGTTCTCGTTACGTACCTACAACGAAAATGGGGAATAAGTTTTTGGGCCCTACTACGTTCTGGCAAAGTTTCTGGAATTTATGTGTTGCTTGCTATGTTCGGCAGCTATTATTGTTACCATGATATTGTAACCTCGAAATTGGGTTAGCGTGAAACACGTCACATAGACAAACAAACTTTATTGTCACTCTTGATTATACAAGAAATATCCTTCAAACAAACTTCGCAACTGTCAACGCTTTACTTTGACGTTTGTCACTCGCATTGGGCTCGTATTCGGCTGCTCAATATAAACTGACTCCAGCGGCGAAAATGATTCGTTTATATAGGTTTTTAGGGTGCTAGAAGTTTTCGGCGGTCTCGAGAATCAAATAGCATGTGGCCAAGAATGTTCCAGAAAACATCAAAATAAAGGCATCAAAAAAATTATAAATTCTAACATAAACAGAAACGTAATTTAGAAACTAAAGAGATAGATGAGCTTCAATTATAAATTCTAACGTAAACACAATATATTTAATTTTTTTCTATATATTCCATTTCCTGAACTCTGTATCAAGTAGGCATTAGCCAGATGTTTATAAATGCAGTACGTATTACTTACGCAAATGGAATATGTTTTAATCGAATATAATAAAAAAATATCTAATAACATTATATGTGAATTTTTTATTGTTCGTTGGAAATTACAATAGTTTGTATGATTCATTTTATTCAATTTAATGCAGAAATAGTTATAAAAGCATTATATGTGAAGTTATGTAGTGGTTTTGCTTATCAAAATTGCGAGTTTCCGAAATCTTACTGTAAATTCGATTGCTGTAGGAAACACAACTTAAAAGTAATTGATACTTTAGCACTCGTAACGGAAATTGCTAATAACTTTCCAACAAAATTGTAGCATTATTTTAAAGTAGCAGAGAAGTTGTAACTACTATACATTGTTCAAAGTTTCCACTGCTACTTCTTAGTAACATTGTTTTGTTGTTCATTATGAATTCGGTACATCAAACGTTTACATTGAATATACTGGAAAATTATCTTTATGGTAAAATTTATCCCATGGTGAATTAAAGAGGTGATGCGCATTTTATAGTTGCGCATGGTGATGCTTAATAGTTTCAAATATATCCATAACGTTGTTTGGACTAATAAATATTACTTACAAGTTCCACGACTTTAAACAAACAATTAAGGTTCTCTAAACGTCGCGGTAACTGTGAAACCTATTTGAAAGTGATTGCAACTTTGCAGTCATATTTTAGTAACACGAGTTAGTCGCTGCTACAATCCGTTGCCACATTCAAATTCTGAAAACTTAAAGGTCTTCCCACTGGTAACTAAGATGTCCTTAAAACTAGGAGAACTACTTAGGAGTATATAACTGTAAAATAACCAGAAGTAGCTGAAAATGCGTAGCAGTGACTGTAGCCTTATTATATGAAGTTATTTATACAAGAAAGTAGCACATTTTATGGTGGTTACGTTGGTAATGGTCAGGATGCGCGATTGGTGGCTTATTTAAGATTTAACACAGATACCCTGTAGAAAAACAATTATAGAATATCCTACAAATTATGTAACAGTCAAATAGTCCATTTTTGAGAAATTTAAAAGTTATTTTACTACTACTGTGATATAATACATATCTATTCATACACATACATATTTGAAAAACTTTATCGACACACTCACTTCATAATATTTTCTCATATATCTTAATTTTATTGTCATAATATCCAGACATTCACACGCCAAGAATAAAATATTACATCCGCCCTAATTTTTGCTACACATTAATGTACGAAACGGTAATAAAATCGAAAATTTGTGAAATCATAAAAGTGAAAAGATCAAATCGAATTAATCTGAATTAAATTATAATTAGTGTCACGCCTTTTTTGTTGGCAGTTATTTTATTATCTTCTCTTAAAAGCCCTCTTCATTCTCTATCTGGAGCCAATGCAATCATTGTCCCATTTTACATATTTGTTAATTACTGTTATCAAAGAAAATTAGCATACATTTTTGACTTCTTAATTTGCCGTCGGTTTATCTTTGTAGGCAACGATACATAAATCTGCGAAGATAATTTGAATATCCGAATATTTTAAGACTGAAAAACTTAATAAATATTTTGTTCAAATATCTGCTTCTTTGTTTTATTGATGTTACAATGTAGAAAGATGTAGTTTAAACTTAATAATTTTCAGTAGTAGTAATTTGCTAAGTTTATTTATTTACTACATAGAAGAATTGATTTCAGCGGTAATGTTTTGTTGATTTTAATACAAGTACCTACAAGATATTATGCGTTAAGGGCACCGTATCCTTGAAATACTGTAAAATAGAGCTTAACAAATAACAGAAATGTTATCTCATGTCATTTGCGAATATTCAAAAGTACCGAAGTAAAACGAATATTTAACCAACAAATTTTTAGGTACAGAAATCTTTCAAAACACGTATTTTTTAAATTAATTTTTTTAAACTATCTATGTATGTAAATTCCAGTTCAATGTATTTGTTTGCTGTTTGGTTCTTATGTTTAAATCACATTAATTTTTGCAAAAACTTTAAGTTTTAACTAAAGTAATAAAAAGTCAATAATATTTACGTAACTAGATTGAAAAGTATGAACCATTTTTGTAAAATTTGTGTTATTTTATGCAAATATATTTCCGTTCAATCACATATTCATTGTTTTTTATCAAAAGTGACAAAGAACAAGAAGTAACATATTCCTTAACCTGTAGTTATATAATTCGTAAGAAAGACTTAATTACATAGGTCAGTTGCAATTAATGCATTTAAAACTTCAAATAGAACTACACCTTAAAATATCTAGGACAAGACTGTTCCCGGCCATCAAAGTTAATAATAAATGGGTAAAGTATACATAGCTTTCATCTGCGTGGTACTACAAACATTTTATTTTTCCTTGTCATAAAAAATGGATATAGTGGTCACCCATGAATTATGGCATTGTGATGCGAGGCAGTCAGCGAGCAGCTTTGAACTCCACCTGATTTTTGTAAAGCGTTCATCAAAATAAATGAGAGGTACGTGTTTACAGAAGAAGAGTAAGTAGTCTCTTCCTGTCCACGCCAGCTTGCATTAAAATTAAATAAAATCGCGTGTCACAATCTAGGATTATTTCTGGTGTTGTTTCAGAACCAGTCAGGCAGGCATACGAGGGGCAAACTATCTAAGCATAAATATATCGGTATATTTATACGAGATGTGGCAATTAATTTCCGGAAATTTTGTTATAACTCGGAAACTGGCAACACTGCATCGTTCATCAACGTTTTTCTATAGAGGAGGGGCCTTCCTTTTAGTTTCAGTCCAAGGTTGAAGTTGATAGCACGTATGGTTTGTGTTTTATGTGTATTTTTTGGAAATAATTTTTTTAGTGGCGTCGTGAAAATGAGTAACTTAAATTACAAGCAACGTGTTGTGATTCAATTTTTTTTGAAATCTGGCGACACACCCTCGGAAATCCTTCGAAAATTGCAGGTGGTGTATGGAGACGAGTGTGCATGTTTGAATGGGCAAAATAGTTCAAGGAGGGGCGTGAAACGGTAGAAGACGATACACGTAAAGGAGCTCCCGTCACCTCTCGTACTGACGCGAATGTGGACCGTTTGCGTGCACTGATCACGTCTGATCGGCGCCTTAGCATTCGTGCGTTGTCTGACGGCAAAGAAACGGTTCGCAAGATGTTACACGAAAATTGTATATGCGAAAGATTTGCGCAAAGATGGTGTCAAAAGTTCTCACCTGTGAACAGAAAGACATGCGAAAATGGATCTGCGAGGATTTGTTGTCCCGAATTCGAAGCGACGGTAGAGACTGGATGAGTCGGGTAGTCACTGGAGATGAGATCTGGATATAACCCGGAGACCCGTAAACAAAGTCAGCAGTGGGTGGAAAAGGGTGGAGAGGGGCCAACAAAAGCGAGGATTTCCATGTGACGACTGGAGGCAATGTTGATCGTTATTTCGATATCCACGGCATCATTCATCGTGAATATGTTCCTGCCGGCCAGACAGTGACTGGACAGTTGTTCTATGTTGACGTTCTGGAACGGCTGCGTGCCCGCGTTTTCCGTGTGCGACCCGAACTCGTCGAGAACGGCTGGATCTTGCACCACGACAACGCGCAAGCCCATTCCTCGTTAACTGTGCAAGAGTTTTTAACAAAAAAGGCATTCTAACGTTGTCGCACCCACCTTATAGCCCCGATACTGCCCCCTCCGACTTTTTTCCCCAAGATGAAGGCGCTCCTCAACAGAACTCATCATGGCGGCGTACAGGAGATCAAAGAAATTGTAAGTAACCGTCCTGCTAAACGGGTTAACTGCGGAGGATTACCAAGGGTGCTTCAAATCTTGTGGAAAGGAAATGAATATCTACCGGCGAAAATCGAAGAGGCTGCTAACAAAACCACTTTCGAGTTATTTGCGTTGTAAATGAAAGTAGCAGTACGAGCTTTTGTACAATCTTTCTTGAGATAGTGTGATCTGTCAAATGTTAGTGGCAAGTTCAGTCAAAAAGTGCTTTTGACATACTTTGATGATGAGTCCAATATATGGAAATCGTCGGCGCATTGATCAACTTACTATATTGAAGGCGATGATGAACATAAAACAAATATTATAAAGTTGTTGCTTTTTTGAAGTAAAAGGGCGAAGGATTCCGATCAAAATACTCAAAAGTATTGAGCAGAAAACAAATCAACAAATTTCTCGCAGAAGCACATATCTCATGCAAAAGGTTGCCGCAAATTTCGGTGTATTTACATTATATTTGAACTATTATAAAAAGTTTATAGAATTTATCCAGCTAACACTAATCATTTAAAAATTTTTGTAAAATACATTAAGAATAAATGTGCTACGACTCCAATTGGATTGTTGTTTGCCAATTAGACTTAGAAACTTTACACTTCCTGCAGTCAAGAGAGCATAGAAACATTATCTGTAAAGTCAAGAGAATATAGTAATATACCAGACAATTTATTGAACCCCAACAAAATTAAAGATTATTCTTCTTTTTTGCAGACAGATTCTGATTGTAGTCGTAAAGTTAATTTTTAATTGAATAATGTTTTTATTGATAATATTGAATTTTCTCTCAGGCCAGTAACTATTCATGGGTAAATTGTGTTTTAAATAACTATAAAAAAAATGTTTTTGGTACTGATGGTATATCCAATTTAATGTTAAAATAGTGTAGCCCATTTTTTGATCAATATGTTACTCATAATACCTATTCCTAAAAATAATAATCAACTACTAATAATAGGGATTTCTGGTGCCTGTCGGTGCTGCGAATTGACAAATTTGAAAATTACTGACGTACAGGACGTTGGCAGTTACCTACTTGTATCAATACCTGACACCAAGACCACCAAGATGGGCAGAAAATTTATAATTATAGAAGTAAATGTAAATGTTAATGTTAATAAGTAAATAAACTAAATTTAATATTGTCACAGATTTCGTAATCCGATTTTTTCTTTTACCAGAAAAACAATCCGATAATTAATCACTTATCTTTATTAACTACTCAGTACACTACTGAACACTAATTACAACTCAACTAAACACTTATTTAATTAATCGCTATCTAAATCACTTTTAATCTCTAGCATCTCTAGATCCATTTTCTCGAACGACTCGAACGGGTCTCGTCGATTCCCCATTTTTCCAGTCACGCCTCGATACAAGGCATTTTGTTTATTTACCAGAATCGCGTAGAAGCGACCGGAGCAATCTAGTATTTCGCGATACCTCAGTCGTTGAATTGGGTGCGAGTGGGGCAAATTCCGTGACAATATATTACAGGTTTATTACTTTTTTCATGATTGTGTCAGTGAAATAAAGTTATTTTATTCCACTAGTGGATGAAGTATCACTTTAGACGGTTCATATGTGTGGATAAAAGTCCGATTATAAGGTGATTGTGGATAAAATATATTATTTATAAATTTCTAATTTTTCTCTTTGTAATTAATTGTTACTGGTAAATAACCCATTAAAGATAATTTTCTTTGACTACTGTTCATGGTAATAGCAAGATTTTGGGGGGCCCCCGTAAGATTATTTCTGGTGTTGTTTCAGAAGCAGTTAGATATAATTTTGCCGAACTATATATACATAATAAGGTCCATATGACAGCTGTAAATTTACAACCGGATGTTCTAAAGATGTAGTACATTTAGTCACTTAATAAGATTTCGTGGTTATCGTCGAACGCCGGGTCCACAATGTTAGGTCGGCGAGCGGTTGAAAATAATCCGAAGAATTCGGGCGAACGTTGCATATTCATATATATCTGTGAATGAACTTTGGCAAGGTGTCCCTTCCGGGAGCAACAGTAGCGAAGACGATTATGAATGAACATCACGAGACGGATTTAGTCTCTGAAACACGGCTATTCATGCATCCTAGCAGGCCGGGGCTCCTCTTCGCCCCCCGAGGTTCCGCCGCCGTCCCGCCTAAACCAACTTTCCAGACAGAAGTGCGGAGGTCTGGTTGCTTTCTTTTGGCCGACAGCGGATGCGTTGTGTTCGAGATGCCCTGCTCGAACAAAATAATTTATTCCATACATTTTATATTCGACAAATATGATAAAGGTCTTCTGTTCGCCCAGAGGAGAGATATATAAAACAAAATATTTAATACTCATCTAAATTTTCTAAGACCAATACAATATTCAGCCATGATGCATTGATTAATACAGGGTATCCTTCATCAATGGACCTTACAGAAACTGAATGTAGTAGACGTCAACATACGCTGAGTGAGCTAAACATGCCTTAGTAAATCGTAACTGGTTTAAGAGATACGGATGGTGAAAGGTAACAACAATTTTAACCACGTGCTCAGGGAGGTCGAAAAGAAAATAAAAAAAATATTTCGGAATTCTAGCTTGATGTTTAAAAAATTGGGCGAAACCTTCGGAAAATCGGCGTCTATGACAACCAATCATCGTCCGAGACGGCTAGATAGATATGCCAATTATCGTGTGGTCATTTTTTGCAGCGTTGTCAAATGTAGAAACGTCGAAAATAAACATTTTTATTAATAATAATACCTAAGTACCTGATAGATAACAGTTAATCCGGTTAGCTATAGTATTTTGTATGCGTTCTTCGTTCCTTGTTTCCACACTCAAAACTACATTTCCACTCTTTGCAGATTCGTCATAATTATCCACTAACATACCCTACATAAAATACTATAAAACGTTTAAAATTAAAGATTAGTCATTAACTGTTCTAAAATAACATAACCTAGAATACGGGATTGCTAGTTGCATACTCTCTAAACATCAAAGACTACGGCAAAGCTTAGATTATATGCTAAGGGTCCAAAAAATATGTTTACAGAACACTGTAAATATCTTGGGATTTATAGTTTAAAATAGTACTAATTATTTTCTGCAAACATCGTCGAATACTGTTGCTATTATGAGTGTTTATTTAATTTTACAGAATTTAATTCCCAACACAAGAAGTATAAAAATTTATCGGCGTGAAGTGCACCTTGCACTAGTAGCCTACAGATGGTGGCTGAATCATTTGTCAAAAAAGATCGCATACGCTACTGTGATTAATTTGAAATAATTTTCCAGTACTTGCTTTTCGAAAATTAAATTTTTCGCCAATATTTTGTGGATTTACAAAGATGTCGTATTCATATGCCTAGATGAAGGATAAGGTGCTGATATATGGGAGTATGACAAGTGCATATTATCGTGTGGCAGCGTAATACGAAAGACGTTTTCCGAGTACCTACACAAAATATTATGCTGATTTTTTTTAAACCACATTGAACAACTGTTGTAATGCCTTGGCGGTAAACGTGTGTAAACTGTGGCAGTGTTTTTATGTATTTGTGTGTGTACTTTTGCTGCATTTTTTTGTTTTTCTCTGTGATTTTTCCCCACGGAGGTATTTTCATACCTTTTTCTCCTCCGATGAACAGGTGACGAGAAATATGAGAAAAATCGGAGTACAATTGCCCTTAGATATGATTCTTCGAGAAGAGTGGATGTTTCACCCTTGCTAGAGATGGGAACTCATCTTATCTTTATCGCTAATACTTTTAAGAATACTTACAAAATGTACCAATACAAATCAAAAACAATGCGAATAAATACGGACAGTGACACAAATCTATTCTTTTACTTATATGCCAGTTGCCTTGTCAGAGACCCAAACCCATTATCGGAATTACAGGAAGTAGTATCAATAGAAGGAATCGAGGATGTAGACAGTCCCATGACTTATTTAATGAACCTAGTAAATCTAGGACGAGGTGACTGCTAAGCCTTAGTTGAAGGTTTCTGAATCAAATGGTGGGGGTCCTGACAGACCACTGCAGACTCTGAAGGCATAGAGGAGAGTCCCTTATGTCTGGAATGTAGAGAGGGGGAAGAGACCCCTATCCATTTTCTAGGATATTGTGCCTAGGGACTGCAATGGGAAGAGATGAGGGGCCTACCAAGGACCAAGATCCTGGCGTTTATCAGGGCGTCGGGTAGGATCGAGGAAAGCCAAGAGCAGATAGTGGAGAGGTGATGGGATGGTAGGGTAGGCAAAAAGAGCCCACATGTGGTCTAATTGGCAGGCTGTTGCCACTCGCTACTACTACTACCACTATATGCCAGTCGCGTTGTCACTATCCATCCAGACATACCTTTTGTTTATTTATGAGAATGTTTTAATAATCGTGAAGTAGTAAAGAGCCTAACAGAACTGTGACTAATTGCCATTGTCTAGTTACTGTGTTACCACACTAAACGGCAAAGCATGTTTGGAATTTTTACAAAATATAATAATAATATCTCAACTCCTCTGTGTATCGTAACAACGGTAATAACTAATTTGCAACAGTTTGTATAGGCAAGCTTCAATACGTTCATAAGCACAATAAGATAAATAAGAACTAATCTGAGGCATGCCTCATATTAATAAACATATAGGTAAGTAAGACAAGGAGAGCATAGGAAGCGTTGGTAGGCAATTGCGGGAGAGAGGTCCTTCAGAGCCATGCCTCGTATCTGTTGGAGTATATCAGAGATAATCTGATATAGTTTGTCATATTGTATAATTGTTTCGTGCTTCCAATGCCCAGGGGCCTCAAGTACAGGAAAACGTGAGGAATATACTAACGATATTATTAATTATTCGATAAATAGGCGCGCTTTTTCAACATTGACAAAAATGAATATTCCGATTTAAAAAATTGTCGCGAGATATATTAACAGTTCCTAAAAAATTATTCATTGTATTTTTATATACTGCATATTAACATTGATAAGTACAAGTAAATAATTACTACAACGGTCTAACAAAGTAGATCAATGTCAAATAATTCTGTATTTATATTTTCTGATTTACCTATAAATAATGATTAAGAAAAAAATTACAAAAAATGTTAGTTAATTCTGTAGCTCGTATTTGGAACAGTCCTAGCCTGCTTGCCTCACTAGTTTAAAAAGTCACGGGCCGCCACTAAAACAAAATGACTAGGAATAGTGTATTGTAGGCAACTATCGCAGTTTATTGCTAATAATCATGCAACCCTGTAGAATTTGGTTTGTAATTCTCTCCAGTGATCAAGTTACTTGTAGGGCCGGAATTTGAAGCTCGACAAAACTAAATTATTCCATACATTTTATATACGCGGACAAAATACACTAAAGTTCAGTTTCCTTTATTGTCGATATATAACTTGGTGGTGGGAATGGAGTTTCGTCTTCTCGTCCGCAGAATACGATAAAACAGAAATAAAATAAGAATATGACCGTCATAAAACGAACACAGGTGTCTTTTAAAGAATGCTCCGTCTTGAAAATTTTCTGCAAATAATAAAACAAAGATATATAACATTTATGTATAATATACGTTTGGCCGTTTACTACAATTCTTGACATTTTCCAGTTTTATTATCTTTAACTTTATAGGTAGTAGCTGCCTCAAATAACATACGGGCTGTTTTAAAATACTGAAATCGGCATCGCGATGAGAAGAACGGTTTGTTAAAATATGTATGTCTTACTTATTATCTTAAGGAGATACATGTTATTACCATCAGGGATATTTAAGAAAAATATTTTCTCTAAATGGGAATGTTCACAAAAAAATTAAATTCATTTTAAACGTCATAAAATTTTAAAAATAGCATAATAATCACATCGGCAAATTTTTACAGAAATCAAAAACTGTGGCAAAAACCCAAAAGAAATATCAATATTAATCTGAACACTTATTCTCCAGAAGAAACAAGTATAGTATAAAATAAGATTTAAAAAAGAGTTTTATTGTGAACCCTCCCACATCACTAGTGTATTTTAATTTTTCATTTAGAAACTCATTCTTACTATTTATTTATCTGTATACTGCTTTATTTACGTCTTATATTTACTTCAAAAATTACATTTTAGTTCTGCCAGAGAAAGTTACGAGAACTCAGGCATTGGTTATGTTCAAGTTAAAAGAGTAGAAAGTAAATGCACAGTACGCCAGCTGTTGGTCCGCGGTGTGACGTCACAAGTGCTTATCTCGCTGCAGGTATCGTTTGCTAGCCTCGTTATTTTATTTTGAACAAAAATGTTTTAGTTGTTTCAATAGTACGTATTTCTATGGCCATGCTATTATTTTTTATTCCAATTAATAATTATAACCTAACTTGAATCCTAAAACAAATGAACGTCGGAACTGCGTTGGTATAGAAAAAAGAGTCTTTTTAAAAAGCAAAATCGACGTGTCCGAGGAAATTGCATGGAACTTCGTTGTTTTAGAAATAATGAATTTATTCCATACTTTTCTTCCACACTGTATAAAAGCTATTACTGCCATGTACCTTGTTTCGGCTCTGAGCAGTGAGAAGCCTCCTTGCTTCTTATAAATGCAGTAAACTCCCCAATGTTACATGCTGCTCCGATATGGGAAAGAGGTTTTAGCATATACAGGGTGATTGGGGGAAATCCTCAATATTCGAAAGGGATTAGGGAACAAAAGTGGACAAAAAAGCTTAATAAACATATGGTTGAAAATCAACGGCTACTTAGATAAGAATGAACATATTTTATTGCTATTTTTGCGAGAGCTGTTATTATTTGATATTGTTACGAGAGCTCACCTACCTTTTTAGTTTGTTAATTATGTTCCTGTTTACGTTAGAATTTATTATTGGAGCTCACCTACCTCGTTAGTTTGTAAATTACGTTTCTCTTTATGTTAGATTTTATAATTTTTGTGATGCCTTTATTTTGACGTTTTCCGGAATATTCCAGGCTATATTCTATTTGTTTCTCGACACGTTCTCGAGATCGCAGAAACTTCCAGAACTCTAAAAACCTATATAAGCAGATAATTTTTCGCCACTGGAGTCAGTTTATATTGAGCAGCCAAACGCGAGTGACAAACGTCAAAGTAAAGCGTTGACAGTTGGGAAATTGGTTTGAAGGATATTTCTTGTATTATCAAGAGTGACAATAAAGATTGTTTGTCTACGTGACGTGTTTCAACGAGAACCTAATTGCAAGGTTACAATATTTTATTTTGAGCAGGCATACATTCTAAACCAAACTCACATTAATAATTACTAATAGTGATTTAAACGCTTATTTTATAACTGTCGCATTTATTTTTACATGTGCGTTCGTTTAGTAGGCATTGTACATACATAATTTCGTAATTCCTGCCACATTTAGTCATCGAGAATATCCTGATATTATTTTCATTTTTGCAACAATATTGTTAATCTTGCAGCTGCTGAATATCGAAGTCGCTTCCCAAACAGAAGAGTGCCAGATAGAAATGTATTCCAGATAGTCTTCAACAATGCATGTGAAATTGGAATGTTTCCCAGTGTGAGAATTAAAGCTGAGAGGCGAGCTGGTCCTGGTCTAGCAGTGGAATAAGAAATTCTAAATATGGTAGAACGTAGCCCAGGTGTAAGTACAAGGCGCAACCCGTCTCCAAATTAATCAAACTTCGATATGGGAAGTCATTCACAAAAATGGTTTAAAACCTATCCATATTTAGCGCCTCCAAAATCTTCAAGACGATGATAATGATTCGCGGTTGAATTTTGCAATTGGATAAGCGCAAACCATATACAAATACATTTTGTTCACTGATGAGGCTCAATTCACTCGTGATGAAGTAAATAACTGTCACAATAAACATTGTTGGTCAGATGAAAAACCACATGCCACGGTGGTAAGTAACTCTCAGCATCGGTTCAGCATTAACGTATGGCGTGGTATAATTAATAATCAATTACTTGGCCCAGTTGTGCTAGATGATGGTCTTACTGGTTGGTGCTAGATACGTAGAAAATGATTTAACAGATCTACTGGACTATGTGCCATTGACTATTAGGCAAAATATGTACTTTCAGCATGATGGTGCCCCTGTCCATTTTAGTCGCGTTGTGATCAATCATCTTAACGATCGCTTTCCACAACGGTGGATTGACCGAGGTGGTTTTCAAAACTAACCACCAAGGAATTTGAATTCCCTTGATTAATGTCTTTGGGGATGGATTAAATGATTAGTATAAGCAACAAAAGTGAACACAAGAGAGGCGTTATTTGATCGGATTGTCAGTTGTGCAGCACTCGTAAGAGAAAATCACCGTGCACTTCAACGAGCTACTAGTGCAATTCACATACGAGCTGATGCATGCATCGAGACGGACGGTGGTATACTCGTATTTAAAATTTGTATTCATTCATTTATTAGATCTTTAATCAGTGTTATAATTTATAATACCTACAGAATAACCACCTTTATCTACTGATGCATCTAAAATAATTAACTCGGGTAAAAATATTTTCATTACTATCTCAGTAACCGTTAATATTCGACGATATATTTATTAGGCATTTTTGTTCACTTTTGAACACCCCTTTCGAATATTCCCCCTCCCCAATCATCCTGAATATATAACACATAGTGTCGAAATAAAGCCATAGATATATGGATTAATTGAACATTTAGGCATACTGATTATGTCCTTACGCAAATTCTGACTGAACACGAAAGCTTTATGTCTTATCATATTGTTGATACCCACATAAACTGTGTTATTGTACATAAGTTTGAGATGGTACAATAATCAAAGTTGGAGAATTGACTAAAGATCTAATAAATAAATCCCTGGTACTGGTACGTACTATTTGGATGGACCAGAAAGGTAATGAAAGCTAAGGAAGAAGAATGAAGGAATTTGTCAAGAACCAAAAGGAGGCGGGAGGGGATGTATATAAGGGATGTGTTACAAAATCTAATTTAAGTCATAAGTGGCGTGTATTCACCACATGTCGTGCAATTGTTAATGTTGTTAGCAATTTCATCTGAGGAACAGAACAATATATTCAGCCAAGTGTTACAGAAACCTGCAACCACACGTAAATAGTTGACAGTCATTGTTTTAGTGCTAAATATTTAAGATACGTGGATGAAAAAGTACCTTGAAGAACATTGAATTATTATTCATGATCAATATCACGCATCTACCCTTCTTTGTAATTTCATCGCATTTCGGTTCCCTCGTGCAAGTCCACCTTGTGGCATTAATTCACTTAATGGTCCGATTTTTATTTTCGCAAATTAGCAGCACATGCCTAAAAATAAATTCCCCGACAAGGAAATTCGCACCACAAGCAGTAATTACACTTATTTATGGCGTATTTATTTATGATTTACGGACCGGCACCGTAAAATATGCGTGCAAAATTCCATAAAAAAGGGGTACTGTATCGAGCGTATAATATCAATCACGTATCAACAATTTAGTACGTTCAGACGGCGGTAATATTTCATTTATGATGGGAACACGCGTCGTGCTTAGTTTTTATTCTGTATCAATTCCAGATGGGTCGTTAGCGAGCGTTCGACGAGTTTCTTTGCGGCTTCAAATGCAGTTTTTCGGCGGTCTGTCAGCGTCGGGTGATGGAAGGAGCGCGCCAGGCCAGGGAGATAACATGAAAGTGATTATCGGCAGATGCTCTCGGGTCCCGCCGCTATCTCGGGTCGGCCGACGAGGTGTCAACGCGGCACACCGTGATTAATGACATATTGCATTAGCCATTGACAGGTTGCATTGTCACCAAGCGGTGCGGGGTGCGTCCTTCGGTGGCCAAGTCGCCTTTGCAGCCACGATGGTGGTAGATGTGTTAAAACTGGAGTAAGTTCAACAATGGAGTCATCTTCGACTTTTTTTCACTACACGAAAGTACTTTATCAGGAAAGTCTATGTGCAAAATATTAGATTTTTCTACCTTCAACTTCACCCCTAAAATCGCCATTGAAATTCACGATACCTAAACAGAACAGGTTGCCTACAAACTCTCGTGATTCCCTTCACTCCGCCAGCCCATAAACTCACGTCAGTGGTATTTGACACAAAAGCGTCAAATATTATCTATTATTTATTTATTTATTTATTGCATTCCAATTTACAACAAAACATAAATATTAAAAATATTAAGACTATTTGTATTTGCCAATCTAATAATCTATAATCATGAGGAACCATTAACAGTTCTGAAATTCTTGTTCTTCTTGGATTGACATTCAGATTAAAAAGTTTAATTAAATTCGGACAACTTATAGCTCCATTTATAATTTTATGAAGAAATCTATCTCAGCTCTTATAACTGACCGCACAAGAGACCAGTATAATATTTTAGAAGTGTAAAGGGAAAATTTATCTGAAGATCTTATAACGAGGCGCAATAATTTAAATGATTTAGAAACAATATTATCAATATATGTCTTAAATTTAACTTTGGAATCCAATAATATGCCGAGATCTCGGATACTATGAACCACTGACAACCTTTTAACTTTTTTCACTTGATAAGAGTATTGAATTGGATTTTTAATTCATGAAAATGTGATTTGATGACATTTGTTTATATTTAGATGAAGTATATTTATATCGCACCAACGGGACAAGTTACTCAAATCTATTTGCAACAGTTCATCATCACATCAACAATCAACAATCCTATAAAGTTTGAAGTCATCTGCAAACATCAAATAGCAGCTGTATTGTATTACTTCTGATGTGTAACACTTCTGATAAATAACAAATATTTGCTAATAAATTTGGTTTTTATTTGTATTTTAGAGTTATTCCAGTGTGTGTGTTATTATTTTTGTGTTACTGGAATTATTTTAATGTTTTGGCGTAAAAATTGTTGTTCTGGTTATCTTTTGGTTATTATTTCAGTGCTGTAGGGAAAACATACTTTTATGTCAAATCTCAAATTATGTTTCGTTATAATTCTGGGGGCACAATTTATATAGTGGCTACTTGTAAAGCCAAAATGAAAAAAGGAAATTGGCGAATCTATTACTTTCCATAGTGTGCCAAAAGGAGAGAGCCTTAATTAAGAAGAGAGCGGAATGGAAAGTGCTAAGAAGCAATCGAAAATATACTTTTTCTCGAGATAACCAAAGAAGAACGCATTTTGATGCAGAAGAATTTAAAGATATATGTTGTAGAAGAAAAATGAACCCAGCTTCAAAGAAATTATAATCAATAGATATAAATTCTTGTCATGCGACGTATACAGATATTATTAGATCAATCATTTTAGTATTTTTTTGCTTTAATCTGAAATCTAAATCGTGCAATTGCTCTGTAAAAACTGTATCATCAAGTATTACTATTTACTACCAGTACACAGGCTCTCCAAAACACCAGGCCCAAAAAGAATAAAAAAGATAGTAAGTATACTTTTGGAATCGAAAGTCACAAGACAAAATATGGTCACCCAAAATTTCAATTACTAGACTCCAAATCGTACAGATAAGTAAGTTTTTACTTAAATACATTTCCAAAAGTCTTCAACCTTTAAATTTCAAAACAGCACAATATGGATGTATAAATTTGTTACGAGGGAGGAGGGTAGGTTAGCTTGCATTTTTTTGTTTATGACATCTGTTTTTGCGTATTCCAATGAAAAATAATTGGCCAGATCGTTGAGTGGATATTAAATGTATTCAAATTGTCATTTTTAAACAGTTCTAGACGCCTGTCTTTTTGGTGTTATCATTAATTGAGCTTTCCAGTGTTAGTTTGATTTGTAGGCAATCTTTTGTTCGCCAGAGCTTTACAGTATTCCCATTTTTTATTCTCAACTTTGGTAGATGATCATTGGGGTCTTTTCTATAACATTCTTTTCTATTAAAAGCTTTTAACTTTAAAGCAATATATTTTTATGGTAGCGTAATGAAAAGTTAATATATTTTGGTGTTAATAACTTATAATTAGTCACATAATTATGAGATCTTGAATCCTCTAAATTTTCATGGCAATGTCAAAAAGTGCAGAAGAGCAGAACTAACAGCAGTACAATAAGTTTTTGTATAAATATTTAAATTTTATTCTATCGGTGTTCTTCAATCGAATATACAAGACCTTTGTTCATTTGAAACTGGAATACAATGCAATAACTTGGTCTCCATATTATCCGTGATATAAGACTTACCAAATGTAACATTTGGTATATCATTTGAGGTCTTGATACTGTATTTTGTAAAGTACTGACCTATAATGCCATTCTTTCATATAGAGTATGTATTTCTTCGATCGCCTGGTCTTCTGATGGCTTGTTTAATATTTCTGTTGATATATTCATTTTCCTAAAAGCATATCACATCGTGTTGACAATACCTTGTTTCCGGACCACATCGCGATGAGACATTTATATATCTGTCAGTATAAATAGTTTTTCCGTAAACATTATAATAATAGCAATACTAAATTAGAATAATTCTATAAATAAATCAATACAGAATATAATTCTATAAAATCGTAGCTACACATATGTCGCATAGCAATACATTATGAATTGCTTAAACTGCAACAAAAAATATCGCACATATCAGAAACCATGTGAGCATTATTGCACTTTATATTAGTTGTTGTATTTAATAGAATATTCGTATCTCTTTTGCATAAGAAAGTAGTGTGATATCCAGAATTCACTGAAGGATCAGGAATGTTTAAGTCAAGTAGTAGGTAACACAGGACTGTCAATTCAGGACAATTATGTCCTCTTATGGGATTCTGAAACTTAAAAATTTTAAAAAATGCTTTTTCCAATGATTCAGTTAGAGAATAGACCAACAGAAAGTATTTTAAAACTAATGTATCTTCAAATGTTCTAAAATTTCTTATAACAAATCCGAGCGCACGAAATGCTTTATTGAGAATTGTGTTCATGTGATAATTAAAAGTAAGTTGTAGGTCAAAATAAATCTCTAAGACACCGTTTCAAGACTCTAACGTCAATGCTATAAGAATATTGAATATTGTTGAATTTACGGCTGAAAGTTAAAATTTTACGATTTGCTTCATTTAAGTACAGTATATTCACAACAATTTTCCAAAATGTAAATTTGTCATTTTGTAATGTAAAGCAATCTTCAATATTAGAAATAGTTCACTATAGCTTTAAGTCGTGAACAAATATTAAAACATTTAGCTTATTGCATGTATCATTTATAAATATTAAGAAAATCAGAGGACCCAGATTGGAACCCTGTGGAACTCCACTTGTAGCTGAGTAAGTGTTTCAACAAAAGCCATTATCGTAAACAAATTGTTAACAATTGTGTAAATAAGATTTTAGAAGGGTTATATAAGTGGTACCTAAACTTGAAAGTTTGCCAATATGGTCCTAATGTGTAATCTGATTTTTATTTTATATGGATATCTAGAAATGAAAGGGAAGCGATTTCTTCAAATTCTTTCAACTTTATTGTGAAGCGGATGTTTGGATTTATTTTATATTCCATTAATGTGGTTGAGAAATCCTAGTATGTTGATAATGTATCCATGAGGTCATATGATTGTATCGTAAAGATACAACAATGGTTTGCAGCAAATCATTTTTCGAAAATTTCTATTTAGATGTTTGCCAAAGTTGGTGAATTTGAAGCACAGTTTTATCAAATCTAACAGATTATCTTCCTTGTTTTCTGCTATGATTATTCGAGAGTTATCTCAAAGCTTCCCTGACTTTTATGATGTGTAAATAATACGTATCTACACTATAAAAAATGCTGTGTGAGATATTTCAATGTAATGTAATTTAAGTTACACATAACATTTGTTATATTAACAGCATAGAGAGATGTGTAAAAATATACACAATCTCATGTGGACCTCGATTGACATAGTTCTTTTGTGTTAAAATGTGTATATATTACATAACACATCTTCGAGATACTAAAAACATCATTCGATCAGAATTACATTTCGTATGATCTAACTAGATTCTCGAATGACAACTATTAACCAGTTAACCCTGTATTAAATTTAGTTTAGGCAGAACTCCAAAGCATCAGGTAAGTTAGGCGGTGAGTATCTAGATGTGATCATTCTGTTGCTGTCTATTCGGTAACGTAGCCTTCATGAGAATTTCATGATATTTAATGCACCGCTATGTAATTGGGTTACCTTCCTAAGCAAGGCTCATCTACGTCTCCTAGGAGAATCCTGTTAGTAAGCCATTTCCTGTCCTGTCTTCTCTCGGTGTTATTTGTTCGGAGTCAAACGGCTTCAAACAGAACCTCATTATAACTTGCCTGATGTTCATAAAATATACAGAGGCAAAGTGGGGACACAGATAGGAATAATTCCATGTTGTTACTGGGATTCAAGGATAATGCGGTTAACCCGTTAAGCCCTTTAGAGCGCCGCGCTGTTATAGGGTGGCCCGGCAGTGGCGTAGGGATTCAACATCTTTAGCGATGTTTCACGGGGTTTAAGGAAATTAATACTCAGAAAGAAATTTGCAGTTACTGAGTCAGTATTATGTTCACATTGTGGTGATCAGATAAATGAATATGCACGGAAAAAATGATATGTAAATTTACCATTAGATTTTTTATGCCCATAACTATCATGACAATTTTATTACGATTACAATTAAGCTAATAATACCATGTAAAAATTATGTTTTTTTTTATCATAGAACTTACGTACTTATACCTATTCATGCATAATATATTAATTCTTTGTAAAATTACAATGTAATTACTCATTTATAATGTATGTAAAAATATTAGATTTATATACCTACATTATATTTATACCATAGAAATGAAGTACCTACCTACTTATTTACTATAAATTAAATAATATTCCATGAAACTCCAATGTAATTAAATAAAGCAGATATATTTAGGTATAGGTGTCAACTTATTTAAGAATTAATTTCTATAATCATGACTTCGTAAATGTTTCGTTTTCAAGATGGAAAGAGCTTTAAGAAGATAAGAAAAATTAATCTGAAAGATTTTTGTTTTAATTTACTGAAACTTGGCAATAAGTCACTAATAATCTAGGTATTATGGCATTAATATCAGTTCATTAGATGCATATGCGAATTAGTTATGGGCGAGGCATTTTACCAGTAGGAACAAGAAGAGAAATAATATTTTACGGTTGATTTATTGTCGAGTTCGCCTTCTTACATACTACTACTGTATAAGTGAGAAATATTATTGCACTATTAATATGGAAATTATTAAAGCATGTGATATTTGAGAAAAATTAGTGAAAGACAAAAATGAATATGTATATAAATAATATTATTAAGTAGATAGCAATATTTATTGAATATAACATATTGCATAAATCATAAACTCATTTACAATATATTTTCAGAATGTCTGTGGTAATATTAATATACCTTTGTTGTATTTTCCGGCAGCTTTAAATGCAGCACTACACAATACCTATGTATGAAAACATGTATTTTTTAAATCGCCTTCAGAGAACCTCTTATACACTATTTTACAGCACAATTAAACCTTACACACACTTGAAATGTCTCGTACTACTTTAATTTGAACTGCACTACAATATCTATAACGTACATGGTATATAGACAAGGCGACCATTACTGAATTGAGATGCTGTAGGCGCATACATTGGAATATGTTTACTATAACTGTCTCTGTAAGAATACATAATATTGGTAATTTTTATTAAATTTACAGAACTTTACACAATTTGCCTGCTAATTAATTAAGTGAAATATCACAATACCTATATTCTGTGAATAACAGGACCATTGCACGCTTTACGCATTATTTCAATTAATATTGTAAATTTACTTAATATTTGTAAAATTACATGAGATAACTATAGAATGACCATAACTCATATGGTAAATATGTAAATACATATAATAATTTTTTATAGTATGAAATCATTATTGAAATGATGGCACTTACAGAAATAAAAAAAAAATTATTTGCTTAGTAATTTATGTTAGTGTTCATAACTAGAACACAATCACTGCCTTAGAGAATAATTATTTTTAAGGGGATTACAATCAGTTGGAAATGTTTTTGGAAGTGCCTTTAATTAACAATGATCCACTTATGTCATCATTTCTAAACCTGATATACAAAATCAAGAAAGAAATGTATAAAGAGCAAAGTAGTGCAAGATCTGAAAATGCTTTTGGAACTTCCATTTTGATAGAATGTGAGTTGCAAAGTAGTGTGGCGGCTTGTGCTTATGTGAAGGCAGCATGGTTTGAGTATGTTTTGTAAAAGCATATCCCCATTGTTTGAATTTGCTTCGGAAAATATTGCCAAGTAGCTTCGACAAAATTCTGGAAAGGAAAAAGAATGAACAGAAACTTTGTAGAAAAAGATTTGTCCCTGAAATTCTTAATTACATAGATAAAGATGTATGATACTATTATTTACATAGTCTCTACATGTGTCCTAATATTTTTAATAAAATAACATCAACGACATAACTACTATAGAAACAGAATTAGTAAAATTAACTGGTTACTTTCCTTAATTTGATCGTTGCTCGTACTGGTACATTTACTTTAACATAATATTTTGCGTGTTTGTGAGTGTCTCTATTCTTTCTGTGACATATATTGAGACTATTCAACATTGCCTATGAAACTCTATTTGAGACACATTTGGGGAATAATCTAAAATGTGTAATCAAGAACTGTGTAAGGGTACATTTGTAGAAACGAAAAGTTGATTTGTTAATTGCGATACAAAGAAAAAAAATCTGATGACCTATAAGTATATCTATTTATGAATATTAAGAGAATTTGGAAGTCTACATAGTAGTTTGATATTCCCTGTTAAAAAATGTGCTATAGCAAAAATATAATTTTTGGATTATTAACTAACATTGTGCTTTTCGACAAAGATACTAGTAAAGATATCGTTCATTATAATTATTCTTCACTGATTTAGAAGCTCATACATATTGTAATGATAAATCGATACAAGAACTCGAAATATCCACATGTTAAACTCTCTTTCGTATTACGAAATATATTAAAAGATCCATATTGATACATATTTGGAAAAAAAATTATTACTTACTACCAAATATGATGTTAAATTAATTAATATCAAGAATATATCTTAATTTTACGAATCGCCTGTCCAAAAGTAATTAACTGTATTAATTTAATAACTCCTCTGCAATTAGTGCAGCTACTCATTTACGATTAATTTTAAAATGCATGTGCTCAATTTAGGAAAACCGGTGATGGTATTATTAATAAAATGTTGTATTTATTGATGGCATGAAATCCTAATAACGAAAATAATCTTTCATGCTATCTAATTTAGTAAACAGCTATGCCTTGGCCACATGAAATTATCTGATTTTCGCAACCGATGGTAAACAGGTGTAATATTTGTTATTAATTTATTCCGAATTTTAAATTTATTCTTAAAAAATTGTTCAAGAAGTTGAAACATGAAACAGTTCGACGAAAGTTGGAATGGACAGATACAATGAATGATCAAGATACTTTATATGTTAATTTAAATTGAAATTGCACATGATGTAACAATGCATATACCTATATGATACCTAAAGGAATGGATAACATGTCTTCGAAAGTAATGATACAAAGTCCCAAAACACTCTTGTTTCTCAGAGAATCTCAGTGGCTTCAAAATGTAACTATCCTTGATGATCAGTCATACAGTTTTTCTCCATCTATAATTTTAAGAGCAAATGCTATATTAGATATCAAAATACAATGAAGCACGTAGTTCTGTTAATATTTTATAGATAAGCTATGAGGTTACTGTATTAATGAGGATTACTATGAGATGAGTTCATGAGTTTATCCACCAAATATTTTGATGCAGTTAGAAATGACCATTTCACTTGATCATATTTCATAATTAGACTAAATATAAGTATTTAATTTAAAATGCCTTACAAATTCGCAGAAATAAGGAATATAAGACCTTGTTAATGATACATCATAACAATAATAAAAAAATATTGACATAGTGACAATTCAAAAATGCCAAATGCACTACACAAATCATAGACTTTGTGCTTCATTAGAACAAACTGTTAGCCAAATTGACTCTAAAATTAAAGTAATGTCATGTCAATACATGCGAAAGTGTTCTAAGAAACAGAAGTATACTCTTATACCAAAAGAACAAAGCAAGAGTAAAGCTACACCCCTTTTTCGATGCACCAGGAATAATTTTGGAAGACTACATACCTAAATGGATTACTGTTACTATTGCTGCAGTTAAAACTTTAAAAAAATATAGATATATCATCAAAACCAAAAAGTATGAAGCTCTGCATATACTGAGAATTTGAAGTGTGAGTGTCTACTCAACTGGCTTATTGATTTAAAGAAACTTTAACTGACGATGAATTTTTCACAGCACTCACAAAGTGACATAGACAGTGCACATTACCAAGATATGTTTTGTTAAAAATAAAAAACGTTAGATTTATTTGAGTCCGCTATATTAAAAGTTTTATTCCCTGTCTATGATTTCATAAAAATTAACTTTATTCTGATTTTATCGAAACTGAAACAAAAACTTGCACAATTTGATAACGTCAGAACTGAAAAAGATTAAAAGTTAAGGCAAAGACTTAAAAACGAACATAATAAAGTTAATTTATGTTACCGACCGAGATCCCTTGCTACTTGCACGCCAATGTCACTCGCGTTATCTCGACGCAAACCCTCGCATTAACGTCTCATTATTGTTTTTATTGCAATTAAGCGGTAAGCTGATACACAAAGAGAATATTGCCATGCCCATTAACAATATTTCTCTTAAATATTTACGAGCACATAATGAAGTTGCTTTTGTTTATCTGGATCATAAATTAGTTACGTTACTCTTTGATTCTGTATTTTTCAAAGACGCGGCAATTTTGTTGCAACAAAGTGCCATTTCATGAGTCGCAAAGTGCATTTTATAGGAGTGAGGTCGGTTATTTGCGAAATAAAACAATCACATTGTACTGTGTGAGAGCGGCGGAGGCGCTGCTGACAAAGAGCTTTCGAAACTGCAGTGAAATAACAAAAGGATAAAGGATGTATATTAAACGGCATTAGTATTTAAAGTCGTTGATGATAATAACGTTTATTATCTGAAAAAATAAATGATTCGGAGGTAGTTTTGCCAATTAAATCACAATTACTATTTATACTCATATACACAGAATGAAAATGACGCCGTAATCATATAGTACTTCCAAAACTAGTTGACATAATTCTTTAATAAAATAATGGTTCACAACTAATCCTGGTCTCAAGTGTCCAATTTAATTGGTCAATATGTATAGGTACTTAGAAAATTAAGCATGATATAACTGAAAGAATATTTAATATCGCATGGAAGGTACTTTATATTGATTCTCTAAACTCTAAATCCAAATACAAAAATAATTATTTTGTTTACTGCAGAGAATTGTACCGACACAAGTTAAACCAATACAAGTCTTGCTTTTCAATTTCCATTTTGAAGTGTCCAAATTGGATGTATCCTCATCGATATACAGCAGATTGGAGTGGAATTAAGAGATATAGTATAAATGCACGGGAAACACCTCTTAACTCTTTTGGTTATAAATAAACACCCAGAATACGGCTATATTTGTTCTATTTTCAACGGTTTTCGAAAACTTTTGAACATACAAACATACATAGATACAAACGTTTGTTTTGCAGGATTGATAAAAATTAGTGAAGGTAAATGCTCGCTTCAGTTGATTTTCTATTCGCAGTGTAAATTTTAATCTACTGTATCTCGGGTGTATGGGAGTTCTATTCGAACGTTTTAAAAATTGAAGGGCAAGCATAATATTTTATGGAATTTTCAGTGATATTTATTAATATATATTTTTTCAAGCAACAGTGAACTTCAAATACACTCTAAAATAGCCATATGTGCATTGTTAGGTTATAACAGGTATAGGTCTGGTACTATTCATTGTCCAAGTTGGTTTCCATGCTTTTTATAATTTCGACATCAGACACAACTAGAAATGTAATTGAATTGCTGAAAGGTGTGTTTGTAGATCGCTGATGTGCTCATATAAGTCCTTGACATTGTCAAAATAAGTTGAAAAAAGAAAAATTTGGACCCAGAACTGGGTTCTTAAACGTCAAGCTTTTGGCACTTCCTCCAATTTCTTAGTTGAAGTAGCAAATGTAAACATACATTAAAAAACCATCTAGCACTGACTATTGTACAATTTGGCAAGTTATTGAAAGAGAGACTAAACATTCAAAGAGCTGCTGCAAATATGAGACCTGAAAGTTTGGAACTACCAATTACCTTTTACTACTTGGTAAGTCGTTGTTTTCGTAGCTAGGAAGTTTGTATAGAGTTCTGATATCTTCAGCATCCAAATTCTTGCCCACAGTGCTTGAATATACAAAATATTTGGCAAGTTCTGTCAAGTTATTTGTTAACTCTTTTGATTATTTCTATTCATATATAAACTGGAAAAAACATGTTTTTTTGGTTAAAGAGAAAATGTTACAACAAAATATCACTGTGACATAAAAATAAAAATATTTATGGTGCATTATATACGATTCCAGTAACGTCAAAAGGGCGAGAGACGTTAAAGTGTACTTACCAATAATACAGGTGGTGTCACCATATACCGTTTTGAATCAGTCTTTAAGGTTAGATTTAGATTCAGCGTTCTGAATTTCTTCGGGCCATTTACTTGACTTATTTTGTAATTCTTCTATGTTATTAATACAAATGAGGATGCTCTGGCGTAAAAATAATAATGTATGAAACTTGGTGGTTATAATACTGATCAAAATAAATGAAATGATTCTTAAGGTATTAAGTCTTTTGACATTTAATATTCCTCCACAAGTTTTGATGGTGAAGCTGATGATGACACTGATATACAATGTATCTGTTGCAAAAGGGTAGTTTTTGTAAGGGTACATGGTTTCATTTCACAAAACAGTTTTTATTTGAGTAGTGATGCATGATATAATGGAAAATGTTTGCTAATATCAGCCTGAACTATAGTACACTGCTGTATAGACCAGATGTTGCTAAATTCTGACTCATGGAAAAATTAAATCTTTGTTAATTTTGTCTTAAAATATTTGTATAAAAATATGATTTATTTTTTTAGTTTTAAAGGTATGGAAGACAAAACAATGGATTTTATTTGAAAAATATATTATATCCACTTATGTACAACTAATTCTATTTGCAACACCTTTTTATTACATAACACTACAAAAAAGTCTATTGAAACAAATTAGCTGAAATGGAACAGCTTGCAGGTATGTTAAAAAAACTGACAAGATATATTGTGTAGACAAATCATAGAATTCTGCGTTACGCTTATTAACATATGTTTTATAGGAAAAAGACAAATGTCGTTAATTACCAATTCCGTATTATCTAAATTTGTTACCATCTGACTCTACATAAATGTTACTGATACACTGCAATTTTAAATAATTTAATTTTAAAGGATTGTATCTGTTTCATAGACATTATTCATGATTAAAATTAAATATATTTTAAAAACTAGACACGTAAAAGTAACTCTTGACATTTTAAAATCGTATAAAAACTGAGGACCATTAGTACTTATATTTATTTAAAAATTTATATTTCAAACTTTGTTTCGTTGTTAATTTTGATTCTTGTATACAGAATCTTTTAAAGGTATTAAATTTGAAAAGAGATACTTATTTTTTTTCTCAGTAGACGTAATTAAAGTGTTAGATTCTTATGTGCATAGTATAATCACATAATAATGTTTTATCTATAGTACATATTATGTTTAAAAAAAAACTAATTCTTCACTCAACATCGTATAGATACATAGCATTGCAATTAGATAGCTCTACCTAAAGTAGAGAGTAGAGTATAAAAACCTCCATTTTTTAAATTAAAAAATAATAATTATCATGGATATAATATTATATTCCATTAACGGTTTATTCTATAATTGGATTATCTATGACCAATATTTTGAGTGCCGTTTACTTACAATTTGTCAACTGGTTAGTCAATCCTAATATAATCTAAATATTTATTCGATCAATTTATGTGTTGTTGCATTTATTACAACCAAATTGTGTGAAATCTATTTCTGTCTAATTCAATAAATAGTATATTATATAACATATACCTATACCGATGCCTGAAATACCGAGGGTGAAGATTAAGGCATGCATTGTCGGCGAATGCTGTAAATAACCCGAGTGAATTTCAGCTATTATATGCAAGTAGAAACTATAGTTTGTTCATGACTTATAAAAATAATTTAGAAAACTTTATACTGCAAACATTACACAACATTTTGACACTTATAACATGAACATGACATAGTTACTAATAATAACTTTTAGCATCATTCGGAGAAACGTAAATATTGCCGTAACTGGTATAGTGGGTAGGCTCACACAGAAGGTTCGATGGCATCAAAGCTTCTTATATATATTTTTTTGTATTAACAATATTGTGTGAAACTAACTACTCTGCGGACTAAATCCCCGACCAGCATTGAATTACACCCACAATATCTCCCCATATATGCCTTATTATTAGCTTTTGTAAAATTTATTTATGTATTTTGTAAATGTTACCGAAGCTTTGTTTTGTTAGTTCATTATCGATTCTTTGAAATAAGTGAATAATGGTTTCATTATATATATATTCAGGATTAGTACTCAAAATAGTATTCATGAGCAGCAAAAGTGTTTTTTTTTTAATTTCGAATATCCATTAATACCCAAGTACTCATGATTAAAGTCTTTGCTAAAACTTGAAAACTGACCAGATTATCACTATGCTTGGCACTATTTAGAAATATGCTTTAAATCATTTACTCCATCATGTTCTACATGTTCTTGTACTCATTTAAAAAATCCATGTTCGTGGATTAAATTAATTTACCTTTGAACTTGTTCGTAACACTTTTGACAGATTTTCAAATCGAGGCAGAGATATCTAATTCAGAACAGATCCTTACCTAATCTTATGGTGACCTCACAATTGTTTTATATAACACCAGAAACAATATTCTACGGATACGGGAAAGACTTTCTGAGATAGTTTTAAGTATTGACGATTTGTGATTGGACCAATTAAATTTATTGTTGATTTTTATACTTAGATCTATCTGGCTGTCCACTACTCTGATTGATTCCATCGATGTGGTATTGAAGTTTGTTCATATTATATGCAGCATTAAACACATATTAGGAATGAGAGGTATTAACCACTCTTCACGCTATTTTGACAACTCATACAGATTCAGTTGTAGTTGATTGTAATAGATAAACGGATTAAAACTTTGGAATCATCCGCGTAGAAAGCATGTGATGATTTGATGTATAAGGAAGGTCAGATGTGTATATTAAGTTCGGGATAGTACCCAGTACCGATCCCTGAGAAACATCAGATATCTCTGAGCGGGGAGCTGACAACGTATTGCTAAGGCACACTTCACATAAATCACACATCAACAAACCACCTCTAATACCGAAATGATCTAATTTAAGCGCAAGTCAATTTAGCGGAACAGGATTGAAAGCCTTGAAAAAGTCCAGACACAGAACATCAGTGGAAGCACCATTGCCTTTAGATATAATATGTTTATTGAGACATGCTAAGATTGATTGTTGTAGAAAACCATGTTGAGCCTTAGGAACAATATAGTTAAGAAGGAAGCAATTATGCTCTATATTAATTGAGCACAATATGAGACAAAACTTATCGGTTTATAGTTGTTCGGGTCCAACTTCTCACCTTTCTTACATATTGCTGTGGCAAATTCTATAACCATGCGTCTGAAAGTTGCCTCAAAGTGAAAAATGCAATAAATTTGGTTTTACTTTACAAGTAATAGAACTGTTAACTTTGAGGTCATTTAAAAAATACACAAATGTATGTTCATCAAAGATGATATTTTGGAGTGAATGAAATACTTTGGGACACTTGACAAAAGGTGAAGGGTCTAGAGATTCATGGACATAGACGATCCGGAAGGTTTTGGCTAACAATTCAGCAATACCAGCAAAGATATTCAAGGTTTTCAATAAAATATTTCGTTTTAAAAGATAGATATATTATAGATTTATTTTATATACATTCAATACGGGCTTTATAAATATGTTATTGAGGGAATGCGTAATTCAGTCTACTTAATACATAGAAATTATAAACGGGCACAATTGAATTAATATTTTTAAATGGTCTACATTTATTAATAAATAATTTCTTAGTCAGCTCATAACTCCTCCTTCCAAATTTGCTGCTTGTAAACACGTTTAGAAACCTTAGTACCCTAATTACCTGTGTCATCATGCAGATTTATACCTACATTATATTATGTTCTAAACAAAAAATCGCCGAACGTAACGACTTAAAATTAAATTAATCATTCATACATTATAAAATAAATAACATTTGGCGTTTGTTGTGACAAATATATTTCAAAGGCGATTTATGAACTAGAAAAACTATTTCGAGTTTTGGTTTGTATCCAACTAACTCTGATTGGCTTGATATCGTGCAGTGTCAACCTTCTACAATCTACGTAACGAAATTTGCTCTAAAAGATTGGACACTGCCTGGTCCTAATAAATGAAGCATTTCCACCTACACGTACGTCTATTTAGACCAAGAATCTTTGGACGATGAAAATACTTTTTGTTTTGCACAGTGACATTTTTGAAATTGCCGTTGTACCTATTTATATTTTTATTTGCGTACTTGTACTAAATATACTTACGTGAGATGTTTAAAAAATTGAAATGGATGAGTGTATGTTAAAGGCAAAATTGAATTACGCATATCAGTACTGAAAAAATAATAACTGTTTTGACAATGAACTCCTTTTGGTACCTAATTAGGTACTGCTAATAATAATATTTAGTGTTGGGAAAAACCGAGTTATTTCAAAAACCGAATACTGTGTAAGGGATATCAAAAACCGATTGATAACTCGAGTGATGGTCACTTGAATTCTCAGCAGCTGTACATATTACTATCTTTGTAGTTTATATGAAAATGTTTTATTTTAAATACATAAAAATATACTTTTTGTATGGGTAAATTTATATATTTAAAATAAACAATACAAATCTTAGATATATAAATATACAGGGTGTTAGGTAAACATGCGGCAAAAATTTAAGGGGTTATTCCTTGGCCTATTCTAAGAATATTTTGTTCTATGATGATTTCTGAAAAACCCCTTTGTTTCGAAGATACAGGGTGAACAAAATTTGCGACAACCATATTCGATAAAGCCAGTTTCTCAAGAAATGCATTATGGAATTTTTATAACAACCACGTGTAGGCAGATGAAAATCCGCATGAGGTACGTGAAGATCGATTTCAACATCAGTTCTTGAATATTTGGGATGAAATTGTGGGTGACTATCTAATTGGACCGGTATTTCTACCAGCAAGACTTACTGGCGAGATGTATCGCAACTTTTTGGAAGAAACACTGCCTGAGTTTCTGCAGGATGTACCATCGGCGACAAGAATTGCAATGTGGTTTATGCATGATGGTACACCACCACATCTCAGTTTGGTTGCTCGTGATTTTTTAACAGTAACATACGGAGATCGCTGGATTACTCGAAGTGTGCCACACGCATGGCCCGCTCGATCCCCAGACTTAAACCATCTGGATTATTTCTTATGGAGCTATCTGAAGTCATTAGTTTACGCTACTCCAGTGGAGAATTTGGACGAATTGGGAAATCGGATAATTGCTGGGTGTTACTCGATTAGAAACAACCCTGGTGTTTTTGAAAGGGTTCGGCACTCAATTACGAGAAGATTGAATGCTTGTATCCAAACTGGAGGAAGTCATTTCGAAGATTGATTGTAGATTGAGCAACTTTACATGTACTTTTTGATAATAAAATGTTGTTACCGTTGCAAATTTTCTTCGCCCTGTATCTTCGAAACAAAGGAGTTTTTCAGAAATCATCATAGGATAAAATATTCTTAGAATAGGCCAAGGAATAACCCCCTGAATTTTTGCCGCATGTTTACCTAACACCCTGTATATGTTGCATTTACAAAAAAAAAATAGTTACTTCTATTTTTTTTTTATTTTCTAAAAATTATTTTACGGCTGTTCTGCATTCCGTATCTATAGCTACGACAAGTGCATTATACGAATTACGAATATGAACGACAGTCATTTCTATGGTTCCTCGGTTTTTCGTTGTTTGTTATAGTCAGACGACTTACGTCATAAAAGCAAATTAATAATTCATTATATTTTTATGAAAATATTTAAAAAAAAACCGCTACCGAGAATAAAATATAACTATATAGTACACTAAATGTTTGTACTATATATTGCGCTAAATTTGCAAAAAATGATTGCTTTTAACGCGACCAAATATCGAAAATTATATTGACAATTGCGTAACATCAGCCGTAACATATGTAAGTCGTCTGAATTCTTGCCGCAACTATAGCGGTTCTTGTTGCTCGTATGTATTATACGAGCATGTATATTTAAATCTTGAACTCGAACACACAATTTGTAAGTGAACAGTATGGTTGCAACCTGTCCTTATTTCGGAAGAACAGTCCTTACTGCAGCCTCTGTCCTTTCGTCCTTATTTTTACTAGAAATGTCATTACTCGGAGGACATGATTAAATTCATATTAAAATAGAATTATCGGGACACAAAGACAAAATATGAAAAAAATAAAACAGTTTATATACAAAGTAAAAAGAATGCCCTTACTTGAGAATTTAAAAGATAAGAATATCTTACTTGCGCGTATGAAATGGTGGCAGTCCTAGTGAACAATGGAAAAAAAATCAAATCAATAATTCGTTACTCATATAACTGATAACCGAGTGATTTCGGTTATTGCAATAACCGAATAATTAGTTATTTTTCACTCAAGTGATCACTACACTAATAATATTTATTTATTATTATTCATTAGCTTTTAAATTTGTATTAAAAATTTGTATTTAGATTTTAATTTACCTATTTACGTGAACTAAAAAGATTAGAAAATCAAGTAGTGGTACCACATTTATATTATATAGGTACTCTTAAAGAATTGCATATTCGTAACATCCATCAAACTGAAAGAATTTAAAATTACATAGATGCTTGGCAGACAGTTTTATTCTTGTAATAGTAGAATAGATAGATCTGCCTAGAAAATTATCTGAAATATTTATTCTCCCGGTTATGGTTGTAAATAAATTGTTTTAGTTGGAATGCGCATGTAATTGACGATTGGAAACCTGAGTATGATCTTGTCTTGATAAATTATAATGTGAGGTAGTCGAAGAGTCCAAGTGGGCAAATAATCCATTTCTACATTTTACTTCTGATTGTGCCTTTGAATTTATCACGTCGATCGTATTTTGTGTCTAAGTTAAATTGTAATTTATTTGACTCCTGTTGTTTTAGTAGTTGTTTTTTTAGTTGTTTATTTTTAAGTGAACTTCAAATATTTTTATATTTGTACTTTCATAATTGGGTATATGGAAAAGGCAGATATCTGTTTTTTCCGTTGCTGCATTGTCTTTGGTAAAGTCATTAAATTCTAAAATATCTAATAGTTAATTATTAAAATTGTAAATTAACCCAAATATTAAAATTATCCACGGAAAAAATATTACGAACAAGTTGCGCCAAACTATATTTTAAAATATAAAAATGCGATATTTATTTTTCAATTGTTTTCACAATTATTGTTAAAGTGTTAAGTACGATTTGAAGATTACCAATAATTCTTACATGTCGTTTCAAAATTTAATTTTTCAAATAATTTTAATTTATATGTTAATTTTCTTAGTTGTAGGTACATAGTTAACTATATTAACTATGACTAAGTACACGGGGATAGAGGAAAATATGAATTAACGGAATTGACCTTCAAAAAATTTCCAAACTTATTTATAGCGATTTTTCTTTTCGAACCCCAATTTATCGCCTAATTCATTATGAGATATCTCTAAACAGGCACGCCAAAATATATTATTTTTTTAAATAATCTTCCTTTTCCAGCGTATAGTGCGCATCTTAAACGTGATCACTCTGTATATCACTCAACTTTGAACGTGTGCAGAATTAAATAAACAAAAATAAGTTATTTTTAAGTGAACGGTTTTCGTTTAAATTTTACAAGTTTTAGTATCTTTATGATTAATACCAAGGATATCATTAAATCTTCCTTTAATCCTTCTAAAACATTATTCATGCTATGGAAGTTGAAAATATACAGAATATGCCTACATAAATAACTATATTATGAATGCAATATTGTAACATTGATGCACATATGAAGTAACCTCGAAAATAAATTATGATATCTATGTATTAAAAGATAATTTACTACATAGAATTTATGTAAAAATATTTACAAATATTTTGTCATGATTGTATTGAATGAAATTGCAAAATTTACCATTATTATAAAACAAAAGTGAACAGATACACAACAACATGTTTTTAATAAATTAAGTAATTAATAGCAGAAATATAATATTTGTACTTTGCCATAGTGCAAAAAAAGTTGTTGTGTAGGTATAAGAGTTTTCATTTTCTAATTTAAAATGTATAAAACATGACTAGTTTAACACAGTCTTGTTATTTTATTTAGGTTTTATTGTAATATTATTATTTATATACTGTTTATATTATTTTATTCTTATTTTTACAGAGCTTGAAGAATTCATATCTCAATTGGCGGTTCTAAATGTTATTTTCCTTAAATGAATCTTTAATTTTTTATAATAATAAAACTCAATTGTTTCCAATTTAACAATAATTATATTATTTATCAACATTTGAAATATCAAATTTTTAAATATCAATATGTATTAGGTATCTAAAACTATATTTCCAGAATACCACTGTGGTTTTTATCTTAAATTTTGAAAAAAAAACTTATTTATATAATTTTTAAATATTAAATTTAAACAATTCCTTAAACTAATTTATACTATGATTTTATTACTTTATATTTAGATTCCAATTCACAGCATTTCATTATGATTGCATAGTTCAAATTTAATAGTTTTTTTATTGCACTTTAAGTTTGTTTCTCAGTTTTTTCTTTAATTGCACAAAAAAGTCTATCTTGATAGATATATTTTTTAATGTACTCACATTAGATTATTTCCTATGTTTCTGGAATTTATGCTTTCTGCTTTTGGAGCAAGAATCTGGTCACCAATCCTCAATTATAAATTCTTCGTAATCTGCTCTCCCTCTTTGTTCCTAATTCAGTCTCGTTTGACAGTTCTTTTGAATGGGGTCTTAATAGCAGTTCTCGTCACTTTGAGTGTTTCATGGGTTTTCACCACGTATTTTATTAATAAAAGTGGTATTTTTATTACCTAATGTTATGGCGTCGGTCGCTAGTTTTCTACTCTCAATCAACAATTGTTGTTCCGTCTCCAGGAAACTGTTCCTTTACAATCAGATTGATTTTGTGTTTTAATGTTTTCCCAATTTCTCTAAAGTACAAGTACACAAATCCGTGTGGACCTCGATTATATGACAAGATTATATAATGTTTTATTGGAATTTGTAATTTTGATTTACGTATATTGTATTGCAACTTCAAGACAATAGATAAACTTATATTCAAATTCAATAAGAAGGTAATTTATATTGGTACTGTAAGAATTAAGAATTTTCAATTTTGTCCGTTTATAATTCCTAAGCAATCTGCTAAACGATGAATGAATGAGAACTTGTGGGTATAATCTCACTTCCGTTACGAAATTAGACGAAAATGCTAAATATTCGTAACTTCATAACATGATTTCACCAACATGAGGAAATAAACTTTTGTAATTCCTTTTAAAACTCACTTATATACCTGATGTATATAAGTATATTAATAAATTAGGAAGTTCTATTTTAGTATGAGCTATAAATTTTGGATTTCTCTAAGAAATACATTGTAAACATTCCAAATAAATTTTGTTGTGTACAGTGAGGGAAATAAACCATTACCTAATAAATAATAATAATAATAATAATAATAATAATAATAATAATAATAATAATAATAATAATAATAATAATAATAATAATAATAATAATAATGCATTTATTGCCCAACAGAATAGACATTCCAATTACAGGACAAAACATGTTATAACAAAGTAATGAAGTAACAGTGTACTTAATTTTAATTACTAATAATATTTAACATTTACTAAACTAAATCAGTCTGAAAGCTATAGCATAATATGGATGAGGCCAGTTAAACGCTTCCAAAAAATTGAGAACCAACTGATAATAATTGTTTGAGTGTATCAAAATTTAGGTCACATAAATGAGAAATTTGATTAAAATTAATTGACATGGTGTATACAGGGGATTTCGTAAGGACATTTGTTCTAGCATTACGACAGTAAAACATGCAATCATCACGATATTCTGGCCTAGGTACACGTAAGTAGAACATTTTTAAAATTTCTGGTGAATCAATGAGGTTATGAAATATTTTAAACAAGAAAGATAGACTTGTGAGAACTCTCCTCAACTGCAACGATTTAATATCGAATCTCTGCAACAGGAGGCCATGATCAAATCCTCTAGCAGGATAAATATTATCAACACGATATGCCATGAATTTTAAAAGCGACGTTGAACACCTTCAAGATGATGAATATTAACTTGATAACATGGGTACCATACAAGGCTAGCGTATTCTAATCTAGAACGGACTAAAGAATAGTATAAACATTTCAAAGCATTAATATTGTTGAACGATGTAGAATTACGGACAATAAAGCCCAAAGTTTTAAAGGCGGTGCTTGAGATTGTATTAATATGTTCAGAAAATGAGAGTTTAGCATCAAATATTACCCCTAAGTCTTTAATATTACTGCTGCGTGTCAATGGCTTTAATTCAAGATTGTAATCAAATAAAATTATATTTTTCTTTAAACTGAAAGAGTAAACTTTACATTTATCAATTTTTATGGAAACTATGTTTTCTATACACCAAACCTGTATTTCATTAAAAAGTTCTTTCAATGCTCGACAATCACATTAACAGTTAATGTTACGATAAAGCTTTAGATCATCTACGAAAAAAAGGTAATTACACTGCAAAGATGACGATAAATCATTAATATAAAGAATAAAGATTATATCATAAATTGAATTTTTTTCATTAATGCTTTATCGTGTACAAAGAATATTAAAAATTGTTTTATTAACTACCGGTGTTTTGCTAAAACAATAAAGTATATTCTTACTTTTACTAAAAATGATATGTTATTCTTAGGGTTGCTACAGACCATGCGTGAATACGCGATTCGTTATGCGCGATTCGTGATATGCGAAGAATTCGCTAATAGTGTGTAGGATCTTGTTCGTTAAAAATCCATTCATAAAAACCCTACACACGATGCACGAATCTCGAATCACAAATTTACGCATAGTCTGTAGCGGGTCTTAACCATTAATATATATTATTTTCCTTGGTTTTTGCAAATATTTGTGGATACCTATACGTGTGAAAAGATAAATGCTGCAAGTTAGCTATTATGCATCATTTTTAAGTTTTCAGAGGTAAAAATTTCATTTCCTTAATACTTTTTTTTTCATTTTTTCATCATTAAAACCAGGTAATTGTTCTTAAATACTTTTGTTTTACCAAAAACATAATTTCAAGGACATATACCAATACTGATCAATAGATTTTAGAAAAATAGCATTAGTATCCTGACAAAAACAAGTATCAGTACTTTGTCGTTGAATTCGCTACTGGAATAGTTATATTTTCGGTTAGTGTAAAAAGTTTTTTTTAAATGTATGCCAAAAATATGGACCAAGAGCCGCAGCTGTAAAAACCGCTATGTATGAGTCATCTTCCATAAATTTAGTCGATTCGGCTGTGTCCTTGTCCTTAAATAAATAATGTGCCAATTAAATATCAACAAACAGAGACAAACCGCACACACCATTTTTGCACGTCTGTGCTCAAAACAAACACAACACAACCACTAGCATATACGTACTACACAGTACATTATGTGAAGTAACGAAATACTATGTATAATGCCATGCAGGTGTCTATAGTGTTCATTAGATAGCTATCAATACTCAACTTAAAATTTTGGACAATGGTATATTCTGTACAAATTTCACTTTACTTGTAAATTTTTAAATACAAAATTTCATAATATAACGACAAGAAAATCATTTAGTACCTATACCCGAGATCCAAAAAGAGCGATTCACTTACAGCACTTAGATGAGTAAGGAGGTGAGGATTGCAGGAGACAAGATTCCATAGGCGTGCCACTTGAGTAAAGTTCAAATTAAGTATATAAAATATATTCTTCGATTCAGACTTCGACCTTCTAATATTTGTCTAAGGTATAATAAATATAGAAATGGTTTCTTCGCCATATCACTATTTAACTTTTAAAATGCGTTTGTAAGTCACATTAATTTGCTATCCTCCACATTTTTATTATACGATTTTCACATAGGTACTTCACATTAACATCTATAGTTAAATTTAAGAAATAAGTATGCATTTTCAAAGATTTCTCTACCTACTTTTATGGTTTAGTCCGCTTTCTCTTGTTATTTATTCGTTTTACTTCGGTATCTTTGAATATTTGCAAATGGCATGAGATAAACTTTCCTATTGCTAAGCCCTAAATTATATCTAAAATTATTTGTATTTGTAGAAAAAACTATTTCAAGAATACGGCATTTTCAAGAACATAAACACAACATCACTAATAAATTAATTAGCGGAAAGATATACCAAAATTTTTCCACGCCTATGCCTATGATATTGCGGTAAATCGAACAGCTGTATCCGTCAAAGCGTCTATACCAATAGAAATGGACCATTCTAATGTAGCGCATGCGTATTTGCTGCGGCGCATGCGTATTTACTGCAGCAAAAGCTGTGTAATCGCATATACTGTACGAGATATGCGGGAAATTTTATACGATAAATATATGGGCTTATATCATGAATCACTCTCTATTATTTTGGGTCTCGATTATAGTGACTATAAAGTGACTTATTTAAAAAAAAAGTATTGGCTGGAATTGCTACAAAATTAGTTATCCTAGGATAAAAACCTATTAGTGCCAATATAAATATTTGCTAGAGTTAAAAATTGATAAAACTACTATAATAAGAAAGTGGGATTGCAGTAATAAATCAAACGTTAAAAAAAACTTTTTAACCCCTACTTAGTACGTTTCTGTACCAAAATTGTTGCTAATGGTTATTTCTCTCAGTGTAAGCAACCTTAATAAATTCTAGAAATTATTTATGTTCCCTAAATAAGTTGTCGAAAAAGTTCCTCTGCGGGTAATTAAACAAAGGTATGCAATGGAAAAAAAGTCTCTGTTATCGGACAATTTATACATTTTACAGCAACTTTAAAGGCTTCTCAATCATTTCACTGTGCTGTACAATATTTAACGTACAAACACTTTTAATTACTGAATATTTAATGAAAATCCGTAGTCTTCCTCGACCATTGTAAATCAAATTACGCAATTTTTAACGAGATAAAAGTCCATACGGGAGCGTTATTAAATACAGTTTACAAAGCTTTCAAGGCTCCCAGTTCAGCGATGTCCTTTTTACATGGTTACCAAACACAAAAACTGAAACTCCCAGCGAGCTTTCTCGCTTGGCAGCACCTATTCCTGCTGGTTTGCGCACAAAGATTCGTCTGCATTTCGCCTGGAAGTCGTGATAATCCATGCGAGAATAAAAATTACAAATGCATTTTTCGTGTTCTGTTTATCGCGCTACTCTTTGCCGATCGACTTCGTTGAAGATTTGATGTTTCAATAAGGTGTAATCTATTAATGGACATCATTTATTTTGTGTGAGCTATTTGAATTATATATACATATACTGAATATAATACATATGTTATATTTATTTATTATTAACAGATTGTGTAGATATACTGCGATTTTTATATAGGTACCTACTAGTTGTTGATTTCTGAAGTGAAATAAAAAACTGGTACCTTTTTTCATTGACTGAACTTTAGCTTATTGGTTTGTTATTCCAACTATTATACATCTTTTTAATTGTCGCCATGTTTATGAGTTACAAAAACAACGGTTGCTACAATTATTTACTGATTATTAAAATATTACTTATTTTTAAATAATAGACACGTGTAGTTTGTTTTGTATCATAATTGATTTAATTGCTTTATGCAAAAAGTACTTACCCGCACACAATGTTTTTATGTTTTTAATTAGGTACCTATAAGGTATTTTCTTAGTAAATTTGTTTCGACTGTATAATAATGGATATCTGACATATATGAAATTTATAGGTACGGAGTTATACGTACCTGTATAAGAATATAGCTAGTCACACCTAAGCAATATCTATAAAAATTAATAAAATAGATATCAACGAAATCTAAATCTAATGTAAATCTATATAATTTAATGTAACTACCTAAATGGGATTATACTCGCGACAAGAATTCAGATGTCTTACGTCATACGAACAAATGAATAAACCATTATATTTTCATCAAAATATTTAAGAAACTGCATCTGATAGTAATAAAACTATACAGGGTTAACTATGACTAAGTACAAAAAAATTAACCACGTGCTCAGGGAGGCCTAAAAGACAATAAAAAAATTATTCCAGAATTTTAGCTCGATATTTAAAAAATGGGGCAAAACCCTTTTTTCCTACGGAAAGTCGGCGCCTATGCTAAGAATCGACTGAGATGGCTTAGACCCATAGATAAAACTTACAGCTGTCAACAATATCTACTACCATCGTCGTTTTTTTGCAGAATTTCTAAATGTAGAAACGAAAATTAACATTCTAATAGTAATAATACCTGATAGATAGGTAACAGTTAATCCACTTAGCTCCAGTATTTTGCATTCGTTTTCCATTATTTCTTTATAAACTGGTATAACTACATATTCGCTCATTACAGCCACTCACTACAGATAAAAGACACTTGCCGTAGGTACAATTAGATAGATTAGATTCCTATTTATTATAACAAAATCGAACGAAAGGAATAAGAGACGTTTAACCGCGGCAGTTTTGTCCCATAACCTAGAAAACCAAACCGGCGAACTATATTGTAGGAAATTATCTGCACCCAATACAAATATCTTTATTTAATAACTACAAAACGTTTAAAAATTAAAATAAGGCACTAAAAACTTCAGAAGAACACAAAATTACAACGTAAACACAGGAATTCAATTATGACATGACAGGACACTACTGACACTGACTAATGAGCGACTGTTGCATGCTTGTAGAGTATGCAACCAACAAGCATTGGCGGCGTTAAATAAGGATATAAAATAATATCGAAAAAAAATTTTTTTGGCTTTATAAATAAGTTTAGAATTTTTTATGAGGGGTGATTCCGTTAATTCTTATTTTTCCCTATCCCCTCTTAAAATATTTGTACTATGTCATAGTTAACCCTGTATACTAGACTAAAATTTGTATTGCAGTAAATTGTCAAAAATGACTGATTTTAACGCGACCTAATATCGAAAATTACATTGACAATAAAAACAAATGTGTAACGTCAGCTGTGACGTAAGACGTCTGAATTCTTGACGCGAGTATATTCATATTGTAAAAGTGTTCAAGTTACAAAAAAAAAAGAATTACGACACAAATCATCTAAATAACATCATTTTTTTGTTGTAATCGATACAATAGTTACTTGCATAAAATAAGAGAAACTAAGTAGAAAGAATTATTTTGAGTCTTAAGTATAGGTATCTAAATAACTTCTTCTTCAGTTAAGATTTATTAATTTCGATGCTGTAATATACGCAAATCGTTAAGACAAATCAACTCTATAATATTTTCTGCAGACGTATTTCAGAAATCGTGAAATTGATTTTAGGAAATGTAATTTTAATTTAATATTAAGTGTACACCTATACCTAACTACCTAGGTATGTATTTTAGAAAATATGAATTGCATCTTCTAATATTTCAGAAAATGTGGATTGTATTTTGACTAACTTTTTTGTGAATATAAGTATATTTATTTATTTTTTTCAAGCAAACAATTAAATTTATTTAAACATAATTTATTCTCGGGAAATCTAAATCTTTTTAAATTTACCTATTTGGTGAGAAAATTTAATTTTTTTACGAGTATATGTTTAAACGAAACAAATAGGTATTCCATGTGAACATCTTATGAGAACTTGATATTCAAATAAATATATTTTTTTAAACGATTTGATTAAATCTGTATAAAAATATCGTTTTTTGATTGAAATCAATGTGTATTTCGAATCAAATAATGCGTTTATTTAATTTGAAAATGCATATTTTAAATTGAAGGATGTGGAAAAGGAAAATATGTAATCTTTTATTTCTTTTTTAAAGTGTTTAAATTAAGTTTTATTACGTTATATAATCGTTTGAAAAACCGTAAATTTAAAAAAACTCAATTTCCTAATACTTATAATCGTATCGTCGAAAAAAGAATTTATTTAAAGAGAAAAATTCGAGTTGTTTCGTATAGACAAAAATAATTGTCAATAGGTGGCCGCTAGATGTCGCTGTGCTATATTTCGCATACTCAGGTATGTTGGGTTTGAGAAACACGAACAGCCAGGGCTAGTCGTTAGTTAACTCACCACTCAACTTGTGACGTGCTAATTAGAGCTAATAAGCTCGGAACATAGATTTTTCAGGTCTAATTCAGGGCTTATATTGACTTAAATAAGTAGTTGCTTAAAGGTCCATTTACACACATCAGTGACGTATCAGTTCAGCGTCAGTTCAGTATCAGTTTTATTTGTGGTAGATGACTGATGTCAGTTTACACATATCCGTCCGTAGTCTGTAAAAAGAAGTTAGTAGACGATCAAACAAAGAGATCTGAATAGTATATTTATCATGCAGTTGATCAAAATACTTCGTTCTAGCTCGACAAGTTTTTCGTCCATTCTAAGTAATAGAAAAATCTGGTCAGTTTGTCAGTAGAATTACAAAAATATCATCACCGGCGTATTTAAAGGCCACTGAACGAACACTGAAGCAGCACTGACAGCACTGATACGGCACTGTGACGGACGTGTATAAACACGCCAATTTAAAATCTAAGCAACAATTGACACGGTACTTAAATATGTGTGTAAATAGACCTTAATTGGAAAAAATCTTTGAAATACACAAATATTATTTTACAATATCTAGAATACAATTAAATCAATACCAAAAGTGAATCATTGAAAAGGAAATAATGTAATACATTCTTTATACAAAATAACTAGATATTTTTGCTTTAAAAAACAAAAGATTTTGTATCAGTATCAGTAACAGTATTTGGAAATAAATATTATTTGTTTCACCCTATAGGTACAAACAAATATTTTATTTCCATGAAACAAAATATTTTACAGGCTCTACATTTTTTTTCAGTGTACCTACTTTGAATTCAACTGGCGCTTTCTGAAATTAAATTTACTTTTGTTGAATTTGCACTTCTTGAAGTAGGTATCTACAATTGACGCTTTCTAAAATACAAAAGATATTTTCAGAATAATGTGCTCTTTGAAATTCCGTTTATATTTTCTGAATCAAGTGCAACTGACTATGTATTCTGAATTGCAAGTGACGTTTTCTGAAACAAACTAACTAATCTGAAATATCTACAGATAACGCTTTCTGAAATTAAATTTAAGTACTATGCTGAAATTATAATAATACTTTCTGAAATACAATTGCAGCTATCTAAAACACAAATATGATGTTTTCTTAAACAGGGGTACACAATAAAAAATAACCTTGAGTAAGGTCAAACTCATTTAAATATGAGTGAATTAATTTGATGCTGAATTTTGAGTAAATTTAACATTTTAATAAAGAAATGAGCTTACCTACACAATATTTGGTTACAGTAGTTTTGCTATGTATGATACCAGTCACTGTTATCTGTGGACTATAATCATAAGTGTGTTCTTCTAACCGGATCATGGACCATGGACAGCAATTGTAAATACATGTTCAAATTACAATTTGCATAAAAAAGTATGTTGTAAACTGGAAAGTTATGTCATGAAGATGTGACAGAAATAGGTAAGTAACAATAGCCGTATTCATCTGATACAAAAAAAAATTGTTGATTTGCTTCTTATATCAGAAAACCTATCTTGTGTGTGTCATTACATGATGATTACCATCTCATTTGATCCTCAACTACTTGACTATAAAATTTTGGGAAATAGATCAAACCTGGAAATTATTGATTTAAACAATTTAGTCAATAAAGAACCGTTTGAACAGCAGTCATACAAAACCACTGAGTATTTTGTGAGACCAAAGTACATATTTTGTTAAATTTAGAAAGAATGTATTGCTTATTAATACCTATAATAAAATAAAACATCGTTATACATACCGCGTCATGTTATTATCTATAAATATAAGCTCAATCTTTATTTTATTCAAACTTTTGTTTCAAATATTGTGTAGCTAGTAGTAGTAATAAATATTATAATATAATCATAACAATAATTATTATTTTTATTGTTATTGTTGTTATAGTTGCTTCCACAATTCCATTAAACCTGTATTGTATCAACTAAACAGGTTTTCTTTTTATAGACTGTAATTTTTATGACATAATTATTTATAACTTTATTATTATCTATTATTATTAATTTAATCATAATTAGGTATTTGTAATAGTTTTAATGTTATTAATAGTAATAATTATTATTATTTTAATATTTATAAAGTAATAATTTACAATCCGTAAAAAATTAAACACGTTTAATAGATACACAACAGCATTAATTTTCAAAAAAACTGTGTAAGAACACAGTATAATGAAAAATCATCATTGTTTTGAGTTTGTTACAACACTAAAATTAATATAGTTACTCATTACTGATTTATTGTTTAAATATTGGGAAAAAATAACTCAATTTTGTGATTGGAATAACAGATAGTTTAGAAAGCTAACTCAAAAATTGTTCAGTGTTATCCATAAAAGATACATTTAGCTAATAAAAGGACTGAGTGAACTCAATGAATTGTGTTATTAAGTATTTCACACGCAATCGGATGGGCACTCGTATTGGCAACCATTTGTGTTGATTTTGAGTGAACTTTTACTCAAATCTTTTAGGGTTTATTTATGCTTTCTGGAATTCAATTTACATGTTCTGAATTACAACTGGCTTTTCTGAATTAACACATCCTGAAACAGAACTGTCAAATCTGAAACAACAAATACTTAGGTACCTACATATCCTTTCTGAAATTAAATTTGTCAAGGTGAAATTGAAATGATACATCCTGAAATACAACTGACTCTTTTTGTACACGTAGATTGACACCTATATTTATATCACTAAAAACCCTTAAGAGGTCATCATTTAAAATTAACTTGTAGGTACTGAGAAATTAACAAAACACTGTGTTATACTTTAGGCAAATATATGAAATATAGCATAGTCCATATTTTATCGTAATGTGTTAGATATACTTATGTACATATTAAGTGTTTCGAGTGTAACTTAGCTGACGTCTTGATTTGCTGACAGGTTTAAATTGGTTTAAGTTGCTTTTGTTTTGTAACTCAGTTTCTTACAAAAAGTATCCCAGTTTTCAAGGAAATGCCTTAAAGGAAAATTCTTATTAAAGGTATTGATAAAATGCCTACCTACATACATTTTTAAATAAAATACTAAATTATCTGCACAATAATGATTTATTAAAATGTTTTAATATGTAACAACCTTCATTAATTGGACCACCAAGACCACATCGACACAATGGCATCATTGTGCTACACCCAACAAATTATCAAACGTAAAACATATTTTGGCAGCCGCTCGGGCGGTGTACAGAGACAATCAAATTAATAGGCACTCTAACTGTTATGTAAGTAGGCCTATTATCGTCACTGTCTTGTGGGAGTCCCCCAGTACGCCCCGCCTCGGCACAACAATGCGAATTCGCAAACCTTCTTGGCTCTCATCTACACAGAAAGCAGACGAACAATTCGCAAAGGAGGCGTTCTGCACACGTGGGTCGAGGGGAGGGCCAAAGGCGGTCCCCGGCGTGGAGGGGAGAGATGCTGCGAGTGCTGGACCTGACAGACGCATCTTGGCACGCAGTGTACACGCACACACACGTCCGTGATCGGCCCGTTGACTGGTGCAGTGCAGTGTGACAGTAAGTGGTGACAATAGCCCGCGGCGAGGTCGTCGAGGTGACAGGTGCAAGGTATCGGACAACGGGCGGCCCAATCGAACCCGAGTAAACAATAGGTGTGAGGGGTTGCGCATAGGGGCAGCCGGGGGCGCGCATCCATTCGATGCTGTTTCTGTTTTTGCAGTGAGGACAGCAGTTGACAGACAGCAACACGGTGGCTACTGCACATCTTCCAGAGGTTCGCTCTCAGGCGAATCTGCAAACATGTGTTGATCTCCCCTTGCTCACACACTTGAGGTGAGTCAAGCTCATATATATTTCTTCCCGCGGAAGCTGTGCCCTTCGCATTTTTATGTTTTAGTACCGTTTATTCACAGTTTTTATGTAACTTTGACTTAAAAGTGCCGGAACGATACAGAAGTGTTGTTCAAATTTATTTTGAAAGCACATTTTAGTATACGAAAAAGCAAAAATCTGTACAACCATTGAAGCGTTGGAAAAACAATTCTAAACTAGAATTTTGAAAATAGTAAGTAGTCCGTAGATACTTATTCTTTAATGGATAAGTTTCAAATTAGATGCCTTTGTCACAATATATAACTGGTTCAGTATCTGCTTTTCTAATGGAAATTTAGCGACTGTAGGTATTAGATTTTGAAAATCTTAATTATGTTAAATTTGATGAATAAACATACTGCTACAACAATTATTTTAGTTTATTCAAAACCAATTTGGTAAGTGCACAAAATTTTAGTATTATCAATTGGACATGCATTCGAAGGGATCGTCACCATAATCTGGAAGCTGAACCAAATATAATTGTCAATATTAAAACATGTATTTTTAAAAAATACATATTTTTTTAAGTTTAAGTTTCAATTAAGTAAACTACCAAATGAATGAACTTGTGTATTTTTTGAAATGCCTTTATATCTTACAAGCCTCCAAGAAATGTGGACAGAACTGGGTCTTAGTTTTGAATTACAATTTTTTTTTAAAACAACGACATACTTCCACAATTAATACTGAACCTGAATAGTTTCCACTATAAAGCGTCTTCTAATAGAAAGAATTTCGTAATGTTTCAACCAAAATACTGCAACTTTAGGTATTTTAGCTATTTTGATCCAATTGTTTATGCATCTAATGAAACTATGGAAAGTCTGTATCAGAAAACAATTATTCCTTCTAGATTTAGATGTAGTCACATTACGTATAATACATAGGTACATATCTAGGTGTTCGCTATTTATTAAATCATGTCTCGATTTTGCAACAGACGCAATAATACCTAGTTCATGACCCGTGGTGTATTTTTGATATTGAAACCATATGTAGTTGTGTGACATATATAACGTTCTATTCTGCTGCCGTGAGACCATTATCAGCCTCCAGATGAATAAACATTCCTATACGTCCTATTACAAGTGCGTTTCTCATGTTTGTGTTACATATTCGACAGTGATTTTGGCGAAATTACGTCAGTAATGTAAGTTCCACCATACGCCGCGTGGCTACAAAATTTGACTTTAACAGTACCATAGCGATACACAAGTGTTGTTCAAATTTATTTGAACCGACATTTTATGCACGAAAAAAGCAAACATTATTTTACCTCGCAAACGATTCAAGTGTTGCAAAAAAAATATTAGAAACACTTAATAAGTAGTTCTAAATTTGAGCTTTGAAGAAGTAGCCCACAGATGCATACTTATTTTTGAAAGAATGCAAGTTGAAGTTGCAAATTAGATGCTTTGTCAAAATATGTAATTGACTCAGTATCTGCTTGTTTAATGGATGATCAGGGACTGTATTGAATTTAAAAAATCCGGGTATTCATATTTATTGCTGAGGTTAAGATAGCAGCTATCAAGTGTAGTGATATCTTAAATTTGATAAATTCTAAAATACCACTACAATTGCTTTAATTTATTCTAAATTAAAGTGGTAAAGTTCACAAAATTTTAGTATTATCAATAGAGCATACATTCGAAGGGAATCATCATCACTATGATCTGGAATCTGAACCAAATATATTTGTACCTTAAAATATGCATTTTAAGATAAACTGAGAGGTCATTTTTAAGTTTAAGTTTCAATTGTCAAATGAATGAGATATTTTTATAATTCTTGAAATTCTCTTATTATATTATTTTACAACCCTCCACGAAATATGGACATAACTGGGTTCTTGTTTTGAATTACAATTTCTTCAAACAACTACTTACTTGCGATAATTAATACTGATGATGAACCTAATAGTTTTCACTGTAAAACATATTTGAATAAAAATAATATCGTTTTAACCAAAATATTGCACCTTTAGGTATTTTACCCATTTTGATCCAATTGCCTATGTTTCTAACGAATGTGGAAGGTCTGTATCAGAAAACAATTGCTTCTAGGCCGTTTAATTTTCGACATCATTATAATACCTAGGTGCTCGATATTTATTGAAGCATGTCTCGAATTTTGCTACAGCATTAATAGTTCATGATCCGTGGTATAATTGATATTGAAACCATATGTATTTGTGTGACATATGTAGCGTATTGTTCTGCTCCCTTGATACCATTGTCAGCCTCCACATGAATAAACATTCCGAGACATTACAAGTGCGGTTCCAACACTGGCGGATATGACAAAGGCTTACTCATGTTTCTGTTACATATGCTCGAAAATAGTTTTGGCGAAATTACGTCAGTAACGTAAGTAGCACCCATACACCATTGCTATAAACTTTGACTTTAATAGTACCAGAACGATACAGAAGTGTTGTTCAAATTTATTTTGAAGGAAAGTCTTCATGCTCGAAAAAGCAAAAATTATTTTACCTCGTAAACCATTCAAGTGTTGGAAAAATTATTTGCAACAGTTCTAAATTTAAATTTTGAAGAAGTATTAGCCCACAGATACATACTTATTTGTGAAAAAATAAGTTGCAAATTAGATGCACTGTCAAAATATGTAATTGACTCGGTATCTGCTTTTTTTAATGGAAGTTTAGGGACTGTATTGAATTTTGAAAATCCGGGTTTACAAAATTACTAGTGAAAGTAAGACAACAGCTAACAAGTATACGTATGTCTTAAATTTGATGAATTCTACGACTACAATAATTATTTTAATTTATTCAATACTAATTTGGTGAAATGCACAATATTTTAGTATTACCAATTGGGCATACATTTGAAGAGAATCATCGTCATGATCTGGAAACTGAACCAAATATTATTGTGAATATGTATTTTACAAATAAATTTAAAGTTTTTTTTGTAAATTTCAATTGGGATACTAAATACTTTCCTATAATTAATACTGACAAACCTGGATAGTTTCTGCTACAAAACGTCTTTTAATAAAAACAATAATAGTAATGTTTTAACCAAAATATTGCACTTTTTGGTGGTTTAACTATTTTGATCCAATTGTCTATGCATCTAACGAATGTGGAAGGTCAGTATCAGAAAACAATTCCTTCTAGGTGCTCGATATTTATTGAAGAATGACTCGATTCTGTAACAGCATCAGTAGTCCATGACCCGTGATGTAATTGATATTGAAACCATGTGTATTTGTGTGACATATGTAACGTATTGTTCTGTTCCCTTGATACTATTGTCAGCCTCCACATAAATAAGCATTTAGAGACATTGCAAGTGCGGTATTTTGACAATGATTTTGCCGAAATTAGTCAGTAACGCAAGCACCACCATACACCATTGCTACAAAATCACGACAAAGTTTCTTTGGCGGCGCATTCTATGTATCTGTACCTGGTATATTTTCTTATTAAGACTGCGAGACGTAAATAAACTCGAGATCAATCAATACTGACTCATAGCGCTATACCCTCGGCTAATTCAAATCATATAAACGACGATATACCAATAAACATACACACAAAGTTTTCATTGTATCACACAGTTCACTGTACATTCAAATAAACATTAAAATTAACTGCCTGGTTTTTAATAAGTGCGATTCTCAAAGGGTATTTCTGTAGGCTTTCACGGACTGCATAACGGAGCCGTGATAAATCTATCGCCATCAATTTATGTCGGAGTTCAACCGCGGGGATTAGTATGTGGCATTGTTTGGTGGAATTTGGACAGCAAATAATAGGATAATAGCAGGTAGTTAAAGGCCGGAGAATGGGGGCTAATGCTCGCGGCAGGTAGCGAAATATTGTTCCTATAAAAGTAACAGTCATTATAAATGAGGAAGACGGTTTGGAAAGAACTAATCGGCAGTCGAAAGTACGGGGCCACTGAAAAAAGTGAATAGGAGCCAAATTAGGGATTAATAGAGGTAATAAAGATCTCTATTTCGAACAGATAGAGACTCAGTACATAGTCAGTTGGTACTTAATCCATTAAGTTGATTAGACTATCAGATTTAGTAGGCAATTGTATTGTTAGTTTTTTTGTGTGGGAAATAATTTGCTGCTTTATGTGATTGATAAAATTGATGGAAATTTAGCTTTATTTTGGGGACTCTTCTCAAAATTTTTCAAGTTTTAAAACGTTCCATCCAAAAACAGAATAGGAGTTTTATTAAACAAAGGAAAAGGCTGCATTTTTACAGAGTAATAAGCATTCAGTCGGGATTCAATATACTGGTTCTTCGTTAATATAATCGATATCTTTGACACAAATTTTACTAAGATGGGGATCTCTATATTTATCTTTTGGAATGTTCAACTTGTCTAGACAGAAGATAATAAGATAAGTTATTTTCCGAGGTTTTTTATTTCATAATCAGTGTAATTAATTAATTTTAGTAGGTACGAATATATTGTCACAAACATGAAATTGTGCATAATATTTTAACCCTAAGGTAAATCTACCTAAATCTTTATCATTATTGAAGTATTTCCTGTTAGTGTTGTAGCTAGTTAATATCATCCGCCCAGCATAATAAAAATTGTGTTGTTAATACAATTCTACTTCATGAGTCGACATTTTGCTAAAACAATAGATCACCTTCTATCGTCGAATGGGTATATATCACTTATTCTAGTAAGGTAATTACATAACTTAGTGAAGCATGTAACTGACTTTAGTTGAGGTCTTTATCAACGGTTAAAAATAATTTGCTTATGGTTAGAAGACTTGAAACTGCTTCTAATAAAAATTTTATAACAGTAGCTCGATATTTTGCTAGCGGGTACTAATCGTGACTAATATATGCATACGCATGAGTTAGGTACAATTTTGTGTCGAACCTTACAACATGAGTTATGCGCTGCCCGTCTTGTATATACATTAGTATATAATTATAAAAGCTATAAAGTACTACATATTTTTCAAATTAAATTAAAGGATTCTTACGCGTTTGTCTCGAGTGCGGAATGATTGATCCATTTTTATTTAATTACAGAGATGGCATGTTGACCAAATAGTGTGAAAGATTCTGATAAATGTCTCAGTAATTAAGAATCCGCTAAGTTAAAAACAATACAGGTTCCAAGCGTAGCTGGAGATAAATCAAAGAACGTATCGTATTCATTTTGTATAAACATAAATTATATTTAAATCGATCCTAATCGATCAATTGTACTCCCAAAATAGAATTGTTTCTCCTATTGGAAATTTTCTGTAATAAATAAATAAGAAAATCCTATTATTAATAGGGAAACCAGTATTTTCTCTTTTGAATTATAATATTTTTACATATAAACTTATATTTTCTCTGGGACATACTTTAACAGACCAGATAACGGTAAAAATAAAAATAAAAGTTTGATTTAGATATGTTCAAAGATATGTTTTAAATATAGTAGGTACTTAATTATCTGTTTCTCTTTCTATACGGCAGTGTACTCATCTACACACAATTTAACCACGTGCTCAGGGAGGCCTAAAAGACAATAAAAAATTATTCCAGAATTTTAGCTCGATATTTAAAAAATCCTTTTTTCCTACGGAAAGTCGGCGCCAATGATAAGAATCGACTGAGATGGCTTAGATTCATAGATAAAGCTTACATCTGTCAACAATGTCAACTACCATGCGGTCGTCTTTTTGTAGCGTTTCTAAATGTAGAAACGACAAAAATTAACATTCTTATTAGTAATAATACCTGATAAGTAACAGTTAATCCAGTTATTTCCAGTATTCTGCATTCGTTTTTCATTATTTTGTTATAAACTGGTAAAACTACATATTCGCTTATTACAGCCACTCACTACCGATAAAAGACACTTCCCGTAGGTACAATTAGATAAAATGCCTATTTATTATAACAAAATCGAACGAAAGGAATAGATAATAGACAAGTTTTAATGTAACCGCGGCAGTCTTGTCCCATAACCTAGAAAACCAAACCGACAAACTATATCGTGGGAAAGTATCTGCACCCAACACAAATGTCTTTATTTAATAACTATAAAACGTTTAAAAATTAAAAAAGGCACTAAAAACTGAAGAAGAACACAAAACTACAACGACAGCGATACCGACCGAGCGACTGTTGCCTACTCTACATTGGCGGCGTTAAATAAGGATTTAAAATAATATCGAAAAAAAATTTTTTTGGCTTCATAAATAAGTTTGGAATTTTTTTTTATATCTATCCACGTCAAATACTAACATATATGAGTAACATTGCCAAAAGAAACATTTATTAAGGGAAAATGTAAGGTAAAACAAGGTAAGATGATCCATCTTTTAAAAAATGTAAAATATCTTTGTTTAAAGAAGTACAAATATGAAAAAATACGACAAACTTTATATAGTTAGGTATTACTTTGGTAAAATTTTTATTACATATACATTTACTGGATCTTTTTCTGTTTTCTTTGTGTTGTTCAGATTTGTACCTTTGGTTATATTATTTTTTGCTTCTACCCCCTTTTTCAATATACTTACACTGGCAAAGTTAAGACTTTTCCCAATTCGTTTTAGCTTTTGTAGCTATATTTTAGTAACTACATCTTAAAGTACCTACAGGTAACATGTGATTAGATTTTTCCCGGCATGATCCATGTTCATGTTTTTCGAAATTCTGTGGAGTTGTTCTTTTTCTGCGTTTTTCAAGTGATGGTGTACTTGGTGATGGTGTCCTTGGCTTTTGGATATTTCCTATCCAAGAAACTTTGAACCATCTATAGGTACATTTGAGCTGGTACATCTCTTTTGGGAAAGATGGACCAGATAATATTTGCGAATGAGAATATTGCAAATGCATTGTTTTAGGTTACGTGCGTACTAGAACACAAGCCATGACCATTTTCATATCGCCAGGGATCCGTCTATCCTAGAGGTCTATCTCTTGGTATTACTCTACTGAATAATTATACTTACTTATTAGAATGACTCAGTGTTTTTAATGTTTTCACTCTCACCATTTATTTACAGTGTGTTAAATATTTTGGAAATAAGTCTCTACTTCATTGCTGACTGAGCTTTTCTCTAATAAATAAAGTTTTAGCAAATACAGATATACACTTATTTCTAGTTTCTTAGCCGGAAAATAATTAGAATTTAATAAAACCGTTTCAATTAAAAACGTTTAACGGTAATTTAGCGATGACTTTCTAGTCACCATTTTTTATTTAACAATTTACCTGATACTGTAATTAATTGAAAAAGTAATAATAATTACGATTTGACTAATTTTCAGAACTGTAAGAGGCGCCGTATAGAAACGAAATCCGTTTTAACTGGAATAAAGTAATGAAGCAAATTGTTAATTTCACCGATACTTTTACAGTAATAGAGGAAGAAGCCTGACGTCTAAGAAATTGGGAGCCAGTTGTACTACATTTCCGCGTTCCAATTAATTTTTCCTAATTATATGTTAATCACCGTATAATTTCATGGCTGCAAGATACTACCTAATCATTTTTGCCGACGCCACCGTACATAATTTTGCTCGAGCCGCAGTGTGTGTTGTGCTTTGGTTCCAATTTGTAAACGTGATTCGGTGTAGTGGGCCATCTATTTTTGGGATCATTTATTCCCGATACGACCCTGTGCAATTTCACGGTTGGCGACATTTAATTTTGAAATAATTGCGGTAAGGATACAATTTATTTCACCAGTTATCTAAATATCGTTGTCTTATACCTTATATTTACATGAAAAAATCTAATAGTAAAGTGAATTGGCCTACTTTACAGGTAATGTTTTATTATTATATATTTTTAATAGCAAAACATGTACGTAGATATGCACATATTATACTTACCATAATAAATACCAATGAAAAATGTAGCCATATAAATGCAATTTTCCTTATTTGGCATTCCCCGATGACATTCTTTCACAGTATGACATTAAATTATACAATTTGTATAAAGTAGCAAACAATTTAACGGCTTTATTAATTAGTGGTTTAGTTATCTAGATAAGAGTCAGGGCCGTCTGAGATTTAATTGTTAGATGATTTCACTGTAATTTGCATCTTTTGATTTTACTAAAGCTACTTCTTAAAATGCTTTACACACGCGTGGGTTTCTCTCAAAAGTAGGTGACATAATTAATTGGTTATGCTAATATTTTGAACCTTGTTTATAAATCAAAGTGTAACAAACCTTAGTTACTATAATGGGAGCAATTAATAAATGAAAACGTTATTTTCTCGTAATGGAAGCTTTAAAACTACCGTTGGTCTGTTTTAGTTTGCAATTTTTTATTGTCAAATTTTCATTTCTCCGTAAATAATTTTAAGGAAATTTTCCAATTAATTTAGTACACTATGTGTTACTACAAACACAAAATATAAATATTCATTTAATTATTTTTTTTTAAATTGTTAAATAACTCAAAATTAAACACTAAAATAATTTCACTCATAGTTTGTTTGAATGTACTTAAATAGTATTATTTTTTACTATGTAGCTTTAAATTAATCTGTATTTTAAACGCTTAGAAATACATCGAGAGAATAATACTTTTAGAGCAACAGTTTTCTTGATGTCACCTTTTTGATTCTTGCCGCAAGAACATTTTTCTTGAATTAAAATAAAGATGATTCTAATAAAATTACAACGACTATTTAAACTAATAAAAAAAATGTCAACTTACTGCTTAATTCAGCGATTTTTCATGTTTGATGTTAAATCAGCTTTATAATTTGTTCCATATATGTGTTATTCTTTTATATGGTATTATAGTATTTTTTTATTAGGGCACAACTTCTGATGATTTGATTCAGTGATTTTTCTTTATTATTCTTATTTTCATTATTGTTTGACATAAAATATCACCGATATTGAATGAACTGCTATTACAAACTTTAATTTCAAAGTGTAAAATATTTTAGTTTAACACTATAAAATCTTGATTCAAATATGTAGCCTTTTACTTGAAAATAATTTTTGAGTAATATACCTATAGGATCGTGAAAAATTGTTAATCTACCAGAACGGATTTTGAGGAAAACTGAGTTTTTTAATAAATTTAACAGTAATTTCCTATGTGTATATTGTTTTTTATATCTGATTATTCATTGTTTTGATATCTTATCTATATTCAGCATTTTGCTGATTTTGCCTTGGCTTGAAAGCAAGACATCAAGTTATGGTTTGTATTGGTAATCAATGTATAATAAAAAAAAAATTATAAAAACCTATCAATAACCATCCAATATACTATTTTGATTTGATTTTATTAGATACTCCTTTTGTTATCTTAATACTTAAGTATCAGTTGCTTTGGAGAAACAATATTCTTTCAAAATTTCTATACCAAATGATATACCTACCTAATGAATGATCGATTTATCAGATGGAATTATAGTTTAGTTAAACCGATTTCGATTCCTAAGGCATGAGGCAGTTGATTGGCTGTTATTAAGAAATTTAATTAAATCCAGTATATTTTTGTTGATAAATGGACCTTTTGTCTACTGTAAACTTAGATTATGTAAAGTGTCAATCAAAATTATTAAATTTGACGAAAAAACTTATTTTCTTTCTGATTCTAACAAATTGCTTTACCTTCATTGCTAGGTATGTAATATCTACCTAAGATTACAAAAAATTACAATATACTTTTTTAGATAAACATAGAAATTTTAAAGAAAAACACTCATACTTTCATAATAAAATTATTTTCTTATACTTATACCATGCCTACCTGTAATAAATCAATATTGTTTTAATATATTTTTTTTATTCTTTGAGTAACAGACTAAATTTAAATATTTTTTGAATCCTTAATTCTTAAAATAAATTCCGTATTTTATTGTACTGACTTTGACAATTATATTATCAGAACGTCAGTAACTTTAAAGAATTATTGCTCTTAAAAACCACAACTCTGATTTTTAAATCGGCTATGGAAATACTGCGCCTACACAATTTGAAATTAAGGAATTTTTACTAGCGAGCAGTTCTAATTGTTCATCTGAATTAATTAAAAATAACAGCGCTTTTATCTATGGAAACGCACCTACACAGAAAAAAGAAATTATTTGAATAAATTATTTGATATTTTCTCTAAACAGTTTTGCTGCATACGAAGCATTCAATTATTTAAGGAGTTTACGTAAATTCCTTTTATATTTAATACATAAACTAAATATTTTTCACGGAAACTACTTATTTGCCTAATTAATCAAATCAAATACACAATTACTTATATTGAATTTAAATGTTTATTCCTAATTTCTAACTGAGTGATAAAATTGAGAATTTGTAGTAAGTAGCTTTTTAAATTTAGGTACTAGGTAATAGGGTTTTATAGAATCTTACGTACTACGTCATATTTTACTTTTTATAATTTGTAATATCATCACTTTGTCTTATGAAATGGTGAAACAAATCAGTATGTTTAAAATTAATAAATTTTGTTGATGCCTGCATTAGATCACACTAAACTATTGTCAGTTAAATATACCTATATAGTGACAGCGGTAGTGTTGTTGTACTGGTGGTGTCGAACAACACTAATAATAATGCAATAATAATGTCACTAAAACGTTTTGATGATTTGTTTTGAATGCTGACGTATTCATAATGAGACGATAAGACGATACAAAACACCCAAATAGCATTATAGTACGAAAACTGGTACCGTAACATTAATTAAGTGACATTTACTCAGTAATCACTAAACCTAACAGCATATAGCAAAAATAACTTCAATTTATGTTAGTTGTAAGTACGTAATCCTCATCATTGGAAAATCAATTCACGGTAATTTTTGGTGGGGTGGTTTGGTATCTGGAACATTATAAAAACTAAGCACGAGCACCTTAAAGTTACCCAAACTTTAAAGTTTATATTAAAGGTAACGGCAAGCAAACAATATCACTTAGAAGTGACAGTAGCTGTAAAGTATTTGTAGGTAATATTTTTGGCGATGTATTGGGAACCTTTAACAAATCTTTAATGTGGCGGCGCTTGATTATGCAATTGTGGCAGTTATCGCCACGTTGTTGTTTTATTCATAAGTGATTGTCCGATTTTCCATAGGAGAGAGCTTTGTCTGTGGAATTGTTCATTAGCATACCTAGATGTTTGGTATCAAAGAACATACATATGACTTCATTGATAGGAATTGTAGGAGTTTTGATATATATTAGCTTAAAATACCTTTTTAAAATTGTAAATCATGTTGCAAAAGCTAATAATAAAGAATATATGGGTAGATATTGGGGGTGTAATTCAACGGTGGTTGGGGCTTTAGCCCACAGAGTAGTTAGTTTCACACAATATTGTTAATACCTGAAAATATATTAAAAACTATCATCTTTCTAAATATAACAGGAGATGGATGGAGATAAAGGCAGAAATAATAATATGGAAAGACACAGACATACAAATATTTAGCCAACAAAGACAAATATATCTAGTAAACTTTTTCTGTTTCTCCAGTTTCTCTTTTAGAGGCGGCAACCACATCTTTCCGTTTTCGCTACGTAATCACAACGTGGCTAAAAGAACAAGACTTTATAGAAACTGTTGTTTTGCAAGACAAGACATTCAAGTCTTGCAAGTTTTGTTGTATCAGCCAACACTATTTGTGGTAACGTGCAGCGTCAAAACCATCGCATAACACAACAAAATGATTCGAAGCGTGGTGTTGCGATATAAAAATTAAAATAATTATGTCTCCTTTTCCTCGAGAGCTTGTTAACGCCTCTCCGTAATTAACGGTACCGACGATCGCCCTGTGTGATCACTACAAGTTACAGGTTAATAGACTTTTTTCTCCACGATCGAGGCGAACGTCTACCTTATTTTTATTGGGAAACATTCAGGAATCCATCGTAAAATTTAATTGATAGCGTCGATGTATTTAGATCGGAGTGGAATGAATATGGTAATTTAGATTACATAATAACAACTAAAAATAACATTTGCATACGATTATAAAAGGAGCCTTCGATTATTTCCCATCGTATCGCTATTTTATAAAGTGAATAACCTTTTCAAAATTTCAAACCGGTTTACCGATTAACATAACAATTGTCCTCTGGAAGATGCGAGTCGCTACAAAAACAACCTGTTAATTGTGTGTACAAGGTGGCTGGAAAAAACGGACAATCCACCGAAATGGAGCGACCGGGGCTGCAGTCGCGTTGATATACGAGGCTGATCCTGAAATATTCCACATACCTACACTGATCAAAATTATTTGCGATATGAAAATGTCAATAGTGCGAAATAACACACGCGAATGTAATGTTAACACTCTACAGCGTAAATAAATTTCTACTTATTTGCACTGTATAAAAATAACACTGTGTTAATCGAGGTCCACACTGGATTACATATATTTTTATACTTTTCTCCGTATGTAGTCTTGTGTTAAAGGTTTAACACAATCCACTGTATTAATATAATAAATGTTATGTGTAATTTTTACACATTTTAATGTTATTTGTAGATATCATTAAAGGTGTAAAGACTTACACATTAACATGTTAATTTTATTGTATAATATGTATTGATATGGAAACTCATCTACCTTTTTAGTCTGTTAATTAATGTTCCTGTTTGCTTTATACATAATTTTTAATAAATATAATTTTTGTAATACCTTTATTTTAACGTGTTTTTATTCGTTGAACATCCATCAAATATAGTTTGGAAAGGTCAAAATAAACGTATTACAAAAGCAAACAGCCACATTACTAATAATTAACTAAACTAAAAATGTAGATAAGCTTCCTTATAGTATTTTCAGAATTGTGGTGTTACAGTACTAATAAATTAAAAGATGTTTCACTTTTTTTATGTTATTTAAAATATATAAGTCAGTTCAAATGAACAACAACCAAGTGTTCTAGCAAAATATTTAACAACATTGGCAGACGTAGTAGTACATATTCTTCTAATAATAACGTTCTATTAAATCATAAACAACGAAACGACAAATATTAAAAAAAATGTACTTCGGCAGTAATAAGTGTTTACAAAAATTAACTGATCTGAACATATCACTGTCTTTCTCTAAAGTGACAAGAAAATCAGAATAAGACTTATAGTCTTTATTAGTTTTATCACAATTATCAGCGATATTTATCAGTTAGGTAAGTACTTACCACTTTCTTTGATCAAACAGAGTTAGAAGTAGTAATATTGTTCACAGAGGTGTGTTAAGTTTACAGAATGGTGCATTTTTAACACATCACTGGTAACTTAACACCACTAATAACATAACAACACTTTTAACACATTTTGTGTAAACGCATAAAAAGTCATAGTGTGTAAAACTATTTACACCGAAATTTTACACACGCTAAATTACACACTGGAAAATCTCATTACAAAGCAACTTTTTTTACAGTACAAGTATACGCTGGGATTTACTAATATTCATGTTTTCTACAGGATGTCTGGAAAATTGGTGCCATTTTACTGCATGATAAATGGTACCAAACAAAATATATTTGACTCAGCAATTTTTTTCCCACACAGTCTTGAATATGTGACAACGTCGATCACATGTCATGTGTTTGTACATAATAATTACAAATAATCTATACATAGTGCGGACGGTTTTCTTATAGCTCTTCCAAGAAACAACTACTATGCAGTCTAATACTCCGAGCAGCATAGAATTACTCCTGAAAAACCTATATAGCATATGCTGTAATTCCGTGTTTGTAAAATATCGTTCTCGTCGAATCGCGATAGAGATCGATAGTCTATAGTGTCTATGTAGAACGCTTCATGTCTGTGGTTTTCAGTCCTGAATGTAGTAGCGAATGGCCGCTAGTTTTTACTACACCGCATACAAATGTGAAATAGTTACAACTGTTCAAAATGACTTATGCTACGAAAAGCATTTACCGTACAAATGTCTCGTAGCCAGAGAGTTTTGCCCAAACTACTACTATAAATTGTTCAATTTTTGGTTATAGGTACTCACACATATCAAGCAAGCACTAGGTACAGCAAAACGAAAGGCGCTATCCACAATACTTATATTACTAATAATATTTTTAGGTGATAGACTGCTGTATTTTTATTTTTGTAATGTATTTGTAGAAAAACTTTTCGTTTAAGATATTTATCTCATACGCGTTTTTTATTCCTTTGGTCAGATATGCAAACCTCTTTATTATCGCCACGTATGTAGTTTTCCAATTACGCAATATTACTCCTTAATTTTTCTTGTAATGTAGTGTGGAATTATGAAACATATATAATAAATAAAAGAAGGCCCAGGACGGATCCTTGAGATACTCCGTGTATACCAAATCAATATTAGAAAAAAAAATTGTTTACATATTATTTGTTTCTATTTGACAAATGAATTTGATCTGAAAAAGGCGTGTGCCAAGTCCCTAGCTCTGATAGTATTGAAGTTTAGTAAAATCTCATGAGATATGAAAACTGATTTAAAATGAACATGTTCATATATAGGTAACTAAATTCTTTTATTTAAAATGTAGCCCTGTGCTTTAGTTCTATGGACGAGAAGAATAAAATATGTACCTTTATAGATACTAGAAATGCATTTCAGAAAACAGTTACTCTAAATATTCTAGGGAAATTCAAAAGAAAGTTGCAAGGAAACACTTTATTAAATGAAGTACTTTTGCGTTCAGAACTTATATCAGACACCTTTGTAACATGTGCTGATTGGAATTTGGCTACAATCGCCAGATTTCTATGTAGATAGGTTATACCTACAACTAAGAAAGAGTTGCATTTCGTATTCAGTGTGGAGCAACATTTGCACTATACAGCAGTGTAACTTCAGATTCCTTCTCTGCTCCAATTAAATGTAAGCAAAATGCACACGCCGAACATTTATGCGAAATAAAATTTACTGCAGAGTTATTACGGAGATTAATTTGACTATAAAATCAATAGCTACAATTTAATGCTTTTAATTATTAATGTCTCTTTCTCTATTATTTTTAGCGCGGCTTTTCCTTCACATCAAAGAGTCGCCGACGGTGCATAAAACGTATTCTCTGGATTTTTTCTTAAATCGCCATAATTCAAAGTTTAATTAACTTTCCTGATAAGGGTTCACAATTTAAGTACGCCATTTTTTACTTTTTGGAAAGCAGTCGTCGCTTCTTACGTGCCAGACCATAAACCTGCGAATGTATGAGCGCAAAAAAATGATCTAATTAAAATAGCTCGCAGCAAAGCACTGGCCAGTGTTATAGATGACGACAATGTTTGCTAAAATAAAGGCCTATTAATAAATTGGGACCACACTGCATTTTTTTGTTGTAAAACGACCTCAAGCTAATTCTGATTTACAAAATTGGACTGCCGCAACCAACTTTGTAGTGCTTCAAATTGGAACGTCATCACATAGTTTACCAAATGATGCATTGTCTATTACAAGTGGTTATGCAGTTTGTCAGACGTCAGATACATACATTTTAGAAAGGGATCTATCTACTATTTTTGAAAACTTTAGACTGATTCAAAAATGTTTTATTTTAGAAAATATTCTACGTATTTAAGTAGTTATTACACATAGTAAAGCATTGCGACTTTACTCAAACTGTAGTTATACATAGTTAACTATGCCTAAGTACAAATATTTTAAAAGCGGATTGAGAAAAATAAAACGGAATCGCATGAAAATATCTAAACTAATTTATAAAGCGGAAACAAAAATTTCGAAACCATATTAAACCCAAATGTATCGCCGACCTGGTGGCCCGTCAACCGCGAGCACACGTTTGATATTTAGAGAGTTAGGCAACCAGCAACAATTCGTTGTCATAATTGAAGCCCTGTATGTCCGCGATTGTGATTTTCTGTTTTTCACCAGCTCTTAATGCCTATTTTTTCAATTTTAAATGTTTTATAGTAATTTAGTAAAGAAATTTGTGTCGGGTATAGATACCTATTTTCCTACAATAAAGTTCGCCAGTTTGCTTTTCTAGGTTATCGGTCAAAATTTTATAATTAAAGGACATTTTATTTAACTGTATGTGAGGTCTGTGCTTTAGTGGGTAATCTTGGCGGACTTGTAATGAGTGAAAATGCAGTTTTGGCAGTTTAAAATGAAAAACGAATATGAAATGTTGCTGTTAACTGAATTCACTGTTACCTCCAGGTATTATTATTAATGTTCGTAGTTTTTATAATTGGAAATACTGCATAAAACGCCATCTCGGTCATGTCATTTCTACTTCTGCATAATGGAGCCAATAGTACCATGGTATCGATCGATCTCTGTGGTTGAAGTTGAAATGTAGACACATACATCTCGCGCACATGCTCATTTATCGACTATGACAGACAGGAGTTTTTTGTCGGTGGCCTCACCTATGATGTACTGATGAGAGCTAACAAGCCTGAAATCGGCATATATCTGGTGGCACCTCTGACGACTAACCGTGGCTGTTTCCTGTAGATGTTTTTCAGGTGTAATTCAATGCTGGTCGTTGTTTCCGAATATACTACTGCTATTCTAAAATTAGTTCTGCTTTATATTAATAGAGAGAGAAATTATCATTGGTGGTTCGTTACAACTATTATGGTTTAATTCAAAAATAAAAAATATCGGCTTTTTGCGTATTTATCCAAAACTTTTGAACAATTTCAGGTATACTTTTTTCATAAACCGAAACTTTTCATAACGTATATGTATGCAACATACAATGCAAACCTGTGCTGCCCAATGCATTTTACAAAATTATACATAGAACACTAAAAAGATAATAAAAATAGTAGATTTACCAGTTTTCTCATTATCTCTGTAACTGTCAATTATTTGTCATGGATTGTGCAGGAACAAACTTATTATTGATTACACTATTATTATTGCTTATAAGAGTAAACTCTTTCATTTTTGTTTAAGGCTCAGTTAAACCCGTATACGGTATTGTACGTGAATACCTGTGTGTGTCTAAGAAAACTAAATTTTCCTATAAGTATTTCTAATATTAATGCTGTGCACATACCAGCCCTTTGTGCTTCTTTATTTTGTCAGGAAAATCAAAAATTCACCCTCGACCTAAAGAACTGTTTTAGGGCAGCTTACTTTTAAATCCCTCAAGCTAAGGGAAGCATTTGCAACCATTCTCAACGTAATTTGTAGAGCTGGGTCAGTGGTGAAATTTGACACGATATTATGTGGGAAGCTGCATAAAATGAATTTTGAGTACTGGTTAACGGGCGAGTGGGACAAGTTTCTTGACGTGATATTTTGTAGTAGTGTAGTTTAGTTTCTAAAAATGTTTATAATTTATTACAAAACTCTAATACCACTTTTTAAATTAATCTTTCAGTAGTTCTGTTGCAAAATTTATACTTTTACCGGAACTTGATAGACATAAGTGATGTTTACACGATTGTGGTTAAGAATATATAATTAATAAACTTTTCTTATGCAAATAGAATTACATTTTAAGTAAAAGTTTCTGTTACTCCACACGTTAGGTGTGGTCAAAATATCACTGAATACTAAATACAAAACAGATGCAACGCTTTTTAGAGGATTAGTTATTAACTATTGCAAAATAATTCTAGTTTCCGAATAATAGGTTATGCAATAATTTTATATCTATCGTATTTGAAAAATTTAAATATCTACTTAAGCGCCTAATTAATATGGATATATTCGATATTTGATTTAAAATTAAAACGATGCTTAAACTGAAAACAAAAAAGCTTTAGACACAGAAATTCTCACAAAATTTTCAATTGGAAGAAAAATATTAAAATTGTACATAATCTACTCTACAATAATTTATAGAGAACAATACAATTTTAATTTCTCTCATACATGATTAATATTGTAACATTACCACAATTTTATAAAATACGTCCAGGGTTTACTATAACTAAGTACTTACAAATAGTGCAAGAGATGATAGAGAAAAATAAGAATTAACGGAAACGCTGTTCAAAAAATTTCCTAACTTATTTATAAAGCATATTTTTCTTTTTATTTTTCGAAATAATATTAAACCCCTATTTATAGGCGACTATGGGTGTTTGATGTTTGGAAAGTACTGCAACCAGCAACGCAACTGCGGTGGATGGAAGACTAAACGGTAATGCAAAATTTGCAGTCGTGATTGTGTTTTTGTTGTCATTTTGCGTTTTTCTACAGTCTTTAGTGACTATTTTTTAGTTTTAAACGTTCTGTAGTCATTAAATCTTTATATTTCTCTTAATATTGCTCTCCTATGCTACATTCCGTGTATTTTTCTAGGGTTGAGAACAATCCAGCTTAGCTACGGTTATCGGACCAGATTTTATATTAAAAACAGCCGCAGGTGCATTCTGAGTTTTGTAGTAGTCCTTTCATTAAATTTTAATTTTCTTAAATTAAACAGGCATTTTATTTAACTGTACGCGGAGTGTGTTTTGTTTTTGATGACATGGAATTCTGACGTATTTGTAATTAGTGAAAATGTAGCGGCAGTTTGGAACGAAGGAACAAAAAACGAATGCAAAATATTGCAGCTAACCTATTATCTAACACGTATTATTATTAATGAAAATGTTACTTAATATTCATCGTTTAGCAACGCTGTTAAAAACGACCGCATGGTATAATTGACAGATCGTAGGCGCTGATTTTCCGGGAGGATAGAGGATATTGCCCCTTTTTTAACATCGATGTGGAATTCCTAAATATATTTTCAGCACGCGGTTAAAGTTTTTTTTATCTACTTGTGAGTTAACCCTGTATATCTACTATCTAGGTTAGTATAAGATAATAAATTTGGTTTAATAAATGTCTAGTGATAATTTTAAGAATTTTTTTTATTTAAGTGTTTACAAATTTTACCGAATTTAGGCACAGAGAAAAATATATACCACATATTGTTACACAGATAAATTTTACACAAACAATAAGTAATTACATTTTCAAAACAGCAAAAGCAATAATAAGTATCGGAAGAATATAGTACAATCTTGAAATAAAAAACAGCCAGAATTTAAATGTAGTCTACAGTCCACTTAAATTGCCATTACATTTATGAGAGTTTTTTAGTTACTAAATAATTCGCGTATAATTAAAATTACAAATATAAAACTAAGAAAACTACACATATTTTTAATAAACTTTGGGTAGAGTGCATATGCCTCGTCTTTTATTTCTGTTTGTGTCAGTCGCCCCTAAACATTAACTGCATTTTCAAAATCAGGTCGATCATTTGCCTGTTCACCCACACATGTGGCCTGTTAGTTTCGTTCGCTATTAAGTCCAGCAGTCGAGTGCCTAATCTTGAGTAAAAACAGATGTGGCACTTTGAGAACAAAGATTCCTTTCTTATTATTCCGGCCAGAAACCACTTGAACAACCAAAGAAGCTCTCCTTCACGTTTGTTTACAAAAATTCGCCAATTTAAATATGATGCAATATCACTGGAGTGCCTCTGTAGTACGCGGACGATGTTGTGTTCTATTTTTAACTGAAATAAAGCCAGTTATTTATGTATTTTTGCCGATAAAGGTGTAACAGACGCATTTAGTAAATAAAATATACTTTTTGTACGTACTAGCCAGCGTAGTGCATGTGAATTATACAAAATAATATATAGGTATCTATAATATGCTTAATAAATAAAAGAAATGTAACATATTTATATAGATAACAAACTGAATCTCTAATAGTAATTATTTAGCTAATGGTTCTAAGACCGTGGTTCTCAAACTTTTTTTTTCACGTACCACTCATGTGTACTATTACTCAGTCATGTACTTATCTCTAGCGATCCACTTAAAATTATCGATATTTGGGATCGACTCAGATTGTAGACAGAGGTATCGATACAGTAAAAAATCGTTTCGGAAAATATCGATCCTTTTTCGATCCGGAGTGTGAAGCCTATATTGACAACCAAAAAAAAAAGTCTTTATAAGTTGGTAAAGTTCGCAAATTTCGCAGTTTTCCATTCAAAAAATGAGCTTTGCCACCTCTACCACAGTTTGAGAACCGCTGTTCTAGGTACTATATTTTACTTTATTTAGATGTAAGAAAGCTTTATAGTACTGCACTAAGCATATTTCTGCTTTTAAGGTACTAATACTTTAATATCATTATAAGATTAAGAACGCCGTATTCTTAAAATAGCGTTTTCTACAAATACAAATAATTAAGAATTGAATAATATAGAGTTTAACAAATAATAGGAATGTTATCTCGTGCCACCTTAGAATATCAAAAGGTACCGAAGTAAAACAGACATGTAACGACAGAAAGCGGTTTAACTAACATATTTTTAGGTACAGAAATCTTTGAAAATACGTATTTTCAAATTTAAATATTGTTTAACATAAACATAGTTCTGCATATAAGATCATTCACTTATGTTTATAAGTATGGAATAAAATAACTTTATTTCACTAGTAGAATAATTCAAACATGATAAAACTATAATAAATCAAATTTAATTTATTTACTTATTTACTTTGCATTATCATTTTACATTTATAGATAGTAATACACATTTCGTTTTTTTTTTTGTTTCCATTAATAATATCTATTTTAGCATTGTTGCCATGTTTTGTATTGTATTCGTGTATTAATTACCTCAAAATACTACTTAAAACACTTACCCTATATAATAAATAAATAAATACTACAATAAATAACTACTATTTCTTGTTTTACTTCGTTTTCTACGCCCATAATATCTACAGAAATAGTTAGCACGGTAGATCTGTACCAATTATATAAAATTAAGATTAGCTACTATAGTTGCGGCAAAAATTCAAATAGCTTACGTCACGCAATTGTTTTTATTGTCAACATAATTTTAGATAGTTTGTCGCGTTAAAAATAATAATTTTTCTGTGTTTTAGTGCAATATATAGTACAAACATTTAGTGTAATATATAGTTTTATTAGTCCCAGTTGCAGTTTCTTAAATATTTTGATGACAATATAGCGAATTATTCATTTGTTCGTATGACGTAAGTCGCCTGAATTCCTGCCACAACTATACATATTCACAATCAAATGTCTGTATAATTTTCTGAGCCCCATTCTTTCAACTAGGATTGTTTTTCTATCTTTTTTATTTTTAAATAAACTCATTCATTATGCACCTATCTATACACAAAACATTTTTTTATCGTGGAATATCCAATGGGCATTTGCACGGAAATATATGGTGTAAGAAAAAATAACCATATGTACTCAACAGAAATAACACAACACAAGTAAAATGCGAACAATCGCATTAGTAATGATAAGTGCTTAAAAATCTTAAAGATATAGAAATTGTTACCAAAATATGGTATCTGTAAATATTAAAATTCTAGTACAACACCAGATATAAGATACTTTTCACAATTTTTGAAAAATAAGTATTTAATGTCTTTACCATGTTTTTGTTTTAAGGGGCCTTTAATATGGATTCATTTTCCACATACAATTATTTTCTTCTGTTTTTGCAGGATTCCATCATTATTGAACGTTTTGTATTCGTTCCACGACATAAATTTAACTTTTTATATTTTTGACGAGCACTTGCTGCTACGGGAAATTAACTGCAAAGTTAATTGTTAGCCGCTAAAAACAGATAAGCATTTTTAACCCGTCTTTCATGATGTTGACGGCCTTGTCTAACGATTTTCTTGTTAAAGTGACAAGCTAATGACTACGTGATCTTGTTACACAAATAATTATCTTTTTTTATCTATTTGGAGAGTATAAACTAAAATATTTAATACAACTCTTATACAGAGTGTTGTTCCGTTACACGCTTTAATAAGAGAGTACCTAGACATTTGGCCTGTTCTTAAAAAAGTTACGGACTGATTTTAAACTGTTAGATATATTCAACCAGTTAGGTTGTAAATGTGTTTCCGGTGCATGTAACTCAACAACTAGTTGGTCGATTATTTCTAACAGTTTTAAACTAGTCCTGAAGTGTTGTGTGTTAAAACCTATTAAAGTAGTTGGTTTCATCAAAGAGTACTGTTTTACAATCAAAATGAACTTAAACATTTAATGGGGAATTATTTACGTTATTAAATAAGGACAACTCTACACTGATAAATTATTGTAAATTTACACATGCATTAATGTAAAAATACCAAATCCATACTATATTTCAAGAATCTTCATGTGAATACAGTACATTTACACCTTTCATGTAAACTTACATAATTTTTCTAGAAATACATCATAACTTAGTAAAATTACATTGCATGTGTATAAATACACAGTTTTACTATGAAAAAATACATATTCATAAGTAGTAATTTTCCATTACAGTTGTAAGAATATATTTTTCTAAAAATACATAACGTTGTGAAATTACATTTCATTTGTACAAATACACAGTTTTACTATGAAAATACGTGTTCATAAGTAATTTTCCATTGCAGTTGTAAAATTACATTCTAGTTTGTTGTTTCACACTATTTATCTTAGCAATAAATAACTAGCAATCCACCGTGTAATATCACGAACAATTTTTATCAGTGTATAAAAAATTAATACTATTCCTTCATATTGTCTATGAAATTGCCTCATTTGCAATCATACTTACATAAAAACGCGTGATATGTCTAAAAAATTAAGAACACGATGTTGGTCAAGAAATGGGAAAATTTTCTTGCAACATCCCACTAACTCAAAAGCAATAATAATTAATTCAGAAAATGATTTATTGCAATTGGAAGAATTTACAATTAATAACGCCGCAGAGGACCCCACCCATAATAATTTTCGTGACTAACAATCTCAATTTTTTAAATTTATTTTATCAGAACGTTCGGGGTTTAAATACGAAATGTCAAGACTTCTTTACATCGGTCATAGCTATGGATTATCCTATTGTAGCAATTACTGAGACTTGGTTACAGGATGATGTTAAAAACTCTGAGTTATTTGATGACAACTATTTAGTATTTCGTTCTAATAGGGACTTAAATGCTCTATTACGTGTCAGAGGAGGTGGAGTCTTAGTAGCAATTTCCAAATGTTTTAAGTGTGCTCAGCTGGACTTGAATATTTTTAATACTATGCCGAAAATTGACATTGTTGGTTGTAAAATATTTTTACAGAATGTTGTAGTTTATTTATTTGTTGTTTATATTACTCCTAATTTATCTGCTGCTGAATATCAGTATTTCTTTGAAATTTTCGAATCTTTAAATTACATTCATAATGGTAAAATTTTGATAGTGGGTGATTTCAACATGCCTGAAGCATACACAATCACAGGTGAGCTAAATACTTCTCATACTAAAGTGTCAAACTATAACAATTTTTGCAATTTTTTCAATTTAACTCAGTATAACAAATTATATAATCATAATAACCGTATTTTAGACTTTGTGTTATCTAACTTTCCAAGCAAAGTCGTTGAAGCAGCTTCTTTGGTTGCTGTTGAGGATAGAAACCATCCAAGCTGTGTCGTAGAATTTGAATTTAAACATGAAATTGTTAATTCCTATGTCAATATTCATAATCAGAGGTTGAATTTTAGAAAAGCTGATTTATATAAACTGTACAATGAATTCTTGCATATTGATTGGTCTGCAGTTATTGAGATTCAAACAGTTAATGAGGCATGTAACTTATTTTATGACATATTATATTCAACCATTTATAAGCATGTTCCATTGTCAGTTTATCGTAAACGGCAGTTTCCTGTTTCGTACAGTTCAGATTTAATTAAAAAAAATAAAAAAGAAAAATCGTATATTTAACAAATTGAAATCTGATCGAAGTAATGTGAGCATATTGCGTGAATTTAAAAGTATAAGAGCCACAATAAAAAGAGATATAAAAACTGCATATCAGAATTATATAGTTCATACTGAAAATATTATCATTTCAGATCCTAAACAGTTTTGGTCCTTTGTCAGATCGAAAAAAAATGGCTTTAATTCTGTAAATTCTATCTTACATAATGGTATTGTTACGAATGACACTCAGGAAATTGTTCAACTTTTTGCTAATTTTTTTCAATCTGTTTATCTCATTCCTTCCTTAGATAATAACGTATCCGATAGTTCAATCAATAACATATCTATCTCTATTAATCACTTGCAAGAAGAAGATATTATTAATTCATTAAAAAAACTAAAACCAAGATTTAACCAAGGTCCCGATCAAATCCCTAGTTTTTTAATCAGGGACTGTGCAGACATATTTAAAAAACCTCTATTACATATTTTTAATCTATGTCTAAAATTTAGCGTATTTCCAGACTTATGGAAATCTTCGAAAGTTACTCATATTTTCAAAAAGAAAGATGTACATTCAGTTGAAAATTACAGACCAGTTTGTCAAGTATCTGGGTTTGCAAAGGTATTTGAGATGTCTGTGTATTCGAAGTTGTTCCCTCAAATAAAACATTTAATCACCCCATGCCAACATGGATTTTTTAGTGGGCGTAGTACGGTCACTAATCTTACATGCTTTACTCAATATGTCACTAATGAATTGGATAATCACAAACAGGTTGACACTGTATACACGGACTTCTCTAAGGCCTTTGATCGTTTAGATCACAATATCTTACGGAAAAAGTTGGAAAACTTTGGATTTGATAGTAAGTTAGTGTCTTTATTCAACTCATATCTTCGTGGTAGAACTCAATTTGTTGAACTTAATGGTTTTAAATCTGATATATTTGAAGTTACTAGTGGTGCTCCGCAAGGTAGTAATCTTGCTCCTTTACTTTTTTCCATTTTTATTAATGATATTGTTTCTATCATTTCTAGTAGGGCATTATTATTTGCGGATGACCTTAAAATATTTAAAGTAATAAATAATATTAACGATTGTTATTTACTTCAAAGAGATTTACAAGCATTAGATGATTGGTGTTTAAATAATAAACTTCCGTTAAATATAGGCAAATGCAGTGTTGTTACTTTTACCCGAAAAATTAATTATTTTTTATTTGAATACAAAATTAGTTCCACTGTTCTTAGTCGATCTAATATTATCAAAGATCTTGGCATCACCTTCGACTCGAAGCTTTCTTTTATTTCTCATATTACCAATCTTACTGCTCGTGCTTCTAAACTTCTCGGTTTTATTTATCGTTCTTGTACCAACTTTAGAAATCTAGACACGATAAAACTATTATATTTTTGTTACATTAGATCTACACTGGAATATGTCTGTAATGTATGGAACCCTTTTTATGCAATACATGTTCAGGAAATCGAGAATGTTCAACGTAAGTTTGCTAAATATATGTCTTTTAAGGCTGATGGCTTCTATCCTCAACAAGGATGTGATCATGTAAGTTTGCTTCAACGATTTAATTTACCGACTCTGATTTCCAGAAGGAAGTATCTGTCACTTATGTTTTTATATAAATTATGCAATGGAATAACTGATTGCAGCTATCTTTTAGAGCATTTAGATTTTTTTCTTCCAAGGATTAACGCTAGGCAAAATTCATTGTTTTACGTACCACATGCTAATACTAATTTAATGTTGAAATCACCTATCTACCTTATGTGCAAGGAATTTAATGATGTGTGTAATTCAGTTGATATTTTTAATCAGTCTATTTTGTCTTTTTCTAAATCATTAAAAAGAATATTGTTTGTTTAACTTAAATATTGTTAAATAATTTTTTAGCTAGAGTTAAGCTCAGTTATTTATTGGATTATTAGTATGTTTGTTTTTGGTATTTACTAGATAGGGTTTTTGGTAAGGGAATAATTGGGGGTTGGGAATTAGTTTTGATACATATTGTTGTTTCTTAATAAATTGCTATCTATTTTGTGTATTTAACATTGTCTTGTAAATGGTATCTCACTGTTAGACAATAAAGCTATTTATTATTATTATTATTATTATTATTATTATTATTATTATTATTATTATTATTATTATTATTATTATTATTATTATTATTATTATTATAAATACATTTTCATATACCTAATTCTACCAAGGAAATGTATTATTTTTATTGCAGTAAAATTTAATATAAATTTTTAATTCTACAATTTACAAAATTGGAAGATATGAAACAAAGTTCGATTTTTTCAATTAGTAGCTGCAAAATGCTAGTAATATAGATATTTAGGTGTCAGTTTATTAGTAAACTAAATTTTTAATACATGCAATGCCTTTGAAGGTCTCATTGCTCATATTTTACAGCAAATTATTTTCTTTCTGTGCTGTAAAACACAATACAAAAGAACACAGTCCTATTTTAATTGAGGCATATTCAAGAGGGAGATCCAGAGCCATTCCGTCAAATAGCAATAATATATAACAAAATTTGTAATTCACTAATAAAAATTATCCAAGATGTAGATAGATGAAAATGTTTTAATTTATTTTCGTATGGATATATTACAACTGTTATTAATTTATTTGTAATAAAGAGGGAATCTAATTCGATTTCACTGATTAGTAATGAGTCACTAAATTTAGTTTACATTTTACAAGATGTCTCCATTATTCACATATTTTCACATATTTCTGTGTATGTAGCAATGTGTTAAAAATTTAACGTAATCCACTGTGTTAGTATAACCATCGTCGGCTAAATCGCAGTCACCGTGCTTTTTCTAGTCTGTTCCTTTGTTCGTTTTCATTGACTCACCACGGGTGGCAGCACTCTGCAGTACAAATGACGTCGTCGGACATAGTCGTCAATTGTTTCATAGAAATTATGAGAAGTGTCAATATCTGTTAAAGTGTACGTTTCTGTTTACGTGTCATTTTTAAATTTATAAAGTGATACAACCTAAAATAACAAGTATTGTCTTCTTATGGTAAAAATGCAGAAGTAGCAGTCCATTATTAATAGGTTTATACGTAGTTTTATGAAAAATATAAAATATTTAGACACGAACGCTTTGTATGAAGTATTGGAACGGTTGTGATGTATATTTTAAAGTTTTCAAATAGTAAATAGATAATACGTACATATTTGTCAACCAAATTAAATATGTAGGTTCTATTGAAGGATATGCTATTATAGTGTCAATATCAAATGTCAAATTCTGAGATTTATGGCATGATGAGTATATTTCCAAATACTAACATTAGTGTTGCCACACTACAGTACGTTGCAGAATTCTATATTATAGTTTCAATTTTATTGCAACTATCAGCAATATTTGTAGTTTTGTAAATAAATAATTTATTATTTTTTTTATAGTACTAGCAATTTTGACATTAAGCATAATGTACTCAAATAAATAAAAATTTGTAATAAGGTTTAAATGATAGAGTCGGTTTCAGATTGTATGGAGATTACATAATTTTTAACTATAACACATTTTAAAAGTTCCACGTAAAAAATTATTAACCGAACATCAAATAATCCGATTGAATAATGATTTTCCTACATATATGTATCAATAAATCACTATTTACTTCTAAAATTATTAACCATCAAAATGCCCCAGATAGATGTTATACTGTTGGAATAAAACAAATGTGACTCAAAGAAGATAAGCATACAATTTGACCTAAGAGAAGTCATTAAGACCAGGCGACATACGCCTGGTAATTCTAATTATTAATCCAAACCACAAAACGAATATGTGTAACACATTATACGATTGGGCATTATCTCAATAGAACGAGGCCACTTCGTTGATAATAATAAGCAATAAAATTGAAATATTTCGGGCGCCTCGACTGCTTGGCTTGAATAAAAATCTATTTAAACCGATGGACGGGCACATAATGCGTTGAAATTGATGGCTTCCTCCTATATTTCCATTTTAATTGCGTAAGTAATTAAAAATAATAGCACTGCTTTATTTTAAGCCAATACCAATAAAAAACAACCGCCCATCCAGTTGACCAGAGCGCCGTAAATCATCTCGAAGGCAAATTTCTGGGCAAAAAACTTTGGTAAACTGATACGGTACCATATGGGATCCACAATGGATATGTCAGTAGCTAGTTGGATAGAAAAAGCGCACGGAATTGTACTTTGAGACAAAGGCCACGCACATCTGGCAGCCATTTATAAACACCGGGTTTTAAATTTTCGAAAGTGGCCGGTCATATCTGCTACATCCGTTAACACAAGTGTGTATATGTGGAATGACGGTTCCAGACTACATTTTAAAATCGTCGTAAGCAGCTGTTCCAAATCTATATATGCCTATATCGTCGACGCGTAACACACGGGAGAGAAATTATTTAATTTGTACAGATGAGATGGTTGTAAGTTTACAGTAAGATAGTAACATAGGTGTGACAATTACTATAATATTTATGTTGCTAGAAGCTTCTTCGAATTTTTAGTACCTTAGTTTTTAGTATTACACTCTAAAAAATGCTGTGCAAAAATTTTAAAACTGTGCACCAACACTATTCAGATATTTATTGAATTGTGTAAGTAAATTGTGTGTTTTTCCTTTATTCTCTTCACAATAGTGAATATTACTAAACTAAATGCATGCTTGTACGATTTTTGTATACATTTTGTCTTAATGCAAACGTCAAATTATTTAATTAATATTTTGTATTAACTTATTGAAAGTAACAGTATTTCTTGATTTTATATGTAGAGCCTGACGCATGCACCTCTTGCTTGTCGGTATTATCAGGAACAAGCAACTTAAAAATGATCATGTCTCTGTCTTTTTTGTTACTGCTTTGTCCATATTTTACTTATACCTACCTCGTTACTTGATCTATCTTGACATAAATGAATGTTATAGACAAGGTGGACACTATAACTGACTTTTATCTACGACCACTATATTAAGAAGGTTTAATACGTTCGTTTTCCGTGGATTAAAGGCATTTTAACACACTAGTGGATTAGAATTCATAATACCACGCTTCGATTTTATAACATTTTGTTAAGAATTATTAGTTGCAACATTAATATTTATTTCAAGAACGATCTTGTCATTTTGATCGGGATTATTTAAATACACCCGATGAGAAGTTTCCGAAGGACTGGAGGACCTTACAACTTCACCCGGAAGCACCTGGATTTCTTCAGTAATTGTCATCTTGCTACGCAGTGAATCATCAATATAACTTTTCGCTACTGTAGTCGATTTCCAATCACCATGACGCTTCACAGTAATATTGCCTCCAGCATTGACAGTAATGTTGCTGAAAAACGCCACATACCATGTCCGGTAAAACTTTCTGGATCAGGGAGCCCAAGAAATGCAGACACTTTTGAAAACGTGTCGATGCCCACATGTTGTAGTACATTTTCCAGCTACATATCGCAAAAAAATTTCACCGGCATTTTTTGGTCGCAGATTGATGTATTTTCGACACATTTCTGCAGCATTTATTGAAAAAGCTTCTTTCATGATCGCGAAACTTCTTGAAATATTTATTTTCGTATCTGGAATGAGTACGTATAGGTAACTGCTTTTGTCTTGGACATGGGTGATATCCCAAAAGGTTAATTCATTGCATCGACAAGTACCTGCGACTTCCATGATCGTTTCAACCTGTAAAAGATGCAAAATAAAACGCTCAATATATAAATTGAAATATTATAATCATGTATTTTCCTCAATCGGTGGTTCTTTCAAGAATTCTTTGATTTGATTCCTCTTCTTTGGTTTGATTTTACTTTCAAATATGAAGTAACCATGCTACGAAATATCGATACCTTTGTGCACTTTCAGCATTGATTTTGGCATGGAGTATTTTGACCACATCGAATTCCCTTATATAATTAATAGCTATATCCAACAGCCACTACACATAAAGGGAAGAATAACACACTAATGCATGTTTCCCGTACTTGTACTAGGCTCTGTTATTACATCAGCTCGTTTTGAACTAGCAGGATTTATTTTGAAATTTCCATTTTATTTTTTATGGATTCTTTATCAGTAACTAGCGGATGATCTTCTCTTACAGTCACTGATAGCTCAAGGTGTTGTACGAAGCAATTTCTGATTGTATTTTTGACGAACTGTTTATTCCAAAGCATTGTATTGTACACTTACTATTTCTATAAAATACAAAAAATCTTTCATGGGCGATATCTTTTGGTCTTCAAGATATGTATTTTTTGCATAATTCTACATGATTTATTGGTCTTTGTATCAGGTATAATTACATACAAACAAGAATCCTTGTCTTAAACATTTTTCACACTTAAATTAGTCAGTTCATCACATGTGCAAGTTCCCGCAATTCCCATGACAGCTTTACTGTTTTCATAAAAAAAGATTTACCATCAGAGAAACAAAGATCAAAAACTTGATTTTCAAAAAGTTATCAATGCTTTTGCAACGCAAAGCAAAGAGTTGACTTAAACATATAATACTTGGTCCATAACGATGATGCAACAAATTTCTTGTTTAGTTCAAGAAAATAAGCAAGCAAATGACTTTAATTTATATCTTTAACTTTGATCCAGTCGTTAAGTGCCTCATCGTAAACACCACATTTTTCCGGTAAAAATTTACAATATATACGCCTCTGCCTAATCAATAATATCTTAGGACATTCTGCATCGAACTGACGAATTGCAATACTTGGATTGGTAGGCAAGATCAATTGCGTCGGTAGGAGGAAAATTTTAAACGGGAATTTGAAAGTGAACCAACTTATTAGAATATCATTGGATGGTGGTGGTATTAGTATCTGTCAGCTATTTTGTTTGAGTTTAGTTTATGCTAATATCATAAATTGTTACTGCTATAACATTATAGTTTATTATTTTCTTTCTTACTGTAGACCATAGATAACATTTGAACAACAATGAATTTGAAAGTATACGTTTTCTATCCATTTTTTTTCTCGTCATGAATTAAAATTACAATTTATGCGAATTGAAAACGCTCGCTTGATTTAATTAATGTCTCTAATACTAATTTGGATCTCAGTAATCATGTGCTATTATACGTGTATAATTAATTTGCGATAAGATTTACATTAGATTCATGTAACGTAATACATTTTTGCAAGAAATGGCATTGATATAATATTTATGCGCTATAGGATACCCGTATTATTTCTTTTATTTCAGAATGGATATGTTAATTAGTTGTAAATATTCCTGCATTGCAATTGCATTTGAATTCCATCCCGCTTCGTAGATTAGTTACAGCAACTAGTTTTAATAGAAATCTTTTTCTCCACAATTATAATAATTGCGTCTAACTAATTTATGTTTAACTCTTAAACATTATGTTAATACTGAAAAATTTCTCCCGTCTCGAGCAACTAGCCCCGTCCAAGATTTAATACCGCGGTTAAACATAATCTCTGACAGAATCCCTACAAGTTTCATTATCGCGAAGAGCTTCAATCTTCATTTAAATAATCGCTTCAATATTTCTAATCCCACTGTGATTAATTTTAGTGAAATAAGTTCTTTGATCGCTTCGGCTTATGAGATAGCGACAAAAAGCTTTCGTTTTTTTGACAAGACATCCGAGACAAACAAATTTGATGTCTTTATTTTCAGTTGCGCTGAAGCAGGTTTGGTAGTGGACTTCACTTCAGAGTCCGAGATGTTTCAGATTGTTTAATAAGTTGATCTCCGGCTATTCTTTTTGGAGATAACGGGTAGACGTTCACTTTGGGTATCGGCTTCATATAATGATTGTTCATTAATAATATACAAAATACATTTTACGTAACGGATATCCATATACAAGGCTGTATAAAGCTATCTAAATAATGCGTGATGGAATAAAAGTTACGTTGCGAGTAAACTGAGATTATTTGAACATGTTTCCATACAACAGATGTAAAATAACGTGAATAAATCTTGTTCATTGTTTTCTTCATTTACGTAAAATGGGCATGGCACTCTGTGTCTCTTTGTTTACATCAGCTTCTGTGTAATAAATAGGGAATAAAATATTTGTAGTTGCATCATCTGTCACATGGGAATTTTGAGAAATAATCAAGCTAGCAAATTGTATTTTATCCAAAAATGTTTTAGCATTACCAACAAATCTTTTTTGGTGTAATGCTCATTTTTTGTCAAAAATTAATTTCTTTATTAATTTGGTAAGAAACTTTCATTTTTCTTGAGTGTAAATGTAACAAATATCTTATAAAGGTATAATTTTAAAAAATGATTTTCAAATAAATATATTTTTTCTTATTTGCCTAAACAATTTATTAAAATCTGTATAAAAATAACACTTTGAATTTGAAATGTTCAAAAAGTGGTCACTTTACCTCGCCCCGTTTCGGTAACGCTGAACAAACATCATCTTCAGGATTGACTATTAAAACGCCTTAGCTTCTTTATGATCAATTTGTTGACCTATGTTTATAACTGTAAAGCTTTTGCCTTATATTTTGCTACATAAAATTGTCCTTGAAATATTTGCTCAAAATTTCCAGATACCCTGTTTGTAGCGTTGCGTCATTTTTTGTGAACATCTGTATATTTGCACTAGGTTTTTAATGCTGAAGTAGCATATGTACTTAATAAACAGTACCTCTTTTTCTCTATACATGATGTTTTACACCATTAATTCTAAAATTACTGGAATATAGAATACTAAAACTAATAATAATAAATTTTTCAACACCCTCTGTTGCCGACTGCATACTTAAGAGAGTCTTTACAACTAAAACTGCTGTAAATAGATATACATGATATGTTTACCAACAAATAACTAATTGTGTCTGAACGCCGTCGGCACAAATGATGTCAACTCTGATGACAATATGGCTTGATCTGTCTTGTATTTAATTCAACATGCTACGTACCTTGCCTTTTGTAACATCTGTGTGACTTACAGGGTGCTCTAAATATAGTACACATCTATATTAACTTATTTTTAATCTCTATTTTTATTTGTTTTTGTTCTCTGTGCTTTACTTAATGAATACAAATAAATATTCAACAGCTTTACCATTCTATATGTTATTGTTAATTGTAAAATTATTATTTTTTCTATTTTATAAAATGTGTAGACAAAGTAATATTTTATTTTCTTATTTATTTTTAACCTTTTTCAATTTTGTGAATGATTAATCGCTGCCATACAAATATTTGGGTAGCATACATAATAGCGACAGAATTTTAGTTTCGCTTAAATCATTTTTGAGATGACATCTCAAGAACAAAATTTATTTGTTGCGCTACAAACAAGATTTATGTTCGACTTTTCCTAGTCACAATAGATATATACTTCAAATATATATCTGTACATAATTTGTACTGTAGAAATATAGTTTCAGAAGCAATTCGTTTGAAGGTGTAATATAATTACTTGTACGATAAAAATGTAAAAAAAAACAATATATCAAATAGTGCACTACACGGAGCTTAAGCAGTGAATAGAGAGTTATTGAATGTGTCATAAGGTTAAGCCGTATTTAGGTTTCCCTTATATTGACATCTAAGCATGCGCATATGTGGTGAATTATTAAGGCAGCAATAATAAGGATAGTGCTCGTCCATATTTATGCATGATTAAGGTAACGTTGAGCAATCCCTTATTTGATAGATCGGGTCGTTCGGCCGTAATCGGTCATACCCGTCCTAACCTAAATTAAAAGTAAAATGTTTTTCGTTTTTTTAAATAAGTTCCGTCGCATGTTTCAAGAAAAATGAAATAAAGATAAGTAAACTTATTTTAATTTTTTCAAAATACTGACATATTCCTTTTCTCATTCACCATTAAAATGGCAATAATTGAGAGATATAAACAAAAGAATAAGGGAATCCCATCCGTCAAATTATTAACCAATAACTATATTTTTCTGAACAAAATAAGGGCAAGCAGTATTTAAATAAAGTCGTTCCTAATACTGTTTGGGAGTATTAAAGGGATTTCCAATAACTCTCTAATGTCGAAAATACTTACTTCGTTTTGATATTGGTGAGAAGTCAGAATTCCTCTAAAAAGTGTAGGCGGCGTTTCCGGACTTACTACATAACGTAATCGACATGACACTCACATAATGAATTGACATCCTTTTAAATTGACTATTTTGGAATTAAAACTTTATAATGCAGTAATTATAGAAATGTTTAATTTGAATGAGGTGTAATACCCCATCATTTACGTTTGGTTTATGAGAAATCGAAATAAAATACGAATATGTTGTATTTTGTCTCTTAGCATAATTAACATTCTGAGTTGTCAAATGTCGTCCATCTTTCAAACGTCGCAGTTTTGACAGTATTAAATGTAGTAAATTCGCAAAATAGAACATCTTTTATTTTAATACTGGCACAATGAGGATTTCTTGCCCTGTATTAGCAATTATTTACTATATCCATGGGCACCAGCAAAAAAAAACAGTGGCCTTTTTTCTAAATTTTAATGAAAAATAACAAAATAAAAAACTGGTACCATTTTTTGTGCTATAGTAGATAGGTTTTTTACTGAATTAGAAAGGTATTTTAAGCTAATATAAATCAAATCTCCTACAATTCCTATCAATGGAGTCATATGTATGTTCTCTGATACCAAACATCTACGTATGCTAATGAACAATTCCACAGACAAAGCTTTATTCAATAATTATCTAAAGAAATTAATCTATTTAAATTTACTAACCTGCTTTCAATGAAAACATTCTATAAATATCTTAACTTCACTTTTCGCAGTGGGAACACGACAAATCAACCACAATAGATGAGATCTGACCTATTTCTGCATTTTTAGGATTGCTTCTTCAGGTGGCCTCCTTTAAATTGAGTCAAATATCTAACTACAAAAATTATTATAAAAATTAAAATTATTTGAAGTTCGAAATCGACAATGACAAAAGTGACAGTCTGTTAATAAATTAAATGTGACATATCTGCTTGAATAATGTGTAAGTTGATACACATCGAAATTATTACAAATATTCACTTTTTAAATTTCAACTTTGACACCCTGTATCTTTTCTATTATCAAGATTAAGGCATATTGGTAACGTCTCTTTGTACATATAACATACTGCTCTTTTGAATTATTATTAATACCTAAAAATATATAAAAAATAGTAGATAGGGCTGTCAATCGTGGAAAAAAATTTCGATTCCGGGATTTAGGAATTAGAAATTTCTAATCCCGCAATTGATCCCGGGATTGATTGCTGTCGATATCTAATATCTATATATTATGAACATTTAATATTATTTTAAGTTTTATTTATTTAGAAGGAGCAGAATGTTATATGTACAAAGAAACGTTACCAATATGCCTTAATCTTGATCATAGAAAAAATACAGGGTGTCAAAGTTGAAATTTAAAAAAGTTAATATTTGTAATAAATTTAATGTGTATCACATTAAAAATTTGGGAATAGATTTTTTGGATATGAGAAATCTATTTCGACGTATACACAATATAACAATTATTGGACAAAATGTATGTCAGAGTTAATAAGTATTTCTAAATGTAAGGTATTTATCCAGTTTTGGTTAAAATCAATTAGGTACTTCACAAATTCGAAAAATTCTGAGATGTGACTGTTATTTGTCAGCAATTACATTTCAGTGGACGTGCTAGGCAACGAGAATACTTGGGAGGACTTATAAATAGATTATAACTTGATTATCAATAATTAAAAAATCTGTTTAGAAATTTAGAGAACAAAAGACGAAACATTTGTTCACATTGCGGATTATCCACGAACTAATTCAGGACGACTATCTGGAGCTGTAAGAATCAGTATGACTTCCATTATAAAAATGTTGCATGTTGAAAACTATTATCCCTACCATTTACCTACCAGTGAAAATTTTATTGTTTGTTCATCTATCTTCATCATATGCAATTTGCGTTTGTTGCGTAAAAATGTTGTACAATGAACTATGCAGCTGATTGTTGAAGAGCTATTTTCTCGAAATTGGCCTATTTCTGAAATTAGTAACAAGTATAGGACCTTTTTCCTCAAAAAAACAATGTAGCCTTAATATTTTTTTAACAAAAAACGTGACAACGTTAGAGTAAAAAAGGTACACTTATATTTACGTTACAAATATGGCCGATGTAGCACCCTCTAGGAAATACATCGAAACTGACAACAGTATGATTTCTCATAACCAAAAACATCTATTTTTAAGTTGATACAGACAGGATTCAAAAACAGTATAATTATTACAATATTTCACTTTTTAAATTCCAGCTTTGACACCTTGTATCTTTTTTATTATCAATATTTTATTACTGTCAGACATCTTAGTGATTCATTGGCTGTTTGTCAACTTATACCCAAACTCCAATTCGAACCATCAATGACAAATTTATGACTAGCATTAGACCTCCAAAAATATGAAATTATAACCTTACAATTTATCTCACACTTGTTGGATAAACCTCCCCATATGACATTTTAATTAATAATCGACAAAAATATCTGTAATAGTTCAATTTCCTACTATAACTATAAATATAAATAACTTTAATATATGACTATATTAATGGAATTTAATACATGAATGTTTCCCCATCTGTAACCTATATAACACATCAAATTCTTTATTTTAATTAAAAATTCCTAAAAAATTGTTTGATATGATATATATTAGATGGATGACTTTAAAAATATGATTACATATTTTTATCTCGTGATTTTGGAGTTCTCGAATCGAAAGGCCTTAGAATTTAATTTCCGTTCAACAGATGTACTTATCGTGCCAACTTAAATTAAACCGTTATTACCAACCTTAGAAATTGAAATCCTTATAAAATTAACTTGACACGTGTGTGAAGTAAATTGTAACCAACTACCTGAATGAACCAATAAGATGATATAATCGCTGATAGACAAAATGCCTGCTGCTTAAGGTGATCTGTAACATAAAACAAATATTTTTAAACAACATTCTCAAAATAATATCTATAATTTACAGCAATTATTATAAACAATATTGTTATACTGCAGATTATTAGACAGGGAAACGTTCCATGTAAAAGTGAACGTCACAGCAAGTTGGCTTAAATCGTAATATTTGGAATTTAAAAATCTATTATATCTCCATGGGTCATTATTACAGACCATTCCTAGAAAAATCGATGAGTAACAAAAAAAAAGCGTTAAAAACTAATCTTTGCTGTCTTGACAAAAATTCAGCGTATCTCCGACTGCCCAATTCTCTCTAAACTGTACTCGCGTCCGAAACTGTTATCTGAGCATTTCGACAAAATATCATTGTGCGCTGGAAGATATATGTTCGAAATTCGCACGATCTGACGAAGATGATGAATGTGTGTAAGTTGTAAACAACTATCATGTGTGTTATTTTAAGGAAGCGCACATCCGCCTTCCAGTGAAATATCGCCTTGTCTTTTCAGAACAATCCTAAACAAGCCGTACTTTTGTCCTCAACCCCATGTGAGATGATCCGTTAGTAAAACGCTTCACCGGATCCTCTGCGGGAAATAAATAGGCTTTGATGGCCTTATATAGGAAAATAAACTAACAGCGGAATATATAAATGCGTCTTCTTTATGCGTCGATATTGTTGCCGTTTGTTATTCTTCGCGTTGTGGTTCGGTTGACCGAAAATAATGGATCAACTTGCCTCCGGAATTATGCAAAGTTTGTGTGGTAAAGGAAATATATGGAGATATGTGAAGGGAGATGCAGTAATCCTCAATTCAGAATTCATTCACCTACACAGTTTAAACGTAATCGTTTACGTTAACATTAGAATTTGGATATAGGTGCACTTTCCTGTTTTAATGATACAATTTTTTTGTATACAAAATGTCATGAAACTGTAAAAACTCTTAAGCTCTGTAGATATTGTAGTTTAAGTCTAAAAATATATTGTACATGGTCATCCATTATACTCGTCCTTGTATTAAATACATTTTTTCCACGGTCGTACCAAAGTACTTAAAGTTTATCTATGGAATCTTGCTGACGTAGTAAGTACTAGTTATTAGTATCAAATTGGTAAAACAAAAAACACAAACAAAATAAAGACAATAAAAGTAAAACCAAACTAGACATAAGCAGTTATATCTAATGAACAGTAAGTTTGAAGTTACATTAAACCGAAGCTAATAAAAATGACAGTTCAAACAACAAAAGCCTCAAATTGAGTAAAGCATAAAATCAATCATAACCTTTAAAAAAATTGTGAAGATATCCAGAGAATTATGTAAGATATTGCCATTTTTACACATAATATATAACGGAGATTTTAGCAAAGAGAAAGTTATAAATTATCTAGATTAAGTTCATGTGGTACATTAAACCTAAGCATATCACGAAGAAATCAGTGGTCAATATTATTACGCAGAATGTTAAAAAGTAACTTTACAGAAAACATTGTTCTTCTACATTCTATCGTCTTAAAATTACACATGAGTATCAACTCAGTATGACAAAAACTTTGATCAGATTGAGTTACATTTAAATCAATTTAACATCAGGTTATTAGAGACACACCACTGAATCAACACATTGTATTATGTCCTGAAGCTTCAGGCAGTCATCAACCGAGTTTATTTTAAAGAAAATTTAATTTTTAAATTTTCAAATCATACCAAAGTGATTTTATAAATAAACTCGTTAAATTATTAACAAAAATTGCGAATACCAGAGGCCCAAGATAGACCCTTGTGGTACTCCAGATGTTGCACTGAAGATATCGGATTGATGACATATATTCAGCATACTATCTGTTAGATAAATATGACTCTTATAAATAGAGTAGCTTATCATCGATAGCCAGCATCTTGCACAACATAACCAAATTTTCGGGTCTATCAGAGGTCTTAGATAAGTCCGCATAGATCCACGTCCACTTGCTCATTCGTATCCAATGTCTTGCATAGGTATAATTATAAACGAAATTGGCTGTAGTCTAAAACCATGTTGTTCAGAGCAAAGCAGATGTTGGATGTCATAATGTATTTGCGAGTGCAGAATTATCTCACAGATCTCCGAGAAACTTCACTTGTCATATTGGTCTACAGTTTGCAATATAGTTGAGTAATATAACCAAGGGAGTAACAAAACCAGAAAGCCAGGGATACCATCAGTACCATGAGACAGAGTTGGCTTAAATTGTTTAACTAATATTAAGTTGACAACACAGACTTTGTATAATTTCAGTGATATTTATACTCGCAAAACAAGTAAAATCACTGTTAAAATTAAACTGGTCTTGAAACTTGAACGTATTTAATTACCAATTGTCTTTGGAATAGTTTTACCCTTAAACTACTAAAAAAAGGAAAAATTCCATTAATTACTTTTAAATTATTCATATTTAAAAATAAAATTACTTTTTTCATCGTGTAGGAAGTGCTTAATATTGTCCTGTTGTCTTTGTGCGACTATTAAGATGTTATATAATATGACGCGCATCCAAAATTCTAGAAGATTATTTCACAAAAGCCTAGATTCACCCCCGGATAATTTCCACGGGCTGAAAAGGCAGAAGCGTAACAAAATTATCCGGAACATCAAAATGATGATGAATAAACATTTCCAGATTGTGTGGGATAATTGAAATCGAAATTCTAGCGACATAAAACAGTGCACAAATACAACAAGGACATTTTAATAGCTTTTATAAACCTCTATTATGCGGGACATGATCCCTCAATAGCCGTAATCCTTTGCTCTGCATAGTAATCCGCGTCTCTTTCAAGCATTTACTGTCATTTCAGCAATTTCGATGGGCTCAGTCGATAAGCAATTTGATTTCCGGGATCAGTGTGTGAAAATATTTTTGTCATGTGTTGATATTAATAACTGTTTTGTTCTATCTCGGTGTCATATTACTGCGGAAAAGAATTGGTACATAAATATTTTCGGACTACTCTTAAATTGTGAAATCCGATACCTCAACAGTCTGGCAGTTAAGCGCCTAAAGTAATAAAGAATGCGCATTGTTACAGGAAATTTAATACTTACGTCTACTGAATATCGATTGTTGCGTAATTTGTTGAAAAGAAATATTCCCACATTGTAAAACATGACTATTAGGCATTTAAAACTCATAGGGACCTATATGCAAGGAATTTGATTATTTATAGGTCTGAATGTGTTTTATTTTATTTACATCGCTGGGCTACTGTAATCTCTAGCCAGGCGATTCTGGTTACTTATAGTATTAACGTTTTTCTGATGTAAGTGTTTATAATAGTAATAATAATTTACGATGATGCTTTAGCAGAACGACTTACCGGTAAACATAAATATGTCAAATGCTCCTACTTTTATCGCGGTGTGCAGTGACTGCAAGTGTAGTGTGACGCAGGCGTGACACGGGAAATTTACAATCGACTCGTGGAAGATATAGAAGAACAGGCCGACCACGGCGTATTGCAGCACTGTGACGTATCATACACCAGACTCAATTATATCCGTACCATGTACAGTGCGTCCAAGCACCAAGGGATCGATCGAAGAGAACCGGTACCTGCTTTAAACTTCACTAAATCACACTAAATCATTTGGACTTCTTTTTGTGGGGATATTAAAAATATGAAGTATATTGCACCGAAGTGGACACTATTGATGATTTACGCAAATGTATCATAGCTGCTGCCAATATCTACGAGTTCAAAACGGACAAGAAGCAGAAACTTTTGTGTTAGTTTGTAGAAACTGGGTAAGACGGGTTCAAATTTCTTTAATTTTTTTTCTCGATTGTATGCTTTCCCTTGTCAGCAGTTATTCTTTTGTAAATATTAACTCCAAACGACTTGGTTTATGTAGGATAAAGAGATGGATCACTAGAGATATTTTTTTCGTGGAAACAGTGCCCTTTTTAGTTAGGTACATACAAATGTGGTGGTCAGTTGTATTGGAATAGGTGAATGCTACAGAAAAATTATTACTGGCGACACGCAAAATTTTCCGAAGGTTATGCTGATCGCCAGTAAAAACTATTTACGGTAAGATTTGAGCGAAGTTTTTGAATGCAAATGGTCATGCATGCGTTTTACTACGCACATAACCTAAAAACACTTTTCGCGAGGATGATCCAAAGTTTCTTGGATTGGAAAATAGAAAAAACGTCTATACCAAGTTTTTGCTAAAAACGCAGAAGAGGAACTCTACAGAATTCCGAAAACATAAACAAGAAATCACGCTAGGAAAAGTTCTGGACAATATCTAACTTATATCTCACGTAACTCAAGTTATACGAAATGCCAAAGCCAATTGGGAGTAGTTGTAATTTCACTAGTGTATATTGAAGAAAGAAACGAGATAGGAGCAAAAAAAGAAGGCAACCAAAGATACGAAACCAGAGAAAACAAAATCATTAGAAAACATAAAGGAATCCAGATGTGATTCCTTTTCTTCAGAATCGGATGATACGGTTTTGAATGATTCGTCTTATGAAGATAAATGTATTAGTCATATAGAGAATTAATGCGTTAGATGCATAAAACTAACTAGACGAAAAAAAAGGTGATTGAAATGTCTATTGTGTTCGAGATGGTTACAGTGCAACGAAGAATAATTGGTAGATTTCCGAAAAGCATCTATCATTGGTGGTCCGTCTCACCTAGCTCAGATTAGATAGATAGATTAATTTAGAGATTCATATTTTGTTTGAAAAAGTAATACCAAAGTATGAAATTTGTTCTTTGTATTGTTTACATGTTTTTGATTACTTAAATAACGAAGATATATTTTGTTTTGTAAAAGGTGGTTCCTCGCTTTACCCTATAGTCTACATGTTTTCATGCCAATTTTAAAAATGCTACATATATAGGGTATTCCATTTGAAATAAGAAAGTTGCCGACTACTTATGACATTTTCAGAAGTGGCAGATAATTGCAAATCAATTTTTTTAAAGTACCCGTATTTGAAATGCCAATTGTATATCAATTTTTTACATCTATATTGCACTAGGTTTTTATTATACTTTCTATCTAAAATCGTCGTAAATGGCCATTTATTACTAAAAATATCTTCTATACATTTTTAAAGCATCATCTAAAATAATGTAATACATTACATTTGGATAATTTATAATCCAAGCACAAAGTATTCATTCATCTTTTGATTTTGCCTCAGTAGCTTCCTTGAACGGTATATATATAATTATCTTTTAATAAACGGCATTGGAGAAAATTTTCTTGATTTTAGAACTAGGGTCTTCGGTCTGGTTTACGAGCGCCTTGGCATTTGTCAGCTCCACAAGGATGTGGTCCGTTCTTTCTCTTGCGTAGCTTCTACATAAATATTTATTGTTTCGGTATTGATTGGTTATAACCAATAAACACCTCCATAAGTTATTAAAAGTCGATCCAATTCCATACATATAAAGTTCTTTCAGTACTCACACATGTAAGACCAAATTCTTATTTAAATAATAACGTCTTTGTTAGAAAAATATATTAAACTATCTTCAAATTAACTCCCACAAGTTTTATATTTAATTATATTGCCTAATATTTATCGTTTAAGGTATCTTTTATGCGTATTCTTCATTTAATAAACAGTTTACAGGTTGGTTGTTGGCGATTTAGACTACCGCTTTCTTCAGAAGAAATTAGTACATGGTATTCGGTTACTTGAGGTTCTTTTAGGCTGTCAAGATCAATTCTCCGTTCGTTTATATGTACACAACAATCAAAATTATAGTGTGTTTATACATAAGTATAATTGACAACATAACTAAAACTGAACCGCCTGTCAGTAAAATTTAAATAGAAAAAAAATATAGAATTTTTAATTATTTTTCAGATACAAATCAACTGATTAAAATAGCATGCTTAGAAAAACATTTCTTTTGAATTGAATTTCGCTGCTACATTTATCCAGTTCTCATAAATTCATTAAAAAATTAGTTATTACATTTACAACCATTTTAAGGGAACAGTTCTTGGGCAAAAATAATTAATTATGAAATAACTCACCGTTTTTATGTTGCAGCAGAAGAATCTAAATAATTTTAATTAATAAATTACCAAAAAGAGCCTATGTGAATATTGTTCATGGTTGCAATAGCTTATAGCACAAAAAGAAAGTAACAGAAAACTTTGCCTTGCCTTCCGAAGTGAGATTGTAAACATATCTATTTGTCACATTCTCTTAAAGGTAAATTAAGGAACTACTTAGAAATTATTTCTAATTTTACTTGCAACTTTGATATAAGAATATTTAAACTATGGTAAATTTGTCTCCACTTGACGTTATACTTGTATATCAACCTTGTCAGGATTAGTTATTTCTTGATGCCAAAGTAATATAATTATTTTTTGCTAGTTATTTAGGAGAATGAGAAAATTTGACAAGAGTTTTTTTTACTGCTGCTGTCGTTTTAGGAAAATATACATATATTTGGGAAAAGGTTATAATAGACATTAAAATAAAAATTATTTTTAGAAAAAAAAAAGTTACAAGTGTAAAACAAGTTAGAAATCTCCATATTACATAATCAAAAGATCAAGAAAAAAATATTTCTCAGTTATCACCAAATCACGTTATTAATTATTGAACTAAGGTTTATACAGTGTGTTTCATTGGGAAATTTACATACGTTAACAGTGAATACATGTCATATAGGAGGCCTCAAAAGACCTGTTGTTGACGGGTCTAACCATTGTTATTACTGAGCTACCGATTTTGACTATTTGCTTAACATGTCATAAAGTACCACTTTGTATAATAAAATGATATTCGGTACGATTACGTTTTTTTATGGCTGAGGTAAATTACCGACAATTTTCCAAACAAGTGCATAGGTCGGTAGGCTTGAGTTTATGCCATCAGATCTGCATTTCTGCTTTGATTATGATTTTAGGGGATTGACTGAAGTAAGCAAGATACCCATACAGAATTTCACTTGATTATACAGAGTGGTTCGCCTTTTATGACAAGTTAAAGAAATAACGTCAACAACAGGTTTTTTAAAGCGTTCTAGATGTCATGTATTCACTGTAACCGTATGCACATTTTCCAATGAAACAGTAAACAGCCTGAGTATACAGGGTTAACTATGACTTAGAACAAATTTTGTATTTACAATATGTAGATTATTATTTAATGATTTAATGAGAAATACAATATGGTAGCACAGAGAGGCAGCACCTACCTTAATAATATTTATTTCCAGGATTGATATTTGGAGAGATTTTAAGAATGTTGTATCATATTGTGTTTTCTTATTTGTTTAAATTAAAACCTGCCATTGCAAAGATTTGTGTATTTGCTGTGGACCTCTCCTTCCCTCTACCGTTCTTTTTGTTTAAAGCGAGGTACGTACTTGGTCCGGCGGTCAAGATCAGGTTGATTACTTACGTCGGGAAAAAACACAAAGAATAACAAAATATACACGTACATGTACACAAATACATAAAAACACTGCCACACATTTATTGCCAAGGCATTATAATAGTTGTTCAACGTGGTTCAAAAAGTATTCAGCATACTATTTTATGTACTCGGAAAAGGTCTTTAGTATTACGCTGCCACACGATGATATGCACTTCACACTACCACAAATGAATACCTTATCCGTCGTCTAGGCATTTGAATATTTGAATACGACATATTTGTAAATACACTAAAAATTACACGAACAATTAAATTGCTTGCTTTTCGCAAGTACTGAAAAATTATTGTCTGAAGCTATTTATTTGTGGCATAATTTTAGTTTTTCTTTAGTTTTATTGGTTTTTTTGCCACACTTCTGAAAAAAATAAATAAGCCCTTGCGCCAAACGGATCAGTCAAGGGTTATTTTTGAAACTAAGTTTGCCAAATCAAAAAATCTCATATTGAAAAAAGCACATAAGTAAAAAATAACAAAATGCAGGTCACTATCGCGCACTTCCGTATTTTTGACGTTTCGAAAAACTCTCTATTTTCATTCTCAAATTAGTAAATGTATTAAAAGTACGTCAAGTTATACAGATTAAAATATATTTATCTGCTTCCATAGAGATGTTAAATGATTTTAATTTTGTTGTTACTTACTTCTTCTTGATACAACTGTAGCCAACAATGATCAATGTTTACTGAACAGTTTGACACACACTTCGCTCAACAAGATAATGACGGTCTCTTTTAATTTTCTCTTTGTTGCGTTATCTTCCTTCTTTAAGATTTTTGCCGAACCCCATTGAATCAAATTACCGCGTGTTCGCAAATTTTGGATTTTTCAAATCCCCGTCTTTTTATACAAAAAGTTAGTTGACATATCAAGCCATCTAGATCGTTGATTGATTGTCATAGGCGCCGATTTTCCGTAGGAAAGGAGGGTTTTGCCCCATTTTTTAAACATTCAGCTAGAATTCCGAAATAAATTTGGTATCGTCTTTTAGACCTTCCTGACCACGTGGTTAAAATTTTTATACTTAGTCAAAATTAACTCTATTTAACTTGCAACATTTCTTATGTTGAGATTCTCCTGTAAAAGTTTTGGCGTACTTAACCAGCTTATAAAAGGAAATGTTATTGTTTATTCAACATAATATTGTTTTTGATGCATAACAAACTTATAAGAGACATTCTCAAGATATTAGCATAGCGAGGGGATCTATATATTTTCGTAGTAGAAAAGCGGAAGACAGTCCGAAGCGGTTTTTCGTTTCGGTAATGACGTCTGGCGTAGAACAATAAATCCCGATTGGGTCAAGTGTATCCTCAATATCCGAGGAAAATGACTTCCTCGATGAACAAGCGGACTTGATGACACGCATTGTAACAGTCATTATGTAAACGGCGAGTTTTATTATGTGGCTCCTCGACGAGAGGGTCCCATGCTCTACTCCCCGACTCAATGAGACATGCACATGTAATAGTCCCCCGACAATGGAATGCCCTCTGTTATTACGGCTTCTCTGTCAGACGGACAGATCTATGGTGATTATATCGTTACTTCTTTATGATGATTACTAGCCGTCGCATGTGTCAGGAGCATAACAAATGGGGTACTGATTTCTGATAATATTTTCATGTTTATACTCTGAGAAAAATGTAGTTCTGTTTCGATACATAATATAATTTTCCTAGATTTCTCTTATAACCCGATAATATTACGTTTTTTGTAAACTGATTAAAACTTGCCTGTAATTTCACACAAGAATTACGTAAAATTACATAATGATTTTGTAAAGGAAATACTGTAATATTACAGAAATAAACATAGATAAAATTGTTGTGTGATTTTACAATTATTGTGTTAAATTCCTACGTAAATGTCCGACACTACAATTTGGATTGATTTATACATTGTAATCTTTAGATTGGAATCGTAAAATATGAATATGTAATTTTACTGAGTAGATAATTTCAATTTCCTTATTTTTTATATACCGGGTGTTCCCTCTAAAACGTTTAATGCTTATATCAAGAATTTGATATACAAACACTAGATGGCGCGTAGAATCTGATGATAACATCAATTCCTATACAGGGTGTTCCATTTTTCAGGAAATCAATTTAATTTTGATTTTTTGGTAAGCAGATCCACTAAAACGTATGTTTAAATTGATATATACTTAATTATGAACACATTCTGATAAACATTAAATATTTTAAAATTTAACATAAAAAAAGCTCCAAAAATTGGCCAGATTTCATTGTTTTGTCACGTAAAATGTGTGCAACTTTGAGCCAGACTTTCACAGAAGAAACTAACATCGGTGAACATCAAAACTATGAATTGTCAAATATTAATGGCATAGAGTATTTTATTGCACATAAATAACGCTAAATAATGTACTGAATGCAATTGACCTATGTACAATCGTTTTCAATAATAATGACACTCTCTTAAAACAGTTTTTGAACTTCTGGAAGTTCTGAATAGAAATTTCATTAAATCTCTCTTGGTAAGTGAAACAACTAATAACTAATGTTAAAAATTTAAAGCAGATTTCAATATGAATACGTCAGAAGTTCAAAATAAATCGCAAAATTAATTTTAGTGAGTGTTATTAATATTGCAAACGATAGTACAATGGTGTTATTGAGACTTGTCAATAAAAACCTAGACATGAGTTGAGGCTTCTAGAACATTGGGGTCGCTGCGCCTGCGCATTCTTCCGTTACAGCTTCGTTTATCGTAAACATCAAAATTAAATCGATTTCCTGAAAAATGGAACAGTTTTTACTTTTATCACAGAAAAAGTCTGCTTGTACAAAGTGAAGGTTTAAGCTAGTCAATATAATATGCAGGATGTGTCTTATTAACAAATTATTAGAAATACAGTAAAGTTTGCACTACATTGTACCACATTTCTATTTCTAAATAGATAAGAAGGCCTTGTCAAGAGCAGAAATAACTTCTGTGTAGAAAGATTTTTTAGTGGTCCATCCGTCCATCCTCTAAATGTGAATTAACCATCCTTTTACTGCAAAAGTGTATTGTTCATCCATCATCTAAAAATATATTGCAATGTAGGTATTTCATTCGTATTAGAAAATATGGTGAATATATTCGCTGAAAATACTACATAATTGTTCTTGGAACATCAGTATATATTCTTTTTTTCTTTTGTTTTATTGGGTGTTTTCCACACTTCTGAACAAATAAAGATTAATTAAACAAGCCCTTGCGCTAAACGGAACAGTCAAGGGTTATTTTTGAAACTAAGTTTGCCTAACTAAAAAATTTCACACTGAAAAAAGCAGATAAGTAAAAAATAACCACATCACTATCGCTCACTTCCGTATTATTGACGTTTTGAAAGACTCTCTGTTTTCGTTTTCAAAATCGTAGTAAAAATTTGTAAACGTATGTCAGAGAGTTTTTCGAAACGTCAATACTACGGAAGTGCGCGATAGTGATGTGACTTTTGTTATTTTTTACTTATCTGCTTTTTTCAGTGTGAGATTTTTTGGTTTGGCAAACTTAGTTTCAAAAATAACCCTTGACTGTTCCGTTTGGCGCAAGGGCTTATTTAATTAATCTTTATTATTTTTTCAGAAGTGTGGCAAAAACCCAATAAAACTAAAGAAAAACTAAAATTATGCCACAAATAAATAGCTTCAGACAATAGTATATATTCATTGGTTTTTGGGTTTTTTGAAATAAATGTTGTATGGTTTATACAGGTAATGCCGTAGTTTTGATGCAAACATTTAACCAACGTACCGCTTTATTTAAATTGGCATAAGCTGCAAGTGCACACGTCGAATGTCTATGTAAAATATCTATATAAAAATTTTGCAGGGCCGTACGTTTAACTAAAATTAAAAATTCAGCTTCAAATCTGTCATTCGAATTGATACGTTTTTGTTCTAATAATATTAATTACCTACCTCCATTTCCACAAATCAAAGCCTACTATTGAATTTTATTTTCACTGTTTTAAAACTGTAATTATCTCCAAAACCCAACCTCCTTTTAAAATTTTACAAGAAACTTCTTTTAAATACAAACTATAGGTCTACTTCTATATCTCCGCCTCTGGTTAGTTTAATTTTTCAGCAGTACAGCAAAATTGAACACACTAACGACATCAACCAGTGCTTTAGGTGCCTAATTTTTGTTTCAACCAATTTTGCAGTTGTTACAATTTATAATTTTATTTTAGAACTTTGCAAGGCCGTACCGAAAGTTTATTAAGAAAATGCTATTTTCTATAACCATTACCGTGGTAGGCTTTGCGACATATAATTACGGGCCACCCTGTATATACAAATAAGAATTTTAATCAATTCTCTCTTTCAATATATGAGTATGAAAAATAGGAGATTCGAAAACCATTCAACCAATGACACAATATTTCCATTTCTATCCTTCAGTAGGAACACTAAAAGAAATATTTTATATATTTTGTATCTTACTTTTTATTGATTATATCAGTTTTAACAAACATTTTTATATGTGTAGGTAATATACGAAATCCTAACATTTAAAGTTTATCATCCTTATAAAAATTTACAAATTATACAAAACTAGATGTGTAATCGCAATTTTTTTTCTAAAGATATTTGATAGCCTCGAAATGGTTGCATTAGTGTTTGTCACTATTCCAGTAGACTAGATTTAATATCCACAACCAGGTTATGATAATCTCGCTTTTAAATCACGTTTAATATATTACCGTTTTATGAAGCTTTACGATTATTTCATGATAATTATGCTGAAGTTGTAAACTTGTGTGTAGTAACGACAATCTTATTTTTATTTATGGCCATATTTTGTAAGACAAAGAGATAAATATAGTACAGGATGCGACTCATTCATTTGGCTATTAAAAGCAAAACTGCGGACATTTTTCTTTACCTAATTGTTCCTATAATTATATTTTAATCTAAGATCATATTAATGCTTTATAACTCAAAATACAGCATGCCAAAAAAAGTAAATTGCTAAAATAACTCGCAGTTTGATTGAAATTTTTTATATTTTGTAAAACATCGGATATATTTAAGTATGTTCAAAGAAAAAAAGAGCGGGAAAAGTTTTACACGAAATTTACATAATTTTTAGTTCAGGGAAATCTGCATGGAAACAGAATCAAATTTACTTCATCTCTTGAGTAATATATTTTAATCAATATTTTGATAAAATTTGCTTGGATAGTGCAATTCTCGGTGTAAATATGTAAAATCTTGGTTAAATATAAATTACTATATCGGTGTAGACAAACTACAGACATTAAATAAAAACTACACGGGGCTTCCTCACCCCACATTTCAGTTTAACTGCCCGTGAATTTTTAAATAAAATATTCGGTAATTACGTGATTCGACGAGGCACTCAACAACCAAGCCAACCCAGGTCACCCAATATGAACCGTAGGGATTTTTTATATTTGGGGACATCTCAATACATTAGTTTACAAAGGTCACATCGAATCTGACTGAAGGTGGCCATTTCCAACATTTGTTATAATGAATCATAGTATAGCAATTTCATTGTTAATTAATTATTTTGTTATTATTTTATGTGATGTAATGAGTATCTTAAAAATGCACATGATCAAATAAATCCATTTTGTTGTTAATTATAAACTGATTTTTTTAAATTTTTGACACGTTGTAGCTTAACAATGGCTGTCCTAAGATCTGACATTTATATAACAAAAATCCATTATTTTTGGTCACAGAATACCTCTCTGGATATTTTACGTCTATTTATAAAAACTCCCTGTATATACCTACAATAGAAATGCAAATTTTATTTTTTGTCACCGAAATGTCATCTTTCTTATATTTGCAATACATCTTGCCTGTCTTGTTTTGTGAGACCAAGAAAAAGCAAGAGAACATTGCCAACATCTTAATATAATATCTTTAAAATACTGGGCTTACTGCGTTTAGACCCTTCTACATGACTGAACAAATCTCTTAAGGTATAGCTTAATTGCGAAATTGAACAATAAAAATAATTTCGACAGAATCTTCGATTGCATTAGCTAATATGATCGCTAGACTATTTTATTTAAACAACTTTGACTAAGTAAGGTTTTTGCTATCGAGCAGTTGTTTACAAACATTTTCAAAATTTCTGAAATCTGTGAACGTTAGTGAACATTAAACCCCAATAATTAAACTCGATATTAATTCTTCATAAAACACATGTGTCACGCAGATTCTAGTGACCCTGAAAATTCTGAAATACAAAATGAGGCAGAAGCTGTCTTATGTACATTGATTCCTCAGAAATCGAAGAAATTGCACCAAAAAAATTATGCAAAATTTTATATTTGGTGTGCCGAAAAAATGGTGTGTAATATTTCGGAGAAAGCTATTCTAGCGTACTTGTCCTAGTTATCCTTAAAATGTGCACCCTCTATATTATGGAGTAATTATTCCATGCTGTGAACTACAATTAGAATAAGAATATGGATATAGGTAAATATACCAATGTTATTGCTTTTCTCAAAAGGAAATCAAGTGGTTATATAACCAGAAAATCCAGAATATTTTCCAAGAAGCAGGTTGAAAGGTTTATCAAAGAGGCAGATGATAAAAAGTATATATAAAGCTATTTACAGGCCTTTTAGGCCCAGAGCTGTGTTATTCTCCTCCACTCCATTCTGTCCTTCGCCTTTCTTTTCCAATCCGTTACATTTTTCTCCCTTAGATCTATTGCCACTGCCTCTCTCCATCGCTTCCTCGGTCTACCTCTTTTTTCTTGTAGTTAGGTTTACTCCCTACTATTTTCTTAACTGCCCTTTCATCCTCCATACGTTCTAGATGCCCTAGCCACTGCACTCTCCTGGCTTTTACAAATTCGTCTATTGTTGGTGCCTGGTACATTCCATATATTTCCTCATTATTTCTCCTTACATAGCCTTCCTCTGTCCTCTTACCACCTAGAATTCTTCTTAAGATCTTCCTTTCCCACCTTAAAAGGTTTTCTCTTGACTTCTTATTGAGAACCCAGGTTTCACTACCATACAGCGCTGTCGGTCTCAAAATTGTTTTATACATTCTAAATTTTACTCGTCTGGACAAATTTTTTGATTTCAATAAGTGGTTGACTGCTGCCGAACTTCTGTTTGCTTTTATTATTCTCCTATTTATTTCTTGTTCCTCATCACAGTTAGCTGTTATTAGCGCCCCCAAATACACATATTCTTGAACTTCTCAAACTCCATCTCTCCATGCTCTGTTCTCAATTTAAAATTTGTAACCTTTTTTTGTTCTCCTATTCTCAGAAGCTTACTTTTCTCTTGATTTATCTGCAATCCCACTTTACTTGCTTCCTCCACAAGTTTTCTCGTTACTTCTTCCAATTCCCTACTATCTCTAGCAATAATGGCCACGTCATCTGCATAACTTACTATTTGGTGACTTTTAAACAATATGTGTCATTCTCTGTTCAACTCACTATCTCTTATGACCTTTTCTAGTAGTAAATTAAAAAGAAGCGTTGAGAGTGGGTCTCCTTGTCTCAGTCCTGTATCAATAGTAAAGCCTTCCGAACATTCACCTTTTATTCGTACTTTGGCTTTAGTATTTTCTAAGGTCATTTTCAATAGCCTAATCAGTTTAGTTGGTATCCCAAATTGTTCTAGAATTTTACTTAGTTTATTCCTTTTGATCGAATCATATGCTTTCCTGAAGTCCACAAATAAAACCATTGCTTTGATCCCATACTCATAGCATGTAGTCAGCATTTCCTTCACCATGAAGATTTGGTCCGTTGTTGACCTTCCCTTTCTAAAACCTGCTTGATACTCCCCTATTTGTCGTTCTGCTATAGGTTCTATTCTCTGCTTTATTAACGTTGCCATAATTGTATACCCTATATCTAACAATGATATACCCCTATAGTTGATGATAAATGATAAAAAGTACTTATTCCAAAAAGTTGTCTTGATTGTTGGTATTTGGAGCCTGTAGGAGAGAAGAATTAACTTATTTACATACATAGAACATTGAAGATGAAGTCGTTCATTAACGTTCAAACACATAAATGCAGAAGTAGCTCTTATCACACCACACCCAGCTATAATTTGTTGACGTAAGTGTTCTTTAGATTCAATGTGGACCTTATAAACTAATGTCTTGAGAGGCCTCCAAACATAAAAAATCAGTAAGTTTCGTATCGGGTGACCTAGGTGGTCAAGGTTGACTTGATTGTTGAGTGCCTCGTCCAATCACGTCATTTATCGGATCTTTTATTTAAAAATTCAAACAGCAGTCAAACAGTCAGCAGTAAAATGTGGAGCAGGGGGGCCCTGTGTAGTTTTTTAATGTTTGTAGTTTGTCTACACTGCATAGTTGATTTAAACAAAGATTTTACATATTTACGCTGAGATTTACACGCAAAGCAAATTCACATGTGCCTAAAAGACTGTCAATTTGATACTGAAGTGACAATCGAAATGTCATTATTATTCAACGATCTTACGAAAAAATATGTCTAACCTTGATTTATTTAGATTTAAATCTATTTCGAAAACTTCAAACCGGTTTTAAATGCAGTGCGCTTGTCGCGTACTTAGGCACCCCAAAAATAAACAGAGGATGACACCTCTGAACGCGGAAGACCATGCAGGTCGAGTCGTAGCCGCGCAAAATTAATTTATACAATTACACAAATATAATTATCGAACGAGTCGCGACCGGTACCGTTGCACGAACGCACACAACAACCGGGTGATTGTCTATATTTTACAACCTGGTCTTGTAAGATTGAATAAAACAAGTAGAAGATCAACATCTCTGTGTTAGTCGCCTCGCTTCGGAGCAGGTTGTTCCTTTAAGCAACTTTTTGTTCGAGTTTCAGGTCAAAAGCATTTTAAACAAAACCATGGGCATTTGAAATATTGCATGCCTCTCGAGCGTTTCTATAATTTATAAATTTAAATTTGGTCAGAATTCCTGGGCGTATAAATAGGCACGTCCGGGTCACTTAGATTATTTATAAATCCAACGTTTAGCGAAGGGAAATCACTCCATCTCCTTTACGGTAAATCCTGGAAATTGGTCTCAAGATAGGCCAGCAACTGAATTAATTACCAATAGGTCTACGAGTTAAATAGCATTCTCTATTACGAAATAAAGATCAGTAGTTATTACTAGTTTATTTTAAAAGTCGTTAAAGAATATTTCAGATCATAATATGTGTTAGTAAAGTGTCAGTACCAGAGCGATTTTTTTAGTAATCATTTGATTTTTAATTCGATCTTCTAACCCTCGATTTAATCATAAATCGATTTCTTTTCCTAAGAATTGAATGTTTCGAAGGAAATCTTTACTATAAAATACACAGCACAATATCGACTTTACACTCTATTATTTTGGAAGTAGTAAAATAATGTAATGTACAATTTCACACGTTACAAAATAAACGTTGATACAATCTCAAATTTTAATTTGATCAACTTTACACCAACATAAGTAATTTACCAAATTGAGTTCAAAATGTAAATGACAGCGGGTAAACCCTATTCCCTTCCCAACTATAACCTCCGTTTGCTATCCAATTTCCATGTAAATTACGATCACGCATTAAATATTACACATAATTTTACTAAATTAATTGTACTCGATTGGTTATAAGAGGCAACAGAAATTGTTAATCCATGTTGAACATCCTGCGTAGAAATGGTAGGTAACGTTTTAATAATGGAGTTTGACATTTCGCCAGATATTTTTGTGGCAAAAACCCGAGAATCTGGAGCCTTTCGCTACGGTGGAAGATTTCCATCCCCCTAATTCCTTACACTGGAGAATATCCCCACCGCTATTTACCGATAGTGCGGTTGCCGTTCTTCGGAAGCAGTGTCCCGTGTATATTTCACAATACGGAAACATTAGAAACACTGCAATCTTTTGGGAAATTCTTAATTATAAAAAGAAGTTTTCATTTATAACATCTAAACGAAGTGAAAGATATGTTTTAATTAATATTTTTCATCACTCATTAACAATACAGTTAATAACAAAATTAACAATAAAATATCTACCCCTCATTCTAATCACGAGGATTAGCCCAGAAGTCGAAGACTTGTGCGGTAGAGGGGGCGGCATATTATTATTAAGCAGGCCGCATTTGCGCCCAGGAACGACTTACGTTGGTAGGTCCTAACCAACATTCAGTGCAGGAATGAGAGAAACATTGACCCAAGCCAATATTCTTCCACCCTATCATACTCGCAGAGAGGGTGCGAATCTCTCCACAAATATAGCTTATATACATATACGGTCTACCAGCTGCAGGGATCGAACCCACAGCGATCTAGTCACCTCGATTCAAGTACTGACGCCTTAAACCGCGCAACTACTGACCGATCCATACTATATATATTATATTATATATGTATACTCTTGGCTGGTAAGTTTTTGATGTTGGAATTTCGATGTAAACCTTATTTTCCATGAAATTTTAGCATCAGTCAATTTCTTTTATATACCTCGTCACGTCGACAAGCATCTGATACACCAATTATGAGTGCATTCTTCAAAAAGTGCTTGACTTTTTGAAGTAGTACGTAATATTGAGAAAATGGACCAAAGAGTTGACAGCTTTTTGATTTTGGCAATTTCGCTAAAATATGCCAGCGCAATAGTTTCAGACAGCTTTCTGAAATCTTTTTTGCGAGCACCAACTTTTGAAAACATCCTAAACTTTATCGTACCTTGCACGACTCTGTTTAGGTAACAAATTTTTCTGCAAACTTTCAGCGGCTTCTCTCAGTTGGGGATGGGTAGAAAGAATTTCTTCTGAATCGCTCACTGTCTTCGAAAACACTTTTTTGATGACAATCTTTCAAAAATGCAACTAATTTAAGTTTGCATGTTTGACTTTTTTAGAACCATAGTTACCATTGTCAAAATTCCCACTTAACGTTTTATATCTGTAATCAGGTTATACAAGGGACATTATTAATATCTCACGTAATTATTTTTGTCACTAAAACCATCACTTGCATTTAAAATGTATGGTTGTCATTAAAATAGTATACAAACCTCGGTGAAAAGTTTCATTATTGTCTAGACAAGGAGAATAACGACTATAAATATCATTATTTGAATAAGAAGAACATAGAGAAATAATTTATTTAGAAGAAGAGTTATGAAATTTTGCTATAGTATTCATTTTTTAAATTTGTTCATGAAATAGGTATGAAGATAACTAGCAGGTAGAAATTTCAAGTTTCGTAAATCTGTAATAGGATTGGAACCAGCAAGCAGCATACACTCTAAAGGACATAGATCCAGTGCTTAGAGTCCAAGAAGCGAAAAAAAATTGTATCAGATCATATAAGCGGTCAGATCATGATTGCTTCTCCACTAAATTTAATGGATAGATTAATTATACACAGTAAAAAAATAAAATAATAAACGAGAAGATTAAACAAGTTGTAACATGTTCTTAGTCTTAGTTAGATTTTATAGGTATGATAAGTGATTATGAGAAAGAATATATCAGATCAGAAACCATTCATAATGAAAAATTATAATGGGGGATAACTTTTCTTAACTGACTCCATATGTGTACCTACATTTATTTGGTTATGCTTGATGTTATTTATTTTCTTTGTCCTCCAAAAAATTAAGGGAGACGCAGATTCGAATCATCTAAAGATAAAGCAATAATTATATTACTAATGAGCTGTTTGTTAGAAGGAAGTATCACTATCTGAAGTGATATCTAGTTGAGCCTGTCAAGCTTGATGGTGGCATTACATGGTGGTGTAAGCACTTAATCCCATCTATATTTACTTCGTTATATTGCGAAACAAAAATACAATAATTATTACGTTTCTTTCCACTACCATTAAATCAGGATAACAGCTTCCTGATCAGGTTTAACCAGAAAAAACTTAAATTACGAGAAGATTCTTAAAAGTACGCGATCTGCAAACACTCAAACGGAAAACCTTAATAATTCATGAAATGTACAAGAATCTAATTATATTATATTTTATTTGCTATCGTTTATCAGAGCAGCTTCCAGCGCTTATAAGGGCATAACCGGGTGCTGTTGATAATATGAATGATTTCAACCATTAAGGCTTTCTTCAATCAATGGATGAGGCTAAGGTAAATGATTCTCATCACCTGTCTATTTAATGCAGCATCGGTTCTTTTTGACGTGTAAGTTATACGAAGTTGAAGCTGTCTGACAGGAGAACCGTTGGTAGTTTTTCTGCGGTTGTGGTTTTAATATAAAGGAGACAAGTGAACAGGCGATATATATATTTTTTAATTCTAAACAGTATCTCACAACTTAACAAATATAAACATAAAACAAATAACTTTATTCAGTCTTCATGGTAACACACCAGAATGTAAATGTACTATTATAATGGAAAATATTTATAAAATTAACTATAACGACTGTAATGAAACATAGATGAGACAAACTAAACAACATAATAATTATAATATCCCTCTTTTCAATCACGAGGATTAGCCCAGAAGTCGGGAGACTTGTGCGGGAGAGAGGGCTTCATATTATTATAAAGCAGGCCGCATTTGCGCTGAAACGACTTTCGTTGATAGGCCTCAACCAACATTGCAGGAATGCGGGAAATCTGGGAATATAGTTGAGCTACGGTAAACTACAGGTTTGACATCAATAATGTTGAGATTCTTAATTATGAAAATCACCTACAAAAAAGAATCATTCTTGAAATGATGCAAATAAAAAGAAATGACAATTCCATTAATAATAATACTGATATTAATAACCTATCACATGCATATTTTGACTCATTTAATAATTAATTTTTATTTTCTCGCAGATTCTTACACTACCTGGATATAATAATTTCAATTTAGGTCTTTTCCTTCCTACTGTATATTATATTATTATAATTTATATACATATATATATAAACATATACACTCTATATAATGTAGGAAAACTATTAGATAATCTTGAAAATACCTAGATATATTTACAGAAAAGAAATATACTTATATGTTCTTTGTTTTGCTTAAACTAACGTAACATCAACTGGGTGTTAATTAAGTGTGTGCACAAACTTTAAGGGGTTAATCTATGATTGATTTTAATACAAAAAGTTTATATAAACATGGCTCTGCAACGGCTTTGTTGTTCAGATACAGGGTGTTAAAATTTTGAAAAAAGAAATCAAATTTTTGGATATATTTTTTGGGCATAGTAAGAGCTACTTAGTTGAAACTAAGCTACACCCTAAAGTCAAAATTGGTAAGAACTCAACGCAAAATTATTGCGAGGTAGGTTATGAAAATAAATGTTTCTTTTGAAAAACTTTTTTTACCATTTTATCATCTCATCTTGTATTTCATAGAGAGATGATGCCTTACTATCTGAAAAATAAAGTATTTTCTGAATTTTCAAGACTCTTCAATTTTACGGATTTGAAATCAGCGCATTTTGATCCACAAACAAGCAGATCTTAATAATCGTTTCGCCTATCCAGTAACACCCTGTATATTTTTACTGCCAGTTGCTGCAAAAGTATCTTTTTCAGAATTGCGGTCTTTTATTCATTTTTCGGCATGATTTTATGGTCGGTAATCCGAGAGCGCGACCTTAAATTCAGGAATTTTGTCTACAACACAATACAATTGCGCCGTGGCATAAAAAGAGAAGCAAGGAATTGTTCTCTAGACAAAACAGTATGAAAATAAGGTAACAAAAGATCTTATTTCAGCTGATACAAAGGGAACGCTTGTTCCTGCGTTCTGTTCTACACGTATAAATAGCCCAGCCAACAAATTAATTCATTCCAAAAGACAGATTAATTTTTCATTCATGGTAAGATAATAGAGCAGCGTTCATTGTGAAATGTTCATTACTTTAATTGTGCGTCGCTAATTCACGGTTTTGTTAATTATTCTAGATGTCTGCGGGTTATCTCTACACAAATTACGAGTTTTGCTTTTTTTAACTTCTAAATCACCGTGCCATTAGACGTTGTTTAGCGATCTCATTCACTTCTGAAATAAATAATTCATCAGGCAATTCGTTATCTTCTTATTCCAATTTAATAGGATATATACGGATTTTAGAATGGATTGCTACTTTATATTGTGATGTAAATGTTACATTCAGAATTTTTAAAGTAACTTTTTGTCGCTTTTTATTCTAAGTTACTTTTATTTGTTATATTTTTTGCTTCAATTTATATTTGTGGCGTTTCTTTAATTTGTCTAAAAATTTGTCTAAAAATCACACAAAAAAATAAATAAATAGTAGGCCAATGGCACAAGAAGAATTTCGGTAAATAACTATGCACTGAAAAAAGATTTATGTAAATTTACTATCATTATCATTGGCTTTTTAAGCCCATATCTCATGCTAACTTTACTTACGATTTGTAAAATTATTAATGCTCTGTAAAGTTTCAATGTAATTAAACAGATATTACTTGTACAAGTAAAATTTATATATATTTTTGCCATGGAAATAAAGATAAATTTAGTAATTCTTTGTAAAATTAGAATGTAATTAATCATTCAATGCATGTAAAAATTATATTTTTACATTTTTAACCATGGAAATGAAGTACCTACTTTATATAATCTGTAAATTAACTAATTATCTGTAAAGATCCAATGGAATTAAAGAAATAGTAACTCATTTAAATGTGCTTTATCCGGAAACTTACCAACGCAGGAGCCGATATTACCACCATTATAGCGAAAGCGAACATATTTATTTATTTAGAGAAAAATCCAATAGACAATCTCCACCAACAAGGTTAGGATACATATACATAGACATGCATATTATCTAAAAACTAACATTGAAAAACTAAAACTACTAACTAAAAAATATAAAATTACATATAAAATGTATCTAATATAGATTAAACCAGAAATAGTGAATTGAAACATTATTAATTAAAAATATGAGCATTTTCAGAAATACATTTTACTAAGGCTCCTTGAGACACAGTGAACATATTGTCACGGATTTCCCAATCCGTCTTTTCTTACTTCCAGAAAAACAATCCGTTAATTAATTACTTCTTTATTAACTACTGAACACTACTAATTACAGGTCAACTAAACACTTATTTAATTAATCGCTATCTAAATCACTTTGATATCTCCAACTAAACACTTTAATTCAGACTGTAACACAAGACTTATACAAGACTAACTAACTCGGCCGTTTATTCTTCTTTTATAGACCCAACGAATATTCCAGGTATATTCCAGTATCTCTAGATCCATTTTCTAGTACGACTGGAATGCTTCTCGTCGTTTCCACGATTTTCTAGTAACGCCTCGATTCACGCATGTTGTTTGTTTACCAGAATGGCGTAGGGGCGATCGGGGCAATCTAAGGTAATTCGCGGTGCCACAGTCGTCGGTTTGGGAGTGAGTGGGGCAAATTCCGTGACACTGCCCCCTCCTTAGGACCGATCGTCCCGATCGGATACACCTCTATACGGGGACAGACGCTCCAGATGGACGACCTTCATCTTACTCCTGGGAGTCCTCTGTATCCGGTATACGACATCATTAATTCTTTTAATGACGGTGTAGGGGCCCTCCCAACGGTTTTGTAGTTTAGGCGATTTTCCTTTCTTCCGCGTGGGGTTGTACAGCCACACCAGGTCACCTTGTTGGAATCCGACTGTATTGGCCCGGACGTCGTATCGAGTCTTCATGCGATCGCTCTCTAGTCGCATTCGAGATCTGACTTGGTCGTGTACAGCTGCTAGTCTTCGTTCTAGCTCCTGGGTATAAGTGTCTGGCTCTGTGGGCTGTTCCGCAGGACGACCAAATACCAAATCTGCTGGAAGGCGAAGCTCTCTTCCAAAGATGATCCTTGCGGGAGTCTTCCCAGTGGTTTCATGGACAGCTGAGCGGTAAGCTAACAGGAAGAGTGGAATGAGCTTGTCCCAGTCTGTCTGGTTCTCGTTCACAAACATCCTCAGATTGGTTTCTAGTGTGGCGTTGAAGCGTTCCACCATACCATCTGACTGGGGATGCAGGGGTGGTCCTGGTTTTTCGGATTCCCATAAGCTCGCAGACCTTTCGAACACACCTGATCTGAAATTTCGGCCCTGATCTGAATGTAGTTCCATGGGCACACCAAATCTGCAGAACAGATTGTTGACTAGCGCTTCTGCTACGGTTGTGGTCTCTGATTGGGAAGGGGGTATACTTCCGGCCATTTGCTGAAGTAGTCCATGGCTACTAGCAGATATCGGTTCCCACTTTGAGTTTTCGGAAATGGGCCAGCGATATCAATGGCAATCCTCTCGAACGGTGCTCCTACGATGTACTGGCGCATTTTACCTCTGGAACGGGTCTTCGGTCCATTGCTGGCTGCACATATGTCACATTTTCGGCACCAATCTTCTACATCCGTCCTACAACTCAACCAGTAGAAACGCTCCCTAACCTTCTGTAGAGTCCTATTGATACCGAAATGTCCACCCCCAGTACCTCCATGTACTTCTTGCAGCACTTCCTTGACCCGGGACCTCGGGAGTAGTACTTGTTTCTTGACCTCCGTTCCGTCATTGTTCTCCCATGCTCTTTTTAGGACACCGTCTTCCAACACCAGAGAATTCCATTGAGCCCAATAGCTCTTTAATGCTGGGCTTTTACTACTGACTTCAGCCCAAGAGGGTCGGTTGTTGGCTTCTTTCCAGTCTAGTAACGGCTTGATGTCACAGTCAGCTTGCTGGTCTTCCCGAATCGCCGCTGAACTCCATCTGTCTTCAGGTTGGGCTGCTACCACCTTGCATGGAACTGATGAGATGTCCTCTTTCTTTTCAAGACTACTACAGTGTTTGCAGTTGATAGGACAGGGTCTCCTAGAGAGGGCATCTGCATTTCCATGTTTCCTGCCGGCTCGATGTTCAACAACAAAGTGATATTCTTGCAGCCGTTCCAGCCACCTGGCCATCTGCCCTTCAGGGTTCTTAAACTGGAGCAGCCATTTAAGGGAAGCGTGATCCGTTCTGAGGAGGAATTCTTGGCCATACAAGTATTTGTGAAAGTGTTCTAGACTCTTGACGATGGCAAGCAATTCTTTCCGAGTCACACAATAGTTCTTTTCGGCTTTTGATAGGACTTTGCTGAAGTAGCCCACTACTCGCTCTTGGCCATCTTGTACTTGGGAAAGATCTCCAACAATTCCAATGTTGCTTGCGTCCGTGTCCACTATAAATGGTTGTCCGGGTATTGGGTATGTCAAAATCGGGGTAGTGCAGAGAGCCTCTTTCAGCGTCTCAAAGGCTTGCTGGCATCTCGGAGTCCATTCAAACGGGATGTTGTCTTCTGTCAGTTTATGAAGGGGCTTGGCAATGTCCGAGAATCCTTGGACGAATCGTCGATAGTATGTGCATAGGCCGAGAAAACTTCGAACTTGATGTTTGTCTTTAGGAACCGGCCAGTTCTTTATGCACTCTGTCTTCTCCGGGTCTGTTTTCACACCGTTTGGAGTAATAATGTGGCCTAGGTATCTAACCTCCTTTTGGAACAGACTGCACTTCTTCGGGTTCAACTTCAGGTTCGCTGCTTTTAACTTCTTGAACACTTCGGACACGTTCTTCAGGTGCTCCTGGAAAGAGCGTCCCAGCACCACCACGTCGTCCAAGTAAATCAAGCAGGTCTCCCAATGCAGGCCATGAAGTACAGTTTCCATCAGTCGTTCAAAAGTGGCAGGGGCATTACATAGACCAAATGGCATTACATTGAACTGCCACAATCCATTTCCGGTAGTGAACGCGGTCTTTTCCTTGTCTTCTGGGCTGACCTCGACTTGCCAATATCCACTCTTTAAATCCAAAGTGGAAAACCATTGCGCACCAGCCAAGGTGTCCAGAGTATCGTCAATTCTTGGTAGTGGGTAACTGTCTTTCTTGGTGACGTCATTTAACTTTCTGTAGTCCACACAAAATCGGGTGGAGCCGTCTTTCTTCTTGACCAGAACTACAGGAGAAGCCCAAGGACTCTGAGATGGCTCTATGGTGCCTTGATTTTGCATCTCGATTAACATCTTGTTAACTTCCTCTCGCTTGGCTAGTGGAAGTCCTCGTGGTGGCTGCTTTATAGGAGATGATGAACCAGTATCGATTCGATGCTTCACTACATTTGTTCTCCCAAAGTCGCCTGGTTTAAGTGCAAACACATCTTCATTTTCACTTAGCAGCTCTTCCAGTTGTTTCACCTCCATCTCTGTTAATCTTTCCTGGGCCCTATCCACGATGTCCCTTAGACATTCCGGTAGACTGGTCTTGTTTGGTTTCTTCTCCATTTCGTTGTTTTCTTTGAGTGTTCTGACCATGGTAACAGGTTCACAGACTCCTACTTCAGTTCCCTTTGTAATTTTCTGTGGAAAGGTTTTCAGGTTAACTACCCGTACTATTGTCGTTTTCTCTGGTATAATCAGGGTGCGGCCGGTGACTATAGATTTATTGAATAGATCCGGATTACTGGGTTCCACCACTCCAACACTGCAAGACATTTCCCCATCCATTACAGTAGCAACCAATGTTTCGGTCTGACCCGGTAGTACCACATCTTCTTTAACAACGAGTCTCCGTACAGCGTTATTCTCAGTGGTGGTCGTTAGCACTACTTCCTCACCCATTATCCGTAGCGTACCAGCATTCAAGTCTAAGTTCACCCCCTTTGCTCGTAGTATGTCTAGTCCGAGTATGACATTGTCCGATATATCTGCTACCAGGGCTCTGTGTTTGAATTTGACGTCTCCTAATTCTATGTCAAGCTCGCATTCCCCTTGACTGGCAGTTGTTGTCCATTGGCTGTTGTAAGGACATAGCGCTTGGCAGGGCTCTTAATACGCCAATCACCAATAATATCCGGTCGTACAATAGTTCTTGCCGCTCCAGTGTCGATTACCATAGGGAACATACGACCAAAAATAATGCCTTCTATTAGCAAGGAGTCCTGGAGACGTGATAACGTAACTTCTTCTGGTGGGGCATGGTACGAGGACGCAGCCGGCCTTTGCCCCGTCAAGCCGGCTGACCCTAGTTTTCCTGTGCAGGTGCCGCTTGGGAGTCGCGCTTTTGCTGATCCGCGACTGGGGCCCTACACTGTCTCTTCAGATGTCCCGTCTGCCCACAGTTCCAACATTGGAGAGGGCGATCTCTTCGGCTGCCAGGTTGTTCTTTCTTTGGCCCAGTAGATGGACTGAATTTATCAATAATCTCCTTTAGCGTCTTTATTAGGTCTCCATTTGTCATATTATCGCTGTTATCACTGATGGCCCGAACTTTAACATGTCTACCGGATGCCATCTTTGCTGCTTCGAATTCCAGTGCATGCGACAGAGCGTCATTCAACGTTTTAGGTCTAGCGAGCCGTAGTGCCTGCTGGGTTTCACAATCTCTTAGGCCGTCTGTAAAAACTTGAATGGAGAGATGGTCTAAGAATTCGGACGGGGCTGTTGGATAAGCCAATCGAACCAGTCGGGCAACATCGGTCTCAAAATGTTGTAAATTCTCTCACTCTGTTGGTGACGATTCTTTAATTGTGCCTGGTACACTTGCTGCATGCTTATCCCCATATCTCATTTCCATATGTTGTTTTAGAATGTCGTAGTTATTCTGTTGCCCAGCAGGAACTCCTTGTAAGACGTCAAGAGCTTCCCCTCGTAGAGCAACTATTAAAGCGGTAGCCTTTTCGTAATCAGACCACTCGTTTGCTGCAGCTGCTGCTTCAAACTGACGCAGATATACATTCCAGGAAACCTTACCATCGAATTCAGGGGGTTTCGTCTTCTGAGTTCGGATAATAGGTCCTTCTGATTTGATTACGCCCTCTTTTGTTACCTTGTCTAATTTATGTCGAAGCTCTTCGCAGGTTTCTCTAACCAAGTTTATTTATTCCTTTTTTTGTGCTAACAGTTCTTCGTTCATTTCTTTTCTTTGTTCTAACAGTTTCTCCTCTACTGTATTTTCTAATTTTTCTAACTTCACCTGCATTTCGTTTGTCTGAGTTCTCATTTCCTGTTGTATTATCTGCATCTGTTCTTTCATTTTATACCCTTGTTCTTCTAATTTATTTTCGAATTTCTCCTGCATCGCTTGTCCCTGTTCTTCTAATTTCTTTTCTAATCTCTCCTGCATCGTTTGGGACTGATCTTCGATTTTATGTCCTTGTTCTTCAAATTTTTCCTGCATTGTTTTCGTCTGGTCTTCCAGTTTATGTCCCTGCTCTTCTAATTTCTCCTGCATCGTCTTCGTCTGGTCTTTCATTTCCTGTTGCATTGTCTGCATCATTTCTAACAGTTTTGCCAGTAGTGCATCCATATTGACTTGGCTTCTAGTTACAGGCATGCACTCTATTTGGAAAGTTCTAGAATGTCCGAGAATGCCCTTCGCAAATACCACCGTTCACTTCCTTGAGTCACGACGAGTGCGGTGATATGCCACACTTGGGTCTTTGTCTCACTCCCGTACAAAGTTCTAGAATGTTCGAGAATGTCCTTCGCAAATACCACCGTTCACTTCCTTTCGACAAGACGAGTGCGGTGATATGTCACACTTGGGTCTTTGTCGCACTCCCGTACAAAGTTCTAGAAGGTTCGAGATTGTCCTTCGCGAATAACACAGTTCACTTCCTTAAGTCAAGCCGAGTGCGGTGATATGTCACACTTGGGTATTTGTCTCACTCCTGTACAAAGTTCTAGAATGTTCCAGATTGTCCTTCGCGAATACCACCGTTCACTTCCTTAAGTCACGACGAGTGCGGTGATATGTCACACTTGGGTCTTTGTCTCACTTCGGTAGAAAGTTCTAGAATGTTCGAGAATGTCCTTCGCAAATATCACCGTTCACTTCCTTGAGTCACGACGAGTGCGGTGATATGCCACACTTGGGTCTTTGTCTCACTCCCGTACAAAGTTCTAGAATGTTCGAGAATGTCCTTCGCAAATACCACCGTTCACTTCCTTGAGTCACGACGAGTGCGGTGATATGCCACACTTGGGTCTTTGTCTCACTCCCGTACAAAGTTCTAGAATATTCGAGAATGTCCTTCGCAAATACCACCGTTCACTTCCTTTCGACAAGACGAGTGCGGTGATATATCACACTTGGGTCTTTATTCCACCCACGCACAGGGTTCCAGAAAGTTCTTCCAACTTCCACTTAAACCCACTCACGCACAGGGTTCCAGAAAGTTCTTCAAACTTCCACTCAAATCCCACTTTGTGGGCGTGGGTTCGAATCCCACTTCTGACACCAAATTGTCACGGATTTCCCAATCCGTCTTTTTCTTACTTCCAGAAAAACAATCCGTTAATTAATTACTTCTTTATTAACTACTGAACACTACTAATTACAGGTCAACTAAACACTTATTTAATTAATCGCTATCTAAATCACTTTGATATCTCCAACTAAACACTTTAATTCAGACTGTAACACAAGACTTATACAAGACTAACTAACTCGGCCGTTTATTCTTCTTTTATAGACCCAACGAATATTCCAGGTATATTCCAGTATCTCTAGATCCATTTTCTAGTACGACTGGAACGCTTCTCGTCGTTTCCACGATTTTCTAGTAACGCCTCGATTCACGCATGTTGTTTGTTTACCAGAATGGCGTAGGGGCGATCGGGGCAATCTTAGGTAATTCGCGGTGCCACAGTCGTCGGTTTGGGAGTGAGTGGGGCAAATTCCGTGACAATATCAATAAAATTACCCAAAAGGTTGCAATTGTTATACATAGAATATATCGGAGACCTCACCATTAAATTACTTTTAGCTGGTGCTAGGTAAGAGATTATTATTTCTTGAAGTTAACCGAGGAATACGAAAATATAATTCCGAAGTCAATTGAAAACATAATTTTATTATATAAAAATTCGTATAGAAAAGTCAGACCAAATAGTATCCTTCTAATATAAAGAGAATGGATATGATTAAAGTTGTAAATTTTGGTGACTATAAGCTTGTTCGGGATATATACCATATTTTTAAATAAAGCAGCTTCAGAAACTTGCGTTGAATATTTTCAATTTTATATTTATAAATCTGACAGAATGGTGCCCAGATAATGCTTGCATATTCTAAGACTGAACATATGCATAATAGAGAGTTTTAAGACAATCCACATTTTTAAAATCTTTACAAGACCTTATCATGAAACGTAAGGAACGAAGAGCAGAATCTGTGACATTATCGACATGCATATATCAAACAACAATTTTCTATCAAATGTAAAACTTAAATCGAGGATTTGATCACATAATTGTATGAAAGTGGAGTCAACCGAATACTCATATGTTATTGGATTAGATTTTCTCGAAAATATCATTGTTTTGTATATTTTTACATTCTGCTAAGTAATCAAGATTTTGTTGTAACTCAATACAATCTTGGGTGCTACTGACTTTTACATATAAATTAAGGTCGTCCGCATAAAAGAGTGAATTAACCGTGAAAATTTTATCCAAATCGTTAATAAAAATGGTACAAAATAAAGGGCCTAAATTGGAACCATGTGGAACTCCATGCGTAGCTATGAATTACTCTTCAAATTGACATCTATGTTGTAAATAATAATTAAAAAATGAAATCATATTGTCACTGAATCCCAAGCAATCTAACTTATATAGAAGATTTTATACAAAATAAAATTTCAATCGTAAACAAATTGTTACCATCTTCAGCAGAGCCTACGAAACTTGCCAATAATACATCGTGAGCAGTAAACTTAAACAATTATAGCAGCAACCTCATTGAACACCCAGAACTAAAATCTACGATAACTGACAGCACTGGATCTGGCATAAATTTAACCCACTGCAATTTCGGTACTTTCAATTTACGTGTGGTGTAAAGTAAATTGGAATCGTCCTTAATAAAATCATAAATAAGTTTAGAAAAATTAACAAACTATTTTGACATTTGTTTTATGTTCTACAACTAAAAATAATTTAGTATTGTAGAACATAAAAGTATGTTACAGCTAGGTGACAAAAAAGACTCACTTTGTCAACTGAAATTATGAAAAATGTCGAATTTTGATGACAGTTTCGAAAAATTACGTTTTAAACACTGATAAGTGATAACATGCGTTAGAAACTGTACTTTCGCTGACGCTTGTAGAGAAAAATATTTATCTTTTTGTTTTTTTTTTGCTGTGTCATATTAAACGTAATATTAACGACACTTTTTGATTGAATTAGTCGGAAGGCGTATAGAAAGTGTACGTTTTGAGGTGCCCCATACAAAGAGGCCCTTATTTAATTAGGAATATTGCACGAGCGCTACTTTTCCTTGGATGCTAGTCAAAAGGAAGTTAAACAGAAGCGAATCAGTCCTGATTGGTATTTTGGAGTCTTATATTTGTGTTTATTGTGGAGAAAACGTCATTATCGAATGTAAAGATGGAAATAATAAATATAAAGGCGTAGCTGGAAAGAAAGCGCCATTCCCTGAAATCCCGAAATGAAACAGAAATAATATAATGAAGCAAAGGAAATATTTATTTGAGAAATTAGATTTGTTGTCCCTCTTTGTCGCTACACAAATTGCTCGAGCACAGCCAATCGATAGAGCACAGGAGACTGCTATTTCTATAGGTGGCCCGTGTTTTCATAAAAATGTATCATTAAGTTTTAAAATAAATACATTATCGTCTTTTATGAGGAGAATTTTAATTTTTCTTTTGAATACGGCTTTTATTATACAGAGAAAATGGAGATCTTCTTTAATAATTCTGTGTATCACGACCAAAACAACTTTTTTGTAACAGTAATATTTTATAATGGCATCCTTTTCATTCACTCGCTTGATACTTACGTGCTTTTAACAAATATGAATTTTAGTTTTTGAATCATTACCCTCTACTTACAGGCAGGAGAGTCAGTGCCTCCCCTAATATTTTACGACTATACTACTTTTACAGACATGTCCTTGTATTGTATAAAGGGTGTTGTATAAGTGTATACAAACAATTTAATTGTAGTATCTTTTATATATTTTTGAGAGAGGTATTATGAAAATTGCTGATTGTTCGCCACAATTAAATGATAAATAAATATGTAGATAGGTACTCTATTTAAAATTCAGATATTGTTATTAATTGTTTGACATTTACCGAAAAGTAACTTTAGTGACAGCAAACTACTAGAATAAATTACGCTCAAACTCAGAAGTTCATGATATCGTACGTTGTTCTGTTTGTATCTTTCTATTTTTTCTCAAAAACTAAGAATTATATGAAATTCTTGTAGGAGACACAAAAGTTTCTGAGTAAGCAAAGCTACCTTAGAATTTTACAATTAAGTTTAAAACTATCTGAAGGTTTGGAGGGAAACTAAACATGGAAGGGATGGTATATTTCACCCCCTTATAGGAAGCCAGGGAAACGAGAAATATACCAGTTACAAATTTGATATGATAAGAATACCAACATTCGTTTGTTTCTATTCAACTGTTTTTTAAGAAAAACTAAAAAAAAAACACATTTTACCTCCCTCATTGACAGGGCTGTAACTGTAAGGAGACTCCAATTTAAAAAAATATATAAAAGAACGGCTCATAAAATTTACATAATGGCAAAAGGTTACTGAAGATTATGCAAGCTTAATTATTATTAATTTTTAAACTTTAAAGATTAGTTAGCCTCTATTAACCAAATTAACAAATCTTAAGACTATTAAAAATTGTTCAAAATGTCCACCCTCGGCTGGAACCCAACCCTCACATCGATAAACTAAAGATTCTGTCATTCGGCCGATAAGATTTGGATCATTCCTAGTTCCATCTTGAATTATTTCAACACGGCTGATAGGTAGTGATTTCAATATGGTCAAGTTGTTTCATATGTCCCCATAAATAAAAATCCAAAGAATTTGGATGTGGGAAACGCGGTGGCGATGCTATTGAACTTTGTTGATCCTGAAATGATCAATTAACCAAGCAGTTACTTGTCTCCCTCTATGTGGTGGTGCACCATTGTGCTAATAATACCACATCTTTTAAACAATATTAAACCCTACGCCATCAATGAAATCAAAAAGGTTGTTTTCCAAGAAAGTTCTACGTATACAGATCTGCATTTAAACGTCCATTTAAAACATGTACAGGTTGTAAATTATTGTTGAAAATGCTATCCCAAACGTTGATACTGAAACGTTGCTGAAATCGTCTTGATCTAATTACAACCGTATTTTGTAACGCCCAGATAATAATATGTTCATTATGATTATTATTAATGCCGTCCCGTAAAACAGGCCAGAAGAGGCCCCCCTGCCGGCGGGGGTCAGCCAGGGCAGGAGGAGGTTCCTCGAGCCGACAGCATCGGCCGCAACAGCGGTCGAGGCTGACCGGAGAATGGAACCCACTTCTACGAGGCCGCCCAGGTCTACAGAGATGGTGAAGGATAAAGAGCGATAATACCGCTCGATCCTAATCCATACAAGGCCACCGTTCGCCAATAAAATAACGGCGCGCCCGTAAAACACGCTTCATCAGATCACATGACAAGAAAAATGAATCTATAATTTTGTGTATATTATTGAAGTAACCAGCGAAAAATTTTAATAGCTGAGAAACATCTCCAGTATGTATAATGATTTTACATTTTGATGAAGAAACACATGTAACATTTCTTTGTTCAATACATGCCATACAAAATTCCATGATAAATGAAGATTACTTGCTATGTGTGGACACTAATTGAAGAGTTGTCAATGACAGCATCTGGTATGTCTTCTTCATTTTGTACATTCACTTCGGCAGAACGACAGGCCGTATTGGAGCAGGGCTACACCTTATCGAAGTGTTCGAAATAATGCACTAAAGATTGTGCGGGCAAGTTGATGTCTATTTGGGTATCTTCGTCGGTATTCTCAGGTAGCTGGTCTGTCGTTCCCATATACAAAGACAATATCTGCAAAGAGTCAGTTGTAAATAAATTAGCACATTAACTCTAAGTGTGTCAAATAAATAAAACAAAATAACACAAAAAACCTAATTACCATCCACAAACATTTTTCATAGAGCTTGTAGAACGCCCTGTATTTCTGAGAGGACGGAAATTTCGAACTCTGATCTCCCAAACCCTCCCACGCTGATCTCACGTGTATCTGCTCTGTTTTCCATAATTTTAGATTATGATTAAATTAAATTATTATAGTTCAGAATAAAGATAATGGCAGTGTGACCTCTCTGATCCGCGATTGTTCTCGGATAAACAGTGTTATTTGGAGGAGTCCACAGTCAGGACGCATTCTTGATTTTAACATAGTTAGCGAGCGAAGCCAGATTCGTCCGAGATTGCTTCAAGTTATGCTAATTCTATCTGTAGTTATTTGTGCACGGAAATTGTGAAGTAAATCGTAATTATAGTTCTAAATAGTTCCTCGATTCCCGATGATAGTGGTTTAAGTGGTCAGCTGAAGCAGGTGATTAGCCGGGTTCAAGATGTCACTTCAAGGAAGGCTAAATGCTCATTTTGGAGTAGGAAGCAGTTATAGGACCGTAATTATAGACCAGCAGCTTTAAACAAAAAAGGTGTTTAATGATGTGGTATGTTTTGAAAATTGATTGCTTTTATGCTACGTAACAATAAAGGATATACTTATGAATTCTTGTTACGCATGTGTAATTGATTAAAGGAAATTGAATGTGTTACTTATTAATGACTACCTTTGTGACGCGAAGGCTAACAATAATTTATGATACTTACGGTTTCAAATTACTGACTAAAATCTCTAGTTATACCAATTGTAGATAGGCTACAATTGCTACTTTCTTTATTATTAATATAATTCATTTGTGGGTTTAATTAATAAAGTAGTTCGACATACCTGATGTCACAACGAAAATTTTGGGCCTGTCTTGCCCATTTCCTACAAACTAACACAAATGTTTCTGGTCCTTGTTCGTTTTGAACTCGTAAGTTATTGGCAGCAACAATGATACGTTTGCGTAGATCGTCAATAGTATGTATCCACTTCGATGCGATACACTTCATTTCTTAAATATCCCCACAACAAGAAGTCCAATTGATTTAAAATCAGAAGACCGCGCCGGCCATAGTACTGGTCCTCCTCGACCAATCCGTTGGTATTAATGCTTGAACACGCTATACATGGTACGAATATAATTGAGCCTTGTATATGATATGCCACACTGCTGTAATACGCCGTGGACGTCCTGGATCCCCACTTCTCCACGATTCGAGTGTTTTTTATGAGGTGCCATAGAAAAATCAGACAACTAGCCATTATAATAAGCAGGTCAAAGATTGCTATAAAAGTGAAAACAAGTACCAAAGAAAAAATATATGCACTACATGTTTAACACTTTTACTTGCGGTCACAGTAAAAAACGAGTACAAAACGTACAAAAAATGTAATAAATTATGAATACTAAATTGTTAAGCAAAAAAAAATATACAAAACGTTAATCTAAATTAAATTTTAGTTTTCTCCACCACATCTGCTTTCAGTCGACCACATTTTTCTAATTGTCTCCTTAAGTTTAAAATTACTTGATATAGCTTACATTGTTTAATAATTTAGTATTCAGAATTCAATACATTTTTGTATGTTATTTGTACTATGCGACGCAAAAAATTGGCTTGCGGAAATTTCACAGCCTTCTGACACTTCCAGTTAACCTGAAAAATGGAACAATCAGTACTTATAAGAAAACTTCAACTTGCAAATTGGTATATTATGTGTTTTTATAATTTAAACCTTGTACAAATAAGTATATCTATGCTCTGTGCTTTGTGATACAACATATATCTATAGTTGTAATCATCAATGTTATGTGTTTGGTGCAAATAAAGCTAACGGTATATTCACATTGTGTAATTTCCTTAAATCTAAATAAGTAAATATGTCAAGTCATAGATTTCTAGCCACAATATCAAAGGCACTGATGGACAATATATTCCTTAGTAAACAACATAATTCATTAGGCAATTTGTGTATTTTACAGTCAATTGCTTTATTATCACTCTTTTAGTTCTCAGAGATGCATTTCTACTGATCCATCCGCTTATTTTATTTGTAAACACGCTAATGGGTATCTTTGTTCCAGAAATATGTCTTCAAAGCGGAAGTCTCCTCCAACAAAACTCCACGAAGGCTCCAACACGACGGAAACGGCGACCATCGGCAGCGGCAGCGAGGGAGGCGGACTGACCGACCTGGACGAGACCAGCAGCAACAACCTGAGTGACATCTGTGAGGAAGACACTAACACGATGGTGCACAACTCCGCGCCCTTTTACAAACTCTCGGAATCATCGTCTCCGGGAAGTGCGTCCGGTAGCGACGTCGACGACGTGGACGAGATTCGGACTCCGCCTAACAAAACCGCGAAAATGATGTGCTCGTCGGAACCGAGCGTCCTCATGTCGACTAGTATTTCCGCTCTGTCTCTCCACAACGAGCAGACGGACAGACGAAGGAACTCTTCCTCGGAGTGTAGTAGTCCCACGTCAGACATAAAGGCGAACATTCATTATAATAATAATAATAGTAGTTTACATAATAATAATAGTTCCTCTCACCCGTTGAAGCGATCCATGGACGACGTACTTAAAAGATTAACGTCTAAAATTAATAGCAGCACAATCAAAGAGGAGAAAAGGCCGACGCCGTGCTCCACGCCAAATTCAACCCATAACTCGTAAGTACGATTCGGAATAAATTAATGAGAGTTATTGTACAGAGTGTCTCAAACTCGATGGTATTGGCCTACTATAAGGATACAAAAAAATTAATTAAAATTTGGGACACGTGGTGTTAATGGGATGAGCTAAGCTCCACTTTTCAATCTTTCGGATTTTGCAGAAACGACTAATGACGTCATAAATTATATTTTTTCCAGAAACATACCCACATTTCTTTCCTGTTAAAGAGCTTTCCTTTTTCTATGAACTTTTATTAGAGAAATTTTTCTGTATTCGTCCTAATGAGTCTCAAAAGAAATATCACCCAAAAGTCACACTAGTCGTGGAAGGATCAAGTAGTTGTTGGAAAATAAAGAAACTCGATAATTCTTTAATACAGTTAAAACAAACAGTGATGCGAACAATAACTAAACTTAAAAACTGAAGCAATCGCCCTCATACTAGTCATACTACAATCTATTCTCTATATGACCTCCTGTCGTTTCAAAACTCATATCAAATCTTCGCCTGACTTCTTTGTGGGCAGCTTTTATTAAAATTTCGCCGTTTAATTCATTACAAGCGTTTGTGGTTTCTTCTTTCACATGATTAATATCCTGTGAAGGTGTTTTGTAAACCTTATTTTTATTTAAATTTAGGGAGCTCACGCGGTTCAATGTATAGATTTACTCCAAAATGGCCTGTTTTGGACTGGGTTTACAATGTGGGGATTTTGAATGGACCAGTAGTGTTCGTTGCGCCTGTTTGGCAAACCATTACTGACAAACCGACTTTCATCCGTCCAAAGAGCATACCGAAAAATGTTTTGATCGACAGTTTTTACATTTACTACAATTTGAGCTATAAAAGTCTGTTTTCAATGTGACGTTCAGGTAAATACTCCAAATTGTGAATTTTGTAGTCATTGGTCTTTAAAATTCGTTGAGCGGTTGATTTATCCAAATTTCCGGCTAGCCTGCCTTATAGAATTTCGTGGATTTTGTTTGAAATACTGTTTAGCTGTCAATTATTTGATTCTTCTGAACAGAAAATTCATCTTCATTTCGTCGTAAGATTGTCTCCAATCTTGTAAAGGTTCTGAATCACTCTGGATACCTTTCTAGATATAAAGAAAGGTAATCAAGCTTACTGGTAATTAGGCCATATTTGGCCCTTTTACCTACTAACTTATACTACCCTCCACCTTTCCAATCACAAACATCCATGGGTAGGACAGAAAATTCCTGCCCCGTGTTGGATTCGAACCAACTTCCGGCCGCTCGTGCTTGCCCTGGCAGCGACTGCTCGTCACCGCCTTGACCGCTCGGCTACCGTCAGCCCTTTTCTAGATATAACTCCACAGCTCTTCATGAATTTTTTTGTTTTGCCGTAAATTAGCAACAGATCAACTTTTTCTGAATGAAAAAATATTTTGTAAGCCCAAAAGTTATACGTTTGACGTTCGTTAAGTACACTTTGTAACAGGAAATAAATTAGATATGTTTCTGGAACAAATATAATTGATAACGTCATTAGTAGTTTCTGTCATATCTATAAAATAATATTTTCGATTGGAAATAGAGCTTACTTCATCCCATTTAACAACACCCAAATGTTATTAATTTTTTTTGTAACCTCACACTGGGCCCATACGATCGAGTTTTGCAAATTGTGTTAGTTAATTTACCTAAAAAATACGTGAAAGTCGAACTTTCTGATAAGTATGACTTTTATCCAAATACTGTCAAGAAGCTGTTCTTTAATTTTTATATATTATAAAACCGCAACTTGTATAGACGGAAACTTTCGTTTTGATAACGTTTTTTGCCAACTACAGAAATATTAGTTTGAAATAAGTTATACGCTGAACTTGTGGTTAAAAGAAACCCCCTGGAAATAATCTACATCGCCGCTACTGTATCTAAATGTCAAATCTACCTCAACACAGCAACGTACCAGAAAGATTCGTCAATAAATAGGTATTTGTAAAGTAAGGATAAAAAACCTTTAAATTTCGAAGTGCTTCTAGTGCTAATTCTCTTGCACTAAATAAAGCATAGCTTTAAATAAAGACTTCCGTTTTCTCCACCTATAAAAAAGATATATGTCAAAAAAAACAGCAAACTTTTAAGGTCTAGCAGAAAGCTATATGTTCTACGTACATATTAATTATATTATAAACTAGCTACAATACAATATGTGACACGAAGAAACAAAAATATAAATTATTTTTTTGTATTATAAGATAACACCTAAAAATAATTATTTCAGAAGAAGCAAATCAATTATAATTTTCTTGGAAGAAATTTGAAAAATAGTAAATTATTTGTTATGATACGTAAACACTTTTGTTATTATTATTTATAATATTTTGTAAACATTAGGTACATTACCATTTCCATTATTGTATCAGTAAATGTTATTCTCGGAAGACAGATTTGTAAAATTATGCATCTATTATATTCAATACTGAAAAAATAATGAACAACCTGTTCACAACAAATAAATAATTTGCGTAATGTTGCGGAATTCTTAAAAATAAAACATAAATGTTTTCAAATAATCTTAACTACATGTTTTCGAGATTCATTTATATCCTTTTTTAATATTATCACTAAAAATTTTACGAGCTACCAGTTTCTGACTTTATAGTAGTCATATAGCGGTGTCGCTTATCATCATTTTAAATATAAATGAGAATTTTTACTCCTTTATATAATCATAGGAATTTATGGAACATAAAATACTTGATACGTAATTTTTTATTGAGAATAATTTTGGCACAAATCATGAAGATAAGTTTTCAGACTGGACAAAAATGTTGTAATAAGCGTATCGAGAAGATTATTTTAAAGTGGCTTTAGGTTCAGCAGCTTCACAATAAACTGTGTCATATTCTTAATAGAACACCCTATATATTAAGCACCTGCAATTTATGATAAGGTAAATGACTCAGTAGTTGACATTTTAACAATGTAAATTAGTTATTTGAGCCATAGATTGCGGTTTTGTAAAGCTATTCAAATAATTTATATCAGTAGGTAACACTTGAATGAAATATTTATTTATGTTTTGGCATATTTTTTCAGATATTTTTAATTGGTGTCAGCAAACGAGTAATTGACACTCACTTTTTCAAAAATTGAATCAGTAGATGACAAGCATTAAAAATTTACAGTTATTGAAAAATAATTTCATTATGCGTTATTTATAAAATGTAGAAAAGTGGGAAATAAGTTTACAAACATATTTAACGATAAATATTAACTGAATTCACGAACTCATATCTTAAAGGTCTAGCTCGTTTTCCCTCTTTGGTCTATCTAGTTGCTTCTTGACAACTCAATTTATCCTCATTTTATCAAATGAATCACGTATACTTTTGTGTTTCCTCTTTTTTATTCTTATTTTTGTGCCTTTGCTGCAGGATACTGCATTTCTTTAACTTTCTTGCTTCTGCCCTTTCTAGTATTTGTTCTTCTATGTGTTTCTTTGTCTGCTATCTTATTTGTTTTGAATTGACAAACTGCGTATTTTATCTTTCTACCACTTCTTCAAAACGTTCAACTTTTCAGTATTGTTTTTATTGTCGCTTCCTATATTATTACAGGAACGTTGATAACCCCTAGAAGTTTATTAACAGGTCCTGTATCATTTTTGCAACAGACTTTTTTTATAGCATTCAGCAGTACTTGTTGATTTCCACCTGCTGTGCTTCTTTAAAATTAAAATACCTCCACCAGCGTTTACTAATAGATTTGCCGAAGTTCCCCTAAAACTGTATAATGTGTGGAATTTGGAAGTTTAGATATTAAGCTAGATCTTGTGGTACTTTAGATATAATACTCCTGTCAACTACTTAATTTACACATGTTCCTGTTTTAGAGCATAACAAGAAATGCTTGTGATATTTTATGTTATCATTGTTTACACTATAGTTATTTTGTACAACACATAATACATTTTTAACTCTAATTGTAAATTTATTTTTAGACTTGACTTATTTTATGACGATATTTCAAATGGTCACCATTTTCAATATTCCATGCATTTGTGACATCTTGTCTCATTTCATTGTTTATACTTATTCAGTTTGATACAACAGTAGTTTCTTTTTGTTTTTAGGCTCAGAAACATCGTCATACCTACTTTTTTTGTTACGAACGGACTCTTAACCGTGCTATTATCTGATCCATCTGCGAATGGTTAGTGGAGATGGTGCCTCTCTCTGATTATAATAAAAATTAAGATAGTAGGTATTATGCTTTGTTCAAAAAAACTGTTAGTTAATGTTAAAAATATAACAATGCTATGCCAAATCCTGTATATTTGAACGTGTTAAATTTGCCTTTCCATTTCTGAAAAGTATTACAGCAATTTATAACACATTTTCCATTATTATACAGACCGCGTTGATAGTAAAGTTTTTTCTATTAATTTATTACTCTATATAACAAAATTATAATGAGTTTTCGCAATACATCAAGCATTTAATAATATTAATGAATTTCTCATACTCATGAATTTTAATGAAACCATTATTGTGTCGTATTAAAATTGATTTGATCACTCATATCGTAACTGACGCATTAGTCGTCCTTAGAAATTTGCACTGTCTTAAAAAGTTAATAAATAGGTCAGCGTGTACAGGATAAACAATAAGTTATAATAATATCATCGGCAGTCATAACACTGATTACATAATAATCCTTACAAAATTGCATTGATATCTACGTTATACTCTAATATGTAAAAGATGTATCTAGATAAAAAAAATGCGCAACGCATATGCAACAGCGTATCGTCAGTAAGTTCTGTAATAAATAACTTTTGCGAGTATATACATTTATACTGCGCAACATAAACGAAGATATTTGGATATATTAACTTTGCCAAATGAACGTTAGCCGTTAGTTTTTTTGCCTGTCTGTTATCATGTTGGTATAGGTATCACAGCTGGTGTTCACCTGAACTAGGCCACATTAGTATGATACTATTGACACACGCTTTAAAATATCATGATGAAGAAAATGATTTTCCATTGCAGTTAGGCTCTCTGCCACCCCATTTGTTAGATTCAGTTGATTTAAAAAGAAAAAGGCAACACTGATACAAACTTACACGCTGTCCAGAGACGGCGTAGACAACAGTTTTTAAGTAGAGTTTAAAAAATTCATATATCTTATGATATATGTGATCAAAGCAACTAATTTCAGATTATCATTAATTCTGGAGACCATGTACATAACACACTGACACCCAGTCAATGTTCACCCTGTCCAAGTGCAAAAAATGATTGCAGGAGATGATGTCTTATGCAAAACATGTCGTTAGTATGGTCGACAATCAGCTGGATGATCAAGCTCCCCCCTTGAAACTGGTAAACGGTTGATAGTGTTAGATTTAGGGGTAATAAATCGTCCTCAAGCTTGAGATTTACATTAATAAATCATCTCAAAAGTTAAACATTACACATAAACACTTGTATATTTACTTATTTGACTAGTAAATACAACTCACTACCGTTACACATGTAATACACGAATATTAATTATATGTGATTACAATTATTTCACTAATTACAAAATAACCAGCGGCCTTGCTATCCAGCCAGTGCTCATGTTCGGTCGGAGTCCGAATCATCAATCTCGCTAACAGGAGGCGGCTTGGGCTTGGTGACGACATAGCCCAAATGTTTATAAACACCAGGCAGATAGTGCCGATACGATTCATATATCTAACAATAGGATGTCTTTGGGAAAGACAAGTCTTTTTTTATTTTTGAAATAACTTCCTTTTAAGTTATCAACATTTATGTGGTACCTCTGGTTATCCCGGAAATGACGTCATCTCTCTTATTTTAAATTGAACACTAATAGTCCTGTCCTGCCTTGTGATCTGTCAAACCTTGACAGATCGTTCAAGAGAAGAAGAACATTCGATCTGTCAAGGTTTGACATGCATTGTGCCATATCATCTGACTTACAGAATTTACTTTTGATTTGATATCTGTAACAAAAATATTAGTGTTCAATTTTAAATAGGGAAGGTGACGTTATGTGGTACTACCGGTTGCCACATAAATATTGGTAACTGAAAAGGTTATTTCGAAAATAAAAATCGACCTGTTGTTTCTCAAAAACATCCTACCAACCGTTTACCAGATTAAAGGGAGGGGGCTAGTAGTCTAAGAGCCAGTGGCCGGCAACCTATAAGTAAATTATTATACCTGAAATTTTGCACAGTGTCTCTTAAACCTATCACTCATGATGTGGGGACTCGCTAAGCCCGGCGAGGCCGACTCAAGAGTTACTCAGGTGCGAGAAGTATGAAAATGTAACCAACTTCGTTATTAAATTAACAAAGCTGCCGTTTGAAAATTTTAAAATATACAATTATTATATAAAAATAACAAAGGCAAACGATTGCCTTGCTTCTAAGGTCATGGCGGACACTTGTGAAATTGGCAAAAATTATAAATTTCAAAAGTATTTGATTAAATCTGATTTTTGACGTTGAAAAACTGTCAGAAATGTCAAGCATTGTAATCAACATCACCAAATCTCAGAACCTGTGCCAGAAATAGAGGTTATTTGTTCTTTATATTATTTTAATACAAAAAGGTGCTAAATATAATAAATAATAAAAATAAATGCCTAATTTGTTAGATCTGAAATTTTAAAATTTTCAAACGGCAGTTTTGTTAATTTAATGACGAAGTTGGTTAAATTTTCATACTTCTTGCACCTGAGTAACTCTTGAGTCGGCCTCGCCGGGCTTAGCGAGTCCCCACATCATGAGTGATAGGTTTAAGAGACTCACTGTGCAACATTTCAGGTATAATCATTTACTTATAGGTTGCCGGCCACTGGCTCTTAGACTATAGACATTATCGCCTCATTGTATATTTTGAAGATACACAAAGTAGTTATTTTCTATCAATTCAATACCTGACAAATAGAGGAATATCTATTCTACAGAATGCTAAGGACTCTATGATCCTATTAAATTGATGGCGAAACTCAAAAATGAGGATGAATCTCTAATTTGATTAGTTAACTTCTTGAAATCAAGGAAAGACTATACACGAAACGAAATTTTTAAGCATATATAAAAATGCGCACATAAATATAAAAAGTCTTACATTACTTAAAGTCATATTTTTATATATACACACACACACACAAAATTCACCTCCATCAATACGAGCTTCATAGTTATGCGCACTATATGGCCATAAAAGTTGTCACAATAATATGGTAACCTTTGTATTGCCTTGACCCCCCTTCCATCAACTGGAGATAATGTGACATAACCCATTTTTCCCACAACATTTATATGCCGTAGCTTCGTATTATCAATACATCCATTCATGATTATAATTCCCCTTTCAGAAGAATAATAAATCAATTATTATTTATCGAGTATCGGAAACTGAGTTTTATGTAAGAGTCATTATGCTGCTCGATTAAGCCTATTTAAACAATAACATTGTTACAGTTTATGTTTAAAAATGTCGTTTATTTCCTGAAGATTATGGGTCATCAAATATGTATAATGAAAACAAGTCATATAGACGACTGTGATAGTAGTACAGTGTTGGCCTGATAACATGGAATTATAGACTCAATAAACAAAAGATCGTTACCGTTATTTTCTTCAGATATTGTTTCAGTGTGATGTTTATAAATAGCTTGTGACAAGCTACATACACTAAATTTAGAACTGCATCAAATGTATTGAAAAGAAGTATGTGTTTTTAAAGAAAATTATTTTGAATGGAACTATCTGCTGAAATTTAACAAATAAACGATTAACATGGGTTTATTTTTAGATTGTCGACGTTTCACCGAATTTATTGAGTTGTTCAGGTCAGATTAAAATGTGGACAGGTTAGAAAGAGGAGCATTTTGATTACATTTTTGGTTGTTGTTTATACATTTACAAAATGTTTGTTCTGTGTATAAATTAGTTTGCATTCAAATACCTTAAGTGTCATGTCATTTTTTTATTAATAGATGCTGCCAACTTCAATCTATTTTTTCTCGAGAATAATTAACTTTATGATAAAAAATACCTCCAAATTTGTTTAAAACTGATCATCGAATTGGAAAAACTTCAAACTAAAAGTATTGAAAGGAAGAAGTTAGGAAGCAATCATTTTCAAAAGTAGCTGAACAAGACCTCTTCTGATACAATTGCCACATGCCTGGTGACATTCACCTCACTCAAAAATTATTTCGCTTTCATAGTTATTACAAGAAATCATTATCTTTAATTTTAATTTAACATTTGATGCAGAAATTAAATAATACCTAATAATTTTTATTTTAAGGAGGACATATCTGATAGATATATTTCCTATAACCCTAAACGAGAGTGACCTTAACGTCTTAAATGGAAAGTTACACTGTGTAACTATTTTAAAGGGCATTTGATATTCTTCCCAGCGCAAGGCCATTTAGATTTTAAATTTTATATGATCAGTTCTCGAGAAATTTGAGATGAAAAGTTCATATCATCAAATTTCTAATTTTACTTTATTGGATGCTGAAAATGTTCACCACTAGTCTCGATGCACCTTGCTCAAAATGTGTTCCAATATTATAGGCATTTATGGATAATAAGGTTGGACTTGTAGGCCTGTGACCTTACAATTTTGTCTTGAAATGGTGCCACAGAAAAAGTCCAAGTTAACCGTCAAACTGCTGTATTTAGTCGGGCAATAATCCAAGAATATTTTATGAGGTACACACCAGCATCCAGAAGAAGTCCCATTTCTTAACTAGAAATATAATCAGAAAAATTTAGGGGCAGGTGGGGCAGAACCCGTTGGTTGAGATACAATCAAACAATAGTGTATTGAAACAAAATTGTTAATTCTATATCACATTTGTAAAACATTTGGTAAAGTTACTAACCAAATAAAAGAAAGTCAAATATTTAAAATTAGTACAAAAATGTTAGTCCCTTGGTAATGAAAAGTGTTGGTTGTGCCTCATACCCTGAAGCAGAACTGTATGAGGTGGAGGGTAGAATCGTATGGTCATGGGACAGAACAGTGTATGTTATATTTTCGACTACAAACATGATTTATATTTAAACAGCGAGACACGAATCACATTTGTAGTCATCTAAATCTTCATCATACAACTTTGTGTATAATCATTGCTGCATTTTGGACATTGCACCAAACTTCCAGGTAGCTTGGTCTTGCTGCTTTCCTTACAATTCAGACAAAATGTGTTTCTTGTAGCCTACCACTTTGTTTCTTCAAACGATCTTGAAAGGTTGACCTCGACACATCAAATTGGAATGCTTTTTCAATTGATACCTTGTTATTGACCACTTCATTTATAACGAACCTCATAATTCTCTTCACCCCAAGATTGGTCATCATTCATTCAGACAAAATGTGTTTCTTGTAGCCTACCACTTTGTTTCTCCAAACGATCTCGTAAAGTTGACCTCGACACATCAAATTGGAATGCTTTTTCAATTGACACCTTGTTATTGACCACTTCATTTATAGCGAACCTCATAATTATCTTCACCCCAAGATTGGTCATCATTTATTGATTTGTAAATTTGAACCATTTCAAGAATCTGTAGAAACGGAAATACCATAGACGAACGAAAAAATGTATAGCTTTTTAGTACGACGCAACAGTATGAGAAAGATATATACGGTTATGCCCCATCCGATTATGCTCTAGGTCATCTATTGCGATTAATATTGAATCTACACATAATGCAGCAACATCTTCAAAAGTATTCTTATATGAATTTTTAGTAAACAGAAATACGTATGCATGATATCATGAATATGTTTGTGAGGTATATCCAAAAATTACCTTATCTGATGTTTTCACAGTTCTGTAATCTTCACAAATAGCTTCCACACATACTTTATCATTATCTTTCACATACAAATGCCATTAACGATATTGTAGTAGAGGTCGCTAGTTAAGTTTATCGTATGTATGCAAAGATTTTGTACCAAAATGTCTTGAATTTATTGGAAAATTTCTCAATACTTGTACAAAAGGCGACTGCTACCATGCCGAAAATTTAATTTTTCAACAAAACTCAGCTTTGTCACATAATGCACCAAGATTATTTTCTCGGTTTTCTCGGTTATACCTAAGATATTTGTGAGATGAAACGATTTATAAATAAAACATTTCAAGAATGGATTGGAACAACTGTAAAATATATCACTAATTTACCCGGTTTCCTAATATTGAATAGTCAAAACAAAGACAACTATGAAAAGTTATCATGATTTTAATGGTTTCGGCGCTAGTTTTAACGCCAAAAATCATGAAATCATGCTCGTTAGTTTCTGATACCTTTACGATACCGTAAATAATTAATGGATTTTACGGTATATATAAAAATGTCGTATTATGGTCACTAAAGATAGAAAAATGCAGCTCTTATAAAATTGTTGTTTATTAGTTGATATTATATAACTATTTTTAATTGTTTCCAATAGACCTAAAGTTCCTACGATGACTAAAGTTCTATAATATGATACCAATTTTGCTTGCATAGTTGATGTATATATACACATTCTTACGATGATAGTTAAAGTATTTTTTAAGAGAATGCTGATTCAAGTAATAGTATTCAGTGGTCATGAATTCGTACTACGATATCAAAATTGTTAAATATTAAACTCGGGACTCTACTAGATAGAGAATATTTTCCATTTACATAAAATTACCTTATATATCATCTTATTTGCTGCATTATTCAACTAAGACTACGTAATAAATCAGTTTCCATTCCGGAACATGGCATAAAAATGCATAAAATGCAGCTCCCTTGGAATAGCTCGGCTAAGAATCTCGGTTCATAAACTTCTATTTCTCACAAGAGCAGAATGCAAACAATTCATATGTGAAAATACATTATTATGTGGAACTGAGGTACGAGATTTACCAAGCAATTGTGCTAAACGTTGGGCCCTTATCTTAGCCAATCTTTTATGAAAGCTCAGCGTTTTGCTTAACAATAATATTTTTCCTTTCAGCGTTTTGTCACGTCTTTGACTTTGACTTTGTAAGTCTCTACCCTTTGTCCGATGATGTACATGCTTGTAGTGTTTCGATTTAACTTTTTTCATTTCTTTGCACAATAAAGGTTTATAGATAAGGATCTGTTTACAGAGATGTAGAACCCACGGCGGCTATTCAGCAGGCGCTCTCTGGCGACAATTATATGGAAAAGGACAGAAAACTATCCGAGCTGATATTCCAACTGCAAATGGTCAGAGAACAACTGCTTACGCAACAGCACGATTCGAGCAAGGTAGGAGTTTTTAGTGGTATTATTTTAATAACCTGTTTCGCACATTCTTCTGTTTTTGCATCTCCATTAGGTAACTAGCGGAAAACGTTCAAAATATTGATTAACAAAGGCATAGTAAAATTTTATACGAAATTTACACAATTTTTGGTCTAGAGAAGTCCACAAGAAAACTGGATAAAATCTGGTGTTCATTCCAGAAAAGTATATTTAGGAACTATACAGGTATATACTTACTATCCTATTTAGTTTATAAGGATTAAATAGTTGATGAACGGTTATGGGAAACGTTTTATATAAAGTGTTTTTCAACATAAAGAAAGATTATGGTACATTTTTTTCTAATTTTGGTAGATAATAATTTGATTGGTTATGTACAAAACAGCGGAATTTCGAGAAACAACTACTCTGCGGTTTATATCCATAAAACTTATAGCAGATAGCCAGGTCCAGAGAAGCCAGGTGCAGGTGACTAGACATCCTACCAATTTCGAGTTTGTTAGCTCGCTAGGCTGATGATAATCGTAACTGCTTGATTTCGTATCCAGTCTATTAAAGTGTAGAAATATAGGACATAATGTGTGAGATATAAATGTCTACATCATTTGACCATTAGTATATGTTTTGCTGATTTGTAGGTACCTATATACAACGTGAAGTAAACTTTGGTAGAAAACGTTTTACTAAACGTTACGTAAAACGTTTTACAAACGTTGCACTTAACGTGTATTAAAATTTTCCAATAGTATAAACATGTATTATTATACCTACATCGTGAAAAAAACGTTACCAGAAAACATTCTATTTCGGTGTTTATTTCTACCTTCAGCTGGAAACGTGTAGTTAACATATTTTATACGTTTTATTTTTATGTTATTACACCGTTGCATGGAAAACGTGTTAATATTTACATTGCATTCACATATGCATTTAAAACGTTTAATTTTACGTTTGGCAAACGCGCGCAAATATTATTAACATATAAACGTATGTAGATAATAAATTTGTGTACAGTGGTCTATTAAACGTTATAAAAAACGTAAATTTTTAGTGTTTACTTCAACTTCTAGATGAAATGCGAATATTATTGGCGTTATATATGTTTAAAGTTTTGGCTAAAAATTAACGTTGAAGATTACAATGTGTTTAATCAACCACTACAACGTTTTGAAAACGTTGTAAAAACGTTGGTAGGATTGTTAGATTATGAGCATTAAGGTCACTACTATTACTAAATTTTAATTTGTAATAGCGGTAATGACAATTAAAAGTAAGTGTTTTAATATATTTTTTATCTGCGCGAATATTCCAAATACCTAAATTTAATTGAAATTAGCTCTTTCTATGTAAAAATTAGCTTTTAAAACCTTTAAAAAGTTATCGTTTTAATGATTTTTTTAATTAATTTACAATACGTTAGATTTAATGAATTTGCCAATTGACTCATATATTTTACCTCTCTCGTGTCTAATATTACCAACAAACGTATCCTATTCCACAATCAGGTACCTACTTATTCCATATTAGGTTCAAAATCAATTAATCTTTTAGGTGTTTCATAAAAAAGACTAATTTAATGACTGATTGATATTGAATATAAGGACTCGATAATGAAACCAATAACCTATTTCTTAAAAAAAATATACATTTATTGCCTATTTTAGACGGACAGAAACTAAATAACTATTTGGTGCTTCTATAGTAATCATGGCTAGTATACTTAGGTAGAGACACAAACTACATTGTACCTAGCTATGTATTTTGTTGCTAACATTACAAGTTACAACAAGAAAGGTGGAGGAAGGTGGTGCACTGTCTGTTTTTTGTATAGATTAACATATTTATACAATATTTGTGTCTTATACTCGTATACTTATAATAATAATCAGAATCAGGGCTTGTGATATATATCTGTACATTATGTAAAGTAAATGTAGCAGACGAATTATAAATTCATTATGTATAAAAGACTTTGTGACCTACTAGTTGCATATGATGTTCATTAGTTGTTATCAACTTGATGTGTTTAGTAAAACAATAATTTAGTAAGTAGTATCCGAAAAATTACTCGTTTGGTATTACTATAAAGCCTAGAATGACACAATCTCAATACCAAGTTCTACTATAAGGTAAAAAATGGCAGCATCTACCATAATAAGAAAGTAATACTGCAGCAGTAAATAAAAAAAACAGTAGTAGTTTTCTTGAGAACCTACCTATTTACTTATAACGAACAACGTAACCTTTTTGGAGCTTATTGTAATGCAAATATTTGGCAGAAGATAATCAATTTTTATTAACGGCAAAAATATATTTCCCTCAATGTATAGTGGTAAAATATATGGCTTAATCGTCACAAAACATATCTTTATGCGTAGTTCGACCCTGATTTTCACGTTTTAGTACTAACCCTAATAGTTATAGCGAATAACAGCAAAAAACGTGCTGAAACGATCGAGCATGTGGCACGGCGGGTGCGCCTGAACATCGCGTGGCTTTATCCAGCGTGAAAAGACTCTGAAAATGGGCATTGTTTCAAGAGTGATTGTCGTAACCGTGACGGAACCCACGCGCAAGCCATTCGCTATTGGTTGGCACTAGGCCGAGCCCCTTACCATTGGTCATTCAAGTGACGGATGAGTTGCTTTTGTCTGGTCTCTGACAGGTGGGATAATAACATTGCCGAACAATGGCGAAACGAAAATATGTCTGCGCACATTCAAAACACTGCCAAAGATCAAAGATGGTCGCTCGATGGTGTGTGAAAATAATGACTCCGGTGGCAGCAGAAAAACGTTCATTGTCACTGGCAGGACATTGTTTCGTACTTATGCCGTATATCTTTAAAATCTGCTCGGCTGTTTTCAACTTCAAACGGTCGGTTCCAATATAAATGAAACGTATTTACATTAGAATGCGTCAACGTTGGAACGTACTATCGTTTGCAATATTAATGACATTCACTAAAATGAATTTACCGATTTATTTTGAACTTCTGACGTATTCATATTAGAATCTGCTTTAAATTTTTAACATTAGTTATTAGTTGTTTCACTTACCAAGAGAAATTTAATGAAATTTCTATTTAGAACTTCCAGACGTTCAAAAACTGTTTTAAGAGAGTGTCATTATTATTGCAAACGATTGTACCTATATTTCGCTGTTTACTGTTCTCCATTACACACTGTAAAAAGTAATTGCTGTACCATTAATGGACAATTTTGTTACACCTATTATCCGACTGTAGGTATTAGGTATTACTTTACTTATTGGTAAGTAGTATATTTACTTTAGTTCTGAATTTTCTTTAGTAAAATGTTATAGTTAGGTAAATTTAATTAGTATTTATATACTTATTTACTTTTGTTATACAGGTAAATTGTACTTTGTAACGTATTATACCCACGAGTAGGTACTCGGGTCTGAGAGATGCGTACTTTTATAAAAACTCTGAAATGTTAACGTGCCTCCAAATAATAAATTTTTGAAAGCGTTTTTAAATCCGTAATCTAATACTACATGCTACTTTGCAAATCTGATATTTAGTTCATTTTCTTTTCAATTATTTAAATTATCTAGTAATTACTAGATATATCAAAAGCATAGCAAATGTAAATATTAAATTAATAGATAAAATTATAGAGAAATAAGTTTATTACCTATTTTAATATAAAGGAACACATAACAAGTTTAAAAAATACATTTTTAATACACAAAATATAGACATACCTACCTTGCTTAGGTGGAACAAAAATGAAATGAATGACGTAAACTTAGGTATACGTACCTATTACTTAAATTCTGCCAAATTTTGTATTTGTTAGATTTATAACTTTATTTTTTGATATACCCAAGAGGCAGTACTTTTAGTTTCATAGTCAATTAATAAAATTGCTTAAATAAATTTCAATAGGTATAGGTACAACTAAAATATTGCTATTTTTTACTGAAAGAAATGAATTAATACCTGCAAATATGAAAATATATACCTAGCGTCGAGTCTTGCAAATAAATAAAAACATCTTTCCTGTCAAAAAATAAAATTTGAAACTATACGTAGCAATAACTTAATAAATGTTATCATCACTTAGGTACCATTATTGGTCTTATTAAGATATAAAAACTTAGTCCATATACATTAAAAAAATAATTATACATTTAACACAATACTGTGTTAATCGAGGTCCGCACAGCATTGTGTACATTTTTACTCAGCTATGTAGCAGTGTGTTAAAGGTTTAACACATTTCCCTATATTTCGGTGTTACCTAATTTGATTTTTAAAGGTGTAGTAGGTATTATTGTACCTATAGGTACAATATATACTAGGTACTACTATACTATATTGACGCTCACTTACCTTTTTAGTTTGTTAATTATGTTCCTATTTGCTTTCAAAATAATAATTAATAAATATATAATTTTTGTAATATCTACCTCTATTTTGACGTTTTCTAGAAGTCTATCCATTTGTCGAGAATGCGTCTGTTATACAGGGTGTTAAAAAAAGAGTGTAAAATATTTCAGGAGGTAATAGTATGAACCAAAATAAGCAGAAAAGTTTTAATAAACATGGGTTCGCAAAGTAACGGTTTTATTAGGAATAAACCGACAAATGAAGCTTTTAACAAACAAAAAACAAAGTTACAGAAGATGTTCAAAGTGCCCTCCGTCCATTTCCAAGCAGGCACGACATCTTCGTCTCAGCGATATTCGAACTCTTTCGAAAACATCCCCCTTGGTTTGGATTTCTTGACACTTTTGATTAATCCGTAGCTGCAGCTTTTCCAGACTATTTACAGGAGTACCATACACTAATATCTTCAAATGTCCCCAAACAAAGAAATCTAGAGGGTTCAGATCAGGTGATCTTGGAGGCCATAAAACAGGTTCGGCGTTATCCTCGGTTGTAATCTGAAGTAGGTACGCGCAGTTGAACAAGGAGGTGGGAATATATTTCCTACTTCCGAACGAGTATAGAAACATTTTCAAAATTAAGTAACGTCCATAAGTATAATCTATTTTACCGATATTTTATAGGAAATATTTTATTGGAATTTTACTTTCATGATGTAACAAATTTCATACAAATGGCGTAAATTTTCTTTAATTTACAAATATTTCATATTCACTGTAATTTTAAAGCACCAGTTTAATGTGTTGTTCATAATTTTTAGAAATTTTATTCTGAGAAATTACCTGCGCTCTTTACAGATGGTCGCTCGATGGTGTCTGAAAATAATGATTCCTTTGGTAACAGTAACGGTAATTGTCACTGGCAGGACATTATTTCGTAATTAGGTATTCCGTATACCTTTAAAATCTGCTCGGCTGTTTTCAACTTCAAAAAGCCGGTTCCAATAAAAATGAAACGTATTTACATTAGAATGCATCAACGTTGGAACATACTTATATTTCGCTGTTTACGGTTCTCCATTACAGATGTTATTAATTTTAACCGTACAATAACGTTTTATCGGCTCGCGTATAGACATCCACGGCCTTCTAAATGTATTTCTCGTGAAAGTATACAGAAGCGCAAGCCATATTCTTATAATAAATTTAGATTTTGATGATAACCTGAACATATCAATTCGAGTTTCTGAATATAGAAAGTTGTTTACAATAATGAGAATTATACATAATTTATTTACTTTACGTTCGGGAATCACGATTTGGCGGCATCGCAGAGACAGTTTTAATTTAACTAAGTCAAATTAATTAAAAGTTTTATTGGGTGTGGAAGAAATTATAGCATCCTATATCGAAATTCCATTAGAAATCCGAATACGCTTAATCTATTTGGAATATAAATATATCTAAATTTCGAATTTGATCGTGCTGCTGATTGATATTAAACGGCAACCTAAAATTCTACATAAGTAATTAGGATTCTGATGTAGGTATTCTTGTATACACTGATAAAAATGTTATAGCTATAATTTAGACACACCATGGCAACTTATTACACTGAAAAAATTAATTTGTAATTTTACTTGTAAAATAAGGAGTACCTACCTACACCCTAAAAAAAATTTGAGTAAATATTCACTCAAACTCATTACAAATGGTTGTCAAAATGAGTCCGCACCCGATTGTGTTGAAATACACACAATTAATTGAGTAATGGTGAGATGTAACTGGTCTGCTACTTCCTGCTCGGCCTAAGCGGCTCGACTTGCAGAAAGCGACCTACAATATCGTAGGTACTTAACCGCAGACCTCTCGTCCCGGGCGATGCGCCATTAAATTTATAAATGATACTGCATGAAACAACTACTCCGCGGGCTAATGCCCCGACCGGCATTGAATTATACCTGCAGTATCTGTGTGAAACAGCCTATGGCATACTGATGAGGGCTAACAAGCCAGAAACCGGTCTATATCTGGTGGAGTGGCCGACAAGCGTTCTTGGCTGTTTCACACATATACTGCAGGTATAATTCAATGCCGGTCGGGGCATTAGCCCGCGGAGTAGTTGTTTCCTGCAGTATCATTTATAAATCATTGAGTAATGTTCACTCAGTTATTTGTTAACTAAATAATTTTTTTAAGGATAACACTGACAAATTTTTGAGTTAGCTTTCTAAAGTGTGTCATTCCAAACAGAAAATTGAGTTACATTATCAATCTATTTCGTTATTTTTTTACAATATATATATACAATTTAAATCAGTAATGAGTTACTTTACATAATTTTAGTGTTGTAAAAAACTGAAAATAGTGATGATTTTTCACCTATACTGTGTTCTTACACAGTTTTCATAAAAATGAGACCTATTGTGTACCTATTAAGGCTGGCGTTTCAAGGACAAATAATCGTATCTAAAGATGCACAGAAAAATATACCAAGTTGAAGCTGAAATTGAATCATTTCCTTTAACTTTTGAAGGGAAAATGTGCTAGAGAACATGAAAACCGTGAATTTGTACTTTATCACTGTGTTCTATACACCGTGAAAAATACTTGATAATTTACATAAATTCAAGTATTAGGTACCTACTAGTTTTTTTAAAGAATTCTGCGGGATGTGATAATGTTTATAATGTCGTATACAATTTTCTCAATGTGCAGTTGACTTGTAGAACTCAGGAGATTTTATGATAAAACCTAATAAGTGGCTCTTTTTTCTTATTCTAAATGACTTGTCAGCTTGGAAATTGTTTTATATCCTGGAGAAAACTTGTATAATTGACATAGTGAAGAAATATTCTTTCTAACTTACTCAGATTTTTTTTTACTGTCTCAACAGACAGCTGTGAAATTCGTTAAAAAGTTACGTATAAAAACGGCGCCCTTAAACTTATTTACTTACCTATTACTTTATAAATATTTATAATAATTATTATTATTACTATTAATTACATTATGACTATTACAAATAATTATATCATACAAATAACAGTCTATTAAAATAAAACCTGTTTAGTTGATACAAAATACAGATTTAATGGAATTGTAGAAGCAATAATAACAATAAAAATTGTAATAGTTATTGTCATTATTATAATATTTATTACTACTACTAAGTACACACTATTTGAAACAAAACTTTGCTATAACATATTGAATAAAATAAAGGTTGGGATTATATTTGTAGATAATAACATGACGCAGTATATAAAAATGTTTTATTTTATTAAACAATACATTCTTTCTAAATTTAACAAAATATGTACTTTGGTGTCACAAAATACTCAGTGGTGTTGTATGACTGATGAAGTTCAAACTCTGTGTATTATTTTTCCAGTAATTTCACAAATATCTTATACCTAGTTTATTTTTAATTTAATTGTAAAAATGTGCATCACGTGATAATAATTCTAACGCCTATTGGAAAAAAAGTACCAAGTAAAAACATACGAAAAATGTTTTTAGCTAATTTTGGTACTCGTATTTGTACAATAATGTTATTGCAATAATACACCACTTTTTAGACAAAATTACAATACAATCACATACAATTTTTTCAGTGTAAAATTAAAAATGGTCATTTGCACTAGATAAAATTATATATTTTCTTCGATCTGTTATTATTTTCTTATTCTATTTTCTTATTTGTGAATACCTAACAGTAAATCAAACATCTAACTTTAAGAAAATATTTTCGTAATTACTATTGCACTCAGTTATCTCTCCCCAGATATATAGTCACGATGGATGACCAATTATTGTACAGGTAATACTCGTAGATAGATATTTAAGCATACCTCCATATAAATTACATTAATACCGAAAAATAGGTTCTACATATCTATTGATGTAAAGATCTTGTAAAATAGAACAAACCTACTATTTCGATGTATTTCCCTATATTTATCTAATATAGTACACCACACAACCTGGGCTAGTACTAAACTGACAAGAAGAGACCAAAAACTAGAGATAAATGGATGGTAGCAGCTGTAAGGAAATGACGTAGATCTTGTCTTGTGATTTGTCCATTTTTTCGTTCAGCTGGCATTTTTTCTTCCTTCAAAATGTTTACCATCAGGTTATGTATTTGACTTACTAACATTTCTCCACCATTTTATATAAGTTCATTGTAGATTTGGTCTGATCCTACTGCCTTTTTTAATTTCATTTGTTTCAATACCTCTACCAATTCTTTGTAGGTAGGTTCTGCTTCTTCATTATCTCTATCATCCATCACTGCCCCAATCTCTTCTTCTGCTTGTATTGTGTTTCTATATAGTTCTCTAAAATGCTTTTCCCATTCTCTTTTACTTATTTTAGTCGTTGCTTTAGTATTACCGGTCTGTTGCCTAATATATTCAGAAAGTTTTCTATTATCTTTATTATTTTTTTCTAGTTCATTCATTTGTTCAGTCACCCAGTTCTTCTTTTTTCTTTTATAAAGATTTGATGTTTCTTGTTTTATTTTTTTATACTCCTTTAAAACTTGTTCTCCTGTCGTTTGCATCCATTGTTTTCTCGCCTGAATTTATGCCGCTCTTTGTTTCTGGCACTCTTCATAGAACCTCTCTTTATTTTGTTCATGTTTCTTTACGCCGACTATTTTTTCAGTTGCTTCAATTATACCCCTTTTTATGTGTATCCACTTCTTTTCTATATCGTCTTCTTCGGATGTTCTTAATTTATTTTCTACAGTCCTCTTAGTTTCTTCTAACTCTATTTTTTATATCCCAATCTATCTATATATATATTCTTTCCTGAGTTGACTTAATTAAAATATTGATCACATTAATTTAAGTACGCAACTTATTAAGAATCTTATTAATAGCATTACCTTCTTTTCATCGGAAATTGCAAAGTGCCATTCCAGTCTAAGGAATTAAAGAACGTTGGGGCTTCCTCATCCCACAAAGAACATCATTTCTTTTATTACCATCGCCAGACTCTCCAAAATACATTTTGTTTGAGGATACCCCCGATACATGCAAATTTAATTCTGATGGAATCAAAACCGACGTAAAGAAAAGAGCCAAACAAATAACAAAAGTCGACAAAGAGCCTTCCGACAATCGACTGTGTGCTGCATATTTTACATGGAGGGTCCCGGATCTGCATTCAGGTCACCTCTTGACTGCCTTGCTCTTTTGATGCCGTCCGGACTCTGGAGAATGGGGACTACACATTGAATAAACTATGGCCACTCGGGCAACTTAAATTAGATATATCGCGCTGCCCGGATGACGTAAATGCACGAAGTTATTCAATATTATTATGCATACATATTTAAATAAGACTAGGTAATAAATTGCGATGCGAGGGAGATGTATTAGCCATCGCTTTCCGACCAAATAAATAAACCTTAATATATGTATGAAATTTGCTTGTCTTCTTTATCGTACCAGCTGTTCGTCAATTATTCTTTTAGTCTTCGTAGTTTGTTTACGTTATTATTCTTTATTAAATTTAACTTTAATGGTTATAGGTAACAAGGTAGTTAAGTTACCTTAGTTTAGTCAAAATAAGGAATAGTAGTACGGGTGTCTTGCAAGCCGTTACAATAATTTTAGAAAGTGATAGAATACTTGATTTTGAGTCGATTGAAACAAACATACTTATATACAATATTTGTGATAATTAATTTTTTAATTTAACCGTGCTTTTCTACAATTATAGAAGTGTAGAAGAAGAATAGCGGTCACCGACCTACATCTGTGATCCCTACAATTACAATTTAATGAAATTTGCATTAAAGCAATAAACAACTCAATTCCAATAAAACCATTAAAGTACCCTCTGACCTGAGCCCAATTATAATCAAATAAAGAGATGGTTAGAGATTAACTAGCCCCCGAGACCTTTCCGAGAGGTCCGGTGAAAAACCACGGCAGTTACTTGTCGCCCGTCTTCCGCGTAACATTCGTCCAGACTTCTGTATTGGTGGCACATTCTTTCCCAGTTGTTATATCTTTATTAATATATTTTAACGTGTTACAAACCGTGGACTTGTTATTTCTAATCTAACAACCCCACAAAGAACAAACCTTTGTATAACAAATATTTCTATATTTTTTTTATTACGAATGAATTGATTATTTAAATGATTTAACCAATAAGACCCAAGTATGCAGGGAGCGCATTCGCCAAAACAGGACAGCCGTTCAGTATGTAATAAAAATGGTTTAAAAAATGAAGATATTTGCACTTTACTTTACACTTTAACTGAGATTAGAATGCATAGTTTGACAGTAGAACATTTACGGTTGCTATGGAAACTAAGGACAATTGTTTCCTCATCGCATACCAAGCTATTTAATAGAAACATTTCTTTTCCTTTTTACGCCCTAACTTTAAATTAGCTTTTAAGATCTGAACAATTGAAATAAACATTTAGCTTTTTGAATCCTCCGGTATTTTAATAACTCCAATATTATCTAAAGGTTGCGTTCTTGTTAGCAAATCTTCATTTTTATTACATACTAAACGGCTGTCTTTGTTTTGACGAATGCCCTCCTTGCACACTTAAACGTGTTAAGATTAATTTCTCTAAATTTTAGAATGTTTATTAAGAAACTTTTCCTAAGCACTGAAAGAGCATTGCTTAGGTAAGTTTTTAATAATATCCGAATAAACCTACACACAAAGGTTTAAATAAAATCCACGTTTAAATTTGACTCTTCGCTTTTTCGCAGAAAGTCCTAGGTAAGTAACGAAGACACTTTGGATTTTATTGGTTAAATCATTTAAATAATCCATGCATTCCTGATAAAAAAGTATAGAAATATTTGTTATAAAAAGGTTTGCTTTTCTTCTACACTTCAATAATTGTAGAAAGGCACGGTAAGTGAAAAATATTAAAAAAATGAATTATCACAAATATTGCAACAGTTGGTATATAGGTAGGTATGTTTCTTTCAATCGACTCAAAATCAAGTATTGTGTCACCTCCTAAAACTATTGTAACGGCTTGCAAGAGACCCTGTATATTTAATATATCAAACGTTTTATGCAAATGTTAATAACACGTTTTCTACACAACGTTTTAACAACATAAAAATAACATACATTGTACTACATATGTTTCAACTGAACGTACGTTTACTTCATGATGTAAAATTAAACGTTTTAATTACATATATGAATTTAATATATTAAACGTATTATCCAGATGTTAATAAGACGTTTTATACGAAACGTTTTAGTAACCAAAAAATGAAACGTTTAAGATATATTAATACTACACCTGTTTTCAATTGAAAGTTCCCAATGGCCACACGTACGTTTATATAACGTTTTAAAAATATTGTAATGGTTATTGAAACGTTTTGCGTTGAAACTTTAACGTTTATTTTAACTTAAACGTATAAAAGAGGTTGAAGTGAACACTAGACAACTACGTTTAGTTTATAACGTTCGTGTAACATGTAATAGATGTTCAAATCGGCAAATTATAAATCAATGACCGCTAGTTGTAGACACTTACATCTTTAGCATTCATCTCATTCAATACTTTTATCTTTCTATCGTCTAGATATACAATCAAGCATTCACGTTTATCGTCGGCCTAATGAGCTAATAAGCTCCAACCCAGTAAGTATATGTCTGGTACCACTTGGACTCTGGACCTGGCTGCTTGCTATAGGTTTTTCGAGTGTAAATTTATTAATATATATTTTAATTAATACGGAAGAATAAGTTATATAAGACATTAATAAAACGTGATGTGAAAGACTTTATAAACGTTAATAAAACTCTAAGTAGAGCGTTTTCCATAATCGTTTATTAACTGTTTATTTCTATGTTATTTAAACATAGCTTAATAATGTTTAAGAAACATTTCTGTTTTAGTTAAAAATCACGTTTTCTCGCGCAACATTTATTCGTTAGTGCAACCTTTTGTTTTCAAGCACTTTTAAATGTTTTTAAACGTATGCGTGTCCACTGGGAAGGCCTCTAATTATGAGAAAATGAAGAACAAAAAAAAACGCGTCAAATAATTTCTCAAGTAGATTCTATACTTATTGTTTTTCCTAGTAGGTATTTCTGAATCACCCGAGATATTTCGACCATATTCTGAGAAGTGTCGTTCGGAATTATTGACCCCATCGCCCCCACGGAGTTGCATCCCGGCGTTTTTGTAATCGTAAAGGCAGGCGGGCCGTATTGAAGTGACCAGCACACATTTCGTTTCGTCATTCGCCTGCTTGATGACTCTAGTTAAAGGCAATAGTCTGCGCGATAAATTCCGCGCATGATGTCCATCGGAACTTAAGTTGCATTTTATGAGGATATCTTGAAACAGCGGCACTCTTAGTTTTATATAGGAGAGGTTAAAGAGAATCGTAAATTAAAATATTCATGCTATCATTACAAAGTATCTGCAATTGATAGCGATAAAGTGGAGGTGATAAAATCTTAGAATTATATATGTCGTACCACCGACTAAAATAGAAAAGTTATTAATGTACGTAGAGAGCGTAAAAAACAAGAGACGGTCTATAAAAAGAACCGAGAGCAGTCCTCGTCGTAGCGGTAATTAAATGTGTTAATTTTTCAATTCTTAATCTTCACGGTGACAAATTATCATGAATTACCGGTAATTATATTTCGGTTCCGAGAAACTCTTATTTGGATCAGTTAAATTTGATCAAGGCAAACGCGATTTTTAGACACTTTTTTGTTTGGTCTCTTCAAGGGTTTTTGAACCTAAGTCAATATCATTCATTTTTATAATTTTAACAAGCTAATTCAGTTGATTCCAAAAACTAAATCACATACCTAGTCTACACTATGACTTAGGGTAGCATGAAGAAATAGTGCGTAATTGTTTAATAGTTATTTTCTTTTAAATTAGACCGAATAGAAAGTGATTCAGTATCTTAAAAAATATATTTTGTTAAATCTTTAGTTTCAGAGAAAAAAATTATTGAAGTCAATATTGAAATCCAATTATTTATAGTATTAACATTAGTTTTATTGTTAGTTTGGATATCGTTTTAATTTATGGTATCCTATGCCAAACGCAGCTACTTTTACCACGGTGTGCAGTGAGTACAAGAGTAGTGCAACGCGGGCGTGACACAGGATATTTGAAACGGAATCGCGGAAAAGATGAACCAGGACGTTTACGATGTATTGCAGCAATGTGGCTTATCATACATGAGGCTGAATTATATCCATGCCATATACAGCGTGTCCAAGCATTAATACCAAGGTATTGGGCGAGAAGGATCGGCAAAAATTTGGTTGATAATCTCAGTTCTTTTAAAACGTTAAATTCATCAAAATTCAGTACCAATAATTTCTCTCATAAATGAGTTTGAATTTACACAAGATCATTTTTACTGTGTAAATATCTTATAACATTCATGGTTTTCAGATTTGAATCCATTGAATTATTTCAGTTATATCGAAGTGAGTCATTTAATCTGCTAAAACTGAATAAATGTTTGTTCAATATTATTATACAGAAAAACCAAGATTCCAAAAAAAACTCAGTTATCAAAGTTTTCTTCAAAACAGTCTTGTTTTGGGTGTATGTTATACCTGCATATATTTTGTTATAAATTACTTTCTAAAAATCAAAACCTACATATTGTATTGTTTGTTATATTGTCCTCCAACTGCATATCATCGCCTATTTTGCCTGACTCTCGCAAGACAAGAGAAGTTTTGATCTTGCATGATCGAGAAAGATTTTTAAAAAACTCTTGTCTTGTTTTCCAAGACAAGACTCTTTCAAATTGTGCAAGATTTCTTGTCTCACCCAACAGTAGCTCTAACTATTACTGAATTGCTTGACACAATAAAATCAACAATAATATGCATGCTACTATTATGAACTAAGTCAAAATGTGTCAGTTGAATAACAAAATCTTAATAATTCAGCAGATATACCAAATAAATGTTAATCTTAATTCAAAATACAATTTTCCTGTTTTCCTGTTCTTACATTTTTATTAATTTGTCTATTCTTGTATTGCTGTTCTCTACAGGAACCCAATTTGTTTAAAAATGCTAATGCTTCTTACGTCTGCTTGTACAAATAAAAGGTGTGCGTGCAGCGGTAAAAATTCTGCATTTATAAAACCAGTTAAATAATGATGTTACTATTCCATTAATATTGTTGAAGTTAGCGCATGTTGTTCGTATGATATGTTAGTATTTGCGGATGTTGAATACAGAAACCTAAATCTCTCTATATAGATATTTTGAGAATCCAGTAACGTCTTATTTGACATCCATAAAGGTATATGCATCATAGAAATAACATGTTGGTATGTGCTAATTTCAATAATGTTAACAGATTCATATTCGTGAAAAGTTATTTAAATGATCCTAAAACTCTTAGTTATCTTCTTCAACGTACCTATAATCCATTCTGTAGAATTCTGCCAGTGTCCGGTTCTGCCTTCACAAAGCATTTAGTAGTAAAGGAAGATTTCATGAAAATATCCAAAACTTCTGTTGCACGTCATCGAATACATTTCTTTTATTATTTTATGCACGACAAAACGGTGATGTTTCACTACGATATTATTTCTTTACTCGTCAAATTAGCATAGTAAAGCGTGACGAACTAGGTATATGGTTTTGACACTGAACTTATGAAGATATTCCTATGGAAATGAGTACTGGAAAACTGTCTAAAAATATTAAACGTAACATATCATACACTTAGTTCCATGTTACTGTATGTATGAATGCTTTCAACTATTGAACAAATACTGGTATTGAAGCATCCTTCTTCTCAATTGTACAATCTATTGCAGTAATAAAGGCACTCTTTAAAATGAAGTTGGCGATTTATATCGAAATGTCGCATGCATAATGAAATCTACTTTCAACTGTCAACATTAGTTCTTGATTGTTCCACTCACCAATAGAGATCTAATGAAGTTTCTAACCAGAACAGTTCAATAACTGATTTGAGAGAGTATTAGTAATAGATTGTACCTAATTAGAGGAGGTTTATTTAATTGTCCGAGACGTCAGGATTCGTATACAATTTCATATTTTGAAAGTGACAGTAGCGATCTTCATTAGCGATGTATGTAACTATGTTGCTGAGTTTTTCTGTAAATCGTAATACTTCTAACGAAATAAATCAAATTAAAATTTTTAATTTAGGTATACAAGTTTTGCAACAATCAGTAACAGAAAGGTCAAGTTGCGTTTGTATATAATGAGAATACAACTCAAAGTCCAAAAATGTTCCAACATTGGCAGAAAATTACTCATACCACATATTATTATCGCGTTCTCCTCTCATTTAAAACAACTACTGCTGTTTAAAGACAATTTTATACTCGCTATTTTATGATAATGATACATTAAACAAGATTGAAAATAAATGTTATAAATCGGTATCTGACTATGTACGTAATAAAGTAATTTAAATTGTATTATGATTCTGAAATGGAAAATCAAATTCAAGCGGCAAATTTAGCTATGTATTTTAGAGTCACCTTCGATACAGAGCTCTAGAACATCTCAAAATATTCCTTTCTAGGGATATTTGGTGTCGCTTACTCTATATTTTTTATTGTCACAGTTGGCAACACTGACATTGAATCATCCATTGGTTGTAGTGATTCATATTGGTTGGAAACATGTCGCATTTTTGACAATGGAAAAGAAATTCAATAGAAAAAATAGATCTTGACATACATAGAAGTTCTGGATCTGTATTAACATGGTTTCAGAAAAATCTGTTCCTAAAATTTAATCTACAAAACGAGGAGTTTGCTATTTTATTTAGAATTTCTATTAATGGACGACTAAGATAATCCTAAATCTTATCGATTTGGCAATTTTTTTATCTTCCAAAAGATGTGGAGTGAACTTTGTTTCTGTCTTATTGATTTATTTATTTATCACATTTGGAATGCAAACAGGCTTGCCGCCCAAAACTGCATCCACTAATACAATCGTGAACATAGTGTAAGTAAAAATAAATACAAAAAACTAACAGCAAATGGATAAATCAATGAAAAAATGTACAAAAATAAGTAAAAAGTAATTTAAAGGAACTGAATATTCCTAATAAATCTTTTGAAACTGCTAAGAGTAGTACTAAAAATATCAATATTAGTCTACAATATAGCTATTATAATTAACAGTCATTCTGTACAATGGACTATTTAGTCCGAGATTGGTATGTTGGGTTAATGAGCTAAATAAATTAGTCGTTCTCGTATTTCTAGAAGGTCTAATAAATTATTCAATAATTTAAATAAAATAATAAAATCACCGTAAATCCTTTTTTGTACCAAAGGGACGATATTAAACTGTTGTTTAGTAGCTGATATGTCATCAACATTATAAATACCGTTGACCCTGAGATTAAGGTAACGAACAAATCTGTTCTGAACTCTTTCCAGCCTTAATTTGTATACATTATAATTAGGACTCCAAATCACACACGCAAAATTAAGTCTGCTGTAAATATAGGCATAGTACAAAGATTTAAGAGACTTTTCGTCTCTAAATTCCCTGCACGTCCTGAAAATGAAACCCAACATTCCATTACATTTTCGAGAAACATAATCAATATGGTGACCAAAACTGAGCCTACTGTCAAATATAACGCCTAAATCTTTTATTTCTGAGACACGCCGAAGCTCCTCATTATTAATCTGATAATTAAAAATGTGGTGAATTTTTAGTGAATGTAATTTAATGGCACTTATTAATATTTAAAAATAATTTAAACCTATTACAATATTGTTCGATCCGATTGATGTCCTGCTGAATACCCTGGCAATCATTTAAGGTACGGATTCGCTGGTGCGTCTGCCGCTGCGACTGCGACTGCGACTCAACGCCGACCAATAGACAGTCTGAATGTTCAATGTTCTACTCCAGCATTTAGGGTGCCTATTGGTCGGCGACGAAAAACTTTCAGGTCGTCTGCATAGAGGAGAAACTTAGAATATTTGATACATTCAGCTAAGTCGTTGATATAAACCAGAAATAAGAGGGGTCCAAGATGGGAGCCCTGAGGAACACCAGATGTAATGTGGACTGTATTGGAAAAATGACAATTTATTGCAACCATTTGAGATCTGTTATATATATATATATATATAAGATGTAAACCAACGTAAGAGTTCACCGTGCACACAGATTCCAGCTAACTTAACAATATATTATGATCAATTTTGTCAAAAGCTTTACTGAAATCGGTATACACGGCGTCCACCTGAATTCGCTTGTCCATGGCATTGCGAATATAATCACTATAGCTTAAGAAATTAGTATCTGTGGAACGCTTAGAAAAAAATCCATCTTGTTCAACAATAATAATATTTTTTAGAGATTCAAACAGAGTATCGTAAATTATGGATTCTAATACTTTGCTGAATATGTCTTCTATAGCTTCTTGGATGAAACGCATTTATTTCAGACATCCTGTAATGATAGCTATCACAACGTCTCAAATCGAGGTGAATATGAGTCGAATGAATTTGTTGGTTCGTTTTCGTTTTCCCACCTGAAACCGAGATGGGAGATACCATTGCTCCGAAGGTTAATATGCATTGTCGATTGTGCGAAACACGCACAACAGTCCAGTAAACTGCACTATTAAAATAACAAACGACAGCAATAAAACTAGGAATTACAAGTTGGTATCGACATCGCAGCAGGTCTTCATTCTCCTGCATATTAATCGCGCAATAATTATAAGATTTTTTTGTTGAAGTAGCGAAGATCGCCCAACCTGTTTATGTTCTACTTAGCCGTTCTTTATGTAAATGCTGGGCAGATAGAGTTTCTGATTTATGTTCTAGTTCCGAAGATTGAAATCGAGGAGTTTCCACAGCAGTTAGTGACGAGATATTCATCTTGCGGCGACTGATGTTTTGTAACTTATATGTCAACATAAAAAATATATAAAACTAGAAATTCAGAGTATTTAATGGCGGTGATGAAGCAACTGGACGCAGATTTCACTTTTGATTCGTAACATTTATAAATATAGTGCAGTAGTTAAAATGAATCGATGCATATTCAAATCGTAATAATATATTACACTCTGGTTCGTGTTTCATACAAAACTCTATCATTTACCGTGACTTTTTCAGGTTTCTAGATAGTTTTAAATCTACAGTGAATCAAAAATGTCCATACACATAATTTCGTTACTATAACACTGGTCTACAGTGGTTTTGTTGCCCTAGATATGAATGATTTTGGATCTATTCATGAAACTATCAATGACTTTGTAAGATTTACTCTGATTTTTTTTTAAATCTTTATTTTCATTTTACATTACAAAAATCGAAAAACAAGAAACAAAATAACAGATATATTTAAAATGTCAGTTATGTTTTGAGAAATTAGAATACATCGAAGTAAATAAAGAGGAAAATGTCGAAAATACATTTTATATTTCCATAAAACGCCTTTTATGAGATTTTCTTTTATAATTTTTCAGGGGACAATTACTTTTCAAAGACCAGCAGTAATCTGCCATCATGTGACAATCCCATCGACCCTGATACCTTTCCTCCATCACTTTTAGATCTTGGTGGAACCGCTCTCCCTGTTCCTCACTATAATTTCCTAAATTATCCGGAAATTTATCTAGATGATTGCGGAGTGTAACTTAATACTCATGTTTGCTCCTAAGGTCTGAAAGTTTGTCAGCATATTTGGCACAATTTCTTCATAATTTGCTGCGTTATGGTTACCTAGGAAATTTTCGACAACCAACACAAAACTTTTCCAAGCTTTACTTTTCGGAACAGTCATAACTTTGATAAAATCTGAGTCTTTCATCAACTGCCGTATTTGAGGGCCATCAAATATTCCACCTTTCAATTTTTCAATACTAAGCTTCGGAAATTTTCGGCAAATGTAATTAAAACAATCTCCGTCCTTGTTCAACGATTTTACAAATTGCTTTATCACACCTAACTTAATATGTAATGGTGGCTCACCAGCGGCTCCCTTATTATATTGGCTTTACCGACAGTTAAAGAATTTCTTACAGGCCAAATATATTGTTCCCAATGAAGTTGCTTTGCTGTACTGTCCCACATACAAATAAAGCAAGGGTATTTTGTGTATCCACTTTGTTGGCCAAGTAAAAAATTAACCATTTTTAAATCTACACAGATCGGCCATTGTTGCTCCGAGTATTTAATTTTCTCTAAAACTAATTTTACATTTTCATATTCTTCTTTGAGTTTCGTTGAATGGGCAATTGGAATCGATGCAAGTTCATTTCCATTGTGCAATAAGACGCATTTTAAACTACTTTTACAACGGTCAATAAAAATGCTCCATTCAGTAGATTTGTATTCTTTTAAACCCATGTCTAAAAGCAGCTTCGCGATATCATTACAATACACCAATCCTTCATTTTCACAAAAAAATTGTAATCACTCTTTATCTCGCGTTCTGTATGTTGTAATTGTTACTGGTGGTGCCAATACATTTTTTTCTTTCAATCTTGAGTCTAACAATTCTGATCCCTGTTTAGATAAATTGAGATCACGTATTAAATCACTGAGTTCATTTTCAGAAAATAACTTTGGCGTAGATGTTTCACCCTCCCATTCACTTCCACTGGTAGACGGTCTCGATTTTTGTGAATTTGGCAACATCGTTGTTTCTGAGGGCATGCAAATTACTTTTGAAACGTAAATAGGCCGAGGGAGATTTTCAATGTGTAGAACCGGACATTTCGTAGACTGTAAGTCTGGGTATCTCCACGTTTGATTTCGATTAAAACCTTTAACATCTACTACGCAAAAGTAACAATCATCTAAATGATTCGTAGGCTCCATCCAGATCATAGGAATGCCAAAGTCTAATCCAGAACGTTCTCCTTTTTTCCACAACCGTAAAGACTCAACACAGCACTTACAAACTTTATTAGGAACCCATGGTTTACTTAATTTGTCCATTTTGAAACCGAAATATTCAACATAAGTCTCCTTGACAAAGTCTGTGATATTTCTTTTTTTTGTTTTTTTTTTAGTATATAAACACCGCAAATATAACAAAATAAATCACTACAATATATACACTTTCTTCGTGACAAACTCATATTTTAGAAGACAAAACATATATTAGAATGGACATTCAGTAATTGAAACAAAATATTAGTCCATGACAATTTGTCCAGATTCACGTGTAAGTACTTCAATATTGTCAAATAACTGAGATCTCCGCTGTCCTGTGGAGCAAGGGGTCTGAGAGTGGGGATCAGGTGATGTTTGTATGCGCGAAACAGTTGCGCAGAAGCCTAATCAAGACTGGAAATTTAAATTTTATTTCTAACAAGTCGATAATTGTTCAAAATATAAGATATGCAAAAATCATGAAAATACGAGCACATTGAGAACTTTCATGAATATATTCGTAAACTGGGCACTTAAAAACATTAAAATTTGCATTGATATTCAGGGCAACAAAAAAAAAAGTTTTTTTTGTGGAGCTGTGTAACGAATATGTTTATTACAGTCGAGCCGCAAAAGCCTTTAATGAATTAATATACATCTGTGTTTTAGTAACTAATATGAGTTAGGAAAAGTTCGATTTTTCCTAACCAGTGCAGGAAAAATATTCCCCCACGCAAAAAACATAATTCTTGAACTAACTATTCATCTATTGTCAACTTCTTATCATTACTATAAATTTTAATTGTAACTTTTTACAAATGGTTATGGAAAGTCCTACGCATGTATTTGATGAAGTAGAGGCCGAGTTTGTATTTATATTGATCTCTTTGATCCAATATTTTTGAGGCTGCTTAAAGTTTTGAATATTGATAATATTGATCACTCTTTGAGCCAGTATTTTTTAAGCTACTCGAAGTTTTTGTTGAACGGAATTCTCTACACCCTTCTGCCACGTTCTTTGCTTTCCATACACCATGCCTTTTAAGAATGGCGATGTCTACTTCTGCATCAGCTAGTATCTTAATATGCATTCTACGGAAACAGTAGCCGCTGTAATTCCCAGCATTCGGAAGTTAAACAAATTCTGCAATTTTTTTAAGGAAACTCCTATAGAATTCATACCAACGCATTGTCTTATACATTTTCCATTTCTATATCCTAGCAAGAATCTTGAATGGACGAAGAGAGGAATATTTTCGAAACATGTCGACAATATTGACTGATTGTTCCCGTTAGAAATAGTAAATTCTCTTCTCACATTCGTCTTTGTGTGGGAATATTTGGTGAGAAGTGTTCAAATTAAGCTTTATATTCAACATCAAGTAGGTTTTATCATCTGCTTCTTTAAAAAATTCTCAACTTTTGATTTTCTTAAAATACTGGACTCCCTTGATCTATTTCCTAACGATTTACGTTTAAGAGAAGCAATTATTACACATGGGAATTTTGATATATCAATATCACTAACAATGTTGTTCTTATCATTGAGTAAAGACTGCATAACATTGATACATTCTGGATTTTTGTTCAAAATAGGCTAGTAGAACTGCCTCTGTGATAACCCTGACTCCAGTCTTCAAATAAGCATATGCTTTTTCATATTTATCTTTGGATTTTATCGGCAGTAATTTTTGAATCGCGATCTTTGATAATTCTTCTATATCATGTTCCATATTATCGTTCTGATATTTTCATAAATCACTGACACAATAATATTAACTAAAATCTAATAAACAAAATACTTTTCATATCAGCATTTGCTTAGAATTCTTGGTTCAAATTTTCGAAATTCACAATTTTCAATAAAACATTATGATTAATTATTTGAGCTGTTTTCAAAACACTATTATAAAAATCATTTGTACAGAAATAAGTCACTTTTCCTACAGTATTGCAGAAACAGCTATTATTAGACTATAAACAATTATTACCTTCGTTAATCTAATAAAAGTAATTGATTCAATGATTTTTGTCAACATCAGCATCGAGCGGGACCGTAGCTGACCGAGCCTAACCACCACTGTTACTCAATTCGTAATAAAAGTTCCATGTTTCGCTTTTGTATGCAAGAGTCCCGTAAGAATCAGTGCAAAATTGCGAGACAAGAAACTTGAGAGACTTTCACAAGACAATGCAAGACATGATCTTGCAACACCGAGCGAGAACAAGACTTTAAAGAAACTCTTGTTGTTGACAAGACTTCTTAAAATTTTGTAAAATTTCTTTGCTCATTCAACACTAACTACAGGCTCGAAACTGGTATACCTAGGTGTCTGGTGCGCTGCTGACGAAGGATTTTGGCTGTTTGCTATAGGTTTTTCAAGAGTAATTTAATGCTGGTCGGGGCATTCGCTCGCAGAGTAATTGTTTCTAAAAATTCTACTTTTGCAAATTTCATGTTATAATAACTGTTTTAAAATTGCATTTGAAGACATAATATAATATGGAACATTTCGACAAATGATTACTTTAATTTAATCTGTATATAAATTTGAAATATTATGTTTGTTATAAATTTCCATTTACTGAAAATTTGAGAATAACATGTAAATCCGGTTTCTCATTAACATTCGCCTATTTGAAACACGCAGACCCAACCCTTTTATAATCCCCGTACCAATTCAGCGGCAGACAAACTTTTATTTTCAGCGGTTGAATAAATAATAAAGCTGCGATGTAGTTCTGTGGTCCTGCGGACAATACTGTGCTTTGGTGCAGTTTTGTTTGTTGTCTTTGTGTTCTACTCTATATCCATTTTGATTACGTTTGTAGCTTAGTGTATTCAAATGGTGTAACCAAACAAACCATCCCCTATTCAGATACAGATTCATATAATCAAAATTGGAGAATTTACCCTGTTTGTTTTGCTATAATCCGTACGTTGATAAAGCCACAAGCTACAATAAATGACTTCAAACAAACCCTTTTCCTATATAATCTCCACGTTGATCCCGTGTTTATTTCTATAATACTGTTATTATTATTATTGCAAAATATGTACAGGGCAACAAATGAATAAATATGAGATGTTATGAATAGTTCCTGAAATAGCGACCGAAAAAGAGCATTTTTTTCTTTTTAAATTGAATTTTATGACGTTTGTTAGTCCTATATTGGTCAAGATAAACTTTTCAATGAAGATGGAAAAAGATTCTACTCCAACTAAGTAGATGTCCAAATTTTTATAGTCAACTTTTGATGTTTTTATGACAGCCATATTTGATTTCAATCATGTATAACACATGTGTATGTGGATTTTTTTTCCATCAAATGTTTATAATCGATTTTTTTTTCCAAATTAAATTTTCTTTGGGGAGGAGGGGGGACTTAACTTGATATTAAAAAAAAACTATTCATTTTTGATAAAAACAGTATCTAAATACACATACATGGTTGAATCACTAAATATTACAGCCATAAGAAAATCAAAAGTTGACTGAAAATGTGGGTATCAAGCTGGCGCATAATTTTTTTCCACCTTCATTAAAAAGCTTGTCGGACAATACAAGAACACCTACCAAACTTTACACTATATTTTTTTTAACAGAAAGGTTATGAAGAGAAAATAAAATGCAGTTCTTCAGTTTTTTTACCGCTCTTCCTGGAATTTCACAAAATATATTTATTTTCAGAAAATTTAATAAAATGAAAATGCGGAACTTTTCCAAATTTAAGTCATCTACATTACCTTTTCCTAAGTCCCTGTACCAGACGTCGTACAAAATTGTAGTTCAATTTTCTTGGAGAAACGTATAGGTATGTAGGAGTTTTGCACATAAGATTTGTTATTCCGAATATTCTGCATCTTATTTTTCTGCATTAAAGACGCTATAATGCGGAAGGTACGTTACGTCACTTGATCTCTACAGTAAAAGAAAAACTTTAATACATTAAGATCTAATTACTTGTAGAAATTTTCCTTCATCATCATAATGAGGTCACCAAATTCATTATTTGACTCAAAGCGAACAAACTAATACAAAAAAAAGTATGGAAATAGATAAGAACACTATAATTTACAATACACTTATCAGTACGATGTGCACTATTTCACTTCATGCGAATTCTTGCAGCTTATCTCTCACAAATATATCATAACAAATGAATTTTGCTCAAACAAAAATAAATATTATTTATAGAGAAGATCGCAGTTTTGCTTATGTGGGTCAAAGTTCGGTGAACAACATTGTCTGAGTGCAATGCGCATATTATGTATCGGTCAGCAAATATTTAAAAATCTCTGGAGTAGGAAAAACGAATTAAACTGTTCCACAAGAGACAATTAAGTTCACAAATATTGAGATTTCTTTTAAAAGTTGACACTTTTTGTTTTCCAAATGGTTCTAGATAATAAATAAACTATTTACTTTCTTATCTGAGTGGTTTTTTGCTCATCACTGAGTGATTTTTTCAATTTTCGGCTAGTTCTTATCTTTATAAGTTAATCTACGTTCTCGACAACATTTGAGAAGGGTTCCACTGACACAAAATCATATGCGCCTTCGGTTGTAATGGGCTAACGAACACGTAACTTGTAATGATCAATGGAAGTATGTATTATTCACAGATGAGTCGAGATATGGACGGCTTTCTGATAGTCGGCGTGTTCGAATGTGGACCCTTCCTTTGGTCCAAGAAATCGTAGAGCTATCCAGAAAGTTCTTCCATTCAGAGGTAGTACAGTTGCTGTGTCGGTGCTTGATGGAAACATGAATATACAGATCTATGTCGAACAAGTCATGAACATTGTCATCCCTTTGTTTCTTGCTGCAATTGGGCCCCAAATATTTTATTCCTCGACGATAATGCGCGACCTCATGGTGCGAGAATTGTTGTCGATGCCCTGGAACTTCATAGTATTCCGGACTTGGCACTGCCGCCTCTCTCATCATACCTCAATTCAATTGAGCACGCATGGGATCAACTACAAAGAGCTTTAAAGTCGCATCAACCATCCTCACATACATTTTAGGAACTCAGACGGCTTTTACCACGTCTGTGGCGAAAAATTGATCAAGGTTACTTCAACAACCTGATAGATAGTATGCAAAGGCATTGTGCGAGAAAGACATACCCTGTATTAAACTTTTTCTGTTTTAAGAATTTGAAAACTGAAAATGCTTTCGAAGGAGAAAACGATAAAAGCCACTCGCATAAAAGAGTAAACATAGATAGCATATCAAAAATATTTTTGAACAAAAGTTGTCAACCTTTAAAAGAAACTCAAGATTGAACTTTCTTAACTTTTGTAGAGCAGTGTATTAGAAAATGCTAAAAGGTTTACGCTGTAGTGGATTAGCAATGGCTACAAGGCGACGCCTCGTCACTCACTATACTGTATTTAAATATATTTTGGTAGCAGTTTAATTTTAACATGATTTAATTAAGCACTATAAATAACTTTATGGTTCGTTGAACATTTTCACACTTTTTTACATCCTCATTGCGGTACATTGTTTTGTTACCGCTTACTTTAGAAGGCACTCGATGGAATCGAGCGTCAAATTGTACGTCTTAACTTTTTCCATGCTTTAAAGACAATCAAAATATAGACACAACTTTTAAACGCTATTAAACCAACAAATTTCAATATTTAAAGCGTTCGTGAACTGTATATGCGATATAATTGTAGCAAACTATAAAAAGAGTAAGCGGAAACATTTTATTGTCCATGACTGCATGTTATAATTAATTATGAAGTAATTAATATATGTCACTAACCACCGATAAAACTGAAAATAATTTTTGTAACTGATAGCATCTATTATTAAACTATGTGTGTTTGATAAAATTTGGCGCCATTCATCACTGATACAATTGTATAAATAATAAATAAGGAAGTGTGTTGGACTTTATTAATGAAAAGTTACTATAAAATTTTAGTTCGTTTATATACAAGGTGACCTATATTTATTAGGGTCATGGGATACGCGAAGAAAACAAAAGAGATATTTTTTTATAAGATACATTTTGATATCTGATGAGGCAATGCCACTCTCTTGTTACCATTATTATTAGTGCAATTTTTTTACCGTAGCAAAAATAATATTACGCCTATGAGGTGTTCAACCTAGAATCCATAATACCAGAAATATTTCTATTTACTTGCAATACCTAACTTTCCCGGCATTACCATTAGTAGGTGAATTTAACTTAACCTTTTATCTTATAAAAAGATACTAGTAAAAATGCAAGATTTATAGTTTCTTCAGAATCAATTATCCCTCGCTTCTTACCATTAATTTCTTAATAAACAAACATTTTAGGTTAAAATTCATAAGCCTTTATAATAATGGTAATTCGAATAAATTTTCCTATAAAAACTATATGTATGCTCTTTGACACCAAACATCTAGGTATGCTAAAGTTATCCTAGTTAAATTTACTAATGGAAAAACGTATCTCTCAAAATGAAAGTATTAAATGATTTTCAAAATTCAAGCTCATCTGGATACCTTTTTGGTACCGAAGAGCATACATATGACTTCACTCATAGAAATTATAGGAAAATTGATTTAAATTAAAACGATAATTTGAGTTCACCTGGAGACCTTCTTGATTCCGAAGGGCATACATATGACTTCACTTATAGAATTTATTGAAAAATTGATTTAAATTAACAAACTGGGAAAGCTAATAATAAAAGTCGGTAACTAAGTAAATTGTAGGCTCTGGCACCTAATTTTTAAATATGAGACAAAAATGTTAGGTCAAAGTTGATAACTAGTTATAATAAAGGTAATTCGAATAAATTTTCCTATAAAGATCATTCCTATTCATCATCATCATTCCTATATGTATTCTCTTTAACACCAAACATCTAGGTATGCTAAAGTTAATCTAGTTAAATTTACTAATGGAAGAACATATTAAATGATTTTCAAAATTCAAATTCCCTGGATACCTTATTTCTAAGGGACTCTTCAACATTTGAGAGTCCTATTGTTTATCCTCAGCTAACGTTCTTAAAATCTCCATAGCTTCGCCCCGTAGAGCAACTATTAGTGATGTGGCCTTTTCTTCTTCCGACCAGTTGTTTGATAAGGCAGCTGCTTCAAATTGTTTAAAGTAAAGTAAAGTATTCCATGACACCTTTCCATCAAACGTTAGTGGCTTAATCCTTGACGACGGAACAAATTTGCTCTTGGTCTTAATGAGCTCTTTCGTGGACAACTGGGATTTCAGATTTGAGACTTCACTTTGTACCTTAGTCATATTTTCTTATACGACCTGGACCTTATCTTGTACCTCACTTCTTAATTGATTCATTTCCTTTTCAACAGTTTCTTCAAATTCATTGAGTTTAATTGCCTCTTCCAACTTCTTATTGTTTTTTTGTAAACTAGTTGTCATTTCATTTCTTAATTCTTCCTGATTATTTTTAATTTCTTCTAGACTGATCTACCTCTTATCTTGATTGTTTTTTATTTTCTTTATCAAATCATCCATCATTTCGTCATGGCTACTCTTTATTTGATTTTGGCTGTTCTTCATTTATTTTAGGTCTTCCTTTTTTTCATCTTGACTATACTTCATTTCGTCCTTCATATCTCTTATCAGTCCCATTAACTGTTGCAATGTTTCCTCCATTTCCGTCGCTCTTCATCTCGTCACTGACATTCACTTTTATACTCCAAACTCCTTAATTGTGGAACGTCGCACTTCTGACACCAATGTAACCTCCTAATTTGACACTACGTGGAAACACGTCACGTAGACAAACAAACTTTATTGTCACTCTTGATTACACGAAGAATATCTTTCTAACAAATTTCACAACTGTCAACTCTTTACTTTAACTTTAACGTTTGTCAATCGCTTTCGACTGCTCAGTATAAACTGAACTGTGTTAGCGAAACCGATCCGCTTATATAGGTTTGAATAAAAAAATAATCAATGTTCCAGAAAACGTCAAAATAAAAGTATATCAAAAATGATAAGTTCTAACGTAAACAGGAACAAAATTAACAAACCAAGGTAAGTGAGCTTCCGTAACAAAACATATGACTTCACTGATAGAAATTATAGACAAATGTATTTAAATAATAAAAAAAAAACTGGGAAAGCTATTAATAAAAATTGATATCCATGGAATTACAGTCTCTGGCACCTCACATACTCTCCTATGTACATATTTATTAGTAAACATATTTGTGCTTCATATACTCTACACATATAAAACGTATTACTAATGATGCATTTATTTCTAGTAAACTTCCAATTTACTATATTTTTGAGATGTCAACATTTTTATATTAAAGCCAAGCTCCTAAATGTAAATTTACTCTCCCGGCTGCCTCCCCTAGAACACAAACTCGATCCGAAGTTAAAGACTTTGAGAAGTAAGGAGGAATTTACACAAGAAGTAATTGTACATAACCTTGTTATCATTAGTTGATTTTCGGGCGAGCCGTCGGATTCCCTATCAAAGGATCATGAGCTGCCCCTTTACAACGATTCCGAATTGGCATCCTGTTTCTGTGTAATTAAGTAATGGAAATCAAAGTTCTACCTTCTGATGTAGCGCTATTTGTTTAAGAGTTAACCGATCCATTCGTCTGTTTGGTATATTATGGAAACCCTTTTCAGAGGCATTGCCGGCTACTGTTCCCGTACAATTCGACTAAGAAATTGTAAAGCTCGGGTTTCGGAACAGGGACATTAACATTTATGAATTATGTATTTCTCTATTCTACATAATGATTACACTGTAAAAAATAATTGCCCATTTTAAGGGCAAAGTCCTGTTTACATCGGGTCCATGTGGATCTGTGTATATTTTTCCACATTTCCCAATATGTAATTGAATTTTCGTTGTTTAAAGTGTTACAAAATACTTGTCATTACTGAATATGAGCGTCAACGTATAACTTGTGTGCTTGCAAAATGTTTTCTCATTCAGAAAAAGTTGATATGTTTGTCATTTACGGCGAGTTACAAGAAACAATGTTAATACAGCTAGACTGTTACACTATATCGAACAAAATCTATACGGTCGGCTAGCCGGGAATTGAATTTATAATAAATCAATCGTTCAACGAATTTTAAAGACCAATGGGTATCATGACTACAAAATTCACAATTTGGAGTATTTTCCTGAGCGTCACATAGAAAAGAGACTCAATTTTATAGTTCAAATTGTAGAAACTGTTGATCAGAATCTTTTTCGGTATGTTCTTTGGACGGACGAAAGTCGGTCTGTCAATAATGGTTTGCCAAACAGACGCAACGAACACTACTGATCGACTGAAAATATCCACATTGTAAATGCAGTCCAAAACCAAGACTATTTTGGAGTAAATGTATGGTGTGGTATCATGGGTAGGCATTTAATTGGGTCTTATATTTATATACATTGAACAGCGTGAGTTACCTAAATTTCCTACAAGAAAAACTTCCTGCACTTCTGGAGAATGTGCCTTTGCAGCTAAGGAAAAACGTGTGGTTTCAACATGACGGAGCTCCACCCCATAAGGTCAGGATTGTGCACAATATTTAGATAACACTTTCCCAGAAAAATGGATTTGGATTAATGAACCTTTTCGGTGGCCATAAAGTCACCACCCCTCGATTTTTTTATGGGGGGTTGTAAAGAATAACGTCTTCGTGAGATATGAATTATTTGAAAGAAAAAATTACAAACGCTTTTAATAGAGTTAATCGGCAAAATGTTAATAAACGCAACTCACAAAGAAGATTGGATATGTGTCTTGACATGAGAAGAGGTCATATAGAGCATAGATTGTAATCGTTCTAATTTTATACCTTGGGATTCTTTTTAATTCTATATTGCATGTTTATATGTTACACTATTATTTTCCTAAATATAACAGGAGAAGCAGAGATAAAGGCAGAAATAATATGTAGGAAAGAGACCGAGCTACATACAAATATTTAGCCAACAAAGACAAGTATATCTAGTAAATTTTCTCTGTTTCTCCAGTTTTTCTTTTAGAGGCGGCAACCACATCCCCCCTTCAAGCTACGCAATCACTACGTGGCTTGAACGTATTTGAATAAGATGCAAAAACGTCGTTGGAACGTAGCTGCCTCCATCTTTTTTTTCTGTTCATGGAAATTAAAAAAAGTGGTCATCGTCAAGGTAACATTTTTAATCCACAAACCATGATTATGTAGTTTGCAAGAAATAATTAAAAAACTTCCAATATGAATATGTATGGACACGACCAACAAATGTTCAAAACAAATGCAATGCACAGTTATGTTTATGTTATTATTAGAAGTAATTCCTATGACCATCGAACAGATACATTAAGGATAAACAATTCTTGGCGGCCAGCACTGTTATTCCACGATCCTCCACACCTTAAATTAGAATTTAATCTGAATACCTCGCGGCTGTTAAAAACACGTTACCTAAACGATGCAAAATTAAGATGCACTCTATGTATTCGACATCAATAGGTGTAAAACGATATTAGCAAGACGTGTGCGCTCTCTACACGTCCTCTAAAAGCCGTGTGATTTACTGTGCTAACCGCGACTTTGAGCATATCATAGTTGTCGTGTTCCATTACAGGGACAGTGACTTGCATTTATAATTGTGTTAAATTACCCACACTCTCTCAGATAAGAGTTAATTTAATAATGCAGGTAGATCCAGCCAAGTCACTGCATACGGCCGGGGAGTGGCGCTCTGTGCTCTTTTAAATATCAATGATAAATCACGGGGATTTTGTATGGCTGGAGGTTTTTATATCATCGTTACGATGGTGTTTAATGATCTGTGTTTTGATTGGTGGCGTTTTAATGATCTTTAGATAAGCTTTGTTTCATCTATCCCATACGCCTCGTCACCTCGAAGAGTGGGAAGTGTGGCTGTTTTTTTTTTAGGTGACATGGATACAGCGAGCTGATTTAAATGGAGATACATTATGCTTATTTTATCTCTGGGCATTTTCAGTCAGTCATTCATCTTCAATATTTCAAAGAAATCGATCGCTTGCAATTTTTTATCTATGAAGAGTATTCCTGATATTAAAATTAGATATTGAGAAAAAGTTAGTACATAGAATTCATAGCATATGAAAAAATAGTACCATTTCATAAACCTTGTACCGTTTTAGTAAGAAATCTACAACATACAGTGTGGATTTCAATGTGGCAGAAGAACGCTGAAAACAATGTCCTGTATACGCTTTGGAGTTTCGGAGGCCTAAGTATCCAGCGATGTTAGATGGCATTTTCCCAAAGCTGTTAATATTACACATTGCTTAGTACGTTTACCCCCTTTATAGAATAAGAAAAACTGATCGTGAGGGATATCTCTAGGACGCAAAATAGCATAACTGATAGATGTCGACATATTTAATTGTTTCTTCCTTGCTCACCACAAACATCTTGAAACATTGGTTTTCGTGTTCGGTATTGTAATAATAAACACAGCCCCTTTGGGTTCTATATCGTTACATTTGCTAGTTCTTCGCTGCGAGAGGCACCGGCAATTCCAAATATCATGGCTACTTTGGTCATAAGATAGATATAGGTCGTGGGACATTTAAGACAAAATTTTCGATTTCCTTTCTTTCCAATAACTTGATTTTTTTGGCTTGTAACCAACATGACTTCTTAAAATATACCGTTAGCTCGTTGACTTTGAAGCATAGTTTCGACATTGAATTCTTCGACCATAGAGTTGACGGAGAAAAATACATCTTCTTTTAAAGATGAAGTGCGGAAAGGTACACTTTTGATGATCGTAGGAAAAATATTAAAATTTGTTTTTATTTTCAAAACCTGCTTTGAAATTTTTCCACTGTCAACCAGCAACATTTATATAAGACATATTTGACTCAGTCAACATATTTCGGTTACAAGTATCTCTAGCTTCCAGATTTTTCAACCTTTAGCAGACTTTATCTTCCAAGTAACTTATTACCGCATTACCACAGCGTAAATAGACCAACAATTTCACTCCGCTGTCGACATTTTGAACTAAATTCAAGCGTCTGCGGTGACCTCAAAATGCGTATGCAACCATAGAGCATCTGCGATCGGGACCGGAATAAGAATTATTTATTTCTGCAGAAAAGCAACCTGCTAAAAGTTTACTTTATATAGAAAAAGAAACTTAAATTGCTATTGCACGACTTGTTTAAACATTTAATAGTGGCAGCAACTAATTCTTCGATTTCGACTGATGATTTTACTTTAATCTACCTCTGCACAAACGATGCTTTCGCGCCAACGTTTGAGACAAACTGACTTGTAGCGGATGTCTCTACAGCTTGAAACGGATGCGCGACTAATTATTTCGTTTTGAGTGATTCTGTTCGTCTTTCTATGCCTACTATTACACAATGGGACGTAAAAGATGAGATCTCTGGAAGGCGGTGAAGGGGATGATTTTTGGTGTTTACATATGTACTTTCAAGTAAGTCAATGGATTTGTGAATAAATTATAAATTTGCTTCGATTATATCAATAACTGTCATAAATTTACTTTTCAAACTTTTTGTGAAAATTTTAAAACAATAGAAATTATTATACCGTAATTGTTTTAGTGAGGCTGAGTATTTTTTTCATTTTTACAAACATAGTCTAAAATTCGCAAACATGAAATTCCAGGAAATAACTACTTTGCGGGCTAATACTCCGACCAGCATTGAAATACACCTGGAAAACCTATAGCAAACAGGTAAACCCACTCGTCAGCAGCCTACGAGACGTATACCGCTTTCGAGCTTATTAGCTCTCATCAGTATGCCATAGGTGAAGTATCTGACGAATAACCCTAAGTGTTTAAGCCTGTTGAGAGACAGATCGCGTACTTGAAAGTTTCAAGAAAAATTCATTTTCGAAGGTAAAGGAAATACATGTTTTCTATATATTCTTCCCTGCGCTCAACTTTTCGCAGAGTTCATGCGCAGGAACCATTATAGAAAGACATAATTTCTGACTTAGATACCATGTTGCGTCTGCAAAGCTAAAAATACGTAAACCTCTTTATGTAAATTCTATAAATTAAAATGTAAGTGTAGTACTTCCGCTTATATCAGAATATATTATAAAATTTTGCACCCAATTACAAGCCAGAAATATTATTCCTGGTAATAATAGTCCGTGTGAGATAATTTACGTACTGACGTTTATATATTACTTAAGGCAGATGTTTTCGGTTTACAATAAAAGCTTGTGGAACTGAGTGCTAAAAAAATAGCCAAAAAGTAACGATGCATTTCATCGGGTCTGGCCGTAAAACGAAATGTACTCTTGACAAATATTGTTATTTTTGGTATCTCGGGCATTCTTAATTGCGAAGCGTATGAATGCGTTGTTTACATTTCAATAGAGTAGAGAGGTATTAGCTATTATTTCGTTTATAGCTCTCGGAGAATTAAGTGTTCACTTTACGACCGCCCATAATTTTTAGGTACTACTCGATTTTTTCAAATGGTGTGGGAACGAACGTATGATAAGTTTCAGTTACGCAAAATATAAGCATAGGTGCAGAAATCTTGTACTGAATGTAATATCTTTTAACCGTTAGCAGAAACTTGAAACTTCTTTAGGCAATGCACAATTGACTTGTTTTTTAACTAATAGTGACTTTAAATTAATTACACAAATTACTATTTTCCATAAATTTTTAAGGAAGCAAAATTATTCTTACTGTAAGGTAACTGGTAACTGATGGGCAATTTCTAATTCTAATGACAAGTAGGTATACTATTTTTCCTCAAGACAATGCAAGTTTAAGATTATTAATAAAAAACGTGATAATGTTAGGGCCAAAAAAGTTACTTTCACATTTACATCACAAATATAGCGGATCTGGCGCCATCTAGGAAATACGTCGAAACAGAAAACAAATTACGATTTCTCATTTCCAAAAACATCTTTTCCCGAATTTTTAAGTTGATACATTCAAAGACAGTGTAATTATTACAAAAAACTATGAAGTAGAATCAAGAATAAATTAAAAACTGCCAGAATGAAGTGAAGGAAGACTTAAACAAAAAGATGAAGAAAAGTCAGGATAAAATAAAGAATATCCAAGACGAAATGATGGAAGATATGGAAAGGGAAATCAAAAACAGTCGAGGGAATGAAGAACAGTCAAGAGGAACAGAGGAACAGTCTAGAAAAAATGAAAAATAATCAGAAAGCATTAAGAAATGAAATTAAAACGACTTTTCTTAAAAGAAAAACAATAAGAAGCTAGAAAAGGCAATTAAAGTTAAACTCAATGAATTTGAGGAAACTATTGAAGAGGAAATTAATCAATTAAGAAGTTAGGATAAGGTCCAGGTCGTAGAAGAAAATATGAGTTACAAAGTGAAGTCTCAAATCTGAAATCCCAGTTGTCCACGAAGGAATCCCTTAAGACTAAAAGTAGTTTTCTTCGTCTGCAAGAATTAAGCACCAGCATTTGATGGAAAGGTGTCATTGGAGTACTCAACTAAAAGAATTTAAAGCAACTACCTTGGCAAACAACTGGTTAGAGGAAGAAAAAGCTACATCACTTATAGATGTTCTACGGGGTGAAGCTATGGAGATATTAAGATTAATGCTGCTGAGCTAAGAATATTATCAAACATCGAAGCCGCTCGTGCATTTAGGAAGAAAGTGAGACAACGATTTTATTGGCTTGAAGGTGTTCCGATGTGGAAAAATGGTGTCCTAAATAAAGAAGGTCACGCAGTGGAGTAACCTGATCGGGACGATCAATTCTAAGATGCAGGCAATGTTACGGAAGCTCACCTACCTTTTCAGCTAGTTAGACGTGTTCCTGCTTGCCTTAGAATTTATAATTTTTGTGATACCCTCATTTTGACGGTTTCTAGAACATTCCAGGCCATATTCGATTTGACTCTCGACACGTTCTCGAGATCGCGGAAACTTCGCCAACCCTATAAATATATATAAGCGGATCGGTTTCGCCTCCGACAAACGTCAAAGTAAAGAGTTGACAGTTGTGAAGCTGTTTTAAGTAGATTTACTGTGCAATCAAGTAGTCACAATAAAATTTGTCAACGTAGAGGTTACAGTACTATACCCATTTGTTTTCAGACACATGTACAAGCGCTAAATACATGCGCTATGTAATTTAGCGTCCCTTAAACGAGTGTCGATTGGAAGCCTTCAATACACCCTCCCTATAAAATTGAAACCCCTAGTTCGACGTATAATTTCGCAGCAGCGTACAGTGGCCACTAAGCAGAACAAAAATTGACCCGGATCCCGATTTTCAATCAGGAAAATGTATGTTAATTAGTTGTCCCATTCATAACAACATATTATGTATACGTAAATCACAACATCAATAGCAATGATGGAAATTAGTTGTTATTGTATACAGAGCTGTATCCAAACATGTCATCACGAATCACAAATGCATGCCTGGCTTTGTACGTCCATATCAATATTTGACAAAGGCCTTTGTGGCCGGTTAAATTATCATGCCTCGATTTACATTTGTATAAATTTAGCTTAATTAGCAATGGCATCACATCGAAAATAGTAGAAAATAAATAGTAGTTATATATAATTAGGTAATATAACTCTTTCATGCCAAATTAAATAATACTTCCTATTGAAAACTTGAAAATGTTATTTGTAAACTTTTGTCTTCCTACAATGAAAGAAATAGCTTCTAGCGATAACTAAATGTTAATTAACTCTAGTAAAATATCTGTATTTGATATTGATTCCGTTGCAGTAACAACAAAGTCCATTTTATAAATGATACTGCAGGAAACAAGTACTCCGCGCAATAATGCCCCGACCGGCATTGAGTTACACCTGCAGTGTCTGTGTGAACAGCCAAGAACCCTTGTCGACTACCCGACCAGACACAGACAGACAATATTTGTAATATTTTAGATTATAATTTTTGATGTAAAATAATTTATTTTTAAGGTTCCTTATCAATTACATCTTGTAGATATGGAAAATTAATACATATATTTTATGATCCAAAATATAGCCTAAATGATGTATATTTGATGTTGTTCTAGTATTTGTCATTTTTTATCTATCTTAACAACATCTAAATCTATCTATTAGATTAACTTAAATGGCTAAAATTTAATTTCGTCTAAAATACGTCTATTTTAGATGATTCTAAAGACTGCCTTGTGTAATGAATCTAATTTACATTTTTAAATTGGTTTAAACGGTTTTAGATTGTTTTTAACGTCTATTCGATGCAATTTAGACGGCCTGTGTTGCTTGGGTAAAAACCTAAGTAAGCCATGAAAACAGAAGTTATTGCAAGTGTCAATGTATTCTTTAATGTAAATAAGTTAATACGTCAAAAATGTATTTACCTAAGTATGTACAAATTAGAGTTTATGCTTTATTTAAAAAATTCTTATTTTGTTGTAGAATCATCTCATACCAGTACAATACATTATTCTGAACAAAAAAATAAAGAATAATTTTTTTTCATTTGAGTGCCCGTTTTACAAATATACTCGCGACAAGAATTCAGACGACTTACGTCATACGAACAAATGAATAATTCATTTTATTTTCATCAAAATATTTAAGAAACTGCAACTGATAGTAATAAAACTATATACTACACTAAAAGTTTGGATTATATATTGCACTAAATTGCAAAAATTGCGACCAAATATCGAAAATTACATTGACAATGAAAACAAATGTGTAACGTCAGCCGTGGTAAGACGTCTGAATTTTTGACGCGAGTATACAAATTATTTTAAGTTGAAATACATTGTTCTTTGACGGCTTATATCTCAAACACTTTTGAACCCACAACAATGTAATCTTGTACAAGGGGGTTCTAAAGATGCTGATTAAGAATATCTTACTAGTTCTTTTTTTTAAAATTCCTAATATTTTTTTTTTGAAAAATTAACCCCCTTTCTCCATCTTAGAATCGGACGCCTCTGACTATAATCAAATATGGCTACATGCTACGTCTAAAGACTCACTTTATAGATATATATTCACCACCAAAGTTTCCAAGTATTCGGATATCAGGTGAGCGAGATATCAGGGTGGCTCCATGAAAAGTGGGACACATTGTATAAGCCTTTAAAATTACGGCACTCATATTCCGGACACCTTGTATGTGGTGTAAATTTTCAAGCTACAGGCATTAAAAATTACACCGTCTGGTGTAAATTTTAATCAAAATGTACAGGATTTTCTTTCATATTTTGACATTCAGGTGGAAGATTTATTATAATTAAAAGAAATAAATCAACCCTAGGTTTTAATTGGTAAGAGTGGTAATGAATGTTTACTGTAACTTATTTTGAAATGTCATATTACTATGTAAAGTTTGGCGTATGCAATTAGTTGCACTCTGTATATAGATACTAAACTTAATTTAGTTTTATCTTCTTAAATTTATATAAGTAGTGGGCTGACTGGTTTCTGAATAATTTTATATTGAAAATATGTTACTCGAAAGTTTATAAAATAAATGGATACTATACCTGCAAACACCTGATTTGTATTAGAAATGTTATGAGATCACCATTGAAATGTAAGCCAACTACGTTGCATTTTGTGTGTATATTTTAATTTTGCTCCCAATTTTGTAAAAGTTGCTACATGTGTTTGTAAAAAACTTAACCTAAAAAACATTAAAATTTATCACGTTTTCATGACGTCTTTATATATGCACTCGTATATATATCATATTGACTAAGTAGGTTGATGTATTCTCAAGTTTTGTTACATTTAACCAAATTCTTTGTTTTGTCTTTTTCCTTAATATTAGTTTAATGATATTGGCTTCTTATGATATCTTCCTCAAAGGGAAATACGTCGCAGGCACAAACATTCACTATTCCACAATAAATTATATACATTTTTACAACAACCCAATTGCTATAGTACTATTACATTTACCACAACAAGGAACTTATATGGTTTACTACATTTATAGTTTATTCGACAAAACTGTAAACAAAAATTTGTAATGACTGTATCAGAAGTGGTTCTTTCAGTGTAGAAACCGATATCGATTTGGATGTAACGAAATAATGTTTTGAATGCAAAGCATCCTGACAAAATATAAATAATCCGCAGCATGCCGCCGTAGCCTGAAACACCATGTGACACTGTATATATAAGTGGTAATAGTTTTAAAAACCCATCCCCCTTGGCTGCGTGTCGGGAAATCGTTCTCAAAGATTATCCAACATCCGGTCCATATTTCATTTTTAAATAACAAACGATTCTTACCTTTCGCACGTCGACAATTCATATGTTCCTCGGTGCACCGACATGTGGACTGTGAACTGTTTTTATTCAAACCGGCTGCCGAAAAAAATACTAAAAAAGGATGTTATGTCTGAGGAAGGGTGAACACTTCAGAATTCTCCCAAAGATTAAAAACGCGCTGACGGACAAATCGCAGAATCCAAACACCAACTGGAAATGGTGCTTGAAATAGCGTAAAAAAGTAAAAGATTACACGGCTGTATTTCAGGTTTAAGTGGTTTTCTTCTTTTCTATGGGAAACGATGTTTCATCACTTTCGAAATAATTGCCGCCCAGACATTAAATCAAACACTGTTTTTTTTTGCCTAAAGTGTGTTGAAACTCGTTTAAATTATTATACTTATTTAACTTATCATAAATTACCAAACCATAAATCATATAATACACTGAAAAAAGATTAGGTAAATTTACAATATCCTTTATGAAATCTTGTTATAGTGGACACTCATGAAAATTCCATCTATTTTGCATTTCCATAACAACACAAATATTACTGACAACATGTAACATATTTAACTACAATTTTACAGTGTTTTTCTATAATGGAAATTTATTTATTAATTTATTTTTTTGTAAATTTCAAATGGGATAGCTAATACCACATTTTAAATGAATAACGTTTGTTTAAATTATACATATTTAGTTACCATCATATATCATACATTACACAGGTCCACAAAAAAAGTGGTGTACGCTGAGGGTCCCATTATATTTTTTCCATGTATTTTTTCCCGCTGAACATGAATCTGAAGTCAAAATGGGGGGTCGCACAGCAAATTTTAGAGAAAACCCATAAAAACGATAAAAATCACATCAAAAGTTTACACAGGTCCACAAAAAAAGTCATGTGTGCTGGGAGTTATATATTAAATATAGTCTAACTCCCAGCACACATGACTTTTTTTTGTGGACCTGTGTTATCAAACTCTAAATTGTATAATATTCTGAAAAATGCAAAATATGTAAATTTACATTATAGTTGAGGAAATCTTTAGTTGCAGTGGATGTGTATCCATGTCAATTCCGTGTATTTCTCCATTTTCATAGGAAGTTCACAACACAGGTATTGATGACAGTACGTTACTTCTGCAATTTTTTTGCGAAGGAAATTTAATTTCTAAATTTCGAAAGCGACAACAAATGTCACATTTTTTGCCTAAAATGTGCTAAAGCTCATTTAAATTATACTTGTTTAACTCAATGTTTTTTATTTAAATTTAATTGTTTTCTAAATTTCAAATTAGACGCCTCGTTTTTTTTTTTGCTTAAAATCTATTGAAACTCATTTAAACTATACGTATTTAGCCTATCATAAATTATAAATGTTATATTATACTGAGAAATCAATGAGATAAATTATTACAATATACACAGTTGACGAAATGAAATTATCCTTATATCTTGCATTTTGTCTAAATTGCAAAACCAAAAGTACCATGTTGTGATTCCTAGAATTTAAATTTTATGCTGTTGAAATAGCTTCTGATATATTGATTTTCTTTTAGTTTGTTGTTTTTTTTTTATTGTACGTTGTTATATCTACTAACATGTTGCCCCTTCCTGTTCTATAATTGTATTAAAATCTGTAGTGTGCTTATGCTGCGCATTTTAAACAATTACATACTAATGAATAGATATGCTACTGGAATTTTATATTAAAGTTGAGATATCTACAGCTCCTGTAAAAATTTGATATAGCTGTTATTGAATCATTAAAATTGTTCCTTTTTACAGTGTAAAATTTATTTCGGTAATTTCGGCATAAATTACAAACTATTAAAATTTAAAATGACAAAGGTCTTCCAAATAAATGATGTCCATCAAAATGCCATAAAATTCGTGAAAATAATTATATTTTTGTATTACATCAGATTTGTAATTCATACAGTACAATAAAGGGAAACGATAAATGAAGCGAGGAATAGGTTTCTGTAATTTTCCATTACAGTTGGAGCACCTATATTTTTCTATGAATTTTATGTACTTATTTTTTGTGTTACTTTATTGTGATTTAACAATATTCTATTTTTTTCGTTAAAATATATTTATACACGGATAGAAATCGAAATAGAGTGTATAAGATTGTAGTTCAAAAATTGCAATAAATATTTCTATTATTGTTCAGCATAATTTTTGTCATTAATTTTATATTAACAAAAGCAACGGGTCCTAAAATTTTGTAGATGAAGGAAAGAAGCTAACAGCTATAATCGAATATGAATCTCCATTATTATATTTTTTGAAAGTAGTAAACTAATAATAAGTTTCATTGTGAATATTATTTTTTATCAATTTTATGAACCGATTGTAGCAATAATTAACACAGCTCATTGGTAATATTTTGTAGCAGCAATAACAAGTTTAGTAGACAATGCTTTGCGGTCTCTCAGCCCTACTACATTCACGTATGCAGTTTAGTTAGCTATCATATTATTTGCATAAGTCAGCTACAGTTCTTTCGAAGAGTTCTACACATAAAATTTATAGCATAATTTTAGAGCAAGGATTTTCTCGCTACTTCTAGATAGAGCGTTTTTTTATCTTAAATGTTGCATATATTCATTGCATGATTATATTCGATTATTTTTTTTCGTGTATGTAAAGCAGTGTTACTAGTAAAATATAAGATGACAAAATCTATTCTTTCAAATAAATGGTCCCACAAAAACCGTAATTTTATTTGGCAAAAGACGTCGAGATTCATGTAAGTTTTATTTAATTTACATATTTTAGCACATTATACCACATATGCAAGCAAATAAGTTAATAAATTAGTGACTGCTAATTAATTATAGATATTCCTAACTGTTTTAATTTTGTCATTTATTAATTTAATAACATTTACGGTTTCAACTAAACCATGCCACGTGAATGGCCTAGTTTTTTTGATAACCCAAGTCTAGGCGCATTGCAATTTATTAAGTAGCTGTTTTTAATATACAGGGTGATACTTCACCTATAAGCATAAACTTGTGAAATTATAGCTGAGGATAAATAATGGCGATATCTTTGGTATTTGTAGCAGTACTTTGTTGTCAGTTGTAGTCCTATTCGAGGATAAAAGTATGGCGCATAATTTCTCAAACAAAGAACTTATGAACATAATACTGGCATACGGGGAATAACAATCAAAATTCAGTAGCTGCAGCTCATTTGTATGCCCAAAGGTTTCTCTAAAGATATTATTCGAGATGGGAAGCCTTTTACGTGTGGTCCAGCGGGGTTAAGAGACTTTCAACTTGCGGCCGAGGCCTGGGCAACATAGGAAAGCTTTAAACCTAAGCAAATTGCGAAATCTCGAAGAAGAGATTTTAAATGCCGTCGAGGAGCAGCCTAGCATAAAGACTGGGACAATTCTAGCACAATTTGGGATATCACAATCCATAGTTTGACTAATGTTAAGGCACGACCCATTTCACGTGCAGCGAGTACAAGCATTAAGTACTTCCAATGGATCTTTCGCTTTGAATACACTTTTGCGCGTGGTTGTTACATCAGCAGTACTTAATCAAAACTTTACCAAGAACATTTTAGTTACAAATGAGTCAATTTTCACACATAATGGAATTCACAATTTTCACTACAGCATTATTGAGCCCTGGAACATTCGCATGTCACTTAGCGAACACACTTTGAACAACGACGTTGTGAACGGGGTGCTTATTGACCCTGTCATTCTGGAAAATCGGTGAATTGGTGCTCCTTATTTACAATTTATGCATAATAATTTACCTGTACTCCTTGAAGAAGTTAATCTCAACGTTAAGCAGCATATGATTTCTCCACGATGGTGCTCCACCACATTTTGCGCTGCTAGTGCTCCAATATTTGGATCATCTTTCCCGCACGATAGACAGAATGAGCCCCTCGATAGCCCCACCTAAATCCACTTGATTTTTATTTCTGGGGTTACATAAAAACTATGGTGTATGTTACCAAAGTTAACACTGAACAAAGTGTTGCACAATCGCATAGTGCTCCAATATTTGGATCATATGTTTCCCGCACGATAGACAGAATGAGCCCCTCGATAGCCCCACCTAAATCCACTTGATTTTTATTTCTGGGGTTACATAAAAACTATGGTGTATGTTACCAAAGTTAACACTGAACAAAGTGTTGCACAATCGCATACATGCTCAATTCTGTATTGAAAATCACGGAAATAACAGTCCAATTAAATACATTTTGAATTTTATAAAATTCACGTTCTTTTATTTTTGATTATAAATTCGTATCTCTATAACTGAAAAACATTTTTTTTCTCCATTCGTCATTATGCGTTTTCAGCTGTAATTTCCCAAGTTTACGCGTATAAGTTAAGAATCACCCTGTACATTTAAACGTTTTCCTCACTTTATTATAAACACTCAACAGTAACATGTTTTTATATAATAACATTTGGTGGAACTGATAAGCTCTTTAATTGTATTTAAAATGTTTACACATAATGTAATTATTATATAAATGTTCTTGGCGCAATTTTTGTGATGTTCCTCGTGTCCGATGATAACTCAAAAATAATTCATTGTTTGGACTTTGGATCATAGGTCATAAAAAATTCGCTCAAAGAATAATGATTAAATTGCGCAAGTACTAATTAATAAATAAATTAGCACAATGACGACGCGCAATAATTATTAAGGTTGTGAATAATTGCGTTTTACATTTTCTCCTTTTATTCACTGGATCCATTTCAAATTCCTCATTGTCATATAAACACTGTTGATATACATGTTACTATACGGGGTCGTAAATATTCAGCGCATGTTATACGACTCAAGATATTTAAATATGCAAGTGGAAATATTAAAAATATGCGCATAAATATGCAAAAATATTGATAATATGTAGAAAAATAATTGAAAAATGTGAGTTCTTGTTTTATTTACAAACAATCAATAGAAATAACTGTAACAACAACGACAACCAAATAAAATACAACTTCACTTGGACACAAAACACAATTGACTTGACCTGAATTGAATTATTTGGCTACTTTGACTACCTCTTACATTATGACTTACCAAGATTTTGTTTTTATTATATAAAATAATAGCTTTGTTCGGACAACACCAGAATCAGGTTTTCAATCATCAGGTGTATGTCCATTCCAAGTTAAAAAATGCATTTTAAACATTATTCGGATATTAGAAATACATTGCACGTGCGCCTGACGTTTCCAACTTCAAGAGGACTAATAAATCTCAGTCAATAATCCCTGACCCATTATTATCCGACCACAAAATGGCTGACTGCATTTCCAGAATTGCTCTTTCAGGTCACCTCCTTTATTTTAAATTGAATCATTGTCGTTTCAAAATGTAATTTTTCAAATCATTTATTTATATGTAATTTTTTTTAGTTATTTATATCGAGACCAATATTATTATTACTGCTTAATGATTCTAATCATCCTAAAAAATTCTATATACTTATTAAAATTCTGATTTACAAGAATTTGTTGATGATGCTTTCAAAACACTAATATATGTGTTCTACTTTTGGAAAATTCGTAATATATTAAAATTAATTCAAATCAAAGATATACCTCTAAATCAAAAGTGTATACGGAAAATAATTACGGATGTTAAACATGAGGAACTTTTTTTCAAATAAATGAATTCTAGCAAACAAATAAAAATGTTATTTTTTACTGCTAGTTTGTGAGAAGGAAGGGGTGGTATGATTAAGTTATAGTAAAACTCTTTTGTATGCAGACTTTCCTACTGCTTCGTTAAAACATTTTGAGTACCAATAGATAATAATTTTACATTTCGATAACATAAAATTAGTAAGATTTAATCAGAATGTTATTGGTGTTCAGTAAAGATTGAGCCATACTTTAAAGCTAGATTCCTTGGATAAAAATAATGTGAATTAAATCAACTTTTGCTTGAAAATATTTGCTTCCTTAAGTTATTCGCCTGATAAAGTATATTTTTTATTTCATTTATATGATAATATTCTTATTAGTTTTGTAATTGTACTCAATTTTTTAAAGTAAGGTTCTGTTATGACATGACACGAATATCGTATTCATTTTTGAATTAAATGTACAAGGCGTTCTGAGCGCCTGTGCCACTATAGTTCCTTTCAGATTTTTTTAAGGACAGTGATAAGGATTTTTTTTAGAAAATGATTAGTTATTTTGAAATAGCTATCGATTAATTTAAAGATGCCTAGCCTTAAAGTATGGTTTTCTACTGATCACCCTGTGTATATCTCAAGATTTATGAAATTATAAAAAGAGTCTGGGAATTTTGTATGAAAATTTGTTTAATTTGAAGATAATAATATTATACAAATTAACTCAAACAACCCAGTGTTGTATATAAAACATAGATAAAATATTTATACTTTTTACTTTGAATGTTTTATCAACATCTAAATGTCGTCATAAGAACATTTTGTTTTAGATGATGTATTAACTGTTTCTTAATACCTGCATACAAGTTGTTTCTTCATAATAAATAATATGAATTGTGTAAATTAAATAAAAAAATCTATTAAGTATTTAAATAACAGTATTTATATCTTTAGGTACAATAGTTAATATATCAATATGATTCAATGCAAACAAGAGAACAAAGCTGCAATAACTATAATAATAATTCAAATTTTTTACGAATTATGAACTTTGTAATTATTACTTACGTAATGATGTACATAAATTGTTGTTTGTAGACAATAAATTGCTAATAATAGCTGTTTAGAAAATTATATATTACTTATATAATTTTGCAAAATATAAGCGCAAATGCTTTTGATAAATTACAGTAGACGAAGTAACATGGTATATTGTATTTGAGAAAATAAGTAAAACGAACTGGTTATTTTACTGAACCTAACTATTACTAGTACACAGGGTGTTTCTGAAACAAGAGCTTCTTTCAGTAAAGTCATAGAGGATGCGAGGAACAATTTTTATCAGGCAATCTTTGCTGGCAAATTTACTATTTTCCAGATAAGAAAGTGACAAATCAGTGATACTAGTTTGTTGTGTAGATTGAATATAGTAATTTCAGGAGCATCAGGACAACTTTTTTCTGAATTGAAATATAGACTTTTAACATGTTTCACGAGTTTTCAATTATAAAGTGTTGAAATATCTGTTGGACCCAAATTGATTTAAATAAGAATATGATTACTTGCTTGAATTACACGGTGCAGTTTTTCTTGCCCACAACCTTCATTCGCACGATTCACTCTACTGGAATATTTAATGCACTGCAAACAGTTTATCAGTTGATTAAGTGGAGTAAAGCAGGGTTGACCTAAGTTTTATTTTCCGCAATGTATGAGACTTTAGACTATAAGTTATTTAATGAAAGTGGTTTGTTTTCGCATGTCCACTTCTTCTTCCCGTTCTTCCTTGAAGAATTATAGTTGTCTCAGAAATACTCTGTAGATACCTTAATTTGAGTAATACAGGGTGAGTCATGATTAGATATAACAACGACGCTTGTTGCTAAAAAAATAATTGATCAAAAAGCCTTTGTTTCAAAGTGCCTCCATAAATATATACAGGGGAAATTTGGTATAGCAAATCTAATTTGGCAACAGATATCACAGAAGAGAAGACATAAATATTAAGCAACAGATGTTCTTTCAATATGACAGTGCGCCTTCTCAGAATTACATATTCTTTATAGAGTTATTAAATAATTATTTTGGTGGTATGGCTTGGTCGATTTAGTTCTGTGAGGTTCCGACTTGAATCCTCTAGACTTTTATTTATGGATTTTCAAAGCAACGGATCTACTGCGAAGGAATTAACAGTAGGCAACAAATAAAATATTTGATAACATTAATATTCGCCATAATATCTATGCATTGTTAACATGATGGTGTCATATCTTTATTGCGGCTGAAAGTAGACACTTTCAACATTCGCTCTAGTTTCTTAATTTTAATATATTTATATTCATTCAGTTTTTTATTTTAGTTTTGAGGTATATTCAAATAATTTAATATAATAAGGAAAACAACAAGAATTTTAGTTTTTATGTTATGTTTGTTCTACACGTTTTATTTTTGCAGATTTCTGTACTTAAACACCACAAATTTGATCATTTAGCGGTGAGAAATACGACTACCTTAAACAATTATATGAAAATAAGGACATAAAACAACAAATTATAGTTTATTTCTTATTAAGTCCAATAAATTTGTATTTTTCAAATATTTTCTATATTTTGTGCATATTTTGACTAAATTCCGTGCATATTTATGCGCATATTTTTAATATTTCCACGTGCATATTTGGGCATCCCTAATTATAACTCACCCTACATACACATCTTCTGACAAAGTATTTATTACTTACCTATTAATTAATTAATAAGGTAGGTATGTATGTAAAATGTTTTCTATATTTTGTGCATATTTTAACTAAATTCCGTGCATATTTATGCGCATAGTTTTAATATTTCGACGTGCATATTTGGGTATCCCTAATTATAACTCACCCTACATACACATCTTTTGACAAAGTCTTTATTACTTACCTATTAATTAATTAATAAGGTAGGTATGTATGTAAAATAGCTTCTTAATATGCTTATAAATAAATAGTTAATTACATTAGCCATGAAACCGACTTTTTCTAATATTTTATAATTCTGATAGTAAACACAACAACACTTTATTTCCTATCAACGACTTGCCTCAAGTGAAGAAATTCACTTGACCCAATTACCGGGATTTTCAAGTTTTTAATAGTTAAGTGAACAGGTACAAAAATGCCGCTCCGATGGCTTTTAGTAATAATGCATGTAAATTATGTGTTTTGGATTCAAACCGACCAATGTTTGGTACATTGTAGAGCGTAATTTATTAATTTCAAACGCTAACGAAGTGGTATGATTGGATGAAACAGGTTTTGCCTTCTACTGTGAGAAACAGTCAATGCCCCGGAATATTATTTAATTTCAACGTTCTGTATTTAAATTATCTGACAGGTGCAGTGGGTATCTCTTGCAGACATAGGCGGCAGTGCTGGATATTTCATGAAAGACGGGAAAATTGTTCAGGTGAGATAAAACTTAATAGTGTATCGAAAAACTAGAAACAGGATACGAAACAATATAAACATAATTTTTATCCGCGTTTTTTATGCCATAGTGTCCTGAGGGAAATGGTTTGCATAAGTGAAATTCTATACAAACTGCTTTATATACATAAAATGCTAAACAAATCGATATCTAATTTTTTATTTGCTGTATTCTATGGTATTGAATTCTAAGCAGGAATATTTGCGTTAATAATTCAGTTATCTTTTATTATATCATCAAGTTGGCAGTACGAACAGTGGCCAATACCAATAGTATAGTAACTAGTCGGTAAAGTGACTTTATAGGAAAGTTATACTGCATTATAAAATTTTTATAGTTGACTGTTAAAAAATTGTCACTAATTTCATTAGTAAATTCTTCATTGAGTAAAGTTATGTAAAATTGCATAATAGTTTTGTAAATGAAATAAGTACACAGTAATATTACAGAAATAAACAAGGATAAAATTATATTATTATGTGATAAATTTACAACTATTATGCTAATCCATCGTAAATTTCCGGCACTATAATTTGCATTGATTTATACATTGTAATTTCCAGGTTGGAATTATAAAGTATGTGTAATTTTACGAGTAAATTTAAATCATTTTTTTTTTCAATAACTACCATTATTTTACATACCTTTAATACTCAATATTAGTATGTAAGAAACGTAAATAATGAACAATATGCACATGTTAAAAAAATTTATGTTTTCATTAACCTGATGTGTAACGGAAACCAATTTAAAAATGTATTAATATAACTTTTGTAACCTTATAAAGAGTGTATCGAAAAGAGTGAAAACTTTTTACTTTTAATATCATAGGAAAAAGTTGCGCAAATTAAAAAATTCTTCTTGTTAAAATGTACAGAAATACGAGTTTCAGTGTGACAATATAATATGCAAGATATCTGTTACTAACAAATTATTAGAAATACAGTAGATTTTATTATTATAATTCAATAATAAATACATTATAGTCTGTTCCGAAATGAACGAGAGTAATAAAACTCCGAGATAAGAACCGGCCATGGGCGTGGTAATATTTCGTTTCAGGTAATTATCGGGTAACACTAATGCTAACAGGTAATGGGGGTACATTAGTATATTTTACTGGATACATCATAGAGCAGGAGCCAGTGTATTGTGACAAATCAATCTAGTCTTAGAATTGAATATAAGAAGACGTGCTAGTGCAGTAGAGTAAAATTCGACTTGTGTTTAGTGACTATTGTGCTAGTGTATATATTGTTTGGTAAAAATGTCGAACTTATCAGATTACGTACCTGCTAAGCGCGTGAAAAGATGTGCGCTGTCTCAGAATGAGAAGATTATTATATTAAATGTATTTAATGCATAAAAACACCAAAATCCTACCAACAGTGTTGACGACATTTTGTAAAAGTGTTCCAAAATGACAGGGATTGGAAAATCGACTATCTACAGACTTTTAAAGGAAACAAAAAATGGACAAGATACTGTAAATCCCCCCAAAATCATCTACAGGGAGGTCAAAAGTCGTTATACCTAGATGATTTCTTCAAAAATGTCATTCGCAGAAAAGTACACTTATTTTATTTTAAAAAAGAAATACCAACGCTAAACAAAATTTTACGTGAACTTTCAGAGGACAACGATTTGCCAAAAATCAGTAGAAGCAAATTATGGGCCGTCTTACGAGAGTTAAATTTCTACTAGGAATAGCAGAACAGGAAGACAGTTCTTATCGATAAAGATGAAATTATTTGTTGGCGAAGATCCTACTTACGGTCAATTAGAAAATTCCGTGACGAATGGAGGAATATTTATTATCTAGACCAAACTTGGGTCAACGAGGGATATACTGTAACAAACGTATGGCAAGTTAAAAATGTAAAAAGCATTTTTGCTATTGAAATAAAAATCGCCAATAATTTTCAGTTATAATTCTTGCTTGCGTTTTTCGTATGCGACGCCACTGCCAGCGTTGCAACAGATACCTTGCGCGGCTTTCCACTTTTTATAAGTTCTACTTCTGCGTCTACGGCATACGTCTTGTCATTTGTTGTCAACAAATATCCTATTTACAATGCAGTCATATCTGGTTTTGTTCATTGTTTTGCAGGTTATGCAATTCTAAAGACAATATATATTAATGTTCATATGATGCGGATATTTCAGATAAATCTTTGGATAACTTTCTACTAGGCCTAAAATGGAACAATCGAAAATGTTTAATTCATTGATATTAATGTGGGTTCTAATTGGATGTGCAGCATCTTGTTCTGAAGTATTCTTGTAAAAGACAAACGCTATGTAGGTTAGAAAATTTTGTTCATAGCTACTTAACTAGATACATCTAAATAATTCCAAGAAACTATTTGATGAATTTTGATCATTAATTTTGCTTTGTTTAAAATCTAAATTAAAGGAATGATCTAGATTGTAAGTAGATATTTAGAAATGTTTGGTTTGTAGGTTTTCGTAGGGCATTTGTCAGTGGTAGAACTATTTTGAGACAGAAAGCAACAACCTTTTGAAGTGCCTAGAAAGAAAATTCGTTGACGTGGCAACCAGCATGGAAATATTTTAACCGATTAGAAATGTTGCTTCCAAAACTGTAATATGGAAGCAATCTCAGATTCCACACACATAATAATAATAACACACACACACACACACAATAATAATAATAATAATAATAATAATAATAATAATACACACACAATAATAATAATAATAATAATAATAATAATAATAATAATAATAATAATAATAATATCTCTACCCCTCATTCTAATCACAGGGATTAGCCCAGAAGTCGGAGACTTGTACGGGAGAAGGGGCGGCATATTATTATTAAGCAGGCCACATTTGCGCCCAGGAACGACTTACGTTGGTAGGCCCTAACCACTATTCAGTGGAGGAATGAGGGAAACCTGGAAAACCTCACTAATTAGGGGGGTGGTCAAATATCAACCGGCATCAATCTCTCACATTGACCCAAGCTAACATTATTCCACCCTACCATACTCACAGAGAGGGTGCCAATCCTCTCCACGAATATAGCTTATATACGGTCTACCGGCAGCTGGGCTCGAACCAACTCCGTCTAGTCACCTCGATTCAAGTACTAACGCCTTAAACCGCGCGACCACTGACCGATAAATTATATTATACATCTTCAGAATTATTAACAATCAGAAGATTTTTAAATAATAGCTTTACTGATACATGACTTAACTGGTACAAGGATTCGTAACCTAGTTGGTTTACATGTCAAAAGTGCCTTGGGAACCAATTGTTAGGCAAAGTTGATTTAGTTTCATACGATTGTGCAATTGAATAGTATTAAATTTGTGCAAAGATTGATTAAAATATTTGCAAAGGAAAGTGGTGTATCAAATTCATAGATAGAGGAGAATAGAACCATTTGTACCATGCACAGAGTAAACTCCACTAAGAGAAGAACAACATGAAAACGATTTTCTTGTTTCAACGAACATAATTTTGACAACAGATTCTCACTTTAAGAAAAGCCGTCTGACTTTGATGAGCATCTTTTGAATGCTTGTAACATGATTATTCACATCAACCAAACTCAAAATTGGCCGGTACGATGGATTATAACCCGTCGACCGTGGCAGGGTGTGTGTTTGGAAGGTATATCAGCATCATTTGCGCATATTTGGTAGCTTACTATCTTTTAGCACATTGATTGTTATTGGTAACAAAATTTGAGGTCATTCTGAGAAAAAAGATGATATGGAATCAATTCTCCATGGTTACATATCGTCACCTGACAACCAAACTATTCTATGTCTATATATTACTGATATCGACATCTTTATATGAAATTATGCTATGTGCCAAGCACTATGCGCCAATATATTCTAAATACACGTACGATTAGTAATTTTGTATAATCGAAAGAACTATCTCATTTTATGTTCATGCAAACCTTGTTTGAACCATAATATTCCAAGTCCAAGCGACCAGTCAGGTCACAGTATCATTGTCATATGTGTAAATATAAAATAAATTGTCTCAAGTAGTAATACTATACTATTGTGAATCAAAATGTTGCGCTGTGAATAATGTAGATAAACAGGCTCTCATGTTTTTAATACTGAAAACATAATAATTGGCGAATCAGAAGATCAATTTAGGTACCCTTTCAGGATATTTAATAGTAAGTTCAAGTTACAGCTTTTGGTACTGGTAAGAGGATTAGTACGAAAGATATGCATATTCTTGATTCATGTTTGAGGATAAAGCCAAAATAAATGAGTCTAAATAAAAAACTATTAAAATCAAAGAGGACTTTAATTGCTTCCAAGAGTCAGCAAAATAATCAGATCCTTTTTTAAAATAAACATTATTCTACTGCTGGTTTTATTAACGAGTCTATCTTGAAAAAAATAAATAAATAAAAAATGGAAGAAATAAGGCGATTGCAAAAGTTTTTAATTTAATTTATGATATGTCCAAGAAGTTTTATGTAATTAATTTTTTTTTACTGTGTCCTTTGAAATTATGTATATTATTATAAAATAGTCACTGAAAGAAGAAAAAATGATCCTGTACGAAAATATATGATGGTTTGGAATTCTCATACTCCTAAGTTTGAAATATTCTCTCCTGTAAAATTTAATTAAATGGACATAGGACAGTGTGGTTGTCGGACAACGATATATCAATACACCTGTGTTGTGCAAAATTTTTGTCATTTTGTTATTGTTATTCCTGACAATCAATCATAGTAAGAGTTTCAAATCTGTCTATATGCATATTCTACTATCGATTTTATTAACTAGTCCATCTTGAAAAAAAAAATGGAAGAAATAAGGCTATTGCAAAAGTTTTTAATTTAATTTATTATATGTCTAAGACTGTTTTATGTAATTTATTTTTTTACTGTGTCTTCTGAAAAACATGTATTATTTATTATTTTAATACTAAAACTGAAAGAAGAAAACATTATTCTGTACGAAAATATATGATGGTTCGGAATTCTCAAGCTCCTACGTTTGAAATATTTTCTCATGTAAACATTTTTTGTCATTTTGTTATTGTTATTCCTGATAATCAAACATAGCAAAAATTTCAAATCTGTGTACATGTATATTAAACGTTTTACCCAAAATTGTCTCAGAAACTTGTTCCTTAAGTTTAAGTATATCTTATGACAGAAAAATGACTATTCATTATCTTCAGAATTGATTTTATAAATTCCTCACTTCATGATAGCAAGTTAACATCCATAATTGTACTGACATCAATATTTATTTAGCGTCAAAATTTGGATACAGGAATGCACACAGAAGATAAATAAATTCCTCTCCACATCTTATTGCATTTAAAAAAAAATAAGTCAACAATATTTGCCATGAGAAAATTATTGGCAATCATACAAGACATACGAACGTATCCTATCAAATGCAACGTTCAAAGTAATTACAACATTTGCTAAACCACAGATTTCTGTTGGACACGCTATTTGCAGTTGTCCACAAAATATTTAAAAATGGCCATTTCATCCAATTTAATGTCATCGCAAAAAATGCATCACCACATATTTTTCCGATTATTAATATGCAGTTGGCGCTGAATTTAACATTTAAAATAACTGCCAAACTATGCCACACTTATTTACCTAGGTGCATTCTTCCACAATGCCATTAAATCTTTTATTCAAATAGTTCCTTAATTTGTCACAGAACCATAATTTATAATATTATTACAACAAAAAAACAACAGAACTCTGCGTCACTGATTGGCAAGGCCCGCGGGATTCTTTACTTTTAAATAGACCTATTAGTATTTTAATAGATCGCTAGGGTTTATATATAGAGTGCTGTTATCAAAAATAAAGTAACTGACGTTAGATAAATACGTACGTTTAGTGGGATTCAAAAATAAATATATGGGTATTGCATTAAATTTGAATTACAGTCCGACCAGCTGCCGCAGTTGTTATTTTTTTTTGTCATAATTGCACTACGTGTACTGTAGTCCGGTATAAATACGCCAAAACGAAGGATACGATAACAGATTTTAGTGAAATTAATACAAAAATTTACTTTACATCTTTCCAGATACAGGGTGCCCGGAAACTCCGCGCATAAAATGTAGGGTGCGAAATTACTCGAAATAATGATGTGTTAAGTTCATGTAAAATTTTTTTGAAAACCCAATATTGGCGGAGCTACGTAACCTCAAAGTTACAGCTGTCACTTGTCAGTAGCCGACCAGACATAGGTATACTGGTTTCGAGCTTATTATCTCTCATAAATATATCATAGGTGAGGTATCTAACGAATAATCCTAGCTGTTTTAGTTTGTCTAACGCGGCAGGAGGGACCATGACTACGCGGTGTAGAACAAACTACATCTATCGGTCATTTGCTACTTCATGCCAGACTGAAAATGTCACGGACACGAAGCATTTTACATGCTGTAGACACCATAGAAAGCTGTCGATCTTTATCGCGTTCGGCGAGAAACGATATTTTGCAAATATGGAATTCCAGGAAACAAACTACTCTGTGGGCTAATGCCCCGACCAACATTGAATTACACCTCCGTCCGTGTTTGCAAAATACCGTTTCACGCCGAACGCGACAAAGGTCGACAGCTTTCAAAGGTGTCTGTCTACTGCAATGTAGAACACTTTGTGTCTGTGACATTTTCAGTCTGACATGGAGTAGCGAATGGTCGATAGATGTAGTTTGCTCTACACTGCGTTTTTTTTATTTGTTTTTTTTTGGTTATAACTTTTGTAATACTGAAACGTTATTTTTTTTAATTTACTTTTATAAAACCGTGGTTTCAGATAAAATATTTCTAAAATTGCGATGCTGTAAAGAACAGAATGGGCAGGTGCCAGGTGAAGAAAAAATTATAATTTTTTTGTCGTTAATTTTATTAAAATTCTAGCGGCATTCTTTTAAAAAATGGAATGTTATTCGAAAATTTGATCCTCCCGTCTGGAGTCAAAAAACCAACCGTTTGCGAGAAAATCGACATTTAAATTTTTTGGACACTGGTCAATCAGACTTACCCAAATATACCTATATTTAAAAGGTTATCGTTTCCGAGATGTGGGGTGTCAAAATATTTTTAATTTTATTATTTTTTCGACCGGGTAAACGTAGGTAGAATCATCGATGGTTTCAATAGTCAAACGTATGCACTACGTCGCATAAAGTTCTGCAATTTAAAAGAACACATGATGTGCCATGAGTGCCGCTCTCCGCTAGTGGCATCAAAATTAGAAAAAAAAAATGATTTTTCCGTCCCATAAACCCCCGAAATGAAGAGATGTTTAAAAAATAATAATTAAATAAAGTAATAAAAAATTTGAAATTTTTAACATTGTGTATATCGAAAATGAAAAGTGAACTTTTGGATATAGGTATATTTGAATAAATCACCCCTTCCAATGATGCCAATACTTGAGGCACAATTCATCTTTCAAATCAGAAATAATTGGTTATCTGACATATTCTTAATATGGATTGTAGATTGAAAATATGTGGAGTGGATACACCACCATTTTTCAGCGTTACCTTCGGATATGATCTTAAAAACTTCATTTTTCCTCTACCAAACAATTGCTATACTTTTCACATAGACACAATACATAGGTGGAGTTTCTTCTTTTAGTAGGCTAATGTTTCTTGACTTTATAACGTCCAGATAGCAGTACCGGTACTGTGAATGTGTGTTAATAGCTAGAAACAATGAGATGCTCTTTTTGTCATTACCAAAGTAATACTCAAGACATAAATTAAATACAATGTAGCAGTATTAAATATAACAGTAATTAGTTGAAAAATAAGTGTAGCGTAGCATTAAGAAAAGTAACTTAGAAGTTTAGTTAGGAGGTCACATGAAGATAGTACCGAAACTGTTAGTAAAGACAGTGTTACAATAAAACAAAGAATGGAGAACATGCAATGTTATCCGCCATATTTTTCGACAAAATTTGGCCTTCAATGCTCTTCTTGTTTTATAACGAGTCTTCCATATAACTGAACCCCAACGCGTCTTTTAATTGTAGTTAGATTGTAGTAAGTCTACCAACCAACTAGCCGAAGATCGTCGGATGCAATATCCAGCCTAAAGATGCGAATCACTTTAGAAATCAAACTATATTGGCTTACCAAATCCAACACACCATTTCATGCATGTACGAAAAGTCATACTGTTGCTTTAACTTACTAGGCAATAACTCGAAAATAGTTTTATTAGCAGCTTCTTCAATTTCTGCCGGGAGAAATTTATTTACTAGATCACTTTTCGTGTCACGACATTTGAAGTTACGTGTGAACAATCGATGGAACTTTCGTTACCTTCGCAACAATAAACTTCATGGACAATTGGATTTCCAAATTATATTTTATAAATTGAATAAGGTAAGCAATGCGTTGATGGTGCATTTAATGGTGTTTGTAAAAAATAGTATGATGTGTGCTAAAATTGATTTTATTTTGTTTTCACAAAATAAAATGTGACTTTTAGCGCTTATATCATAAATGTACATACAGATGCACCTCAATGTATTATTAACAGTGTAGATAAAGCTTTTGTATAAGAAACTGAAGTATATATAATGGGCTTTATTTTATTACAGTAAGTACTTACTTAATTGGTTGCCAACTAATTATTTCGAAGGATTTGGTTCTGTACTTAATTTTAAATTCAAAATATATTAGAGTCTGTGATACCCTGGCCGCATTCAGTGTGTAAAAAATAATTACTCCGAGCGTAATTTATGCCCAATTACTCGACTATTTGGGCTTTGGAAGCTAAGGTATTTTATTACCAAAAAAATAAAATTTGTAACTTCGCATTAACGTCTCTTAAAATAATAAAGTATGGCGTGTTAAAAGAAAAAGTCATAAAATGGCGCTTCCTTTACATTTTTATTTCGGTAGGTATAAAATGGGTTTAATAAGATTAACAAGCGAACATATTTTGAAGTTGATGCAGAAGGTATCTCATTTAGCTGACGTACTTTCCAGAGGAAGATTTCAACTTTAACAGCTGTTGCGCTGCGCTCCATTCATGTAAATGCTGGATTATAATTAGAATTCTGATATATATCTCCAGATACATCAAATTTAGTAATCCATATCTTAGCAATAGCTAAAAAAATAGTAAACACGCATTGCAGTGATTTATTTATTTTTATAGTGACTAATTATAAAGCGGGCTTTGAGTTAATTCTAAAAATAAAAATTAAGTGGTAAAGTGATACTCTTCTCTTTTTAACGCGACTATTTATATGATTTGAACTTGACCGGCTGTGATAGTTTTAAGTGGCGTTTTCATCTTTTTGTATTTAACACATCGTCATAAAAATTTCTATACTGGCGTATTGTGGTGTTTGTAATTTGCGATTTCCGGTGGTTTTAATTATCTTACGGTGGCCTACAATTGCTGCAGTCAATCTTGGTTAATTGACATGCAGAATATGTCAGGACCGCAAATTAGAAACAAAAAATTTTAACAGTACCCATTTAAGCTTTATAAATGAAATACTTTATAATATATTTATTAGAGTTCCTCTCCAGCAAAAAAAGTTTGTAAAAGGATGCCGTCGAAATATATATAGAAATATTTAAAATAATAAAAGCATTTCTTTAAATGTATTTATATGTAGCTGTCACAAGAAAGTGGCAATAAAGTAAGTAATGTAAATGACAATAATTAATTTAACAATTATTTAAATTAAATTGTTAGAAAAATGATTCAACATCATATATTTTTATTCATATGCATTTATGTCATTAGCTCTGCCAATTTGTTGGTAAAACCACCAATATTAAAATACATTATAATATAAATGGATACATTTACGTAGAATTACATTCTTCATACTTTCAGGTATGCCATAAAGATTTTTTTATCATTTATCACACTATAAATAAAAGAATACCTATATCATAATTCAACCTAATGAGTTTCAAACGTTGTTAAATTTGATAACTTTTAATGTATTTACTTTTATGGATGATATCGCATTCTTCATGTTTATCATTTTCTACCCCACATCACATTTAATATCTACAGGATTTGCAGCCCATCATATCAAAATATAAAGAACAATAATTGGACACCTGTTTAGCTACTGACTTTATGCTAAACGGATTGCTTCCTCTCATCTTTGGGGCCACTCTTGACGCCCAAATTCGCCTCGTCGGTCTGCTAGTGCTCATTCTGTTTAAATGTCCCCATCAGCTTAGTTAGCTTTTCTCTTTGAACTGTAGTATTGATTCGATTTGAAATTTTTCTCTTAGTAACTCATTTCTAACTCCTCGTCTAGTTATCCCTTTGACCTTTTTTAAATACCTAATTTCCATGTGATAATATCAGCCTGTAAATTGATCTATGCTCCTTCATCTTTGTTGTTTTTTATTACTTTCCCTTTATTTATAAAATTGTTGATTGCAGAATACATCTTTTAAGTGTTAACTATCCCTTCTTCAATTTCCAAATCTTGTTTTCTCTCTTCCCTCATCAGTCATTGAACTTAGATAGATGAACTGATTTACTTGTTCTATTTGTGTGCCATCTATTGCTACATTTTTATCAAGGATTCCGGCCCAATACCCGTCACTTTTGTTTTACTCTTATAGCATTCCTGCATTTTCCATTCCTTCGTTCCAAATCATAAATTTTTCTTGCAAGTCTCGTTCACAACCCGCCATGGGTACCATGTCATCTGTAAATGAACTTTCGTTTATCTGTACTTTTTTTCTCTGAGCTCCTGTGACCTACATGGAAGTATCTATCCTTCTGATTATGTAATCCATAAACACAGTAAACGGTGAAGGATGCATAACCCCTCCTTGTCTTCCGTCGTTCTGAACATAGTCGACCTCATATTTTTTTCAGTAGCAAATTGCCTCTATAATAATTACAATCATTATTGTCTCCTTTTTTGAAAATCAACAGTATTGCTCTTATTTCCCAATCATCTGGTATTATCTCCTTCTTATAGATTTTATTAAATAATTCTAAAAGCTTATGTGTTACACTGTATATTTTATCATGTTTTGATGAGTCTGTCGTGTCCTGGGGCTTTCTCATTCTTCTATGCTTTCATAGCTTCCTTGAGTTCTGTGATTTGTTGATATCCAATATTTCTCATTTCACTTCCATTATCATTTGTTTCACCTTCACTTTTATTTCTTTGACAGTTAATTGATACTTTCAATCACTGAGTATCTACATATTGTTTCCATCTAAAGGATATCTATATATTAATGAATATTAAACATCATATAAAACAAAAATCATATTTGAAATACAAAATTTTCAAATGAAGCGCAAGTTAATAATGATAATCTAGATTACAAATCAAAGCCTGTTTTTCCATTCTATTCCATGAGTGAGTGTTTTTTCTGTACAGACATATTTGTGTCATCAACCTTTTTTTCAATGTTGTTTCATAATTTTGCAACAGAGAGAAGTATTTAAACCATTTCTGCTTCTTTGGAAATCGTTATTAATTCATCTCTTTAAAGATCATTAATTAAAAACGAATTTAACGTAGGCGAGTCACTTTTCATCGATAATTATCTTACAGCAGGTACATTTAGAAACTGAACAAATTTCTAAAGAATATATCGAACAAAATTGCATAACAGCTTACTTTGTAATTTTCTGGTGTAATAAACAAGACTACTTTCTTAACTGATCGCATATGGAGATAATAACACAGCATATAAATAGCCGAGATTCTTGAAGAAAATAAGCAAAATGTCATTCAATATGCAAATGCACTGGTTCTTTCAATCTTCTTATTTTGCTCTCTCTCCTCTTTTGACCGGTATTACATGTTTTAATAATGGATGCGTGTTAAGTAATATTTTGCTGCGTTCTTGTTTTATTTACTTTACCCTTGTGTATCAAAAAGTAATTGAGATGGTCGATGTACCAATGTACAGTTGACTGGATATTTAAACGGCATTCATTAATCTTATGATCTTATGAATCATATGATCTTATGAATCATATTTTTCCAGTGTACATATTTATTTATTCAATTTTTGGTTATTTAAAGATTTATATGAATGAACTAATTATTTGCTGTATCTTCGACCACCAGTTAGGCAGTGAAAGGTAATCCATAAAACAAGCGGCGACCTGACAATGATGTATCACTTTTTCATTAGTTCATCAACGTTTTCGACAAAGGACGGTTTATGTCAGCAGTGACAAATTGGGTGAACATTTCACTACGAAGACATGTGTTGAATCCATCGCCCACTCTCCTTAATTGACAATTCGAAGTTTGATAGATCTCTCCGGTAACTGCAAGGCACGGATCGCGATAGATGCCGCCATCTAGCGGGAGATAATGGTACTACGTTCTCAGAAGCAATAGGCTACATAAATTATTGGGAGCTGCGTTAATAAAATAACAGTAATTACTATTGCGACATTATTAGTAGTAATAATGTAATGTATTTTATATAGGACAATTAAAATAAACTAACGTCGCTTCAAATTTTTTATGCTATTGGATCTATGTAAACAGAGAAGTATGACCTTAAGTTTTTTTTTACTGAATAACAGGTAATATTACGTATTTCCTTTAAGAATTAAATTAAAATTGTTCATTTAAGTTAAAATAAATGCATATCCTTTTTTTAAACAGATATTTACTCGTAATATGCGTATATTTGTTCTTAAACCGTCAATTTTGGAGCGGTTATTTAAAATGAAACAAGAGAATGAAGTTCAGTATAAATAGAGGACTGTTTATTTAGTTACTCTTGTTGAAGTTGAAGTCCAGAATTGTCTTTTAGTGTAATTATCCATCCTGCATTGTAATATTACTTTGTGCGATACATTGTAATTTTTACATGCACTTAAAATATCACAGTAGATGATTTACTTTTTATTGTATAATTAGATTGTAATACACATTTTACACAGTAACTATACATTGTTGTTTTTTATTGCATGTTTAATCAGTTTAGTTCTGGGTTATTGTGCCACAGCGTAGGTAAGTGGGCACCGCCAGTTTCAGAATTATTGTGTATTTGTGCTTAGCTGTAAATCTTTGACGTGCCCTTGTTGCTCTCGATAACTGGAGAAAAACGAGGCATAGGAGGAACAATTACGGAAGAGGCGCTAATATCCTACTTTTTCAATGTAGAGAAACGGTTTGCTATAATCAATGTTGAAAGTGCACAAAGGTATTGATATTTCGAAGTATGATAAACTTACTTCATAATTGAAAGTAGATTCTAGAAAGTATAAACCAAAGAACCGAATCGAAGAATTTTTGAAAAAAGCACCGGATGGGGATAATTTACAAGTTGAGGCAGAAAATAAAAGATTTTAATATTTCAAGTTATACATTGAGCGTTTTATTTTGAAATCTTTAAAAGTTGCAACGATCATGGGAGTCGCAGGTTCTTGTTGATACAATAAATTAACCTCTATGGCAAGGCAATTACCTATACGTACTCATTTAGGATACGAAAACCAATATTTTAAAAAGTTTCACAATTATGGAAGAAACTTTTTAGTCAATGCCGATGGGAGATTTTTATTGCTATATATGTGGCTGGAAAATGTACCTACTACACAAAACATGTAGACATCAACACACGCTCTAACAGAGAACAGACATATTAAACCTTAATATAATGGTTGTGAATAATAAATTATATAAGTTTATTTTAACATTAACCAAATAATGTATAAGTATAAGTACACATATAAGTATTAATTCTGTATTTTGATCTTGTGCGTGTTTTGAGCCTGTGTATATGTGTATACTGGGAATGCAGTTTATACGGATAATGAAACATATTTAATAACAATACCTTATTATTAATACACGGGTGAACCTTAAATAAGTACAAATATTTTAACCAGCAATATAGTTATGTGTCTAGAACACATAATTAATAGCTTTTTTACAAAAAAATCAGAAATAAAAAAGTGAAATTTTAAATAAATTTTGTAATATTTCTGTAGAAAACTTGTTGAGGACCGCTGGCCAGATTGCCACTTTTATACTTTTATGACTCATAGTGCTGCACACTGAACGTGTGGTTCACAGTGTTGCCAGTGTTACACAAAAATATTTTCTTCAAGGAAGTTTAAAACCTTATCCTCAGGGACGCAAAATTTGCGAATATTAGCTCGAATTATTTGATGGTGGGAAAAAATCTCAACTTTTAATTTTCAACTATAACATTTTATATTATTTTTATTATCAAACTGTCATTGACTGCCATGACAGATTATCGGAAGCCAAGGTCAAACTTGCTAATCCCACATAATAATGAAAATAGCAATAATATTGTTTTGTGAAATTTGCCAAAAGTTCACTGATTAAATAGTTAATTACCGTATTGCTTTACTATTACTTTAAAGAAAACGTAATATTTATATTAGAGGAGATATGGCAACCTCGCAACAAATCATATGGTTCATTAGCTTGGTTATAACAGATATGTGAGAGGTCCTCAAAATGTGGGTATTTTAAAAAAAAATAATATCTCCGTAAATATTAGAAATTTTTAAAAATGCCTTTCGCTAGACTGATCTATATGACGAACTACACCAGCAGTTAAAATATTTGTACATTTTTAAGGTTCACCCTGTATATTATCAATTAATTACAAATATTTGTATTTTTAACTAAAGAAATCGTAGCTACTTATATGTCTATTCGTCTTTAGAATATATTTATGATAACACATATACTTATTATTAAAATATCCTTATAAAATGTCAATAAAATTATTCAAATATACACTCTATTTATACCGTCGATAATAAAAATATTTAACTTAATTTTCGAACTACAATCTTTTTGTAGCATCAATAATAAAAATATTTAACGCTATTTTGGAGCTACAGCCTTTCTTTTTTGCCATACATATTTTGACACAGTTTATTTTGATCTCAGGAATTTCTATCACTCTTAATGAACCACCCCCCATTCCCACAGAAAAGTAAAATTTTTTTCATGAACTAACATTGCGTCCTATTTTTTACCGGTCTCCACAAAGTAAAATCGAATTAAATTAAATGACTTTGAGTTCGCTCCGTGGCCGCTTTATTAAAACTTCTAGCGCTTCCAAAGGAAAAAAATTAATAATACGAACACAATTATGAGTCGAGAACTGAGTGAATCGAATCATACGCCTGGTGAAACGTATTATGGAGGCAAGTGCGCATTATTTCATAAGAGCAGTTGCTTGTTTATTCAAAACAATATGGCCTTTCATACCACCGACCACTTGACTGTTTTATTATATTTGAAAGTTAAGCCTGTGAGTCGGCCGTCACAAATTTTAATTGGGAAAAATATCGCATCTTAATAATGGCTTCCGCAGTTACATAAGGAATAAATCGAGCGTCTGTTTCAGATTCGTTTTTTACACGCGCGGATGAGTTCATCATGTACGATATAGTTAACAAAGAATTAGTTCACTTGTCCGCAGGCGGCAGTAAACTGACACAGGCGCATCCGCCAGATATTGAAATATTAGTTTCTTGCTTGTAAATCGGTGCTTTGAAATTACAAATGAAATGATTATATTATATTAAAATATTTGAAACATTTTTGTTATTCATTCATTTTGTTATTCTCCCGCACAAGTCTCCGACTTCTGGGCTAATCCCTGTGATTAGAATGAGGGGTAGAGATATTATTATATATATTATTATTATTAAGAGAAAAGTCACATACTTCCCAACTAGACCAGTGCTTAAGCGTTTGCAAATGGTAAAAAGTGAAAAAAAAAATAATAGTAGAATGAAACCCATTGGAAAAGGAAGAGAATACAACAAAAATGAAAGACAATATAATTTACGGGCGATCTAAGGTCGGGAAGTGAAAGGGGGCGAGTTTTCAAGGGTAAAAAACGGTTTATCTCGATTTATGGCAACACTACGAGTCCTATGGAAAAAAGTTAAATAGCAAAATTGTAGGTAGTAGAGATCGATAACTTTTGTATTTACACTTTTTTCTCATAACCTCAAAATTTATGTGAAAAATTCAAATAACCAAGGTGATTTAAATTCTTTACTGTTTAAGAAAGGTATTTTAAGCTAATATGTATCAAATCTCCTACAATTCCTATCAATGAAGTCATATGTATGTTCTCTGATACCAAACATCTAGGTATGCTAATGAACATCCACAGACAAAAGTCTATTCAATAATTATCTAATAGAGTTTTGTCTGTGGATGTTCATTAGCATACCTAGATGTTTGGTATCAGAGAACATACATATGACTTCATTGATAGGAATTGTAGGAGATTTGATACATATTAGCTTAAAATACCTTTCTTAAACAGTAAAAAATGTTACAAAAGCCAATAGTAAGGAATACATGGGTAGATATTGTGGGTGTAATTCAACGCAGGTTGGGGCTTTTGTCCACTGAGTAGTTAGTTTCACACAATATTGTTAATACCTGAAAATATATGTGATTTAAATTCATTAGCAAAGTAGTGCTAATCTCATGATATGCAGTTAACCATAGTAAATAATATATTACTTTTACCTGTAGGAGGAATATCTTTGTGATTGATTACTTTGAAAACATTAACCTAGAAAGAGTAAATGCAGTGAAAGGTTTGGACGTAAAATTGTAAACTGAAATTCACCCTTGGCATTGAGGATATTTTGAGCAAAAGTTTTAGAACGCGTGGCTCTATAAAATGGCAAACTCACGATTTCCCTAATGTTACATCTATTTTTCTTTTATATAATTCTCTAGTGCGTTCAACTATAGAATATAGTTGTATTGTTTGGAACCCATATTTTGTTAGTTAGTTCAAAAGAAAATATGTAATTTTATACTTTTAAACTGAACATTAATAAATAGTTATTTATGCAACAAGTACAAAAAGTAAGTGAGAAATTGTCCAACGAGGCCGTCAGGCCGAGTAGGACAACACGTCGAGTGCAATAAGCACTTTTTGTACGAGTTGCATACAATATTTTTTCTACGTTCATGCAAAAACCAAAAAATGTTATTTAGATGACACTAAGTCTAGGAAAATGTGACCGATTTGAACGTTTATGTTTGTCATGATGACAAAACGCTATTGTAGAGTGACAGATAAATGCAATAAACATTTTATTGCACTAGTGCAATAAAGAACCACTTTTTCCACTAAATATAGTTCAATAAAGTTTAGTTTTTTGCATGAACGTAGAAAAAATAATTATGTTTATAATGAAAGATTGTAACTACTAAGAACTGATGAAATTAATTTTTTGAACAGAGTATTCTTAAAAACCTTAGCAAACAGAATTTCAAATTTATAAAAAGAGAACCCTCTCTCTATTATCCCAACATAAATGGAGTGATGAGGTTTGATGGTTCTAGCCAATATTAGTGGATTAATTTAATACTAGTTAATTGTTACAACTCCTCTTTTAACTTTTTTTGCAACTTAGAAACAATTAATTTAAGTATGATTTTTTACCACCTATCGCTCCGTGTGTCTATAGAAATATGAATATACTGAAATAGAGACAAAAATATAATTAACATATCCTAAAGATGTAGTCATAATATACAGTCTATACAGAAAAATTTACAATTAAACGATTTTGGTGGCGATGATGTATAATCATAAATTTTTTAAATAGAACAATAAAATATATTACTCATTATGCTTAGTTTAACTAAAAGTATTAGGAATTAACAAACAAATTTGTGTTTCTTAATTTGAATAGATAATTTAAAAAATAGACATTTTGTATCCACATTAATTATAATTATTGTAGTTGCAGTTAAAAAATATTATGATGGTGATAGGAAATCTGAATTAATAATGGTGATAGGAAATCTGAATTAATACTTAATTTATAATCGTTTCGTTAATATTCATTTACTTATATATTTTTTATTGTTTCAGGTAAGATCTTACCCTCATAACCGGTTTTTCATCAGCGTGTAAATAAGAGTAAGTAATATATTATTTGTTTATATATCGCACACACATTTTTCGTATTAAAAAACAATTTATCTAAAAAATATAAGTTACGTAATACTAGTTTGTCTGATATTTTGTTATAAAATCCTTAATTTTTCTGTGTTTAAATTATTTTCAAAAGCTGAATTTACTATTTCGCAACCCTGAAATTGGAAAAAAACTTTTGTTTTATGGAAAATTTTTTGTTGATATTGTTTTCTGAAAATTAAACTGTGTGGTTCTGTTAAAACACCATTTATATGAGTAATATCAAATGATGCAAAAACCTTCTCAAGTTGTCGCTAGATTTAGAAAATGCTGAAGAAAGCTGGTGATAATACTAATAATAATAATAATAAATATTATTGTAAAATGTAAATGAGATGGGTGTAATTTAGAATGTTAATTTCCATGTTAATAATTTGACATACTTTGGCTTTTTCATACGTTTTACACAAAATGCCAAACAAATATTTCTTTCCTGATACTAATTTTTGAAAAAAAAGCGAAAATACTGTTATTTTATGTAAAGAAAGCATCTGGTTAAATTAAGAAAAGCATTATTTCTTTTTCAGTTATACACCTCTGGTGTTGATTTAATTATATTTTTCTATTTTTCAAAGATTTTTTTCCAATTACACATCTGTTTATTTAAGTCAACAACTTGCATAGAAATTTCAAGGAACAACTGCGGGCTAATGCAGCACCTGAAAAGTCTATAGCAAATAGTTAACGCCGATTTCGAGCTTATTAGTTCTCATTAGTGAGTGGTGAGTTAACTAACGAATGTTCATGTCTCTCAAACTCGACATATCTGAGTACGCAAAATATAGCACAGCTACATCTAGCGGGCACCTATTGGCACTTTATAATAAACAATCAGAATTTTTCCTTTCAAACAAATATTTTTTTGATATGATATTAAGAAATTGAATATTTTTAATTTACAATTTTTCAAAAGATTATATAACCTAATAAAACTGTATTTAAAAACTTCACAACAGATTGCACACGTTTCTTTTCCACATCCCTTAATAAAAAATATGCATTTTTGAAATAAATAAACGCATTATTTGATTGGGATTTTACACATCCTAAACTACACATAGAAAAAATTAATTTACGCAACACCTTTTTTTGGTGGACTAATTTACCTCTACCTTGTGATAATATAATATCTGCAGATATAAAGTACTTGATTATTTACACTGTAATATTACTTGTTTTTTCTGGAACTGTAGGCGACAGAGGCAGTTCATTTATTCGAATAATTGTAAATTTAAATCAACATGTAATTCCTTTGATCCTGTCATATCAAAGTATCGAATAATAATGCTGGGTACACAAGAGAGACTCGGGAATCTTTGTTTCATTGCGGTTGAACCACAAGGGAATTGAAGTTATTTTGTTCGATTTCCTCCCGCCGCACAACTTGTTCTCAATGTGGGATGGCAACGCAATTGAACATCATAATTGGTAATCAGCGGTGTCGTAGAGACCACGACACGTGTCACAAACAAGGCTCCACGTGAACAAAACAAACTAATACCCCTTTACAAGCTGGGGCGATGTTTGCGGCATTACGTGTGGTCTTATTCCAGGCCAGAAAATTGATAGAGCCGACCGTCTACTGCCTCGTTCGACTCACTAGTTGGTCTAATGAAAAAAAGCAAATCCTATGTAAAAAAAATCAACTGCTAGTTCAATTTCGCTAATGACTATGACCTCCACTACCCCAAACTCTGATTGCAGTGTAACTGAGGAAATTATATTTCCTATTTTCCAGCAAAATGAAATTATTAGCTATTTTTCTGTATTTGTTTCCTATGGAGTCCATCTTCTTCGCATACCCAGAGAGAAATGTACCTATATGTAAAGTTTTACTCCAACATTCCTAGTGTTATACAGAATGTGTTTAAAACCTTACTACTCCTACAAAATATGAAGAATAATATCCGTTCATAACTTTGCGGATATTATGATTTGGAAGTTTTTGGGTCTCTTGTAGAATTATTTTTAAATCAGCGGTTTAGGTACAAAAAATGTTTTTTATTAGTACTCTTAGTTATTTTGCTTATTTTAAGCACGCCTTAGCGTTTTTAAATCCAATATTAAAAAACGCGCTTATTTTAAAGTTACCACGGCCAAAATCAACTACCCGAGATCTGACATGAGTATCTTGTAGCATCAAATGAAATATGTTTCGAAAGCTTTATTCAAATATTCAATAACCTTAATTTTTTTACATGAATGTGAAAAGTACACTTGGTATTGAATGAAATATTAACACTTCGGTTTTTTTAAATCGGTGGAAATGCTGTTCAAATTAATATTGCTAACATTCTCGGAAATCAATGAGGTTGCACTTCCATTAATAGTACTCCCAATAATGTTTAAAACATTCTTCTTATTGCAAATACTCTCTTCAATGTAACCAGTTACCACAGCTACCGATTTCCATCCTACTGTCGTTGGATTTGATCTATTGCCATGCTACTATTCACTGTAATGGTCGAACGTACATCGAACGCATGCTCAGTGTATTCCTTAGGATCGTCCAATTTAAGATATCGTGAAATTTGCAAGGGACATGATCCAAATGTATTAATACCAATCACTTGATTGGTGCATTTCCCCTTATCATACCGTAAGAAAATTCGGCATGTAGTTACATTTTGGGGACGCGATGATATATACTGCTTCATCAAACGCATTAACAAATTCCATCACTGTCGGTAACAGTAAAACGTCAAGCCTTCACTGTCTTAAATGGTCGGATAGTAATAAGCAATACGGTTCCTTCTTACTTGATGTCTCATGTAAGCGTAAAGGCCGGTCCAGACACAGCGACTAATCGCACGATAAAATGGTCATGTAAGTCGTTCGACAAAACGTATTATAAATGGCGCGTCCATACAGTTGCGAGTTACCGTTAAAATTTCTCGACGTTCAGTTTTGTGACGATCGCCATGGAAGAAGTAATACTATGGCCAATTTATGCCGTATGTCTTGCAAGAAAATTTCGGAATAACAAAAGAAAAAATCGAAGAACAAAGTGGTCCAGGGAATGGCTGTGAAAGAGATCTAAATAATTGTCCCATGTTCGATTCGATAAATTCTCCCAAAATGTGTCGAGAGCATTGACGAAGATCAGACATGTTGCGACTCTAGAGGGAACCATACTAAAACAAGAACGATAAGTTGTAGCACCCGTCTACATTCTCCTACATGTCTCATCAGTTATCGGAAAATGATGTCTTAGCCTTCAGTCTTTCGATTTAGCGTTCAACCTCATTCCGTTTAGACAAAACGTACGTTTTGCGATCCACACATTCCATTTTACTTGATACATTTTGTCTGATTCGACATATCGTTCAATTAGTCGTTGTATCTGGACCGGCCTTTATCGCACAATTCACATCTTCTACAAGAGCCAAAGATACCGCAAATGGCTACCACCTTCAAAAATAAATACGTATGTCCAGTGCATCTGTGAAAAACGCAAATCGTCTTCAGTCTTGAATACATATGCCTTCTTGGCTACATCATTCTTGCTAATTGTCTTCAAGACTTTCACAAATAATTTTAAATCAATCACTTTGTTTATCCTAAACATACTTTGCAATGGATAGCCCACATAGTCAACGCCTAGTACTATTTTGACATTTTCTAAAGTAATGAACCTCATCTCGTTAGTTTGTATCTGTTACCTTTTGCTCTTCCATCCATTTGATAAACTTGTCGTATTCTTTCTTATCAGAATTTTTCGATTTCTGCGGTGTTAATCCGGTTCTGCTTTACTATTTAAATAATCACTGTTAGAATAATTTTTAAACATTGTAGAGACGAAACTTGTAACAATTTAAGAAATTGAAATTTTGAATTGTGTCATGTTTTCTGTGTATAGGCGAATATAATTAAATTACCATGTCACCATGTCGCGCCAAACACTTCTGACGTTTGATCAACTTCCGCATAAAAATGCATGATAATAGATGACTAAAAAAACTGTACATTATTATTTGATGTTGAATCTCTATCTTCATCTCATTTCAAATGTCTATCAAATTGACTCAGATCTGTTCAGATTGTTAATCTATTCCGATACCTTTAAGACACTAATTATTTACGATTTTGTCACACATTTGATTTATCACTAGCCACAAATTAGCTGTAATCGATGGTCACTAATCAGCTGTGAATAAATTAACAAAAATTAACTGTAAAAAATAGTGTCCGTTCAAAAACTAGATTTTCAAGATTCCCCGTTTTCATAAATATCTTGTTATAGCCATCCAATCCTTGTTTGTTCTCATATAAAGTATCCATATGATTAAGAAAATAAGTTTTTTAATTTGCACCAAGAAAGCAGTGTTGTTTCTATCATTTAAAATTCCTTCATAATTAACATTTCTAAATTAATTTATACATAATAGTTAATTTGAATCTTATACTCATGACAAAATTAATACTTATAGTTTAATAAAATATATAAACGGTTAGAATAATTAGAAGTGAAACAATAAATCTATACATTTTGTGTTTATAGATTTAAAAACATGTTCAACGTTTTTAATCTTTTTTACCGAAATATTCTGAATTTTGCATAATTAATCTAGGCCTTTTTTAGCGTAATAAATAATTTAATAAAATTACTTTATACCAGAGCATAATTTATAAGAAATTCTGGAAATTAGAAAACAAAATTAATTAAACGAACACCGAAGACAAAAATAATTAAATAAACTGTTAAACTAAAATAAAATACTAAATTCGGTGACTGCTTTTTGGAAAAATATATTTTGAACAAGCCAAAAATTTTACACTAAAATGAACAGATTTAAATAGGCAAACATAGGTACCCACATAATGAATAAATATCATATTTACTGAATGTATGTTAAATTAAAAAAAAAAACTGGCAGTTATTATACTGCATAATTTTTAGACTCGTCACATAATCGGTTTTGGTCATTGACGTTTTGAAATACATATCGGTTTCTTCATCAGAAACATCGGTAATACTGAGGATTCAGTATTAGCTGACTGCTGATTGTTATTGGTTTATTATGTTCTTTTGCACGTTCTCTCATTTTTCTCTTCTCCTTTTCATAGGAAACTCTCTTGCCCAGATTTATTAAATGCCCTGCATCTGTCATCTGATTCACACTCGATTACTTTGTATGCAGATTTAGAAAGAGTAGAAATGTGACCTAAAGAATAGCAACCATGAGATATTAGCAGGTGCCGAGCATAAATTGGATGATGCTTGTTTTCGATTCCACCGCAACGGTGCTTTGAAAATCAATTCTTAACCGTGTTGTTTTAATATTTTTGTATTTGCTCTATCATTTATATTTTCATGTCATAAGCAAAAGTTTGTAGAGCAAAAGTCATAGATAAAAGTGTGAAACATCAGTAAAGGGCTCAAACTGGAGTAATCCAAAAGTTGCAATATCCAGTTGAGATTTGAATCGATTCAATGTCTTGAAATAGTTATATCTTTAACATAATAAGAAAAAAGTTATTGCCTAGGTCGACTATGTGTAACACTCCAGAATATAATGTTACAACTATAATGGTAAATAACTACCTATTTGAAGCATAAAGTACTGTTTGTTACTTACCAGGTTTATGTAAAATGCATACGTAACTTTTCATTTGTTTTGTATTATTAGGTACCCTGGGTTTTACTAACTTTGTTATGTTATTTTTATATAAGATGTACTCATACTATAAACAAAAATTATGGATTTGCATTCGTATATATTTTTAGGAATTATTTTTTGTAAGAAACAAGAAAACCACGTAGTATTTAATCTTGATCATCACTTACTAATAAAATTTAAAAATAGAAAACTTCTAGATAACATTTAAAAAATGCAGAAAGCAAATACATATGTTTTTTATTGTGCCTAAATTAACGTAACTTAACCCTCAACTATATATTACTGAGTAATACAGTAATTTCCAAATGGATTTTGAATTAAAATGTTGTAGCATTTCCAGCGTTACTGCTACCTGATTTGGAAATTTTATATTTAACAAAATAAAGGCGAAACCTCTCTGAGACATTATTACATGCTGCGACATTGTATTCCTCAAAAATGTTGTTTTATAAAAGTACAAAAATGAATAAACAAGTAGATATAGCATGAAAAATGTAATTCTGCTGTATTTATCTGGTGTTTTTTGTAGTACAGCATATGTATTTGATATTTTTTATATTATTACATGGTATTCGTGGACTTCACGAAAGCATATGATTCTGACAAAAGGAATAAAGTAAGTAAAATATTGAAACAATTTGGGGTACAAACTAAACTAATTAGGCAATTGAAAATGACCTTAGGAAATACCAAAAGCAAAGTACCAATAAAAGGTAAATGTTCGGAAGGTTTTACTTTTGACACAGGACTGTGACAAGGAAACCCACTCTCAACGCTTCATTTTAATTTAATACTAGAAAAGGTCAGAAGAGATAGTTAGTTGAACAGAGAAGGACATATATTTTATCAAAGTCACCAAATAGTATGTTATGCAGATGACGTGAGCACAACTGCTAGAAATAGTAGGGAATTAGAAGTGACAAGCAAACTTGTAGAGGAAGCACGTAAAGTGGGATTCCATAATTTCAAACATAAATTTCAAATAGAGCACGCAGGACGGAGAGTTGGAGTCTGAAAAAGTTCAAGAATATGTGAGTTTGGGAGCGCTGATAACAGCTAACTGTAACGAGGAGCAAGAAATTAATAGGAGAATAATAAAACCAAACAGAAGTTCGGCAGCAGTCAACCACTTAATGAAATCAAAACATTTGTCCAGAGGAGTAAAATTTAGAATGTTTAAAACGATTTTGAGAGTTACATGGCTGTATGACGGTGAAATCTGGATCCTAAATAAGTAGTCAAGAGAAAACCTGATAAGGTGGGAAAGGAAGATCTTAAGAAGAATTGTAGAGGGAAAGAAGACAGAGGAAGGTTATGTAAGAAGAAATAATGAGGAAATGTGTAATGTACCATGCACCAAAAATATATGAAGTTGTAGAAGCCAGAAGAGTACAGTAGGGCATTTAGAACCTCTGGAAGTTGAAAGAACAGTTAAAAAAAATATTGGGAGTAAACATAACTACAAGATGAAAAGAGGGAGACAGAGGAAGCAATGGAGAGAGGCAGTGGCAATAGATCTAAGGGAGAAAAATGTAACGGATTGGAAAAGAAAGGCGAGTGGAGGAAAATAATGCAACTCTGGGCCTGTAAATAGCTTTATATATATACAGGGTGTCCAGAAATCTTCCACTCTCTGACAAACGAAGACCGGAGATTCCTCAGATAATTTTAAGACAATTTAATTCACCTAGTCCGAAAATGCTTCTAATGAGATTTAAGTCGAACTAGCTTTGAAGATGGCATTAATAATGGTTTTGTGCTACCTAAACGCTTCTACTTAGAAAAACAAAACTGGTACGCTTGTTTAGCTTATAAACATGTATTTAACTTTTAAGCATTTGTGACACTAGATTATTAACGAAAATTTTAAATCCATTTTTCTAGAAAACGGTGTATCCTGATGACTTAAAGTAAGAGTACCTTTATTACTAGAATACCTTAAAATTTAATAAATTTAACTAAAATTTTTTAAATCCATTTTTCTAGAAAACGGTGTATCCTGATTGCTTAAAGTAAGAGTACCTTTTAGTACGAGGATACCTGAAAATTGAATAATCTAGAGTCACAAATGCTGAAAAGTTAAAGACAAAAAAGTTAGGCGTTAAAATAACCGTTGACCTACCCAAAACGGACGCCTATGACCGGTACTAGAAATTCGCAATTGATGGAATCGATTCATCTCTGAAGGCTAAACAAGCGTACCAGTTTTTGTTTTTCTAAGTAGAAGTGTTCTGGAGGTATTTAAACAAAACTATTTACAAGGCGCCATCTTCAAAGAGCTCTAGTTCCCTTAGGAAGCATTATTGGACTAGATGAATTGGGTTAAATTGTCTTAAAATTTTCAGAGGAAACTCCGGTCTTCGTTTGTCAGAGAGTTTCTGGACACCCTGTATGGTGTGAACAACGTGTAAATTTACTATAATTTTTATTAGTGCAGTATTAAGTTATACAAATGTTGTGTAAAAGTTTATTTATCAAATAGGATAATTTTCTTGCGGAATCTTCCACTCGGTCCTGCAACTTGCAGCATCCAATCAAATAATAAACTCAACAACAAATTCCTCGCCAGCACTCCCTCACCAGCCGAGTAAATAATAAAGGCCATAATGAGATTTAAGTCGAACACAAACCAACCAAGCCGTAGCAGGGTTAATAATGGTTAATCTGCGTGCTACCCCTAAACGGGGAGTTAATTACCCCGAACTGTGGTTGGCTCATGTCCCTATCGGCTCATAAATCATAATTCATATTCGGGGGCGACGAGCACAATACGTTTCACTCGGCGGCATTGAATGTCTTCGCGCCTCGCTCTGCCACCGACCGTACCGAAAGATTTATCGATCCCGGTGATATTAATTACCGCTTTTTATAGGGGCATTAGCATATTAATTTATATCGTCGAAATTTTAAACTGAGGTGGCCTTTAATGGAACGGAATACGCGTTTCTCGAATTCCTTAAAAATTGTTACACTGATGTAAGGTATTTTGTAATTCTGTCATTTACTACACTGATAGCACTGTCATGCGAGTTAGGTTTGGGTTATGGTCCAGGAAATCTAAAATTTCAACCGCAAAAAAAACAGTTTCGTTGAACAATATTCAATTTCACGCCAAACAAAGAAATGTATTTTGATGCAGTGAATCTGAATCTGAAGTCTTGGCTCAACACCCTCATCATTTTAAATAAAGCGTAAAAATAGTGAAAAATTGCAAAGAATCAGTTAGTGAGCGTAAGAAATTTCGGAAATTTGTTTCTGACTTTGATCAATTGTTTATCGATGCGCTGGAGTGAAGTGAATTGAGCTGCATCACTCACCATTTTGCAAGAATCGCGAGAAATAACTGAATACTAACTAAAACTAACGTGATTATTCGTTGTTCTTGAGGGTATTTGAGTTAAACGGACTCAAAATATACAAAGATAGGTAGGTCTATTCAAAATTACAAACCATTTTTTATGGCGGTGTTATTATTGTTATTCGTCGTAAAAAAGTATATCTGCTTGCGTAAGAAAGTACTATGCATGTAATATAGCACTGAGGAGAATTTTCAACAAAATATCTACATTATGAGCTCTGCAAGAGTCACATTGATATTATAATAATAACAATTTTGTTAAAGGGTAAAAAAGTTTTAGTTTAAATTTATAGCTGCTATCTCCATTACAGCAGTTTTGTAATTTTTCACCCTAACAGAAATTTATATTGAATCAGCTGACCTTTCACGCTAGGATAACTACTTTTGGAGTAATACCAGCAAATATGTCTTTCTGTTTTAAATAAGTGACATTATAACCACTATTAAATGATCTTGTTGTCATTACTATATGCCCTTAGATTGGTTCGATTATAAACTTTATCTTTAAGCATTCATTTTACATTAAAAATGTTACAAATCAAATTTAAGATAAGTACCATCTTGGACAGAATCGAGTAACACTCGCTTTTCCGTTTTAACTCCTTTAACATAAAACAAAAAAATTAAGTTAACGTTGTTAACTAATGAACACTTTAGGCACTAGCATTACATACACTCTTCTATGCATTATCTATTTATTATTTTTTATATGGCTATGTATTCGCGCCTTTGCATAGATTAGCTGCGACCACTATGCGCTAGCAAAATATTATTATCTAGTTACTGTTACATAATTTTTATTTGTCGCAGTTTCAAGCCTTCTGGCTATAAGTAAGTTGTATTTAACAGTTAATAAGTAGACTTCAGCTGAAGTCGGTTACCTACTGTAGTAAGTTATCTTAGTTATCCTTAGTAGAAGAAAATATTCAATTGGTAATATAGTCGTATTGTTGTCCTTGGTACATAATATTGTAATACTAATAAGAAATATTGATTCTCTTAGTAACACTTTTTTATTGGTCGATTTTCCTCAGTGTAGATACTCATATCACATGATTAACTGGATATTATTATCCAGTTCTTGTGTATAAGATATATAGGATAGACGAGCAGTGCGTTCTTCGTGTTGTAATATTAGACACAAAACAAACGCTTGAGCTACATGCTCGTACGTTTTCATTTATTAGTCACGATAGTAGTAGTAGGCGCTAGTAAAATATTTAGCTACTGTTATAATTTTTTTACTTGGCTCAGTTTCAAGCCATCTAGCGATAAGTAAATTGTTTTTAACCGTTAATATGTAGGCCTCAACAACATATCGGATGTATATTTACCTACAGCATTAAATTATGTAGTTATCATTAGCAGAATAAGGGATGCAAAATATATACCTTAAGACTTATATATACTTAAGATAATAAAATAATTTGTATTTTGCTTGGTGCTTGATACTGCAACACTAATAAAAGTCAAACTTTAATACAGATGATCATATTTGTAAAACTGTTTTCGCAGTAATGCTCTAAGAGTAACAATAAAAATCATTGTATTTCTCAACATACTCGTACTTACAGTCACAGCACAATATTTAAAATATAGCCCAAGATCTTTAATCAGGACATTTATTTCGTGAACCTATTTTAAATTCGTTAACAATGTCAAACTCTCCAAATATCCAAATAAACAACGATTTAGAACAAAATATCAAGATCAATATATGTTGGCTATTGGATTATTAGTATTATCAAGACGTATCAACAAATTCAGCAATCATCAATATTATTTATTACATTTAATATTTTTATTACCAAATTATTAGATTTGAAAATGTATTGAAATCCAAATAGATTTCGTTTAATAATAATTGAGATCTAGGAGGCTGGTTGTCCTCTCTCTAATGTAACTAATTAAAAAAGTTTCTCAGTGTCAAACAACCGAACTAGAACTATTAATTACTGTTTTTTATAAACACATTAGCATATTAATTTCTTATCTTCGAAATCTTAAATTATAGCAGCTTCTGATTAATTCAAACATAACTAGCTTTTTTAATATATATTATTCTCATCTGAATGGTATTAAATTTATTACAATATTTATTGCTCTTTCAGTTTCTTTAAATAAGACTTAATGAAGAATATGTGTACACAGGTGTAACGGTAGATATCTACTTTATCGTCTTCTCTCTAACATAAATCAAATGACACTATTTACCATATATTTAAAAGTAACAAGAATAATATTAAGAGTGTTTTCTATATTTACATAGACATGGTGTTTTAATTTATCATGAAATGAAACCCTTTAATATTTTTCCACCATTGGTTTAGCGTTTCGAACTGGAAAAGACCCTTAAATATTGTATTTATTTCTTACAGTTTTGTGAGGTTTTTTATTAAAATTACTGTTTTTAGTGAATGCACATTCAAAATGTGGGAGGTATGAATGGGTAAAAATAGCTTCATCATTTATCGCAAGAATATGGCTGGTAAGGTTTTTATCGACAGCTTGTTGTTCTAATAACCATTCGCGGAATTATTCATATTACTAGTCGTAGAAAATTTAAGGTTACATGCCCTAAGCAGGCCTAAACTAGGCCTTTTGTATATGACCAGAATAAAACTAGTTTCCGCGGAAAGTACTTCATACGATATAATGGAAACAAAATTTTGATTTCCTACTGATCGAGTACTCATAAAAGGATTTTCCTCTATGATGTGAATAATATTTTTGTTCGGTTTGTAAAATACAAGCCTTTCTATAACTTATACCTTCACCTCTTCGTTGTAATTGTCCCGTTTCCTGAGTTATTTGTACCATGTGAATCAAAGATTTTCTATGCAGATGAATCTGTACATACATACGACCCTATACTGAGGGAAAGTGCTACTAAAATCCGGAAATACCGACGCTAATTAATATTTTAAAAATTAAAACAATTTAATTTAAAATTTTTTGTAAACAATATAAAAAAGTCAAAGTTTGTTAGACCATCAATATGGAATTTTAGCACCAACTTTATGCAGTTGTATGATTAGTCAAAATTTGATAAATTTAATCAAAGATATTTGGACATATCTCGTTCTTTTAAAGCTTCAGCACTATGTAACTAAGGATTAAGAAGATACCTTGGTCTACAATAATCTGTATACAGGATGTTAGAAGCTTGATTTCCAAAACTTTAATATAAGACGGATGAAATATAAATTAGCAAAAAAGTTACTCAATACAAGGGCATAACTCAAACAAAATAAGTTGAATTTTATCATAATGTGGCAACAGTGCGAATACATACTGTACCAGGCTAGCGGTTTGTAGGTTGCCTACCACGGCCACCTTGTTTTGTAGTGATGACAACAAATCCAAAGATAAAACGCTGTTGTGAAAATTACTGAATTTAGTTTAGGCAACTGTTTTGCAATTTTATTTTTGAACAGAGAATTGTAGAGTTATTTTATTTTAAATGTTGGTGTCTGGTGATATTTAAAATAATGACATAACTTAAACCAAATAGGAATTTGAAAAATAAATAATAAAAGCTTCTAAGACTCACGTCGCAGAAATAATCATAACTTATGTACAAACAAAAATTAAGTACTTAAAGAATATCAAAATACAATGCGATACTTTAACGAATGTCCGTATTTGATGGCTGCCGGTGGAGGAAACGTTCTAAATAAATACGTCGTACATATTGTGATACTCACGTATGCTAAATATTTCAACAAACAAAGAAAATATAAGGATATTAAGGTCACAAATTGCCACTGTACGTAAAAGAATTTTCGATAGACACTTCGCAGTTTAGTTACCAACTGATCTGTAGTCACTGTACATTGTGCGATATCGACGTCAAATTTTATTGATTAACAAAAACATTGCTTCTAATAAAATTAAACATAAATAAACTGAAAGAGGGGGTCAACGTGGCATCTTATGGTTATGTAATGTATAAATTGTGGTGAGAATTCTTTGGGACTCATGCCGTACTCGTCTAAGGTTTTTTCGTTCATTTTGGTGTATACTATCGCCTGTTAAATTTATGACAGTCAAACTTCTAACACCCTATATAATAATTAATGTAATATTTTTTTCCAAAAATACCGCAACCATGTATATTGTTTAACAAACCATTTTTAAATTTTAATAAATATCATAAAAAAGCCATCTAATTAATTCGACTTTTTAATTAAATTCCTGTGTTGAAGCCACATTTTTTTCACATTCACTTCTTCACTTTTAAACGGTTCATCTACTTCCATAAACACTACCGTTCTAAAATATTATGTATATTTTTAATGGGCTTCATTATAATATGTCGTTTTCAATAAAACTCCGTATCATCATAATATTATAAATAACAGCTCTTTTTCAGTATACCTAATTGATTTCTCGTTAATAATACATCTAATTAATTAAGGCCGCGCTAAGCTTTTTGCACAAATTTATACGCAGTTTCTTGCAATTTGTTACTCAAAGGACATTGTACGGATTATATGCCTATTAAAGTTAATAAAATATCATTAAATATTGCCTGAATGTTAAACTACTATAAAACCATTATTAATTTGGCTTAATCGCTATGCGATAAGGTACTAATTATTATTTCTGTTGTTGTAATATATTCAGATACATTAACACGAGCAGTAGCGGAATAAAATCGACTATTATGCCGTTTTTTAAGGTATAACTGAATTAAACCTTTAACCATTTTGTAGAGGGACAATTTGGGCATCTCAAATAGACGTCTACAATTTTTAGTGACGAACCGCTTAAGGTCGGCGTATTTTTCGCCGTAAACTGGTCAAATTTGTGATGTTTTTTAGGTACTGAAATCTCGAAAAATAAAACACGTAGAGCAAAAAAAGTAATAACAATAATAAAATTGTTGATGTTTTGTTTATACACTTTTACTATTTAAATTCTCCTCAAATAATGTAATAACTTCCATTTGTATAAGGCAGACATTATTTTGCTATTCTAACCTCACATTTTAACAATTATTTTCACATACTTATAAACAAAAGTGAACAATCTTATATGCAAAACTATGTAAGTTTATGTTATACAATGTTTACGTCTATAGTTGAATTTAAAAAAGCACGTATTTTGAAAGATTTCAGTACCTTAAAGTTTGTTGGTTAGAACGCTTTCTGACGTTATATATTGATTTTCCTTCGGTACCTTTGAATATTCGCAGGTGGCATGAGATAACATTCTTGTTATTTGCTTAACTCTGTATTATTCAATTTTTTAAATGTCTAAAATTACTTGTATTTGTAGAAAACACTATTTCAAGAATACGGCGCCCTTAAAATCGAATTTTCATTGCTTGGGATGTTATTTGACAATTATGTCTTTTATCAGGTTAACACCTCGAGAAATGTGAGAAGGCTGTGGAATTTCCGCGAAATACCATTAATACCCTGAAGTTATATTCTACTAACCATTTTATTAATGTGACAAAAGTCTGGCCTACTATGATTTACGGCAAAAGTTATTGACATTGACTAAGAAAATGTTAAGTATCTGAAACATTGAGCTTAAAATAAAAAAATGCAAAAGACATAAATAAAAGTTTGCAAATGAAATTTACTACCAAATGATATGGTTTGAAGACCATAGGCGTACGTTCTTAAATATTTACAGGGGAGAAATGTGTTGGATACCCAATTATAGGGTTCTTATAATATGTTTTTTTCAAAATTAAAAAACAAACTAGTATAAAGTAAAATACATTTGTGCCAACTTACATATTTTTATCTATAAAATTAAGATCATAATTTTTTTTTCCAAAATTTGAGGCCTCGTATCTTGGAAATTAAGCATTTCCCAACCCATATTTATATGAACTTATTTTTTAAATTAAAAAGTTTTAACAGCTGTTAAAGTTTAATCTCTGAAGTTCGATTTATCTAACACAGTAATAACATATACAAAAAAATATATGTTTTTGTCTTCATGGAAAATATAAATTCGTCGAATAAATACTCCTATGTCTTATGTATAAAAACATATTCTGCACCGCAATATAAGCTTAATCACACGGTGCACATGCAAAATTCAATATCTTGGAAACTGTAAAATCTAGGGAAGTAAACTTTTTTAAAAAAAACCTTGTAAAATGTAAAAAAATTATGAACGTAGGTAAAATTATTGATTTACAAGCGCGATATAAGTTAGGAAAAATATAATTGTCAAATAACGACTGAAGCATCGAAAATTCGATTTTAAAAAGTCCGTCCTTACTGGAAAACGTTGTAAAAGTCTATTTTGAGTGCCCAAATTGTCCCTCTACAAGATGGTAAACGTTTTATTTGGTTATTCCTACCAGAAATAAGCGAGATAGCGAAGTGATTTTACTGCACTACAAGCCAAGCAGTTTAATTTGAAAAATCTACCTAAAAGTGGTGTAAGTAAAAGTAAATAAATACATGTAATTATACGAATCGCTTAAAAGCTCTTTTTATATATCTGAACGTATAATCATATAAATATATTAATTAATGTTTTATACAAACATCAAGAACATCAAGTATATTTTGTATATCTTCTTTTTATATAGCAAATATGCAGTATATTTAATTAACTTACTCCACAATAACTCTACTAAGTACAAAGGGAGCTTTCCGTGTTCACATGACCGCAGTACTAAATATTTACAAATCTCTATTTACCTTCCCTTTCCCTCTTTGATGTTAAGCAGAAGCCCTTGTTAATGCTTAAAATAACGTAATACACAAGTGATTGAACGTGGGGTGCGGCTTACGAATTAAAAGATGAATATATTGTAACCACTGAACTAATTAATTTGTTTAAAACAATACTCAAAATTATAAATTTTAAATTAAATGGTACAATCAAATTACGTCCAAAAGAAGATAGAAATTTAAATATTTATAAGGCCAGTTATTGCTTAAAATAGTGAAACCACCACACACGGTATCAGCACTAAGAACCTGTGGTCATTATAAACCGGTATATATCTGGTGGCACCAATGACGACTAACCGTGGCCTGTTTACTATAGGTTTTTCAAGTGCAATATAATGGAATTATTTAATCAATATGTCTAAAACAGCAAAATAAATAACTTGATTTGTATTTTGGCCATAAATTTGAATTATTTGCTATTTCTGAATCTAATCACAAAGAATCATTGGAAGTTAAAACGTTAAAACTACTTATTTCAGGATGAAGTTGATGTATAAACAATCCACATCGAACACGAGGTATCAGGACTAATTAACATGTGACCATTCTAAATCGGTATATGTCTGGTGGCACCACTGACGATTAACCGTGGTTGTTTGCTATAGGTTTTTTAAGTGCAATATAATGGAATTATTTAATTCATATCTCGAGAACAGTGAAAAATTACCTATTACATGTTTATATCAGTGCAGTTAGAGGAAAGTGGAGAATGCAAAAATATAATAACATACAGAGTGTTTAATAAGAAGTCAAGAGTTAATATCAATCTCTATGGTGCGATATCCTGATTTTTTCTCTCTCTTTTTTTTCATTAAAAAAGTGAAAGCCATGTGAAAAAGTAGCCAATGAAGGCGTTTTTCAATTTTCCTATATCTCCCAAAATAACTGTCGCGTTTATACGTAGTTACTTAGGACAATCAATTTAGTTATGATACAAAAGCTACATAGCCAGAGAATTTTACTAGCTGTGCCGTATTTAACATGTCATGTGGCTCCATGGTTAGTGAAATGTATAATTTTTTGCTAATGTACAATTGTACATAAATAGTATATAAAAAAAAAATAGTAAAGTATTATACTTAATACAATAATAATCATAGAAAATACACTGAAGTGAAACATCAAGCAAGCACTAAATACAAATAAACGAAACCCACTAGTTACAGTATAATGGTACGACTATTATGAGCAATATTTTGAGGTTACAAATAACAGGTAATGGATTGCAATGCTGATGTACGTTACAGTTTGAAGGATTTTTATGAAAACTTCTGTTTTCTGTTTACTGCACTGATACGGATTTTTACTTAGTCTTACTATTGCAGTTTGCAATTTTGTAACACAGTTTTGCATTTTGTTGTATTTTTGAGATATGTTTCACAAGAGTTTTTTGTTACTTTTGGTCAGATATACAAGCCCTCTCAGTATTGGCATTCATATTCCGGACATCCTGTATAGGTATGGCAATATTGCCAATGAAGACGTAAATTTGTAATTATGAAGCTTTCACTAAATTCATTTTTATGAAACAAGATAAGAAAACAGTGATTTTCTAATCTTGTACATTGTTATGAAACGATATACATTAGGTAAACATGCGGCAAAAATTCAAAGGGTTATTTCTTGATCTATTCTAAGAATATTTTGTCCTATGACGATTTCTGAAAAAATTATTTGTTTTCAAGATACAGGGTGAACAAAATTTGCGACCGTAACAACATTTTATTATCAAAAACTACATGTAAAGTTGCTCAATCTACAATAAATGTTCGAAATGACTTCCTCCAGCGTAGATACAAGCATTCAATATTTTCGTCATTGAGTGCCGAACTCTTTCAAGCACACCAGAGTTGTTTCTAATTGAGTTACATCCAGCAATTATACGATTTAGCAATTCGTCCAATTTCTCCACTAGAGTAGCGTAAACTAATTACTTCAGATAGCCCCATAAGAAATAATCCAGAGGGTTTATGTCTGGGGATCGAGCAGGCCATGCGTGTGGCGCACCTCGATCAATCCAGCGATCTCTGTATGTTAAGAAATCACAAGTAAACTCATTAATTTTTTGTACTTGATAAACTCATTGGCGTACGCCATACTGTTATTTACATTAATGATTTCAACAAATATCGAATATCGGTTGTCGCAAATTTTCTTTACCCTGTATCTTCGAAACAAAGGGGTTTTTCAGAAATCATCATAAGACAAAATATTCTTAGAATAGGCCAAGGAATAACCCCTTGCATTTTTCCGCATGTTTACCTAACACCCTGTATAAAACCTTGCTCAAAAATTTGTTTGTTAATTTTCCATAATGGATTTATTCTAAGAACAAGCCTTTATGTTTCGCCGCAGCAATACGAGTTTAATTCCTAAAAAGCCCTTTTTGGAAATTAACTCCCTGCCGGTTGAATTTTCTTTTATTTATTCATTTTCTCCCGCTAAACACATCGGTATCTGATGAATTCCCATAGCACTAAAAAGCGATAATCAGATATTCCGATAATATTGTACAAAGCTACCGAAATAATGCGTATTAAAATCACAGACGGATTACGGAGCGACCTCTTTGAACCTGTTACGCTCGAGGAAACACATAGAGGGCGTTGAAACAACCGCCAAGGGTACGCGCCGCGCCACTCCATTGTTTGAACACACTCAATTAGTGAACAGCATAAGTTTTATGACAGAACCCCACGGCTCCTTTTACTTTGCAAATTAAACAGCGTTCAAGTGGATTTTGTAAAATTGACTGGTTTCCGCCAATGGAGGTTTAGGCAAATTGCATTCGAATGTTTACCTAATTAAATAATGATGGCTTAATATGACCGCTTTTCCGTTCGTGTGTCTCCAGTTACATCAGATCTGTTCGTTCAGGTGATACCTACTTAATTCATAGAAAAACTGCTACAACCATTTCTCATTGCTAATAGTGCTAAGGTTTAATACCAACGACTCTGTCGCACAGTTCAAGAAATGTGCCAGGAAAATATCTCATCTGCTAACGGGTTACTTTAAGGTTGTTCCAAATCTACCATATTCATCTGGTTGGTTGTCTTCATCAGATCTCAATTTATTCCTCCAATCTTCACTTCTAATCAATTGAGTTTCTTCAGATATTGAGTAGATCATTGGAAGGCAACCGCAAACAGTGGAAAAGAATATCCTTGACTGATTTATGCTTACTGACACAAGTTTTAAACTCTATATAACATAAGCATTATTAAAAATTTAGAGAATGTTAAAGAAATAATGAAATTAATATTCTATTCTAGTATATAAAGTGTTAAATTGAGATGAGGATATTAATTTTCACAAGAAAATTCTTTTCACTGATGAGGTTTATTTAATTCGTAGAGGAATTGCAAATATTCACAACTTTCATGAATATTCTTATGTAAATCCTTATGCAACAACTCCTAGACGTTTTCAACGCGAGTTTAAGATACATGTTTGGGCCGGTCGTTATTTGATTGAACCAGTTATTTTGCCAAATCGATTAAATGGCAAAAGTTATTTCATTTCTGCAAAATGCTCTCCCTGATTTAATCGAAGATTTACCGTTGCATCTTAGACTAGAGTTTTGGTTTATGCATGATGGAGCACCGTCTCATTTTTAGTGCTATTGTTAGAGAGTTTCTGAATTTTAAGTATCCAAATAAATGGTTAGGACGAGGATATTTCCTCATTCTAACCGTCCTCAAAATTGGCCACCACGGTTTCCAGTCCTCAATAAATGTGATTATTTTCTTTGGGGGACATTGAAGGATTTTGTTTATTCCTGACCAATGTCGCGAAGATTTGTGGAATCGTAGTAAGAATAAATATAAAGTTATAAGAAGCTATCATCATTTGTTAGACAGAGTAAATTTAAATTTTCGGCGATTTTCGGAGTGTTTATGTTGCAGATAAAATGGTACCCACTTTGAACAATTTATTTAGTTTCAATTTGTTTTTATAGATTTATTACTGTCAAATTTTAAAGACAAAGCCTACTACTGACTTTTTTATTTCTTCTAGTAAACACTATTAAAATTTTGTTTTAATTAATGCATTATTTTTTGAAGTTTTTTAAAAGTTAACAAGAGTAAAAAAGTGTTTCAAATTAAATTATGCGTAGGATATTATTATTCTGAAAAATTCGATCAATGGAAAAAAAACTTTTTAGGGTGAATGAACAACTTGTAGTGTTTTTTATTTTACTTGAACTCGCAGTCAAAGAAGACCCATAACAAACCTAAATCATGTACCAAATTTGGTTATTCCAAGTTAAAGTATTCAGAGATATAATTTTTTTTTTCGAAATATTTGATCCCATTTTGGAGGCCTAGAGCTTTGTATATAAGTATGTTTGGTTAAATTGCAATATATACCCTATATAATCAACAAATATTTAATAGTTATTTATGCAACAAGTACAAAAAGTAAGTGTTTATTGCACGCGACGTGAAATTGTCCAACGAGGTCGTCAGGCCGAGTAGGACAACACGTCGAGTGCAATAAGCACTTTTTGTACGAGTTGCATAATCTTTTTTCTACGTTCATGCAAAAACCAAAATGTTATTTAGCATTAAGTCTAGGAAAATGTGACGTCGATTTGAACGTTTATGTTTGTCATGATGACAAAACGCTGTAGTAAGATGACAGATGAATGCAATAAACATTTTATTGCACTAGTGCAATAAAGAACCACTTTTTCCACTAAATATAGTTCAATAAAGTTTTGTTTTTTGCATGAACGTAGAAAAATTCACAAAGTAGTTACGTCTTCACGTATCTTTAAGGATAAAAATTTAAATATTAAGATTCCTTAAAAGAAACTACATATTAAAATACTGGTTCTTACTATTCGATTTAATTATATTTAATTTCAGAAACAATAAATAGAAATTAGCAACACTGAGACCACGAATACTAAAAGTGAATATCCATCGTAAGCACTTAATTTACGATTTTTAAAATTCAGATATTAGTCAATTAATTTAGAGTGATCTCATATTTGTCTTAAGTGGTGTTATACTATTAGAAGTAAGAATAGTAATAGGGTTTAAAATTTTGCACCATTATTTAGTGATCCTAATGAATTTAATATGTCTTTTAGTACCGGTTACTAATTAAAAACATTATTTCTTTACACGGCTATGATTGATTATTTTTCTATATAGTTTTAAAATAGCATACCGCAATATTTTGTATGAAAATATATACAATACAACTTAATTTGAAGAGATTTTATAAAAATGTTCATCATTAATACCTTGTTTCCCAAATAAAACTGGAAGAACTAATAGAGAGTTACGTGTCATAAGGGTAAGCAGTATTTAGGTTTCTCTTATATTGACATCTAATCATGCGCATATGTGCTGTATTATTAAGGCAGAAGTAATAAGGATAGTGCTCAACCATATTTATGCATAACGTTAAGCAATCCCTTATTTGATAGATTTCGGCCGTAATCGGTCATACTCGTCCCAACATAAAATAAAAATAAAAAGTTTTTCGTTTTTTTAAATAAGTTCCGTCGCATGCTTCAAGAAAAATGAAATAAAGATAAGTCAACTTATCTCAATTTTTTCAAAATATTGACTTTTATTCCTTTTCTCATTCACCATTCAAATGGTAAGAATAAGGGAATCCCATCCGTTAAATTATTAACCAATAACTATATTTTTCTGGACAAAATAAGGGCAAGCAGTATTTAAAAAACACTGTGCCTAATACTGTTCGGCAGTATTAAATGGATTTCCAATAACTCTCTAATAATAAAAAGAAAAGCATTATATTATACCCCTTCTCCCGATATTTCTATTATAAACTCTATAAAAGTTATAAGTAAAAAATAATTTTTATATTTTATAAAGAAGACACAGTTTTAAATTTTATAGTGGCTGTATTTTTATTTTTGAAATATATGTGTAGAAAAACTATTAGTCTTAAACATTTGTTTATCTGTTGCTTTTGCTCACCTCTTCAATATTGGCAATCATAATATTTCGGACACCACGAACTGTTGAACTTATGAAAATCTAATTTGAGTTACCCATATGTGCAAACGAAGTTAAAAGTTCTAGGAAAAAATAAATCAAATATCCACCACTCATTATTTAACTAATTTTATAGTTCATTTTACGGTAAACTACGAATACAAAACTGCGAAGCAAATTTAATTCACTGCTTGTAAACCAACTAAATAGCCAGTTAATTGCTGGTTTACATATTCATTTGTACTAGTAAACTAAAGCCTAGGTCTATGGCCCATATAACCGGACTTTTATTATTTCGCGCAAATATTTACGAATTCTTCTCTTAATATTGTTTTAACATAGATCATGTTCTCTCCGAACGATTGTAGTTGAAGGCGAACTGACAGAGGAGTCTTTAAATAAAAATCGCGCATACCGGGGATAGTTTCAAGAGTGTATCATAATGTCTGTCGCGTGAACTTTGAAAGGAAACATCAAAAGTGGTGAAATCTCCTGTCACACTCGGGTTAGGGTTTCTTGGGGGATATACAGCGCTGAAAAGTAGAGCTTGGTTATGTTTCTTTTTATCTACGCCTCAGGATAACCACAAAGGGCATATTAACGCTAAATAATGCATAAAGGACGCCGCACAGATCTTTACACGTCATGTCGGCTTTATTTTTAGAATGTAACAGGAAAGAAATATCACTATACTATTACAAAAACTGTAACAACAAGGAAAATTACATGTAACATATAAATTTAGCAGACCGATTTACCGATTTTGTCAAACAAATGCAGACATTAAATAATAAACCCTTAATAATACATGTATCAATGCGATTCACTTAAAACAATTAGTTATATACAGGGTTAACTATGACGTACGTGTTTTAAGAGAGAATAGGGAGAAATATGAATTAACGGAATCATCTATCAAACAATTTCCAAACTTATTTATAAAGCGAAAAAAAGTTGTTTCAAAACTATATTAAATCCTTATTTATCTCCGTTCCTGGCCTACTGTCAGCCGCGAGATTAGGTATATTCTGCCAAAGTCGAAGGTGTCAAACGTAGTGACATGTCACCGCGTAAGTTCAAAACAAATTTTTAAAACTTAGATAATAGTATATTTTCTGCATAATTAGATATATTGTCCGAATTTTTAAAGACTTTTTTTTAACAACAGTGGAATTTGAGATAGAAGTTTAAATATGTACTAGCTGTAAGCAACCATTCCTATATACTTTTTACTATGTATTTCTTCTCGTTTCAGTTTGAATCAAAAGTATCCGGTGGCACGGGCGTAGCCAGGATTTAGTTTTGGGGGGGGGGGTTTGGTTTTAAGTAAATAAGACAACAAAAATATACTTACATGAAATTTAATATCTATATATTCATAGGAAAAATTAAGAAATAGGTATTTATAAAGAAAGTTCTTAACTTTAAATGAAATGGTTAAATTAATTTCGTTCCTCTGCGCCAAATCTAAAACCATTAAAGAAAAAATCTTCGGCTTTTTCTTTTAAATATATCCACTACTTTATCTGCAAGAATTTCTCTTCCATAGTGAATGTTCATGAAAGCCAAACCAATAAGTCTGTGTTCACTTGTAGTGTTTCGTAGATAGTTTTTCAGTTTCCTTAGGCTGGATAAAGACCTTTCTGGGGTAGCTGTGGATACAGGAATGGTAGCCAAAATTTGTAGTAATGTGTAAATATTAGGATAAAGGTTTTTATCGCACATATCTAGGCATTCCAAACTAGATTTTGGGGTAGGCGAGATACTTGTCATCACTGTTTTCCATACTTCAAGTTCTGCTTTAACCACTAATATGTTGCTTTCGGGAAGCAGTGACGAGTACATGAAAATTGCTTCTTCAATTTCAGATGGCGCTAGGCGCTACTATATATGTATATTCAAATGTAATAATTTAACTCTCTTTCACTTCTCGTATTTTTTGCTATAATATTAGGTAATATTTTGCTTATTTCGGGCGGGGCTACGCCCGTGTCCGGTGGTACTGAAGTGGTGAGATGTGGTGGTTCCAAGTGTTATAAAGAAATAAAGGCAATGAGTCTGCCTCAATTCTATTAAAAATATATACACATAAATCTTTAACGTTTAAGGGTATAATGTTCGGCCAAACAGTGTAGATTGTATCAGGCATCAGCACCTTCAACGGCAAATTTAACTTTGTGCCCCTGTAAGTTAGGCAATTGTATGCAGAAATTTAACAAAAAATGTTTTCTTGGCGGACAGATTTCATGAATATAAACGCAAAAAATTGAAATCTGAGGCAATTGTCTGTTATATGAAAACTTGATTTACTAGCCTACATACACAGAGTGTATTATTTATGTCTACTGATTGAGTTTATGTCTAAAATTTTAGTAAATATGAATTAGATAAATACGTAAGTCTGGTCAGGTGAGGTTAGGTTAGATACCGATCTATGTAAAATACATGCACCAATCAAGGATCTTCTCTATTGTTTAGGATTTTCTCGCAGCTTTTCGTTTAAAATTGTAATTTATTATTTTCTTATATCTTCGTTAATCACGATTTTATTAAACCTTGTATTCTGCAAAGCTTTGTAACAGATTATAAAAGATATGAATGTTGCTTGGTAATAAAAAAAACATAATTTGTATATATTTCTGTAATACGATATTAATTGTTCATTATTTAAAAACTAAACGGAATAAGTTTCTGGTTACAATGATAATTTATTATAGTGATATTTTAGTTTTCTGACATCTTCAGAGATTACCAAGCTATGAGTAGAATCTAAGTGATTTCCTCAACGACTCTGTACATGATTGCACTTGATAAAAAGATGTACAAAAATTGTATGTATAATTGAGGGCAGAATTTATGTGTGTAAAAACAATGTGCCTTTTCTACTTCCACCGATTACTACTTTCTAATCGCAGCAACATTATGTCCTCACAATCTCCAGAGACATTTAATTCAGCATCACTCAGAAAAATGTCTCAGGGGATGGAGGAATCACGCGACTTGTCGTTAAGAATTTTCCGGACGACAGACGACACACTTACCAACGTTGTTCTGAAACTAATATTGTTCATTCACAATCCCCCGTAAACTACCCCTGACATTGCGCTTAGATTGTTTCGTGATTGGCTTGACAGTGGTCTTGTAAAAGTGGTAAGACATGATGGGACAACATAGACGGAATCCTTAAAAACTGCAATTTTAAATTCAGTAAATAAAATCAGAGTACAATAATTCTTTGTGTAGTGTAAAGGAGGTGTTTCTTCTTTTTACACTATCGTTATAATGTTTATGTGAAATAATACTTTCGTCTATGTTAATGTATTCAAATGTCATTATTACTTTTATAATTTATGTCAAAATCTTCCACATATGGGTGAGAATGTGGTAATTTACCTTTTGTTTCTTATTACAGTTTCTGAATAAATTTGTAATTTTTGTGTGATCTAAAAAAATATATATAATTTTCTGACGCTTCATGCCTTTAAAATAAGTTGAGAACATGGATTCATGTAAACTGCTGTGTGACGTCATTGCCTCCAATATCATGCCGAGATGCGCTCGCTACCGTTTGCTTGCATTTAGAATATGAAGCGTAGGAGAACGGATGATGGAAAGTTCAAATATTGAAGGTGTTATTAGAGACACTAATACAAAACAATCAAACTATATATGTTGTATTGTACCGAGCGCAACGATAAAATGCTCAGGTATATTATTTATTAGTTTAATTCGGAATCCCACATCCGGAAAAAAGCTTTCAGATTTTTAAGGTTTTTAATTAAAACTATATTTTAATAGTGTGCATTAGAAAAAATCAAAAAGTCGGTAGTAGGGCAGTAATGAGACTATAAAATAAAAAAAATAAATTAACACTAAAAAAATTGTTCCATTTTCTCTGAAATATAGTTACTCCTCGAGGAAAATTAAAATTTGCTCTGTCTAATAAATTACTATTGTTTCTTATAACGTTACATTTATTTGTAATACGATTTCACAAATCTTCTCGGAATTCAATTAGTTATTGCAAATGAAAGCAATTCATCGATTTTAATTTTTTCGAAATATTTAACTCCACTTTGAAGGCCTGTAACAACGAAATGTTTGGTTAAATTTCAATACTTTGGGACCACCTACATTCATCTGTATCGGTACTTATGCGAAACACTCTGTATATACAGGAAAAAATATGTTGTTATTTTTGTCTAAACTAACGTAACACAACCTTCATCTTATATATTTACTAATACAGTAATTTTCGGATGATTTTTGAATGAAAACGTTGTAGCTTTTCCAGCGTTACAACTACCCCACTTGGAATTTTAAAATTTAACATAAAATAAAGGCGAAATAATACTTCTGTCTCTCTGAGACACTATTATTTGTGAATTTGTGTAAGCATTTTCTCTACGACATCTATGAAATGTATATTTAAAATAAACTAAAAAAAAAATAAATAAATAAATTTCTTTTAATAATCTAGTCTGATAATCGTGTATCATTGTATTTCTCAAAATCAGATTAAACATAACTAATGAACATTTTTACACAGTACTTTAAGAAGTATATAAAAACTAATCACCATATCGCACTTCTAACTTATATTATTTTTATTCTCACGTTCTTGCTTAATAATGGTCTGCCGCCATTTAACCCACAATAAAATTGTTTGTTTTCTTTCAGTTAAATCCCGAAACAATAATAAATACCCAGAAGATATTCCGAGTATTATTTTCCCGAGAAACTTTGAAAAATAAACTAATTTATCTATCATAGAATCTTTGAATATTAAGTACTTTATTGTTTTAAGAATTTTAATATAGGAATTAAAACTTTTTCTTGTTTATATTTCTTAACTCTGTATCGAATATTTTCATTAGGGTAACGTTGACGTACTTTTCGGCCCCTTTGATCTGTCCTCACTTCATTGAGCGCACTTTATTCTTTATAGTTTTCTTGATTCATTATGGAACTTAACTCTGCTGTTCATCTCTTAACAGTTGACGTCTGGGCCAATTTTATGTGACTCACGTGTGTATACAATGCACTTGTTATTTTTCGTTTGTTTCCTTTCAACTTATACCAATTTACTAATAGTTTTTATTTCAGGTCCTGTTGACATAATAAATTTCCTCAGATGAAGCAACGATAAAGGGGAACGGTTTAGGTTTTAATTTTATAGCGCCAACAATCGCATTCAGAATTAGGTTTATATATCCGGTCAGTAATATATTGCGTACGCATACTCGGATCCACATATAAAATATATCTGTCAATTTAGTAACTAATGAACAACTATATAATTTAGTCATATGACCACTTTTTTATTAACATTTTAAAAAATATTTCACTGTGTTCAGTTTTACTATTATGAGACATCGCATCCTCCATTAGAGTGACAGCTCATTTTAATACTGGATGAAATATGTTCGTTTTCAATACTTAAGTTTAGAATCAAATTAGAAATAGATAGATAGATACATTTATTTGACTACTTTTTGTAAAAGGTTACAATTCTAGTCAGATACACACAGGAAAGTAAAACATGAAAATACATAGGTAAACTAATTACATTACAAATATAAAAATAAACGAAAAAGCAGTACAATATAAAACTGGACAACAAAACTGCTAAATGTAGCAAGACAAAATCGTTAAAGACAAGTAAGCAAGGTGGTAGTGTTCAGGTACCCATGCACCGAATAAAATTAGTTTTTAAGTAAATATTTCTTAATAGTTTGTTTAAATTTACGTAGACTTCAAGCCTTAATAGCTTCTGGTAAGATATTATAAATATTTAACTGTTGGATGTCTCTAGATGATAATATTAATCGAAAACGTGGCTGTCGGAAATAGCTATTGTTACGAGTGCCATGTTGATGTATACTAGCATTACTTATCAAAAAAGAGCTGCAAACGCATAACTTTTAATTTTTCAAAATAAAGCTGACAGTGCTGAAAATAATTTGCATGTACAATACATCGTATGACCTTTTTCTGAATTTTAAACATTTGACAGAGTAAAATCATAGCATATATGAGAGTGGAAGAATAAAAAGTACATTTTTAAAAAAGAACTTTGAAGTTAGGTTTTAATTTACGAATAACGTGGGATGACCAATTTAAATAATCATCAATAGTCAAACTCAACAATTCAACTCCAGACCCATTAGAAATGTTAGATATTCTCGGTGGAAAAATGTATACGTTGGTTTTATCCAAATTTAATATCAGATTATTATTTACAAACCACCCGTTGACCTTATTTTCCATTTAATCAACCTTAAATTGTAAAGAGATTACATTTTTATTACTGCATATTAATGATGTGTCATCAGCGTTCGGGAGCCAAATAAAGCGGAAAGTCATTCATATAGATTTTAAAGAGTAGGGGCCCCAAAACAGAACCTTGAGGTACCCCACTCTCCACAACAGCCAAATCAGATATATCACTCTTCAGCGCCACATACTGTATCCTAAAAACCAGGTAAGATCTAAAGAGATTCAATTCAATGCCTCTAATGCCATACCTAAAAGGTTTTTCAATGAGAAGATCATGAAAAATGCAATTAAATAGATACATATGAGGACTTGTAGTGTTAATGATATTTTCAACTTATACCAAGAACGCATTTTTGCACTTTCTCGATTAGAAGAATGCTTTTGGACCATAATTTCAGAAAGAATACAATATATTACACAATTACACAATTTGCCTTATTTTTATGATACCATAAAATTTGAAGTGGATCTGATAAATAGTTTTCGAAATACACAAGGTCAAATTGAAATTAAACGCTCGCAAAACATGACGTCATTGCCTCCTACAGTTTCTCGGTTGTCAACTTCGACTTCGCCTTTCTGTGTTAAATTAAAACGGGTTAGTAAAATCTAAATACTTTTAAAATTTGCAACACGGTATTTAAAAGCATATTCATCAGATCTACCAATGGTAGATTTAATTAAGATGACTATTATTTGTGTTGAAATGAGTGGTGTAAAAATGCAACGGTAAGTTGTGAACAGAAATCGTTAATGGCAGCTAGTTTTTGTAGATAGGTACTTAAGTAACTAATAGTACAAAATATAGAATTTACATAATATGAATTTGACATATAACTGGTAACACAATTTACACTTCAAATACTAATTTTAGATTATAGTTGCAACACGTTATTATCAGTGGGTTAAAAGAATCTTTATATTGCACAAATTGCCACAAATTACCTATCAGATGTAATAAGTTTGAAATTGTGTATTGCACTGCACAAAGTCAACGATAATCAAGAAGTGCTGAAATACCTGTTAACTAGTATTTCAAGCAAGTGTGAAAGAAATGGAAATGGTCCTGTCCAACACTTGTATGTTATACCTAAAAGTACACCGAGTAGTACATCTAATAAAAGTCTAATAAAACAAAGGTAGAGGAAAGCCGACAGAAGCTATAAAAAGAAATAATCCAGAGTGTGGATGTGACAAGGAAGAATATAAGCTGCAGCGAGGAACTCCCGGGGGATTTGTCACGTCAGGCTACAATACCCGACCATATAATGCCGAGATGATGTCTAAGGGATTACTTTCTATACAGGAATTATAAGTTTTACCGTAGTGCTTCTCTTACCATAAAAGCATTAATGATAGATTTCGTGTCTGCTACAAATGTGATGCTTTAACAAAATATGGCGTACACGAACAACCCAATTGGCACATGCACATTTATATAACGTTTTTAAAACTTTGAGCCGGTTAATGAAGCGTTTTGTGTTTATTCAACGTTTTTTTTTTTAACTTAAAAATATAAAATATATCTTTTATGGAGGCTGAAGTGAATACTAGAAATGTACGTTTTTGATAACGTTTATTCGACTGATATATACAAACGTATACGTTTATATTTTAATAATATTTAACTACACGTTAAGTGTAACATTTGTAAAACGTCTGATGAAACGTATTTAAATACATATATGAATTTAATATTTTAAACGTGTTATTCAAATATTAATATCACGTTTCTACACAACGTTTTAGTAACATAAAAATAAAGCACACATGTTTTGAATTGAAGGTATAAATGAACTAAAATGTATAGGTTTATTTTTAATAATATTAAACTGCGCATTATGAGTAACGTTTCAAAAATGTTGAATTAAACGTTTTAAATACAGTAATCAATGATGACTGTGGAAATAGAAAATTATATTATATTGTATTCTGGGTTTATTTATTTAGATAGTTGCATATACTTTAGTATAGAATATGTCTAGTGGCCACACGTACGTTTTTATTAACGTATTTAAAATGTTGTAACAGTTGATTAAAAGTTTTGCATTGAAAGTTAATTTTTTTGAACGATTCTTGTGAGACTTTTGCAAACAATTGAGAACCATGGAACATTATTACAAATTTGGTAATTGGATTGGATGGATTTTAAAAATAATTTTATATGCTGGATATACGATATGTATTCTTTCAGCAGTATTTATTTGAATATTACTCCTTCATATATTTGCAAACTTCTAGCCGTAACAATACTTTTTGTTTCGACTCCCAAGATTTTTTTTAAATCTTGTCCTGTCTTGCAATTCGAGCTGGTAGATACGTTTAAAGTTCTTAACGGGTCATGAAATTATCAATACAACATACATATTAAATAATTTTTTAATTTTTTTTGAAAAATGTGGCAATTTCTGTACACAAATTGATCTGTTTCAGTGATTTTTTTTAAGTAGAAAAGAAAATTTGAATTTTGTTCCCTCGTGTTGGGGCACACTGTATATTTTTAAAAACAAATCATTCTGTAAATCCAAAATCAGTGGCTGTAGACCGTTTTGAGAGAGTGAGCGACATGAACACCTGTTTATAACTTTGAAAAATTTATCGTTTTCTAATTATATTTCGGATAAAACATATGGTATGGTACTTCCTGCCCAACCTTCATCTAAATTTACTCTGTAGTATTACTAAGCCAAAACTTCATCAATGAACTTTCAGAATGAAAGTCTTCCAGTTGGTGGATATTAATTTGCCATATTACATAAAAAATATATATTATAGATCATATATGCGAGGCAATATTATGTCTGATCCTTCAGATTTGCCTTGGCTGGTGTCTAGAGCTCCACTTATTTATTTTCGTTATTAATAAATGTGTTTTGGCAAATCATAAATTGATTTACAACCTATAAAACGCGATTTATTTTTTCACTTTTATCATGTAACATTTACGACAAGATCAAATACCTGGCGGTTTATTTTTTCACAAAGCCGCGAACCAAACCCTCCGCGAGCGTATTTATAATATAAAATAATGAAATCTATTTTTAAAAACATATTTCCCTTTGTAAACAACAAGGCTAAATTTAAATAGGCATATTAATGACGGCCGTATTCACACAGTGACAACTATACGGCCTATATTAAAAGATTCATAACTGGTCCGACACAAATAGGTGTTGAAGTTCTAATAGGGCATTTGTCTTTTGTTATACACGCTTTGTACGTTTCGAACAAACTACACAAGAAACGATAAATTTCGAAAAATATATCTGCTATTAAGATTTATAACACTGATTCGTTTTTCAGGAAAAGTGTGGCACATAAATTTTTCACTTCAGTACGGTACAGGGTGGTCACGTGACAATTGTCCCTCCCCCACTTTTTCTCCTCTATTATTCAAATACGAAAAGAAGGTGAATTTTGTAACGTCTCGGGTTGTAGATATTAGTCCGATTCGCCAGATATTTTCGTTGTTGCGTTGGTAAACATATCTGTAAATTATTAGCCATATCAGATGTTTAGGCTGTTGTCGCCTGTAGCCTGTTGTATGTGTTTTGATACGATGCGATACGATATTTTGGACTAAAGAATTTACATTTGCATTTTGCTATAAGAATGGGTAAAGTGCAACAATGTTTTAGAAATGTTAAATATTACTTTTGGTGAGTCTGCTGTAAGCAAATGAAGATTTGACGAGTAGTACAAGCAAAAACCGTGGAAACGTTGAAGATGACGAACGCCCGGCAAATGGGACTAATACAACTCGAGATATTACAAAATTCTCGTTATTTGTTTGTCACGCATCGTATATTGCGAAAACAATTGAATTGGCGAGATCTAGATTTAACTTCTTAAGCACCCTCTATATTTGTAAGCCATCAACTGAGTTTTTCAAAAATGTATCACACATGACACTTATCCTTTAAGGTTTTTGAGATATTACATGCTCATACTACATCACGCATGACCTATGATATCTTTTGAAAGATTTTGAATGAAAGGTATTAAAAGCGGAGAAATAAATTTATAAGAACAGTTCAATATGGATCCCTTTCTATTTCAATGCAAAGTTCATATCTTTTTAATAAATTTTGCATATCCTTATTTTAAAATTAATTCGCAATAAAAAATAGTTAATTTCATACATTAAAATATATATTTCTTTAGTTATATAGTGTAATAAGATGTTGCATATTAACAATAAAAATGTAATATCTCGAAAACCATAAAAGATCAGTATCCTCTATAATACATTTTTGGAAATCTTATTTGACTCTTTTTCCAATGGTGTTAAATGTATAGCGTGTTCCATTTAAAAAAAAACAAGAGATAGGCCCACATCTCAGTAATGCGCTTTTCAAATGTTTCCACTTCTATTCTTACGCCTTTTTTCGTATCTCGAATAGTAAAGAAGGAAAAGGTAAGGGGCAATTTTTGCTCCTAAAAGTTTTGAGTTTGATTTATGGACACCTATTTTAAAAATGGAAAGCTTTAGTTACATTTAACCAGTGACGTCGGTAGAAATTTTATTTACATATTTTTTGTGAAAATCACCTTCTGAAGTTTGCCAAAGTACTTTTGAATCATCCTGTATATCAGCAGGAAACAGGAAATAATTTCAGTATAATAACGTCAACAGTATTTCCACAACCAATAAACATTTTTTAGTAAAAGACGAATCCTCTTGTTATACAAAGTTTTGTAGAACACTGATATCTACTCAAAACAAAAATAAAACGTTG